>OX463780.1:30794978-31425466 GCA_949825025.1 Siphlonurus alternatus | reverse complement strand
TCCATAGAAAAAGCAATATAATAGAACATCACGTAGAACAATTAGCAGAGTGTCTTCAGTCTCTCTTATATACATCAGCTTATTCAAGATAAAATGAATGAATTATTTTCTCTCTCTCCATTCTTCACTCTTCTTGTAGAAGCTTTTTTAATAAAACTTGAAAAAAAAATCTAACTTATTTCAAATATTCTCAACTAGTTAAAAAAAATGTTTAATCAAATTTCCAAGTTCTTTTTCTTGCCCTATTTTTATATTCTAATTAAATTGAACCTTCTTTATATTAAAGGAAATATTGTCATGCGATACTGTGTGAAGAGAGAGGTGACTAAAGTAGTGTGAAGTCAACACAAGATCAATTATAATCCATCTTATCAACTTGGCAGCCAGTCTCAGCCAGAGTAGGGTTGATTAGAACGCATTATAATGTATATAGGGAAAATAGCTAGGTTAAGTTTACCACACTTGATATTACATATGGTTTAATTTTAATTTAATATTATATATAGCAATAAAAATAATGATTGATTGTGTAATTTTTAACACGTAAATATTTTGAACTCGATTGATAATACATCGTTCTTTTGAAAATTAAATATTGTAAATTATATAATTGTGTATGATGGGGTTAATTTTATGTTATACTCACACTGTCAGTAAGAACTTTTATTATTAAAATCGGCAGGAAGAAAATCAACAATTTTATTATAGAAAAATATTGAATAAAACATTTACTTAAATTTGTTACGAATATATAGAATAATCCTTTCGCATATTATAATTATGTAAACTTTTTTTATAATTATTATTTTTAAAAAAATCTTAAAAGACATGAATTTTCAATACTTTAGTTAGTTGCATATATATTTATATTTACATAATATACAATTTTATAGTATGTAACAAAATCTGTTAAAAATCTATTATCTATTATTATCTAATATTATAAAATTAAAACTTTACATTTTCTTACATTTTTTAATATCTAAAAATATTTATGTTTCTTTCTATCAATTTATATAGTAAGTTATAAATTGTTGAATATTACAACATTTTCTAAAAGTTTAACGACATGAATTTTCATGAGAAAGAAGCAGTAAGAACATGGGCGTGTAGCATGTGGCTTATTGATTTTGCACTAAAAAAGGAACTATCTTGGGTGGAGATGCATTGCACCGATACGAATGTAACACCGTGTGTTGCCGAGCACTTGCCAAATGACGCCACATTTCCATTTCGATGCAACACCACCTCATTTTATACATGGTCAACATGCACTCAGAAAAAAAAAAATTTTCTTGCTTTTATATACATTACATTTTAGCTTTGATAATGTATAAATTTATATAAAATAATGTTTTCATAATGACTGTCATTTGAAAAAAGAGATAAAATACACAAAAAATGTACTAAAAATTATTTTAATGCTAATATTTCGAAGGAAAATATGCTAAGTATAATATATATACCCATTTAAAATAACGTTGTTTTTTTCCCATGTTAGTTAAACGAACATAAGAAAATTTAGATTTTTATGGATATTTGTGGTGTTCAATTCGTTTTAATTATAAATTATTTACATGAAAAAATCTAAAATATTTTACATAATAATTTATTCATTGTAAATTTTATATATATATACGTATAATAAACCTCATACATATTAATATTATTATTTATTATTTTAGAGAAACAAAAGATGTAAATTTTATAATACTATTTTTAGCTTGTCAAAATTATTAATTTAACATTTTATGTAGAGTTAAGTTGAAAAGATAACATAATCAAGATTTCACCCCTACTGTTTATAAATAAATTTGTGCTTGTTCTAAGTTGCGTTTCCACTTGAGACTTGCCGTGTTTTGAGAGCTGTTCTTCCCTTGGCTTATCAAACTTGAATGTCCCGGCCGCAGAGTGCGTTTAGCGAGCTTTTTGTAAGTTCTAACCCCTGCAAGTACGGAGGTATGTAATGAAACGTAATTTGTAAAAATAGGAGGTGGTGTATTCAAAATAAATTATTAATCGTATTATAGATTTTTCCATATACAATTTTATTCCTAGATTTAGTACTGGAATTTGATATCAAATTTTAGTAATAAATATTTATAGGTTAAAATCTACATTATATTTTATATTATGAATGTCTTCTAAGATGTTAAGGGCAAATTTCGAGTCATAAATTATTATTAATTAATTAATTGGTTTGAAAACCACATAAATTACAACAATTATTATTATTTTTTTTTACAACTTCCATAATTTTGTTTTCCCATTATATGTAAGTCATTTTTGAGTCACCCATTGAGCATTATGTATTAAAATGTATCACTGTGTATTATGTTCTTTTGCTCAATAAACATTTATATTATTATTATTATTAAGTCCCAGACGAGAAATCTCACTGTCCCAAATTTGGGACGCGTCCCATAGTTTAAAAACCGCTTATATAATGTAAACCATCTAATTACCAAAAAAATTGGATTCTTCACAAAGCATTACTTTATAATAATAATGGATGATCAAAGTTCCATAAAAATATTTGTACTGTACATAATATAATACTGACTTGATGAATAATAATGTACGCCATTTTTATTAATTCCCACAATATGCATCAAAGTTTAATCACAAAATTTTACCTGAAGATGTAATCTAACTCTCCCTTCTATTAAATCCTAACTATAAATAAGGGTATTAACCAGATCCGAGTTATACCGCGGGGATAAAAAAAATATATGGAGAAACAACTCGTGGTTAGCAAGATTTTTTTTTTACATTCTTTTATGCATGATAAAAGTTTAACCTACCTTATGTCAAATTATACTCTGGTAAAGTTTCAACATAAAAAAGTAAAAGTATATTATAAAAAAAGATTACAAGGAGTTTGAATGAAAGCAGTTTTAGTTTTTTTGCGAAGTAAAAAGAAAAAAAAAATAAGAAAAATGTAGAAGATTAGCGAGGTGCAAGAAAACTATCTGCAGATTTTTTTTTCAATCTTTTTTCATATTAGACACGTCATTGATTTTTATTTCAATTCAAAATTTGAGAAAATGGATTATCAATAATTATTATATATAGATAAGATTTGTTTAAGTATTATTTGGCAACTTATACAATTCAATTCGCAATATAAATTTGACAAGTGGTACTTTAAATTATTGATTTAAGGACGCATTAAACTTCCATCTAAAATGCATTTATCATAATGTTTGACTATGATTAATTATAACTTAAGCATTCCATGTATTATATAATATAGTAATATATTAATATACTGGGCGGTGCTTACAAATGGATTTAGATTATTTTCAGAAATGTTTTCAACATGCACTAGATAAGATATTAATCTTTAGTTGATTTTATTTCATTCTCATTGTCACATGCATTTTATAACTTTTTTTTTACTACTGTTTGCATTTGTATATTTGGAATTTGACGAATAACACTTAGTAATAACCTTAATTAATGATTGGTTCTAATTATTAAGATTTTTTTTTCATTTTATGTTTAATAAAGTAATATTAGTGAGTAAGTAATAAGTGTTTATGATTGTACTGTCTATACTAAAATCATTTTAAAGAATGAAAAGTTGAATACATGCTATACATAGCAAAGCATTTTGTATTGTTGTAGCAACTTCGGAACGTTTTAAATGTTTCAAATTTCTCTACATTTTAACTACCATATGTGAAACTGGGAGATGTGTAGGTTCACTTTACATCATGATAAGCTTAAAATATTTTGCATTTTAAATTGAAATCATATTAATGCTGACCTTTCCAACTACTAGTGAAAAAAAAGTTAAATAAGTTCTTCATCGTGTATTTACGTTATCACTCGGCTGCATGAGGTCAAAATGCATGTTAACAAACCTTATTTAATATCATGCAAGACATTTCAAAAGTGACGAAACCTTATTTAAATTTGACTCTGAATGTATGAATGGTACATCCATCTTTCTCATTCATATACCATGATGACGGTAGACATTACAGTCTTGCTTTATATAATATATATGCTCTCACAAACTACTATAAGAGTTCTATATACATATGTTCAGAGCTTTTACGTATGTATTATATATGAGAACTGTGAAAATACGTTTACTTGGCTTTTATATAACTACTATAAAATTGTCCATGTTAAATCCAAAAGCTTTGATCACGAGTACAAAATTATACGTTCACTTTACGCAGCTACCGTTTTCATGCAAGCGTTTCTAATTTATATTACAGCCACAAAGACAAATATAGGTATAATATTATATAAAATAAGTGTAACGTATAATTATTTTGTTATAACAAGGCAAAAGCATTTATATAATAGAATTTATAATATAATATGAAATTAGTTTAATTGTTAAATAAATTATATTGTAATGAAATATATATTTATTTAGAGAAAATAATTAATAATAGACAATGATATTGTTACTGTAATTTTAATATACAGTTATGCAAAAGGTTCTGTGTATACTATAGAAAGAAACAAACTAGTTTTCTACTTTAAAAATAAAGCTATAACAGTTGCATATAAGTTTTAAATACAATGTGAGGAACATTGTATTTTCTTTTAAATGAGGAAGTCTTATTCATACATTAACTTTTAAACTATTCTGAATCGTTAACATATTAACTGTTTGTAATTAGAAATTCAATTTACCTTAAATAACTGAATTGTAAAATAGTTATTATATTTGCTGAAATGTGGCAGTAGATTCTAATTATATTCTTTTTTTCGTAACATTTTTTTAAGACAATGAAGTAAAAAGTTTAACCATCAGCTGTTATACAAAGATTTTAATTAATGAGGAAAACACCCATTTTTTATTTTAATATTTCCATCTGTCCTCTTCCAATTACAACACATTTAAGCTCTGCTGCTTTCTCATAAAATTTCGCACACAAAGAAATAAACGCATTGCTAAATGATTTTGTGTTATTCTGAAGATAAAAATAATTAAAAATGTCAATAATTAAAAAAAAATAATTAACGAAGAGCTTCCAAATGACCGTTTTTCAGCAGAATAATTAAAAGAAAAAATAGATTGTAAAATGATTTTGTTGATTAAAATAAAAAATTCAATAATTAGAAAATGATAATTAAAGAACGCTTGTATACATGAAAGCTTCCAAATTAACTCTTTTTTAACAAAATAATTGAAGCGTGAAAAACAAAACAAAAGTAACAAAGTAGCTCTGAAATACAACACAAAAAGTCATCGCATTTTCCACAATAATAAAAACATATACCACTTTGTCCACAACGATTGTTTCCTTCTTTTTTTATATCATATATTTTCCTTTGTCATTCGTTCCAGTACAAAAGTTTTCCAATATTGTTGTTGTTTTTGTCAGCCTTTTTTCATCCATAATGCTTGATATAACTCGAAAACAAAGAAATTTTATATTTCAAAAATCATAGAAACAAGATGTTTGATTCAAATTAATTATATAACACTGTTCTCACAAGCACAATGCATTATTGCAGCTAAAGTATTACGGTCGAAACGTTGAACATAAATAAATTCATACTCCATAAATTCGTCCATCTTTTGATCCTAAGGGTGGATCATCCAATCCTCTTACGAGTTTCTAAATTATCGTATTCTTTCTTTCCCCAACATCACCGCGCTCTCATAGCCCCTACTAGATCAGAAAATATGCAACCATTCCTACGTAACGTATGTGCGGGTTGCATAGCCATGTCAAACTGCAGGCGATTTAAAATGGCCGCCGCCGCTCTAGTCTCTCAATCCTTAAAAAACGATTCTTCTAAGCATAAAAGGTTAAACTATAATTAGAAAGTAATCACGTGTATTTTAATTAACTAATTTCTTTGTGTTTTAATATGAATTTTAAACTTTTAAAATGTTTACCAATAGAAAAGAAGAAAATTTTCTTTTATACAGTATCAAATTTCTATTGAAAGTTAAAAAAAAAAACACGCAGAAAAATTTTAGTTCTATCTTCAGAAACATTGTATTGAGTTATGTTGGTTCGTATTTAGAGAATTTATTTTAATTCTTTTGAAACAATTTACAATCTTTCACTTAAAGCTATTAAAGAAAATAGTTGGAAACATGCCAAAATAAGATATTTTTAAATCACAATAGAACTGCAATATTTCTTTCTGTGTGAAAAATCTTTTGAAACAAATTGACATACAATTTTAGATACTGAGGAGAAGACTTTTATCAGATATATATTCCCCCCCCCCAAATATCGGTAAATTTCTGTTACATTTTTCATATTTTATAGTTTGCTTGATGTGAAATATGTTAAATGAAATTTATGTTTCAATTGAATGTGTCACATATTGCTATACTGGATGGATGCAGACACATATGAAAGAAAACATTTTTTGTTCGATGTTTAGTAGTTATGGGGTGGGACATTATGACAGTCAATGCAGCTTAGTTAGCCTGCGAATCAGACACTGGGTGTCAGCTGTGGGGGAAGGAGAGAGTGGGAGAGTGATTTCTCACCAACCCCTGGGGCAATCACTGCAGTAGAATCCGCGCTGAGAAATTGCACCCTTCGTTCTTGTGGACAGGACAAAAACACAAGAAAACAGAAAAAAACGAGAAGAAGATAAATTAAATCAAATTATAATGTAGTTATCTTGTGGTGTTAAAAAATATGCTGATATTTTTAAAAAGATATATTATGTGTTTAGAATAAAAGTTGTTTTTAATTTAATTGAAAATTTATTTTGAATATTTTATAAGCAGAAAGTTTTATGCTATAACACAAATAAAATGTAAAATAAAATAACAAAAACTTTTAATAAGCAAGCAAACATGAAAAAAAAAATATTAAAAATTAATACTTTCAGAACTTTAAAATTGATTGATAAATTGATTGGATTCAACTCATATTATTAAAAAAATCGACATTTTTTTAATTTTAATCGTCATGCATATGTTAAATTTGACCTTATTTTTATAAAAATGTAAAATCATTTTAAATTGAGCATAATATACTGCGAATGAGGATATAGACTACCTTAGAGAGAAATGTTAGCGTAAATTCAGAGCACGTTGTGAAGGGAGGACGATTGTCAGAGAGTGCTTGATGGGGGTGCTAATTGAGTGGTGGGATCGGCACATCGGGTGTGATCAGTTGGGGGGTGGTAGAGGCTCAGGAACAGAAAGAGAGAATTAGAGCATAAGAGGCAGGAAAATAGAGAGAGAGGATGGCTGGGTGCCAAGAACGTGTATGAGCTTGCTGTCCGTCAGTAGACAGGTTGATCGACAAGTGGCCTGTGATGATGATGATCATGACGGAGTCAACAGCGCTTGACTAGTGCTTGTTGATGACCCTTCAAAAGTCACCACTCTTTATGACGTCATAACCATGCAACAATAACCTTCTTCTACCTTTGTCACGTTGCTCCTTTAATTAAAAAAATTAATGCTGTTAGAAGCTTAGGTTTCAGTAAGGAAAATTTTACTGTAATAATTTAAGTTTTTTGTTGGAAATCTCAGTAGTCATAATTCAAATAATTAATTGAAAAATTTCCAAGTGCCTAATTACAGGTAAACAGGTTATAATATAAAATCAAATATTGTACATGCATATATCAATGCTAATAGATAGTGTATTCCTTTTTTATTATATTGTGGTATTAATTTCATAGATTTATTTCCACAGTTTCCTTTTAATTATTTATATAGACAGAATTTAATTATAACTTTGCACAAACGATTAATAACTCGCGTAAAACAGCAACTTTTTTTATTTCAAGACAGCGGAAAAAAGCAATGAATTTATTCAATATATAAATATACTTTTCTTTATTACTATTAATTTAATATTTAAGATTTAATTACTTTTATGAATAAATCAAGTATATTTAGTTATTAATAAATACAATAACATTTAAACATTGTAATTTATATTCTAGTTATTACAATATAAACTTCATTAAATTGATTAAGAATTGCTCGCGGTTATTGCCATGCTGACATTTAATTGCGCTATCCATGCATGCTGTGTAACTGAGACTCGATTCAGTCTTATTACCGCCACTTTTATCCTCCGCCATCACGCTCGAAGCGAAAATTTTGCGGTTCTTAAATAGTTCCTTTGAAGTGAGCCTAGTAGCGCCCTCAAAACCATCATGCAATTAACTTTAATATGCCACCACACTAACCATATATGCTTCAACGCTCTTTATATATCTTCTTCATGAATGTAAACTTATTATCTTCATATATATAAATTTATAGAAAATGTGTTAAATGGTAGCTACAGTTTTCTAGCAGTTTTCTGAAATGACTGTCGAAATTTCAGTATCATATTTTTATTCTTTTTTTGTATATTTTCTTGTAATGATACAAAATGAAGACTTGCAAACAGAAAATACTTCAAGAACAAAATTGAAAAGAAAAGAAGTATATAAGTCAGATAAACGGTTACAATGATAGATTGCAAAAAAAAAAAAAAAAAAAAAAAATTAAAATTAACTCCCACATTCTGATTTGAAGTCATTAATAAGCAATTGAGGATATAAAGAGTAATTTGATAATTAATTGATATAATTATTTGATAATGCTATATTTTTCATTAAGTTCATAGATTCATTAAAAAATTAATTTACTCTCATTAATGATCATATTTTTAATTATTATAAAACTTGATAAAACAATTTTAAATAATATTGAAACATTACATAATTTTATTTTGTAATGAGAACTTTTTAAATTAAACTATTTAGTTACTGTTATCACTTAAGATTTTTGTTTCCTTCGAATCAACATAGTGAAATAATCTTTCTTATCAGGTAGTTTAAAATTTGTCTGGTAGCTATGAATTTATTTGCTTGAGTTTTGGGTGATGATCAAAAACTTTAGTAATTTATATAAAACTTAGTTATTCAATTTAACTGTGAGTAATTTGAGGCAAGCAAAGTTTAGTGCACAGGAATAGAGCACGAAAAAAGTTTACGTAACTTAAATTTAGTGCCATTTTCACAAAGAGAACCTGGCTATATTTTTTCTTACCAAACTTTGAAGCAAGAAATTCCAGTAGGAATAAAAAACACACCTTAAATCTACAAGAGAGAGAGAGAGAGAGAGAGAGAGAGAGAGAGAGAGAGAGAGAGAGAGAGAGAGAGAGAGAGAGAGAGAGAGAGAGAGAGAGAGAGAAAACGTACTTTTTAAAACCACATTAAAGGTTCACTTCACTAATGGTGGTCACCAGAGAAAGTTTTCTAACCTCTTTTACAACATCTTAAAATATTTTTTCAATAAACTTTGTCATTAAATTATATTTTATAACCCATAATAATCTTAATACACGGGAAATTTCCACTTCATTTTTATTTACACCAACATCTGTTTTAACAAACTAAACAGAACATAATAGGCATTACGAGGACTTACTTACAAAATTAGGAGCATTAAGTGGGGGAACAACATAAATTTTATTTATTTAAATTTAAATAAATTATAGGGAAAAGTAGATCAAGTCACATGGCAAAAGTTTCTATTGGTTTCATGAAAATATATTTTTATTTCTTTTTATGTTTTGAGGACATGAAAATTTCTACAATTTCATTAGGTAAAATATTAATTAAGCTAATTGTTTGAATGCTCAAAATTGCTAAATGCTTGAAATAACTAATAACTAGCTGTTATTATAAAGAGTGAGCAAATAATAGTACCTTTATAACTATCAACAACTAAAATATGAAATACATATTTTAATTTAACATAAATACATTTGAATATAAATAATTTAAATCTTCAATGTCACGAAAGTTTAATTTACTTCAACGATCTTAATTAAATTTGATTGTTGGTGTGAAACGGATCAGTCAAGTTTCCAATTTGCTCTGCAGACGTTGAGACTGCTGTGTCTCAAGGGTGTAATGCGGGGGAGGAGAACAAGAAGGGTGTGCCCCTCTCCCTTCCTCCCCCTTGGGTCTGCCTGGCAGGCCAGCAGATCGATGCATGAGAGAGCAAGAAGCTGGAGACCTCACCCCGGTGTGAGAGTCATTCAAAACCAACCAAGAACCAACAAACCAACAGCACCAAGCCCTCTTCTCCACATCTTCAAATCGTATTCAAAACTTGAGTTCTTTTCTTTACTTGTTATAACTTGTATGTTTACAAAATAAAGAAACTTTTTTTAAATAAAATGATTTTAAAAGTTCTATGAATAATATTTATTTTTTATTTGAAAGTTGATTTAATTTTCTATTGTATTATTTTTCAAGCTAAAATATGAAGTGATAGAAATTTAAATAAATAATTTCCTCTTTTTTTTTTATTAATTTTATATAAATTTATAAATATTAGGGAATTTGAAAATAAAATATCTTCCCCTTGAACATAATATCAGACAGGATCATGCTAGTACTCGTATTACATGTAAAAACTTAATACACCAGTGGTTTTGAATAATAATGAGCGTTACACATAAATTATAACAATAAAAGTAACACACTATCAACTGGTGCACTTATGAAAATTAATGTATTCATTTCAAGTACATAATGTAAGCACAGAACGTTATTAATAAAATGGATAAAACTCAATGCCATGTACGGCCAAGTGAATAAATAACGGTTGTTCCACGCCCTAGCGCTCAATTGGCAACTTTTGATGTAATATATTTCTTTTCAACAGGCTGTACAAATATTGGTTTTGCTTTTTATTTTCCCGTACATCTATAACTTGTCATAAAAGCATTAAAATTAAACACATATAAAAATCTCATTTTTTTTTTAAGTCTTGAAAATTTGTGACGAAAATCAAGACTTAAAAATTTAATCTATAATAAATTTAAAAATTTAAAATTAAAAATTTATGACTATACCCTTTAAAATGACTTACAATTGTTAGGTATAAAGTGTTAGGTATTAAAAACTTCTCTAGTATTTACATATTCTTATAATAAATATTATTTTATATTCACATGTACCAAATTTATGTTTTTATCTAAAAAAAATAAAACAATTCTACTTTTTTTTTACTACATTTTGTATTCTCAAATAACGAGAGTAAAAAAATACAGCAAAGCTTTCATCGTACTTTGTAAAGAACGTAAAAGCATTGTTCATGATTTAGTAGCGGGACAAAGCCTTGGAGGACATGAGTCATATTTATCATTTATTGGGAGACCGCCGCCGCGGCACAAGCAACGCAAACTCCAGTGAAATGAACGCTCTGGTTGGGTTACTCTCGAACTCGAGCGAGACGTAGTAGAGCACACAAATTCTCTGCAAAAAACAAAAAAAAGAGGAAAACACAAGAACAAAATATAAATTAAATACCGAAAAAAAACTTTTGTGAATTTTAGGCCAAATACTGATATTTATTCTTTTTATTGATTGTAATAATTGCAATATTCATTTTGTTTATATATATATATATATATATATATATATATATATATATATATATATATATATATATATATATATATATATATATATATATATAAAGAATATATTACGATTTTGTGAGAAACAAAGACTTTTTTTTTTAATTTACCCCAGTGTAATTTTTACAACACAAAGCTGGTGTTTTCAATGTGGTGGAAATAATCAACATCATGCTATAATATTTTGCATATTTTGTTTCATAATATTCTACTGAACAATATTTTACACTCAACTGATCAATTCCAACATGTAAAATGAAAACCATAAACGTTTAATTATTCAAGTACATTTTTTTTTACCATAATAAAATAAAGTTAAAAATAAATTTATGTTTTTTCATTTTTCCACTCTCATGATGTTTAATCTTTTACTTGAAATAATTAAAAAAAAAATGATCTTATATATCCACATTTCAAAATTAGTGAACTCAGAATTTAATCACAGTGCTGTTTTAACTCTGATAAATATATATTTCATGCCAAAACTGTAAAAAAAAACATATTCTGAAAGTTATGTTATTAGTTTGACGATAACTTTGTTATTTCAGAGTGTTTTTGATGATAATGTTCATGCATACGGATGCACTTGTATTTTCAATTTATGTATCATTTCTCCAGCATTCATAATTGAACAAAAAAAGTCAGTAATATGCTATATACGGCAATTCAACATTTAGAGCTGTCTCACACAGAATCGCAGGGTATGATAAAAAATTAAGAACCTATGCGATCAGGTGTACGCGCGCACACAACTTCGTATCGTATCGCATGCAATTGTACGTTTCTCATTTAGAACCGGTTTTAAATTTTTATCATACGAAGGTATCATATGATACCATACAATGTGATACGAAGGCAGTGTGCGACCCCCCTTACGAAAGAAGGACTGAAAGCACATACAAATCTTTTAAAGAATAATAAAGTTTTATGAATTTTATGACAATAGAAAACAAGAGACAAAAATTAAAATTATAGCATGTATATAAAAGTAAAACAGCAATGATTCTTTTTTGTCACAGTACAAACAAAATTCAAGTCAAACTTCTAGGTTATCACAATTCTCTAAGATTGTTCGCACTCTCAATGATGCGAGCCCACTCATCATATTACCAATCAAGCAAGCAGGCATCGTTGATAGAGCGAAAATGTATAGAATGTTAGAAGAATGGACATGAACTTTGTACTGTGATTATTGCTGTTTCACTTTATCTGCTTAGTACTGTAATTCTGTATATATTAAAGTATATTTTAATCCCGATCGACACCTCACATTCTGGTAATTTTGGAATTTTTTGGTAATAACACTGGAAATTTTAGTCAAAATACTCATAATTTGCAAAACCTACAAATGCAGAAAAATAGTAACAACTGTTTTGAAGGTGGCTTGACGTGGATCGATGTAAATATAGAAAGACCATGCAGCAGAGTGGCTGCTCAGCTGGTGCAAGAGATTTGAAGAAGGGGGAGTGGCAACCCAGACGTAATTATGGCACTAATTAAAGACTGGTATAACGTATGTGTGGAATACCAGCTATGAATATATACACACAGCAAGAGAGAAAATATATAGGCAAGCTTACTTGAATTACCTTAGAATTTTAGTTATGTACCTTATATTATATACAATGTTAATTAACGCACGTTGATGAATTAATATCAAAATAGTAATTATTAATGTAAATATTATTAATATTATTATATATAATAATATTCTGTATATTAATTTTGTGTACATAATTAGTATATTAAACCTTATTCTCAAGTGGGATTAACGAATTTTAATTGTTCTATTCATACCTTTGTTATAATTAGTATGTTATACTCTACGGAATAAGGCTTTGAAAATTTTAATGGAAACATAATTATGTAGACATATTGATTATTTTCTAAGGTTATGTTATATAAGATTATTAATTATAGCTTGGAAAATATTTTTAAATAAAACAATTTGAACGATTCAGTAGTAAACAGTAAACACAATTTATGAAAATAATTTTACTGTTTGTTTTATTTAAATAATATATTATTACAACAAAAAATTAAAGTGATTTTTTTATATATAGTTTTAATATAATTATTCTTTCTCAATATATATATATATATACATATATATATTCTGTGAAGGTTGATAGATTTGAGATACGTTGCGAGAGCTAAGCTATTGCTAAAAAAAAAGGGGGAAAAAAGGTTGGTTTACAGTCAAAGAATGAATCAAATGGAGCGATTTGTACTTTAGAGGAGGCACAAAATTGCCCGAGAGAAATAAAATTGCCACGTTCAAGATATACTGGAAACCAATTCGCTCGCAATTTTTACTCTTCTTCTTTTTACAACATGACAAGTAATTTTTTTTTTACTAACATTTACGGTAAAATTCTTTCGCAACCTTATGCAGCAGAACATTCGCAGCAGAACATATAATTTATTTTCAGTTAAATTAATTTTTTTATCCTATCGTACAGAATATTTTAAAGTAGAAATTTATTTTCATAAAAACGGTAATAAAGTTGTACATGAATAATGGAGTGAGTAAAGCTTATATTGAATCATGTAATACTAACTCCCAGTTGATTTGAGTTGCTGTAACATTCTCG
This sequence comes from Siphlonurus alternatus, assembly GCA_949825025.1. NCBI lineage: Eukaryota > Metazoa > Arthropoda > Insecta > Ephemeroptera > Siphlonuridae > Siphlonurus > Siphlonurus alternatus. Next base: position 31,411,482 of record OX463780.1, on the reverse strand, counting down.
TACATCATTGTGTCGACTGAAGGGTGTGACTACTAAAGGTGATGTTACATGTGCACAAGAAAGCGATATGGTACGTCAGCATACTCGCCCCCAGCATGCAAATGGAAATTTAACCAGATATATATTTTTTTGAAAGATTACTATAATTCTGCATTAATTTATATTTTAATGCTTTCCTTTTATTATTTTATCAATGTGCTTATTGCATCTACAATCAAACACACATGTATGTATAATAATATAATATGAAGACAAAATAATTTATAATTATTAAGTATTAATTCATGCTTTGATAAAATATATTATTTAAAAAACAGTATATTATTCTCGTTCTTAAAAAATGAAGGCAGCCTTTATATAATTAATCTAAATAGTAATTATAATACCCAATAATAAATTTTAAGCAATTTATTAGACAATTTTCTGTTTTTTGGATAATACTGCAAAAATTATTGTAACCAAATATTTCTCGTTCAATAATTGATTTATAAGTACTCATATCGAATTGAAATGACCATGTAAACGGAGCTATTATCACATTGCATACATTGTCACACTTAGATTATGCATGGGGGAGAGAAAATGTAGCGTTAGAACATATGAGGTTGTTCAATCGATTGAGCAAACTGACCACTGCAAGTGTGCTTAGCTTCTCATTGTTACATTATACACAACGATTGTGTAATACACAGTTGTGTAATCTCCATGTTGTAACAATGTAATACCAAAACGTACTTCATATTTATATACGTTATTATGTGAGGTAATAACTATTAATTTGTAGTGAAGTATTTTATGAATATTGTTAATGTTTATCATCAAATATTATTTATGTTAAAATGAACATGCATTGTTTATTGATAACAATTTCTACATGAGAGTTGTAATTAAATAGGGTTTTATTAAAGTATTTATATATTTCAGTGCAATTTTTTTTAAACTATGGAGTGTAATTATTGATTTATTAATTTTGTTGTATTTTTTACTCTCATTGTAATGTAAGTGCATGTCAATAGTTTCTCATTTTGTTTTTTAAAACTAATGTACCAAAATAAGCTTGCATAACAGATAGATATTTTTGTTGAAATTTCTTTCTTTTTATAGGAGTTAGTTTTTAATGTGTTCTGATCCAAATACTGGAAAATTGCCACCCAAATTACCGAAATATTTATTACCTAAACCATACATTGATATAACATTTTATATTTATTTTATGTTAAGCACCAAAATTAAACTCTCATTTCAACATAAATATATAAATTATGAAAGAGAAACCCGTCATAAATTATTTTCTTCATTATACGACACTTAAATCTCTATGGATTAATTGTGGTGCAATATGTGCCAATATGGTACATAATATTATGTAGCATCACAAGGACTTTTTATATAACGACTATAAAATTATATATCCCCTCATTAATATACTAATTTTTCATCACATAAATTACAGAAAATGTTGTAATATTTTTATGACGGATCTCAACGGTATTGAAGAACAACTCGCTCGAGTTTTGCGTCACCGAGTGTCTTATTCTGTCATATTGAGCCCTCGGCATGCATCAACATGCACAAGGACGTACGTTATATGATGTAACATAAGATAGAGGCACGCGAGAAGAAGCGCGACGACGAGATATCGATGAGAAAGCTAAAGCTGTGCAACGCCAACTTGGAGACACAAAGGTGGTATAAGGGAAGCTTTTGCCTCATATATCCTTCTTCTTAACACATAGAAAAGAGAGATGAGAGAGAGAGAGAGAGAGAGAGAGAGAGAGAGAGAGAGAGAGAGAGAGAGAGAGAGAGAGAGAGAGAGAGAGAGAGACAGAGAGAGAGAGAGAGAGAAGATAAGTAGAATGTGGAACGTTGTCAAGGAATGTAGTGGCAGAGAGGTAGTCTTATATGATGTTGTGTAATCTGTGCACTACAGGAATTCACACATCGTGCATGCTGATGAAAAATGACATTCAAAGTAACAAAGAATACCAGATCCTTAATTTTATTATTAAAATTCCATACTAAAAAAAAAGGAAAGATAATTTTCATTCTATAGTAAGAATTTTATCAACATTTAAATATTTATAGTATTTTTTTACTAAATTTATCATTAATGAATGAGAATAAAAAAAAAAAAAAAAATCAATGAAAGTTTTAAAAATAACACAGCAGAATTATCATGCACTAATATTTTGCCTGTTATTCTGCATTAAAAATAGCATGCCTTCAATAAATTACATCGTAAATATAGTAAATATATTTGCAGCTTTTTGCGTCTACAGATAACAATTTATTTCTTTACGTACAAAGAGTTAAATTTATTCAGTGGCTGCATGAGATATTGGTCTCGGAATAGAATTGAAGTTGTAGCCATTATTTTATCTGTCACATTAGCTTATATACTTACAAATAAAATACACAAAAAAACTTACAAAGTTTTATTTTGAGATACCTTCTTTTTCTACAAAAACTCGGTCAATTTTTTTATTATTAATGATTGAGAACACGATATAATTTAATTGTTAAACTTAACAATAATAGTGAATTACACTCCATCATTTCAGCATGGAAAATCTTGAAACAATCTTGAATCCTTGTTCTGCCAGGTTGCAACTTTTAAGGGTCACTTCATTGCGCCTTCTGTCAGCATCATAGTTATCATATGTACCATAAAATTCATTGCTTTAAAGATGAAGCATAGTTTTAATAATTTTCGGCATTGAGATTAAGTATAAAACAATGGGGACTACTGTGACTTCTAGTCAAATCATGAGTATCTTTTTCACATGAAACAATTGATTATAAATAACTCAAAATGTACTGTATACCGAATTTGGTGTTTTTTACATTAGCAAATTAACAGTTATTTTGCCTTTTAATTATTTAATACGAAGATTTTCAATTTACTATTTTAAAATGTTGAACAATGGTGACATTAATCCTTGAATATTTTTAAGTAATATAATATAATATTCTCTATACACATTAATATCTAATATCCATTGGCGCTATTTGAAAATTCCCCACTTGGAGTTTAAATCAGAAAGTAAAGCAGCCTCTTTGTTTTGTTATGTTATGTTATGTTATGTTATGTTATGTTATGTTATGTTTTTTTTTTTTTTTTTTTTGTTACAATCAAATTACAAATTTAAATTTTGCCACCATAATTAGCCAGAAGTGAAGGTTATTTGATATAAGTAACGTGTCGCTTTTCAAATTTAAATAAATACCTAGATAGAAAATTCATATATTCTAACAAGTATATATAAATATTTTTTACATCCCAGCAAAAGTATTAAAATATTCTACATTATTTTACCCTTTAATTCTAAGCTTTCTCTTTGCTATACATATCCCTATATTCCCTATGTACCTCCCTATATCAGTACACAGTACATTGCTAAGCCTTAGAAATTTCTTGTAGCTCGCATATATAGAATCCATGACAACGTACTACACACAGCAAACTAACTGTAAGATGCCTCTGGCAATTTAAATCGACTGTAATACATGTGAGACGTAGTATCTTCTTCTCCTTCTATAAAACACTAGATTATATCGCTCTCATCATTCATCAGAATATTCAATTAAAGTGAGTTACTTCGTAAAGCTTAGCACGTATTCAAAAGGAGATTATACAATACGAAAATAGAATATTGAAATAATAATTAATATTAAAATATTATTATTGAAATTGATTTTTTGTATGAAATTCTTCTCTGATATTTAATAAAATTCATACTATTATCGATTACAGTATGAAGCAAAAAATACATACATTGAATCTTTAATATCACGTTTTATGCCAGCTAACGATAATAATGAATTTCTTATCTTCAATCTTTTAATACAATGATCAATGTAATAGCAATGATAGATTTTTTAAAATTAAATATCCATAGTTAAAGTTTCCTATTATCTGGGAGCTTTTATCTATAATATTTATAGTCTGTTCTATTTCTAGCCTTACAATTAAGTACCGTGAAACAATAAAAGGCAAATAAAATAGTTTTATGTTATTTTTTTTAGATTAATAATGTAATGTAAGCTTACTGATTGGAAATTTACTAATTTAATAAAATATCTTTCTATATACAAGCAGTCTTAATCATCATGGTATATGCATATTATATAAATAATTCATAATTTAACAGGTATAGAGGGGATTGCGCTGACGTCATGCGAGGAGGGCCAGAATGCACGGACTAGCATATAAACAAAGTTTACAATAATTTTTTTACTTAACTTAATAAAATAAATCAAGTTTAAATACTTCAATAATACTTTAACAGTACACGATAGAACTCATAAAAAAAATCTCAACGCCAAAAAACTGTTAAAAGTATTTTTTCTAATTTTTTTTCATCATTTTGCCTATGCTCACTGTATATAATCTGGCCTTCCTAATCTTTCTCTTTTCCCTCCCTCCTGCGCCCCCTTCGCAATGTATTTGTATAGGGAAACCCCTCTCCCGCCTCACGTAAACATAAACAGAAATTAGCTCTCTAGCATTATCAAAGATAAGTTCTACTACTTTTTACGGTACATTTTTTTAAAGTTTGATGTTCGATTTTTTTTTTATACACAATTATTCCAAGGTAAAAATTTACAAGTACATCATTTGCCGAGTAACACTTGTTTGAAAATTATGCCTAGTAAAGCTCCACGCGAGAAGTGTAAGGTCCGGGTCGCATGTTGCTGGCCAGAGTGACAATGGGGGGTGTCACAGTTTACAGAGAGGCCATCAGAGCCCCGCTGTGCCAAATTGCCATTGCACTGTCACGCATTGGCGCAGCACCAAGTGTCCATTAGCAGCGACAAATGAGCGACACTAGCTAGTTGAAAAACACTTAGCTAAAACGTTTTTTTTTAACCTAATTCTATCTCACGTAACAGATTTCTTGCTGAATAAATTGATAAGGTGAGGGTTTGAAAAATAAAGGACATTGAGTCGTTTGATATATTATTTATTCTCCTATTCTAGTCTAGGTAAAAATTACCTCTGTTGCACTGTGCCCCGGTATTCAAATCCATGCAGCTGAATCAGAAGGACTATATTATATAGTCTATTGATCTATTATAGCTTAATTGTAATACAATAGCTGTGGTTCATCTATTAATAGCACTGTCTGTGCAAAATGTTAAATTGAAAAAAAAAAGTCACAAGAACTTGACAATTTAAATTAAATTCTGATTTAAAACAGCAAACCTGCAATGTAGAAAGAAGAAAATTATTATTATTTTTCTTTACATAAAAATAACATAATAAAAAGTGATACTGTTAATGTTATTATTATTAAATCGGTGAAAATGTAGCTGGATCTAACTTGAGATGTTATCAATATCAATTTAGGACTTACATTTCTCCTTGTATGACCTTCCAAATCATTATATTATTATTAAATTACTGCTAAAGTCTTTTTATAGACTAAGAGAATCTGAGAGTGGCATAATCAAGGTTTGTGGGGGTCAGGAGAGTATGAGATCAATATGAGAGTGCGTGCAAGGGTTTTCCTATCCCCGAGATATGCTTCAAAAGGGCTCTTCAGGTAGAAAACGAAGCGGGGCATGAAATGATCTCGTTACTACCACGTCTGAACAGGTTTCCACCAAAGACATGGGGAGTTTTGATCCTATCTAAAGTCCTTTCTGACGTTGTAAAATTTAGTTTTTATTTTCATTAAAGAGAGAGAATAGGGAAGGAGAGAGAGAGAGAGAGAGAGAGAGAGAGAGAGAGAGAGAGAGAGAGAGAGAGAGAGAGAGAGAGAGAGAGAGAGAGAGAGAGAGAGAGAGAGAGAGAGTAACACAGCTGAAATTATCACAGCTGAAATTTATAAGAAACCTCAAGGGGCATTCACAAAGTCTTAAGGCCACATTTAAGGCTCGATAATTTAAAGCTTGATTTTAGACGTGTTTTTAAGACCCAAAATTTCTGGTCTTAAACTATTGAGCCTTAAATGTGGCCTTAAGGCTTTGTGAATGCCCCTTCTCATGTTTTAACATTATACATTTTATATCAAATCAACTTCTAATTTGTATTAAAAATGGGGAAAATACCAAAAAAACTTTTTTTTTCAGTAAAAAATTAAAACAATGTAAAGGAATTTTGATTTTTTATTCTTATCATGGATAAGGATAGGATGTTTAAATAATTTAAACTTTAGAGTTTATTGCTTGAGAAAATATACAAAATTTAATTTAAATGGATAGGTTATATATCAAGGAACAGTATTAAATTGAATGGAAAAAAAACGTATATGATGTGAAATTAAAGGTTAAATTTAAGCGCTTACATTAATTTACATGTGTACTGTATTGATACTTTGAATTTTAAGGTATTTTTTCTTTAAATTTTACTATGTGTATCTTCATACAGATGAACAAAAAAATGCTACAGCATGCTATGAAGTTCAAATTTAATATAAAATATAATATAAATATGTATGTATATAATAGAAAAAATGTTTTATACATACAACGTTTTAAATTGCTATAAACATGATATCATATATATAATAATATAAGACTGCACATATAGAATTTTATTGCAAAAATTGTATTATTGTATAAAAACGTACTATTTTTTTTTTATTTTGTAGACTTTTATATGCCTCTCGCGTCCATTTATATATAAAAGAAAAGGGTCCAAGCTAAATAATTTTTAAATTTCCTATTCTTTTTTTTATACACTAAATAGAAAAAAAAAACAAGTTTAGAAAGGAAGCTGTACTTGTGTCTAGTGTTTCTTTAAAAACGCTACAGTCTTATTAATTTAAAATTCCCAGGAAGTGCAAGAATTGGGCTTTAAATGTGTATATTTTAGTTATTAATATTTGCTAGTAAGTATAAACACTGAACTAATAAATTTTTATGATAAATAAATATCTAATAAATACCTAAAAATCTTATACTTCCTAATAAACTGTAGTATTTGTTAAAGTGTATATTTCAGTTTGTGTTGATATTTTATTCTGGACACGACCCTACCTGATTGTACGTTTCTATTCCAAACAGAAACGTGGTGGCCAGCAGCAACAACCCAAAGTCCTGTGTACCAGACAACGTTTCATAGACCTTCAGACATCTCTAACAAAAACTAGACGATGACGTCATCGAGTGTTTAAAAGTGTATGATTTTATATTAAAAATTTAATTAACAATGCATTTATTACATATAAGTGGTAGAAGATTGTTGCAATCTGGTGTAAAATCAACAGTAAAACCTACTGTAACTTCAAGTGATTTATTATCTGTGTTATCTGGAACTGGTGTACCGACTTTAATTACTGAAGGAAGTACATTAAGAAATACAAATAATACTTCAAGTAATACAACCGGAGGATTTTTTACGGATGGTGATGATGACGATGGTAAGTACCATTTTTTTTAATATTTAATTAATTATTAATTTTCTCATTAATGAATACAAAATATGCATGACCATTTTTAATTGATAATTTTATATAAGAAATATTATTACATACTTAATAATATTATGCTAATTTAATTTTTTGATTATTTTATAAATTTTTGAAAATTATTAAAGTTACCGGGCTATTACGTCTTTTGGAGACATCACTAAAGGGATAGGGCCTAAACGCCTTTCCCAGAATCGTCAGAAAAATTTATATTAGCTTTATTCTATTTTCATTGATGCAATAAAAAAGTTTGTGCATATTGTCAGTTTATGAGTTTTTACAGCCCTTATTTCTGTCCTCAAAGTTTTATCAAGTTATAAAAAATTGATTCCATCAGTCCCATTATATACTTTATGATGTATTTTATTTATGTTTAGGGTGTAATCGATAGTATGTATCCATAACTATAGGACTTTTCCATCTTGAAACTAATAAACAAAAAATAAAATTATTATGGCGTATAATTTTAAAAATAATTTCTTTAACAAAATTAAGAACGTTTTCCCTATGCACCACAGATTAGTATTCTTCAAAACTAATTAATAGTGGAGGTGAAGATTTGAAACAGCTGATTTCTGAAAACAGCAAAAATATCCAATCAGAACTTTTCAGAAATTACTGATTGGCATAAAATCAGATCAGCAAGTTACAGTCTGCAACATGTCAGTTATATCAGCTGGAAAAGTTTTTGTTAACTTCTTGTAAAACTTATGGTTTTATCATGCATCGTTCCGTTTTATTTCCTCTGGAAAAAAACACTTTTTTTAAATATCAATGGCATTATATAGCTCTTTGGGAGCTTGAGAACCGTTTTAATGAATTTTTACCCGTTCTCAACAAAAAAATAACTTTATCTGATTACGTCCGAATGACACATTATGAGATCTTTATACAGAGGTGGCACTAAATTCTTTTAAATTCTTCATCTTTTAATAAAAAAAATTACAGTCCCTTGTATATTCAATTAAAATTTAATTACTTAACAATTATTTAATTTTGAAATGAAATTAATTAAAATGTAAAAGATTTTTAAATTAATTAAATCTATACAATTTTTCAACCCTAATTTTATATAAAACAAAAGATAATTTCTTTTAAATAATTCTTAAGTTGAAAATTCACGAGTCAAGACAGTCTTTTCTTCTTTATAAAGCGTATATATACATTAGTAATAAGCTCCACAAGATATTTTTTTTCTTATAATCAAATAATCTTAATAGAATTTGTGAGGGGAAATATTAAAGAAACGTTGCTCATAGCAAATTCTAACCCATTTAAAGCTCGTTAATGCAGGGCTGGCTGGTAGACAGATAGGGATGAGAGAGAGAGAGAGAGAGAGAGAGAGAGAGAGAGAGAGAGAGAGAGAGAGGAGAGAGAGAGAGAGAGAGAGAGAGAGAGAGAGAGAGAGAGAGAGAGAGAGAGAGAGAGAGAGAGAGAGTGAGAGAGGGGAGGGGGATGGGGATGGGACTGCCATTACTGACGATGGGGAGTTCTCCACCACCAGAATTTCACGCCCCCGTGACTTCTGATGATCACGGCACCATACAACTACGAGGATGGTCGCTCTTCAATGTGGGTGACTTTGTTTAAATAACCACAAACTTCAACATGTTATCTTATGGTGGTATCTGAATTTAATCATCAATGAATTTTGATCACCATTTACATTTGCCATTGTTTAATTTTTGTTTTGTTTTAAAAATTAAATTTTGTTATTCACCACACATTTCAGTATCCACTTTATAATTTAATATTAGAGGGGTGCAGTTAGCGTTGAATATTCATCATATAGATTTGATGTTGCAATTCACTACGTACACATGACGGTATTTAATACGGATCCGTTGCTATTCTTATGAGGCGTCGTCAACGGATACGTATTAAAAACCATCATATGAACGTAGTGATAGATTGATACATTGATATATTTTATAATTTTTATGACAACTCTATTCCAAAACGGGTGTTTGACGTTTATCGTACGTTTATTTTTATATTATATTATTTTATTTTATATTTTATTTTATATTGTTTATTTTTATTTTTATATTTTTTAATGCATTTTTTGTTTTTTTCTTATACAAATAGTTTTCAATTTTCCGATGTAAAATGTATTATTATATTCTCCAAAATATTTGCTAACCTTGTCATTTGTAAGATCAAACGAACCATTAAAAAAAAGTAAACATGCGGGAACATTAGGCTTTGATGAGATTGTTTGTTGTGGGTGTTTTGTTTGTTGTGGGTAGGTATATATATTGGTTATAACAATATTAAGAATTCTTAGTATTAGGTTTCAAAAATTCAAGATCAAAGCAAACATACAAAATTTAGATAAAGTAAACAATGTGACGTCAGCATGATTTATTAAAGGAACATATTTTAAGTAGCAATTAAATTTAACAAGACAAAAAATAAAGAATGTCGTTTCCAAATTTCGTACTTCAATGCTTTTCTTTAAAAATGAGTCTTGTAAAATTATAGAGTGGAAAAATATTCTGAAATTGGATATAAAATTCTTTGTTATGAAAAACTACAATATCACATAAGCTTATAACATTAAATTTTACTATGCTGCTTTTTTACTATGGAGAACAGTAACAACTTCTTTTTTTCATTATTATTTTTTTTTAAATATAATTTTAATTGAAGTTTGCTGCATGGAAATATAGCCAGAGCATTGCATTATATGTTAACAAATAAAGAAAATTAATATATTTTATTTTTATATGATCTATTATTTATAAATTAATTACAATAATTTTATTGGAATAGAAATGTTTTAAATATAAACTGGTAAATTCACAAAAACATTTTACATAACACTATTAAATAATTATCCGTTAACCAAATTTTTACGAATTATTATAATGCGCGCGTAAAATGCGTTCATTAATTAGGTTCATTTGGTTTCTAAATGCAGTTAATTTATAATAACAAAAGTCAGGTAAAATTTCTCTAACATAAGGTTCATTGATTGTGATTTTACGGAGCAAGTATGTACTGAAATATTTCACGCTACAGTTTTATGCTAAAAGCGCAGACATGTTTGAATGACGTCATCGCCCCCAATACTCTGTAAGTGAATCCTCACGCTCGTCGATGTTTTCTTGTTATTCGTGGAGTCTGGAACACCTGGACCAAGAAATAAAAATGCTGCGTCATTGTCAACAGCTCTTTTTCTGCCAATATATTTCACAAACAAAAACTCAATCTGTCACGTTTTTGTTATAAGATGTGGTAGTTTTCTTACACACTTTTTGACTTGGGGAAGGAAGATAAATGGATATTGGTTACACAAATAAATTTTATTTAAGGTCATTTGACAGATGATTGATATGTGACTAACAGTACTGACATTGTGAGTATTTATTAGACTATTTGAGCATTTTGAGCTTTATAACTTTGATATTGAAATCATATTTTTAAAAGAGTTTAATATTTTTTAAGTAACGAAAATAATATTGTGAAAAAAAAAAACTACCACTGGCGATCATTTCTTATTTTTTGTTTCGCAGGAAAAACAAAAGTTTCTGTTATTCCTTTTAGCTGTTATTGCTGTCGTTCTGAAAAATCCGTAGCGTCAAAATAAGCTTTTTAAAGTTTTTATTTTAGTAAACCGCTAAGAATGGCTATAGATCATAATCTTTTAAAGTTTTTTTTAAAGAAACTTTGAAAACTGACTCAATTTATTGTTGTTTTTTTTTTCTGCATGTATTATTTTTCCTTAGATTGCAACAGTGCATACACTTAATAATATAAACGACTATCTTATTATTTTAAAACAAAATTTATATTATAAACATCGTAGAGTAAAAAATACTATCAAATTAAATTTACCGGTTGTTGTCGATAAATATTTGTTTTCACACGTTTTTACCATGCAGCAGTTCTTATGTAAATAAATGTACGACATTGGATTAAATACTGAATACAGTTAATATGAAATGTTTTTGTGCAAGTTTAATTAAATAGTTTAAGTCTTAATTCATATCCATCAACGCTAATCCAATTAATATTCAATTTTTCATTATTTTTTGTTTATTTATTGATAATTATTATATACACCTCTGAACATTGTAAATATTATCTGTATCTGATATGCTGGAGATATAAATATGAAATATTTGTGAAATTTGGAAGAAGGAAAGTCTATAAAAAAAATGTATATCAATGTAATATACAATATATAGGGCCAAACGTTATCAACGATTGTCTTCTGTACTTAATTATTTTAACGTTATCTCTATGTCAAATCCGTAATTTATCCCTCAATTTTTACGATAAGGGGTGATTAACATGGTGGTTGTTGCAGCCGGCTACTCCGACATGCAGACGGTTGCCCTGGCGTGTGTGGCGACTCTCATCCCGCTCTTCTTCATCCTCGTGGCGGCCTTCATCGTCAGGTGAGCTGAAAATCCTGTCTATAATTCGTGAACCACCTGAACAGTCATCCCATTCTTGATTCTAGTTTCGTTGTGTATTTATAAACAGGCCTATTAATCAGTATAAGTATGACTCTGTAAAAACTATATAAGAAGGAAATGAATATAATTAAATAAAGCAAACGTTTTTTCAAGCAAAATTAACAATTAATTGCAATAATGCGAATGAATAAAGAAAATGATTTCATTTAACTATCATTTTGTAGAGCTTATTTTTGCCTTGGTGTGAAATAAAGTTAATTAGAAATATAATCAGACTGTATGAAAGTAAGTTTATAATTTTCAATTAAGATTTTAAATCACCTTGTTAATTGCATTATATAGTCCATTATAATATAAATTAAAGAATTTTTATGTGTCGCAAGTCGCAACACATTTTTTTACCACGTTCATAAAAATATTGGTGAGGATTAACCTTAATTATACAATACAAATCTGCTCCATTGTCAAATTCGCTCTATTTTGTCCAGCGTAATTAATCCTCTGGCCAAAATCTCACCAACGACCGCAGCATCACGCTTGGTGGCACTTAGAAGTTCACAAGACCTATCTGTAAAGCCCATGTCAAAAGAACATAAGCTTGCGTGTGTGGTTGACAATACGCAAATAATGCTCTTGTACTTTAAGATGGTTCGTGAAGATTTAATTATCTTTCTAACTTTTTACTTGAGCAGGAGGCTTTGTACAATTGAAAGTTGTGTTTAACAACGAAACTCGTGTTCTAATAGCGGCTTCAAGTGTTCCTCTGCGTTTTTTTTTTTTTTTTTTTCTGTTCAAGCCATGCATGATTTGTACCTTGCTAGAAAATGAAAATTTGAATATTTTCTCAGTAAATATTAAAGCTATTAATTTGAAAACATCTCATATTAGGAGGCTTTTGTTTATCATAAATTCATATTTTAAGTTTCGTATTATTATCGAGTACAACTTCAACAATTAAAGAAAGTAACAGAAAATGTAGTGAAATTTTAGACCTCTTTGCATTATAAAACTCCTTCTGCATGTTTTACAGTTTTTACCAGTTGTTACAGTAAATTTTGGATTCCATACCTGACTTGAACTTAAGTAATTAAAATAACATTTAAAATTATTAAATTATAACCTCTTTCAAGTTGGTGAGATTTTTTTTTTATGAGTCCTATCGTGTACTGTTAAAGTTTTATTAAAATATTTAAAATTGATTTATTTTATTAAGTTAAGTAAAAAAATATATATGCACACACTTTGTTCATATGCTAGTCCGTGCATTCTTGTCCACTTCAGCGCTGCCTACTTGCCATGGGTATGACGTCAGCGCAATCCCCTCTATTAATTCGAGTCCACGTGGTTTTCTCTCTATCCGCAACCCCAAGTATTTTGCATAATCTATTGTTGGAGTGCTGGGTGTTCTGAGTATCCAATTTATCACGTTATATTTAGTGCTTTTGTAGCCACTAGTATCTCCACTAAACTTAACTCCAGACCACAGGTATGTCACCCGCACGTTGCTCCATAAAAGCAAGAAAATGCTGTAATTTTCACTAATAAATTAGTTTTACTGAAAATACGTCGTTTTACGTAATTACTTAATTCAAAAGTTACCATAGAACTATTATATTTTATAAAATTGTGTGGAAAGTTATTTGATTAAGTTTTGTAAGTTTCTAATTAGTTTAATTAGAATTTGTCCTTAAAACATTTGTATGGCTACCAAGAACTCTTTTTTTTAAATGGTGACATACTGTATGTAAAAATGAAAAAACTTTATTAAAACAGTTAATAATTATTTAGTTTTCCAACTAAATTTTATTTACTCATTTAATTCATGCGCATTCATAATACGAATATATACATAATATCAGTTGGTTTAGTTAATACAGTGTTTGTAGTTTGCATTTAGCGTATGATACAAATATATCCAGTAAATAAAATAAGTCTTAAAATTCAAATTATTATTTATTTAGCAACAGTTACAGAACCAGTAATATACTGTAAGCCTTGTGAAATATCGTTGATTTTATTGATTAAGTTTATTGATTTTTGTTTAGTACTCTTTTCTTGAAGAAGGAGCTCAATTTTATGTTTTGTCATAAAAAACTGAAAGCTAAGTGAAGATTTTGAGTGAAAAAGTAGCATCTTTGTTATTTTATACGAACTGTTTGTCCTTGGGAAAAAGTCCCCTGCAGCGACTCGCAACAATGTTGTGATGACGTCACAAGTCTATTGTTTAAAGACTGTGCTTATTATCCTCCACCCTCTGTGTTCTCCATTGGAATAAGCCTGCTTGCCAACAGCACTCGCGGCAGTAGTCCCGACATTCAAAATGTCCTGTAAATATGAGTAGTTATTATATCAACTTGACAAATAATATTTAAATGTTAATTTGTACGTGCATGTCAAATTTAACGTATGTGTGTTCGATTTTTGTAATGTTTCCTTTTTTAATATGTGTTCATATTATAACATTTTAGACACAATTATAAACAAAATTTACATACTATTTTATTGCGTTTTAATTTTATTTTACAAGTACCAAAGTATTTTCTTTTTAACCATGTAGTTGTTTATTTCAGAATCTAAGAAAGACAGGAGCTACGTAGCTGTTTTTTTTTTTACATACAACAGCGATACCAAAAACTTAAACTTTAATTTAAAAATAAATATCATAAATATCATTGGTAAGGCATCTAAAAAATATGTAGTATTTTAATTGGTTGTAACAAAACGATCAATTTTCAAGGTTGTTGAACAGTGTGAATATAGACTGAGTTTACCGATTAGTTGTAGGGTAATTCATTTATGGTACATACATAATAAGTATAAAAACTATATTATCTTAATTATTATTAAACTATAATTTCAAATATACGATATCACAAGACTTCGTACTTAAGTGTGGTTCATTTCATTTTCAAATTTTCTAGTAAAGAGTTTTGAATCAGAAAATTTACTTTCATATAAGAAAATTTAATCGATCATTAATCATTACAATGCATGATGTTGTTTTAAAACAAAAATATATGCATAAATCATCTAGGTATGACAGGATATGGTTTCAAAATAATAATTAATCGTTAAAACTCAAATGATATTAGTGTTAGTGAGATATTTTGCATATACAATTCATTATACAATATTTTTATCTCATCATGCATTTAGACAACTCTAAAAATATAACTTACGAAATGATGAAATATTAAGTTATTTAAAGAATAAAATCCTCATTTATCATTCCTAATTTTTACAAAGTCATATTATATTTAGAAGTCTTTATATTTGTGCTGCTTAAAAAAAGGGTCCATAAAATTTTTCTGACAGTGTAAAATAGTTTTATAACACCACACCAACGTAATAACTTTGAATTAAGTGAGCTGCAGTTGATTTGAAATTTTGATGCCAACTACTTGTGGTTTCCGTTTGTTTTGTGTACTTTGACTGAAAATGTGAGATGTACTTCAGAAAGATCAAACGTTAGCAACTGATTTTGTGCGTGAACTTGGGCCCCCGAGCGTTTCCAGATAACTGACACTTTGTCCTTTCTCAACTAAGATGAAAGAAACTTCACAAGAGATCTAAACTTCTACACTGTCAGAATATTTTTATATCATTTAACATTGAGTTTAATTTACACACCAGGCTATTTAATTACTATTTTAATTACAAAAATGACTGATGAACATATTTTGAGCCCTTTTGACAGTCCAGTCTAAACCTTTGCTCTCTTCATTTAGAAGTTGTGTAACGCGGCAGTTCTTTGAGATCTACACTGCGTGTCCTCAACAAAACCCACAAAACTTCTTCTCCTTTTATTTTACTCGTAGCTCAGAACGCTTTTATTTTAAATAAATTCTTGTATGAATTTCTAAGTTCTTATTTAAAGAGACAAATAATGACAAGTATTAAAATATTTAATTATCACATAACAATATTAATTAAGTTTATGTCTAATAATTCCAAACAAGGTTACGATTCATACGAATAGACTACATAATATAATTAATAACATCACATGATGTAGATACGTTACTGTGTAAGTTTAATGTGGGTTTAGTCTCACTTGTAGTAAGTTTGTAACATGTTTAATAATTAAATCCTGTACTATCATAACTCAGATTAACTTTAAGCTGCAACATAATGTTTGATATGTAATGTCTAAAATTGTGTGCAAATATGTTTGCTGAGATCCATGGAAGGATGAAACTTTTTGTAGCTTAAATCTCCACAATTTTTTATTTTTTTGTGATGCAAAATGAGTTTCAATTGTTAAAAGTTATAAAGTATGATATTAAATATTATGTGATGAAATATATCGTACACTTGCATAGATTAAGTTTTATTTTAAACCTTGTTTAATTAAGACAGTGGAGTTAACCTGGTTTAAAAGGTTAGACTTCATCTCTATGCAATCGGGTGATTAATCTGTTTAGCACATTCAATTATAATTTTATCAATGATTCTAAATGTTATTTTTGTCATTTTATAAGAAGAACTTTTTTTTTTTAATTTTAACACATATTCAACGTATGTAAATTTAGAATACAACTGTTAAATATTTACATATTGTTTTACTTATTAAAAAAAAAGTTTTACAGAGTTTATACCTGTTTTTTTGTGTTAAATTATTCAATGTAAAAAATTTCATTACATAATATACTTTTATTCTTAAAACAAAAAGTAGTTTTGCTGGTTCTTAAAAAGCAACACAAACAACAACTTTGAGATGTGTTGAATTAATTGAATGTTTTTTTTTTATATATATAAACAATGAGAAACATCATCGTAAGAAACTAGAAACCTTATTCACTTGAAGAATTCACTGGAATCTTGATAAGCTTTACTCTACAGTACCACTTTTTTCTATGTTAATATGATTGTCTGCAAAAAATACCAAGAGAGAATTTTAAATCGTAGAGAAAGAAGAGACAAGAATTAAATCGTACTTGAGCAAAAATAAAAATGTTGAAATAGTTTATGAATATAGAGATGCATTTTTGAGAGCAAGTAAGCATTTAAGTATCATTATCTTATTAAATTTTATTATAAAATATTATAGCAAAACGTTATTTTTTTTTACAATGGGTCCCATATATAAAATGTAGAAAAATATTAATATTTCAAAACTTGTTAGTTAAAAATTTCTCCATAATAATTATTATTACTCTGTTAAAGCATTTTTGCTGTGATATTTAATAAATTGTCTGTGCTTTGTATGTTGCCTTAGGACGTGTCTTACTTATGAATAATTAATGCTTTATTTACCCCTGTTTTTAACATATATTGTGCATAAATGTATTTGGATTTTTATTTAATAATCTCGTATCAATACAATGCAAAGAAATTTAAAAACAAGCAATAACTTTCTATTAGTAGTATTATTATTTTTAGTTTTTTAGTACATTATTTAACTGCGTATATAATGATTCGTTAATCACAATATGATATATTTACCATGTCCTCTATTATAAAATTATAAAATCTTATCTCCACAGAGGATCTGATATGGACTTTCTAAGATTTGAAACTGTCGAAATTGTTGACTGAAGTATGATGTGAAGTTTCCATGTTCCCTCAGAAAAAAACTTGCTCTATTACTTGCTCCTGGTGGTAAAATCTTTTTTATTTACCTCATTTTTAAGCTCTGTGGTGGATAGAAGTATACCTCAAGATCTAAATTATGTAAATACGAACTTTGACCTTTTACTTGAATTTGTGAGTCATCAGCTTTAGTCTTTAATGAATTAAATTTATTACAAAGACTGTCGTAGAATAAATTAATGCAATTTACTTTACTTTAATCAAAGTGAAGACAGTCTAATTAAATGTCATTGTAGTATATTAAAATTATTTGCACATTTAATTTAACATTATTTATCTTATTGTGAAACGTTAATCTCAAAGCTGTAAATTATATGATAAAAAAAATCTTTCTATAACGTTTATTCAGTAAAGTCCTTGAATATGTTCACTGACATGAAAGTTATTTATACAGCCAGCTTCCATTTCCTAGGTTTGAGTTGTAAAGAGGGCAAGCTTAGCACTCTACTAGAGTCGAGTAATAGAAGAAAAAAAATTTAGAGGCTTTCATTTCCTCTGCAATAAGAAGATAGAACACAATAGTGTTTGCCAACCTTTATAAATATATGAGCTTAGTAAACACTGAAGATTTTATATGAGAGTGTGCAATGAATTTTAAAAGTTAATGTAATGGTATAGAAAAGTACTAGTCATCATATTTAGTTTTGAAAAATTACAAATTGGTAATAAAAAAATATAGTGTTGTCAACAGTTCAAATGAATTTTAAAACCACTAACATAAAATGTAGGAAATATATATAATATATAATACATTATACCATATTATAGTATAGTGTAAATAGAATATACCAGCACTTGCTTATACAGTAAAATATTTATAATCTTTTCAAATTATAATTGAAAATTTGGTAAATTGAATTACATTCTAAATTATGAAACATCACGGCTTAGATATACTTATCATATGAATAAGAGAATTCTTGTAGTAATTATTACAAGTAATTATTTTAATATTATATTTTAATAATTTTAATGTAGTCCAATAAAAATAACTTTAAAACCGATATAATTGGGCGTGATTCACGAAGCAGCTAGCCAGGGTTCTAACCACGTTTAGCTTAACCACGTTTAACTAGGTGTTTTAACACGTTAAGTTAAACGTGGTTAAGCTGAACGTGTATGGTTAGATACCTGGCTAACTGCTTCGTGAATCGCTTCCATTAATGTTTCTTCTCAGTAATTTGCTGAAAATGTTTACTATCATAGTGTGCTCTAAACCTAATAAAGTCACATATACACTCCCTCATATATTTGCTACAAAAAAAGTGCTAAGATGTTTAATTCAATGCCTCTCCTGTATATAATTTTAAATTTTGACCATTTATTTTACTACTGGGCAGATTATGTTTATAATTTATTTTAATTTTTTTATATTTATGTTATAATTTCTTATCCATATTTTTGTGTATTAGTTTGTTTTTGCAGCCGTTTCTATTTGCGGTTTTATTTTCTACTACTGTATTTTCAACCTATGAAAGGATTTAATAAAAAAATAAAATAGTACTTATAGCTCTAAATTTTTATTCATATACTGTAAAACAGCGTAAGTTCAATCGTAAAAAAAATATTTATCACACGTACCAAAAAATAGCTTTTAGTGTAATAAACCATAATTAATGAACGCTTTTTTTGGTAAAAGAAAAATCGAATATCGCACTATAATTTATTTCAGTTTTGTTTCCTCGCTTGTTGTAAAGATAATGGGGGCGATTCACGAAAGAGTTATCCAGAAAGTTATCCAGGTTTCTCACTAACCGTGGTTAGCGCCAGCCTAATTCAATGACACTAAACGTGGTTAGTGAGAAACCTGGATAACTCTCTTCGTGAATCACGCCCTATGTGTATAGTGCAATAGAGCTTAAAATTTAAAATGAGTTAGCATCTTAGCAAATTAAAAAAAAATATATATATATGAATAATATAATAACTCTCCTTGTGGTTCATTTAGGATTAAAAATTTAAGCTTATGAAAAGTACAATGAAGTCACTTCTGTAAGGACTGAGCCTGGCAGATAAGAGCGGGCTTTTATCGATCGTGAGGACCAAATGTCGGTCTGCGTACTTTCCCGCTAACCCCAACATATTTGACAGTGCGGATTACGTTCTTCTGTCAAAAGGTCAACCAGCACATATGATTTCTTATATCTGACCAATATCTTTGTCAAAATATGAATATATATATAAAAAATGATATTTGAAGTTACAAATTTATTTATACTGTCATGGTAAAAGAATCTTATAAAATATATATATGAATAATTTAAAAATTTAAAAATCATAAAATATTGAGCAATTTTTTTAATGGTAGTAAAAGAATTATTATTTTCATGTTAAATAAAAATGTAATGAGTTTTTTTTTATATATATGGTTCTTTTTACTAGTATATAAGTTTTTTTTTATTTGCATATTTTTAAGTAGATTTTTTTAATGACTAACTTTTAACAAGGTATACGATTGCATGAATAAAATATTATCAGATAGCAAGTTCAAATAGAGAAAAAGAGAGAGAGAGAGAGAGAGAGAGAGAGAGAGAGAGAGAGAGAGAGAGAGAGAGAGAGAGAGAGAGAGAGAGAGAGAGAGAGAGAGAGAGAGAGAGAGAGAGAGAGAGAGAGGGGACGGAGATATAGAGAAGGAGATTGGAGAGATAGAGACAGAGCGACCAGCAAGATTTATCTGGACTACAGACGCGCTATAACAGAAGTAATTTTATTTCTCAGTGGACACTGACTGCGTGATTCAACAGCAAACCTAACACCAGCATGTACAGTGAACAAGCAAACACAAAGGATTTCATCCTTTTGATAACTTAATCTAGAATACAGACTTTGTAGAATGTTTGCATTACTATTCTATACACGATAATTCCAGTGAACAAAATAACCAAACATGTAGTGTTTATTTTTTAAATTCAAACCAGTTTATGATAATTTATAACATCAGAAAAAAATTTAAATAAAATTTTCAACCAAAATAATGTTTCTCTTTTACTTTAAATCAAATTTGCTATACAAAAAAATACAAAAGTGACAAAAGAAATTGTAAATTTATGAGTTATAAATCGTTTAGACTGGGCTGAGAAGGAGTTAAGAATGACGCATCTGTTATTTAAAATTGTTAATAAATTATGAATAAAGATTTTTTTTATGTCGTGTTGGCCTTAACGATTGTATGTACGTATCAAAACCAAAGAAATTTTTTTAGTTATTTAGGCATTAAAATTGAAGGCCGATGAAAAAAAAAAAAGTTTTGAGATGGCTTGTCAATCACTTGTCAACATATTGATGGACCTTGTGTATAACCTGTCAAAATCTTTCCAATAAGTTTACTAGATCGCTTTCAGTTCGTAAGTTTATTATTTATTATTATTATTTTGTAAAAATCAATTGAAAGTAGCAAAAAGCACTGCAAACGAAATTTGTTATAAATAATGATATCATCGCTTAAAGTACCTGTCTTTGAAGTTACGTAAATTTTTATATTACATAGCTCCAAATTGTTCCTTTTAATATTATTTCTTTAAGTGGAAATTCACTCACCACGTTCACATGACACTATTATAATACGGATCCGTTGACATTCCCTCATAAGAATAAACGAATAGAATAGAATAATCGTCAACGAATAGTTTTAAATACTGTCATGTGAAAGTAACTGTTGAACAATAAATAATAATTTTATTAAATATGAGAGGGGGGAAGAGAGGGGAGATTTTTTTTTTACGCTCTGGTGGTTATGCAAGCTGTTCAACACATCAGTTAAAACAGTTGCCTAAAACTAAGGCATTTAGCATGAGTGAAACAGGCGGATAAATTTAATGTATCGCGCAACTAATTTCAATAAACTGCTGCACATATTATACAATAATTATTCATAATCTCAAATTAAATTATTACATGAGAATATCCTTGTTGTATATTTCTCTTCAGCCATGACATTAGGAACTAAATATAATTATAATCGTGCGGGTTAATAAGCCTAGAGATAATTACAAAAATAATGCAAGTTCTCCAAATTATTTAAATTTTAATTTAATATGATTTTAAATTAATGATGAATAAAATTAAACGTATAACGTTGTCTAAATTTTTTTATTATATTATTTTATAGTTTAAAATAAAATTCCCAATGGAATCTTGTTTTAATCTTGTTATATATATAAAATAATATTTTTTTATTTAGTGAGCCCTGGAGGTCGAGGCTAGATTTTGCAAGCAGGTGGTGTGCTCGGTCATTTACCATGAAAATGAATACAAATGGTGGGTATAAGCCTGAATAAAACATTCAACACCTTCTATAATATTTATGGTTGATATAATGTTATGGAGTGTATGGTGAAAAATATACACAAAATGTGTTAAAGTATGAAATTATTTAAAAAGACAAAAATAATATGCTCAGAAAGTAGATTATTTATTTATGCTGTTTATTATATAGAGGATAATATGTTAAAATAATTGATTTTTTTTTCACTTATCATTTCTTCTATTAAATCTATGGTATATAAAATTAATCAGAATTCAACTAGTTTTGAGTATATCACTGTAACCATGTTTTATCATATAATATGTTTAAAAATTAATCTCAGTAAATTCAGTTCTATAATTTATAAATTCATGTTAACTTGAATCAGTTGATATTATTTCATTTAACATGGTTTTTGACACAGAATTTAATTTTAGTTTTTTCTTCTTTAGCTTTCATTTAATAACAAACTTCATCAATATTACAAAAAATATAAATTGCTTTTTCAATTTGTAAAGTTAAGCAATTTAATTGCTAAAAATTGATAATGCCCTCTAGCTATATAAAATACACAAATATGAATTACCAAATACAGAATAAAATATTGAATTTTCAAATATGTAAAGCAAAAAAAAAAAATTAACTTAAAAAAATGCTTTTACTGCAATGTGAGTTTTTAAAGCTTTGTTTTTATATTCCAATTAAAATTTACATAATTTACTCTGTAAATTTTAACATAGCGTATTGTAAGCAGGCTATATCTCACCTATATACCAAAGAGAGCATTAAACAACCTTTTATATTTAATATTACTCAACAAACGTTTGATCTCAAATGTGCGCTTAAAATTATTAACAGAACCCTTTGCAGCTAATATTTAGTTAGTATTATTATTTTTAAATTATACAGACTAATAAAAAAATTGTACACTGATAATTACTTATACGGGATTTTTAAAGTAAAAATAATATAATATTAAATATAAATGGTTAAAATAGTTAATTTTGATAATATAATAATAATCAGATAGCCATATATTCTTTAAAATATATACTCTTATTTAAGTCATTGCAAGGGAATTATAAAAAAAAAATATTCATGAGATAGTATATTTACATTTGACGTAGAATTTATAATTCGGTAATATGTTAAAAATATTCTAAACATATATATAATATATAACCACATAACTTATTTATGTAAACTCTCTGATATTACATTGGTTGATGCTTAGACCTTTTTTGTGTGTAAAGGTATTAAAAGATTTACCAAATTCCTCTATAAAAGCTGTGCTATCGAATTCGAGTAATTTTCTCTCTTCGCGATGTTACGAACTGACTAGTTCTCTGACCACCACATCAATATCCACCAAGCCCAGCCTAATTAGACATCCAAGGTAACTTTGATTGCAAGGTAGAACCTTTAATAAAGACAGGAACGTTAATTATGATTAATTGTTCTTAATTAAGTAAGATCAACTGGAGTTAAAATTGTGGTTAATTTGATTGAGAAGAATTTCACCCTCAGCTAAAAGTACACGTTACAACATTTTGTATGTCCCATCTAAAGCCTAAATTCTATTGAGCTATTACATGGAAATTAATTTAAAAAAATATTTTATTTTTGTATTTTTTTAAGAAAGTTACACATTTGAAAATATAATTTAAAGTTTATTACTATAAAAGATAGAGCATGTTAATTTGTTACATATTAAAATACATATATACTTAATTATACTTCAAATTTGCTAAAACCGATTTATATAAATTTAACTGTTAACTGTTATGCAATAAAATATAATTGAAAATAAAACATTATTAAAAAGCAGTTTGTAGTAAGGCCCAATACAACGATATGAATTAAATAAAATGAAGCTGAAAGTAAGAAGTTTTCAATGATAAATAGCATAGGATAACAAACACAATATTTTTGTTTTAATTCTAAGCATCGATATTTTTAGTGAGTGATTTAAAAAATAGAAATAAGTAACAAAATTCAATTTTACTAAAACTCTGTGCAGATATTTTGCATTCATATAGATTGACATGTTAAATTATTTCAATTTTAATTTAAACCTCCTCCTTTACACTAATGTCAATAATATTTTTTTTTTTTTTTTTTTTATATATTCAAACTATTTCATACACTGATTGATACCTAAATCCAGTTTTATGAGGCAAGTATGAGGTAAGTTTTATGAGTTCTTGATATAACCAGACTTAAAGCCGCAGTCCACTAGGTACTGTTTCACGTTGATGAAACTTAGTCTAACCTAATCCCCACGGATACGAAGAGAGATTGAAAAAAGTTAAATTACAGTTTCGCTCAAGAGACTTCCTCCCAAATTTTAAATGTAAGAAATTTCTAGTGTGTTTCGACGTCTTCAAATAAATTATTTATTGAAAACAATTTGAGAATTAAAATCATTTCAATTTACTATACATTGTATTTTTAAATAGAGAAAGTAGAATTTAATTTAAATCAATATATCTTTAAGGATTGACCTCAGTTGATTGAGATCTCGGAATCAGCCACCTTAAATGCTATAAAATTTGCAGAGAACTTACGTTAGAACTCACCATGTAAGTAAACCATGTAGGTGGCATGTAAATTTTGAAGTGGATCGGTGTTATCAGTTTTGACAAAACTGAGGTAGAAATTAAACATTTGCCTTTTGGACGGAAACCGGAAATGGAGCTATTGAGAGGAAACCGCCCCCTTGAATCTGTTCTAACCATATAAGCGATTAAGTTTTAGAGCATGAAATTCTCGAAATTTTAACATTTATTTCATTCGATTCCGTCTGACAGAAATTTTCTATGACTTGCATAGTAACTGAGGTCAATCGTTAAGAACAACTACAAGTTTATTCATAAATTATGTGTACAAATAATAAATATTTTACTTCATCATCAAAAACTAATATTTTGATTTTTTAACTCCAAAACACATCTAATTTGAGCCTTAATTGCCAAAAACTATAAGGATATGCAATGGAGAAGTAATTACAAAATTAATTTAATTGTGCCACTTACTATAATCTTTAATCAACATGGTTTAATATTTTTTTGAAATGTTAAAATATGGTTTAATAACAATAATTTAAATGAAAAAAATACTAAATAATTACTTGTATTAATTTTAATTAATACATATTTAATTTCATATTTAGGGTTTGAACCGTTTAAGTTTAATGCTTTTATGTGCTCATTTATATGTGTTTGTAGCAAACAGAAATCATAATGACGATTATTTTGTTACAAATTAATGTATTAAATTTTAATTAAAGACGAGTTTTGGAAGCAAAATGAGAGGATCTTAGTTTCTTTTTACTTTAACAAAAAAAAAATAATAAAATAAGATAAAATTATATATAGAATTCTCTTAATTAAACATATTTTTTTAAAAACAATGAAATTAAGTAACATCTTGTTAAAAAGCAGAACAAAACAACATTAACTATAAAAAAAAGTTGATGCTAATTTAAAAGTTGTTTTAACAAAACAACAGTAAGAATTTTCATGTTAGCCTGCTTGATTCATGTCAGATTAACGCGAGGCCCGGGGGTTTAGAGGCTGCGGGAGCTGCTGCTGTTGCTGAGCTAATATACCGCGCACAGCTCTCGGGCTGCTGATACACAGAACGTGGAAAAAACCCATATACAGTCGCCTGCAGAAGAAGTGAAACTATTTTATGTTCTGTTTGCATTGAGGTTAAAAAAAACATACATGTTTAAATTTTTAGTGTTATGCTGTATTATAATTAGAGGTTTAATAAGTTAAGGTTAAAAAATCATATTCAGAATAGGTTTTATTCAAATTCACATAATACAAATACAGAGTTAGGATTCAAAACAATTAAGTCTTATTACATCATCTCTACCTGCAAAAAAAAAAATAAAAATAGAGGAGAGTGAGGCAACCCGCTTTACTCAAGCGCTCAAAGAGTTGCCTATTTGCAGGGAGACAAAAAAAAAAAAAAAAAAAACGCACAATACCAAACGCTCTGAAGCTATAATATAATATCATTTGGAGCATGCAGTGTGTATTACTGAATTTTCAATATATCTATAATTAATTCAATCAAGATGGAGGTCTTTTTCCAATTAAGGACTATTAAGAGAAAAATTAAGAATGTTATAAAATATGGGTCCCTGAATATTATGATTGAAAACCAAACATTATGTGTTCGTATTACTTCTCCATGTATCTTAAACGTCTAAAATAAATTCAAGCAAAGATGGTATGATTATCTCCATAAGATATTTGAATGATTTTTTACTTTCACTTTGATCAAATTACGCGTAAAGTGTTAACAAAAATTTAACAACAAAAATTAAGATAAGATTCATAATTATTTCCATACTATAGTAGATTTAGTAACAAAAAATATGAATACACAGCAAATTATGCTTGTCATGTAAACGCGCCTCGACTTCGGTTCGCCGAGGCTCTCCGGTAATAACGCCTTGTGAGATCAGTAACCCGGTGGGCACTCGTTCGCACCAACAGAAAACAAAAACGAGCGCCAGAGATACATCGTTTTTGTACGTTTATAAAAACAAAAAACAGACAAGAATTTTCATATTTTGTTTTAACTGTACTCTGTAATTTACAGCAATGAAAAGGCTATTTTATATTATTTACTTTCATAAAACAATAGACTCTCTATTATTGAAATATATGAACTTTCTTTTATATATCACATACTTGAAAAATGCCCTTAAAAATATTGATATATTTTTGTTATTGTTTTATATTTATTTTTTCACTCTTTTTTGTTACATATTTAATATATACATATATATTTTTTAAAAGAATATTATTTGGTTTTATGGTTTAAATTTAAATGTTTCACAAGTTGACTTATTTTACATATTCTTTATAGTTAAAAAATTAATGTAAAATTATTTACTAAAAAGCCATTATCGTACAGGCAATCTACGATAACTCATTGTACTTCTGACAGTTAATATATCAATTTAAATAGATAATAAATTTATCAGATCGTCCCTCTGCAATCAATGCTAATCGTCAATAATCAGAACAGAATTTAACGATAATATGTTTCGAGTAATAAAATAAAATCACAACTTGAACATTATTATTAAATTTTATACACTGTATGTCACACGTTAATAACTTGTAAATATATTTTTTTATTTTACTGTTTTTAAAATAAGTGTATATAATAATGAATATTCATTTCTGATTACTCAATTGAGGTAATTATTAATAATAATATGGGATACATTTATACGCTTAGAACATTTAATTGCTAAGTTATTTAAATTGATTACATGGGAACAAATTCGTAGTTTATTGTTGTTTTATTTTTTTTAAACAACATGTCAATTTTTCAAATCATTAACTCTGAAAGCAAAGGCTGAATTAAAATTAACCTCAGATTTAGCACATGAACATTATACTTATAGGGAAGTAAAAATGTATTGTTTTGGCACATATTAATTTAATAAAATATTTTACTAGACTGCAGCGATATTGTGGTATCCATTCTAATTATAGCGTTAGTTGCAAAGCCCCCTTGCTCTTGTTAATATTTTTTCATCTTTAGAACTTCTAAACATTCAACTATCTGAGTTTTAAGCATGGACATTTCAATAATGTCCCTTCTTTTAAAACGTAAATAAATATTTTGTATTTCATCAGTTTATACTTACCTAGCTGTTACATGAATACAGCTGATAACAAAATTCATATAATATAATATGTGCCCCTTGTATTCTATTTCATTTACAATAGTACAATACCAGGATATAATAGCCCCATACAATTTGCAGACAATTGTCCAGCTGGTCCTCATCTCCTGGTGCCTCCTGTTGACAGGGTGTTTTGGCGCAAGTACCAACAGGGGCGTGAGGGAAGTCCCGGATCGACGCGAGCGGTCCTGCGCAGGGACGAGAGCTCCGAGCCTACGGCTGCCAAGTCTGTGGCTGCCAGCACGGGTCACTTGCTGCCTGAGGAGGTAGGTCAATGACCTCGTCTGTAAACCCCTGCTGCTGGTGATCGTAACTCTGCAGAGCATCAAGTGACGTTGGAGTTAAGCTATAGTGTGATAAAATAAATTGCTTAATTTTTAGTTCTTACATCATCGCCAGTAAAAAGAAAAATATTTACCACATTAACTCTAAGTAATATTAATTGTTTATTCTAACGTGATATATAACTTATAGTTCATTTATAAATATATATTGTTGCATCTAGGGTAGAGCGTAAATAACAGGAATTTTCAAAAATGATTTTTATAATAAACAATTATAACTGTAGGTTACCCTCAAAATAAAGATGATTTTTTCCTGTAAATTATGCAATGACAGTACGTTTAAAAAATTACAACTTAAATTTTTAAAGAAGAAGTAAAAATTTAAAAAATCTCTTTACGGTAATTTTTTTTAATAATTTATTCGGTACGTACGTATGTGCTCTTTAGTCTTTACAAATGTAAAAAAACTCCCCCTCAAAATATCTTATATATATAAAAATCACCACTATTTCATTTTAACGAATTATTATATTAGAAAATCTTTAATTCCTAGCATGTTATAGATTTTATAAGATGGCATTACAAAATTTGTTTCTATTGAAAATTCTTCACAAATAAACTATCATATTATACTAACATGAAAACCTATATTTTACAATGAATTCCGATTGAAAGTGATAAACGAGCAACAAAACATGAAATCCAAAATACTTGTGAATACACGTTCACTTCAAGGATATTATCGATTTCAAATTAATTTTCAACCGTCCACATCTTGCTTATCAAACGTTTTGCCAAAGTTCCTAGTGAGGAAACTATTTAAGTACTGTAATAAAACATTACCTAGATTACATATAAACTTTCTTGTCAATTCACAAAGATTTATACGATATTGCTATATAGAAAAAAAACTTGCAACAGTTATAAAAAGATTTCTATTTATTTATTTACCGAAAGTGGCGCAGTAGTGACTCAAAGTGACTCAAACTCAGAAAAAAGGTCGTGCGTTCGAATCCTACTGGGAGAGCTATAGGTAAAAAGATAGAGAGGTCTGAACCTTCGCTATCTGGTTAAAGACGAGTTACTGCCTCATGCATTCGGGAGGTGTTAAGTCCGTGCTTGGGGTTCCATGGTCTCCATTGCTAATGCAGGGATGGATTAATTAAGTCGGGCATGGCCGCAGTGCAAATGCACCTGTCGATAAGACTTTCTTAACGAGACAAGAATACGGAAATGCACAAAAAAATCAATGTTCAGGTTTCATATTATTCATTTTTACATACAATAATAAAAATAATTTAAAACTTGTCAGTTGACAGGTGACAAAAATAGTGTGAAAATGTTTGTAACTTTATATTTTTGACATTTTCATGTAGCAAAAGGATATCAGATTTTTGAAGAGTATTTTCTACCTTTCTGCCTCTTGTTATTTTAGCTCAACAGATATTATGCCAGAAAGTTTTTTATTTTTTTATTTTTGCTCATCATTCTTCAATCTCTTCTTACGAAAAAAGCAGACGCGGTAAAACTTTATGCAAATGAACCATTTATATATACTTGGCGTACTAAATTCTTGAAAATGATGAAAACTTTTTGAAACATATTAAATGGCTAATGTTTTCACTACTTTTTATTCTTAGTTTATTTTTTCTTTAGTTTTCTTAAAGTTTCTTTTCATTAAGTATACAAAAATTTCTTAAAAAATTTCTTTAAAAAAAATTTAACTTGTTTTTAAAATAAATTTATTATACAAAAATCAGCAAAAATTTATGTATAGAATTGAAAAATTTCAAATTAAACACAAATGTAACACGAGTATAATATAAGAGTGCATATCATAGAAACTTATTTTAATTGGGTGAATTAAACACTTTCAAAACAATTTATTTAACTTTACTTTAATTGAAATCGCACTACAAAATTAATTATATTTATACATTATAAGTTGTAATGATGTGAGAATACACACAAAAAGAAAAAGGTTATTTTAATCATATTATAGTTATAATAGCTAAAAATTCTTTCATAAATATTAAATATTTGATGAATAAAAGTTTGAATAATAATTTTATATTTCATTGACCAAGTATTAAAAAAAAAGTTACAAGCATTTGTTTTTCACAAAAATTCCTACAAACAATTTTTATTCTTATTGTTATTATTATTATTATTTTTTTTTTTTACTATTTATATCGTAATAAGAATTTCCTTTGTAACCCTTTTATTATTGTAATCCAGATACAGATTTAAAAACTTTTATATAGAGCTTTAACCACCTAATTTTACTATTTCTTATAAATAAAAATTAAAACAAATAGTAAAACTGAAAAGTATATAATATAAAATTTTTAGTTTCCTATAACGGAGATTGGTCGAGATAGTATATGTATATAAATATACGCATTTGTGCGATTTACTGTGAGTGATTGAAAGGCGAGCACTTGAACATGTCATTGCAAGGCTGGCTGCTGGATCGACGTTAATATTGATCGCAAACGTCTCGCAGACTCCGAGCTGGTTTTACTGCATCACTACATTCAATACCATGTATTCAACAATAACCAACCTTATATTATATTTTCAAATTGTTATGATATATTATTAATGCATGATATCACTTATTCCATACATATATGAATAATATTTTAGATATTTACTTATGAAATATTTTATCACTAATGTTTTAGTAATGTTCTCTGTGGAACTTATTTTTTTTTCTCCATTCCAGGTTCATAAAAATGCCAACGTTTTAAATATATGGAACTTAATTTTTTATATAATAATATATTATCTTTCCTATCTTAATTTATATATTTATAATTTTTATAATATACGCTGTTCATTCATACAAGAAATTTATTGGAAACTCAGTCAGGTTTAGTTATTTTGTTTTACTATTTACACTAAAAAAATATTGTTATTAATAAAATATTTACAATTAAGAAATTTAAAGTTTTTGTTGCCTTTCTACGATTGTTCACATTAATTAGAAATAATTTATGAAGACTTTATACACGGTGTATTGTTTATGACATACAAGACTGTCACAAATATTATAGTTTATTAGTTTCCATCGAAGGCAGTGCACTAAAGTGTATGTAAAATGTAGCTTTTACTATATAATTTCTTATAGAGCATTTTATATACATTATACAACAACTACCATTCCTTCATCTAAGAAATCATCTTATACAATATACATTGTTTTAACAGTTGTTTTATATTTGAGTTATCTTTTGATACATGAATAAATAAAGAGAGAGAATACAAATTAATTAAATAATAAATATCATAAAATTATCACAACACATTACCTGAAAAATGTTCTGCGTTTATTACTCAATTACCTACCGTTATATTTCATTGCAGCATTTAAACGTACAGAAATATATTATATTTTTAAGTTGCTAGCTTTTAGTAAGCAACATAAACGTACAACAAAATGCGTAATTTACCTATAAAGTAGCAAATATATTGTTAAAATTTAAAGCAAGGATAGAGTGAAAGTGTGTTGCTGAACACACCCGCCTGTAAAAACTTTGTAAAGTCTCATTTAAAACATTTGTTATATTTACATTAAAGAAAATTAACTATACACCTCGGGAGAGCTGGAATGTTATTCATACCTGTTTAACTGAAACTGGAGCTCACAACAGAGATGCAGAGTTGCAATTTTGGGGTTAGGGGATAGCATTCTATCCAATCATCTTGAAAACTTTTTAGGTTCATAAAGCCTTCATATACGTACTGCTCACAAACACGTACAGTCCAGAGGTGTCATTATTATGTGTTTTAATAAATATAAAATAGCAACACGTATTTAAAAACAATATTTTAATAAAAAAATTTGCGACAAAATTTTGTAGTAACAACATTAATATACTGTAAGGTGAACTTTAAAAATTAATTGACCGTTTTAAAATACTGCCACAACAATGATAGGAACTGTCGCTACTGTACAATATGCAATAAAGGTCAAAAGATAGCAATAGCTCTCACATTAAGGTATGATACAATTTTTTTTACATGTATTTAATGTATTTTGTGAACTGAAAGTTATCTTTTTTAGCTCTACAAATTCAAAGTGGATAATTTTCTAATCAATATTTTATTTTTTTACTTCAAACATAGCATTAGATTATTGGTATATAAAAATATGCTACTTTTTACTTTCAATGTATGTATGTATTTGATATAAAATGTCAAATTAATGTGTAATGCAATAATGTATTTTCTAATTTCTGTTTGTATATTCGTTCAAGTTGTGTCATTAGCAATCATCGTGACTGAATATAAAAAAACTTTTATCGATGCCGATGTCAAGGATTTCTATATTATTCCATAAGCTCTGTGAATTTATTAATTTCATCTCGTTACAATTCACTTTTCCAAAAGACCAGTTTAAATTAAATTTACTTTTAAGTGTTATCTTTATACATATATAATATTAATTTTAATTAGTTTTTTACCAACAAACTCTGTAATTAACTTTCTTCCAGCCTGGGGGGAGGCATTCTTTATCACAATTATTATAATTAACAATTATTCTGATCAAAATGCTCATTATATGTATAACATTTTATATAAAATTTTAATTAGTTCAGTATATATATATATTTTTTTTTCATGATAGTCTCAGATATTACGAAGATCAAACAGATATTTATTTCACTAACCAATATAAGCTTGGCAAAGTACTTTCCTATGGAAGGAAGGTTGAGTTCATGAGAGAGTTATGTCAGCACTTTGTGGCGAAGAGTTATTATAGTTGGGCAAACTCGCTTGAGATTTCAGTTTGCTCAGCAGCTCCTCTCAAGTCTGGGAATCTCTCAGAGGGACTGCTGCATCACTTTGAGTTCTCCTTTTCCTTCGAGTGGTTTGCCCTGACCAGAGAGAGGGGCTCCTTGGAGCATTCCTCCTGATTTGCCCAAGAAACACAAAGTAGTTCACCGTAGCACACAACGATGTATCGTCAAGTTATATATATCAAGAAGGAGAAGATGTCGGGACAGTTTTTTATGTAAATGTTTTTTTTTTAATTATTTTGTTGTATATTTTTTGTTTTGCTTTTAAAAGTCTCTCTCTCTCTCTCTCTCTCTCTCTCTCTCTCTCTCTCTCTCTCTCTCTCTCTCTCTCTCTCTCTCTCTCTCTCTCTGTCAATCTATTCTCTTCCTCCCTCCCTTGACTCGTTTACTTCTTGCAACAAATTACTTAAGCTGAGCCCAAAAGCTTTCGATCGAAAAAAAAAAAGCCGCGGCAATACTGAATATTTCCGTTAAAAAATGGGATAAACCAAACTTTACCGCGGCGGAAAAATATCACGAAAAGACACGGATTAATCACAAAGCAGTATTGGAGCCTCTTGGGTGTAGCTTTGATGTGTTTACAACGGCTAAATTAATTACCACAATTTTACAGTTTAGAGTCCACGCAGACAATTTAAAAAAAAAAAAAAAAAATTGTGGAGAAAAGTATATAGAAAACATGCCCAGCAAAATATTTATAAAAAATATACTTTACTTAATTATTTTCCCCTGCGTCTAATATAACATTTGACCTAACCTAAATATATAATATATTATTATATGTACTTTTACTCCAGGAGTAGACCTTATGATAGTTATGATTCTTATGAACAGGTACGGAAGACAGTCAAGAAAAACCGTAATTAAAAAATATATTGTTACATAACACAATATAAAAAGTATATATAACTAACATGTATGACACAATACAATAATTGAACTAAACTGGGAGTTTGAAAAAAAAATGTTGAACTTCAACAAAATGTATTTTATATTTTTTCAAAGTGCATATTAATTATTTCATATTTTTCTCTGGTCATGCACTGCATTTTTTAGTGATAAGAATTAGTCTCATGATATCATGAATTGTTTAAACGTTTTGTATTTTTTAACATTCAGTTTATAAATGATCAAAAGAATAAAAAATTGACAGCCTTCAGTCAGAAAGTGAAGAACAGATTGCGTGCGTGAAATAAACAACACGAAGCGCACGAATGCTATTTTTATGTAAAACACAGCAAAAATAACATGTCATGCCACATTTTCGAATAAAATCAATTTTTATAACATATACTCATAATGCATGTACACATAATTATGCAATTGACTACCAATACATACATTTCTACTATTTTTCAACTCTTCAAGCATTACCCCAAAATATAGCCATGAAATTAGCCACTAATGATGGCTTAACTTCAATATAATTTTTAGAAATTATTAATTACTTGAAACTTCGTGATTTTCAACTCAATTTATTTACCGGCACTTCTTTGTTAGTTCTTTGTCAGTACTTAATCAGTAACATTTCAGTTGCCATCTGTTTTGCTTAGATTTTATGATTTTGTTTATACGTGGGAGCAAATCAAATCTGATGAAATATTAATATAATAAATATTAACATCTCTAGAATCTACAGCTATATGTTTAACAAGCAGTTGCCACCAAAAGAGTGGATATGAATTATTTATATTATATGAAGCGTGGGAAGCGTAGAAGAATATATAATGTTGGAAATAACATTAGACAGATTGAGGAGGTTAGTAACGCGGGCAGATGTGGATTATCTTTATCCCTCATAAAACAAGTGTAATAATTAAAGTAAAATGTATAGTATACAAAGATTAAACTTATTGTGAAAGCAACAACAAAAGCTGTATATGGAATTTTCCAGTTACAGTATAAAAAAAAAAAATCGCTCCATCGCTAAGAGAGTACTTTTCATTTATTTTATCCTTCTTTTTTTTTTTTACTGTGTCAAGTTTTAAGACATTTTGTCATATATCATATGTCATTTCAAATACAATTTATTTTATCTTTCTAATCTTTTTATTTATGTCATATTATTTTATTATCTATTAATCTTTAAAACAAAA
Organism: Siphlonurus alternatus; assembly: GCA_949825025.1. NCBI lineage: Eukaryota > Metazoa > Arthropoda > Insecta > Ephemeroptera > Siphlonuridae > Siphlonurus > Siphlonurus alternatus. The sequence continues at coordinate 31,376,901 of OX463780.1, read as the reverse complement.
TGACAGCTTTCACATTACATTGTATTAATGTTTTTGTCATTGTTTTAAGACATTAAATTGTATTAATGGCTTACTCTTGATTAAAACACATGATTTTATTAATAATTTTATATATGAAGAGATTTTAGTTGTTTTTTCATGACGATGTACTCTGATCGCAAATTTTTAAAGAATTGAAATAACTATCCTTCGGAGGTATCTTATAATCAGCTTAATTATATTTTATAATAAATCTTAAAATATTTGTAAAATATAGGGTAAAAAATAATAGAATACAGAGTAAAATATTGTGTATTGTTAGCAGCGTCAGCGTGTAAACTGCATGTTTTTCAACACTTTTTTCAAAATTAATTTCAAAGCTGGCTTTAATTAAATACAAAATGTGTGTGCATGTCCTTACATGGTTCATATGAAGATGTAATCAAATGTTACAATAAATACCGTACAATATAAAATTGGAAATACAATGTATGCATATAGTTCTGTATTTGTTTTATTAAATCTTTCAAGTCTGAAAATACAATGGTAGAAACAATAAAAAGTTGTACAGTTCAATGTTTTTAGAAACTTACAGTAAATTGCAATTTCAATTTCCTCCTCTATATATCTCACGCATCTTAATTAACGTTAATCTCTTCAGCTAAAAAGAAAAACGAAAAAAGCTTTGGTAAATGAATTAGCCACAAACTCGGTGAGGGCTGTAACTCATCCTCCTTATCTTGACATGCTCGCCTCGAGTTCTCGCACTAATTTGTTTATATCCTTCCCCTCTTCCATATTTCATAAAGATACATTACCATGCAACCAACATCATATAAAGGTCATACACTTCATTGAGTTGTATATTTCTCATTGTTATATAAGCATAATGTCCTAACAATGAAAATAATATACGTACATAATATATAGCTTTTATTTATATAATTATATCATAAAGATAATATATAGAGTACTATATATATATATGTGCATGCTGCAATGCATGGTATATTATACTGCATATTAAGGGAATGAAAATACTTCTCTGCTGTATAATATTTCTTTAGTATATTCTATGTTATTTAAATATATAATGATAAATATCGTAGGAGTAGAATTTTTATTGTTTTTTTCTGCTGTTATGAAATATTTTTATGCAAGAGAGAGAGAGAGAGAGAGAGAGAGAGAGAGAGAGAGAGAGAGAGAGAGAGAGAGAGAGAGAGAGAGAGAGAGAGAGAGAGAGAGAGAGAGAGAGAGATAGCGTTTGTTCTATAACAAGTAAAAAGGAGTTCCTTTATAAAAATGAGTAGACCTTACTTTAACTCATGATAATACGGTTAAAATAGACTTGAAATTAATACAACAAAAGATTCATCACATGATTCATAACATAATATGATACATCCTATTGTTAGATTCACAACACAGGAAAACTAATTTTCATTAAAAAAGGTAAGTGTTCTTTGTAAAGAATTGATTTAAATTCTGTTCTTAAAGATTTTTATGAACATCCAAACTTCTTCGTGATGTTTTCATACTCAATATAAAGTTTAGTAAATTTTGTATTCCAAAAGCGAAGAACGTAAAATTTTAGGATGAAATTGTCTATGAAAAGTTCTCTTTTTTTTAAGTAAAATTTAAAAGAAGAGGTTGAAACCACATTTACCAAATCCAAAACATTTTAACATGACCTCACATTTTCTTATAAATCCTTTTCAGTCTGAACTTTGGCTATATAATTAAAAGTTGATAAGTATTTATATTAGAATTTTTTATACAATTAAAAACTATCACTTTTCCTATATAGGCTGTAGATTATTTACAATATTTACTTATAACTTCTGCGTTATTTCTATTATATCACAATTATATGATGTTTCAATAGAAAATTTTTCGATAGAATATTACTTATGGTTATATAATATACAAAAAAAAATTAAAAATTATTGATAATAATAAATTTTTATTACAATAATGTTATGAAAGATCACAAATATATGTGAATAATGTGAATATGATAATAGTAGAGCATTCATATTAATAAAATAATGAGAAAGCTTTATAAATTTTTTTCGGTACTATTACAGATTATAATATTACATTCAAATTGAATTCATACATACTAGTACATAAGCAGAAAAACAGCAATTTTAAAATTTATTTACCCCTCAGTAATGTATGATAATTCCATCAGTCAGTATAATAATGAGTATGATGTAAAATACAAATTAGAGCAATATTTTCAAACTCTTACAATTAGAAAAAAAGTTTTATTTATTTATTTATTTATTTATTTATTTATTTATTTATTTATTTATTTATTTATTTATTTATTTATTTATTTATTTATTTATTTATTTATTTATTTATTTATTTATTTATTTATTTACTTATTTATTATAAAATTATTATCATTCATTCATTCATTCATTCATTCATTCATTCATTCATTCATTCATTCATTCATTCATTCATTCATTCATTCATTCATTCATTCATTCATTCATTCATTCATTCATTCATTCATTCATTCATTCATTCATTCATTCATTCATTCATTCATTCATTCATTCATTCATTCATTCATTCATTCATTCATTCATTCATTCATTCATTCATTCATTCATTCATTCATTTATTTATTTATTTAGTAATTAGCAGCGGAAGGAGAAGGTTGTGTGTGTAGTGAGCTCCGTACGTTTTGATGATTCTAATAAATATAGGTAATTTTGTTTAAGCTTACTATACGTGTTGAATAATTGTATGTAACTCAGTTCCAACCGATAGGGCTTCATTTAGGGCCTTGGTTGGACTGTATTTGTACACAATTTAATAATAAAAAACTTAAAAAAAAAAAAAAATTTAACAAAGGCATAATTATAAAAACTCTAAATTTATACAGTTTATATATGTAAAGTGGGAGGTGTGGCGCAGTGCGCTTGACCGGGTCTCGTCAGATCACCGAAGTCAAGCAACGCCGCGCGTGGTTAGTAGTTGGATGGGTGACCATTTTCAACAAAAACCACGTTTCCCACCCAGGGGTAAATCGTTGCGCTTTTCCACTATGTGGTTCCCCTGGCTTTGGACCATTGCACTTCCGGTTCATTGACAAAAGCTGTAACGTCCATCCTGGCTGAGGTTTCCACGTTTCCCTCAGCCGCAGGCAAATGCCGGGATGGATTTGCAAGGCCGTGGCCGCCTCCGTTCCGAAAGAGCCCGCGAAACGCTCAAGTTAGGGTTTCGGAAGGTTCGGGGTTTCAAAGTAGTATATATGTAATTAGTAAATAGAAGTACCCAATAGGGTTTGATTAAAAATTTAAAAAAAAATAATATATATGTACAGTATATTAATATCCTAATAATATATATCTTGCTGACTACTGAATTAAGCCTCAAAATCGATGTAAAACACACTGTGACGTCACTTTACTCATATTTTAAAACATGTTGAATGTTGCATTATGAATGTGATATCAATAATATTTCCTTCAGAGGCATCAAAATACACTGTATATACAAAAAATTTCCATGCATAATTTGAAAAAAAAAAAGCTTCAACAGAGCATGCAGTATATAATTATTATATTATTAACGTAGCTTAATCTAAAAAAAAGGCATTAAGATTGTACTTTAAAACAAAAATAACTAGTTGTTCATAGAATAGCATGCAATAAAATACGATACTTACTACTAATACAATTTGTTATCATAAGAATTACCTCCGGTCATAATACGTGCGTCCGTCAGTCCTTGACGGTCATACCTGAGCAGGTACAAACACGTGCTGAATAATTATCATGCACGCTAGGTAAGAGTACTTACATACTTCACGTACTTGCAAACGTTGATTGTAACAACTACCAAAAATTGCGATAGTTATTATATATGGGGGTGATTGTGAAGTAAATGTCATATCAATGACTCAAGGAAAATGTAACTGCATGTTATCTTACATTGTTCGCCAATAAAAAATACAAGCGAATTTTGAAAACTTGCATACACGTGGTTTTTATAAATAGGAAATGTGTATCTTGTTGATTATATATATAAAAAAATTGTATGCTATAAAATTTCTAACTTTTTTGAATGTAACGTCTAATATGATCAGTGAATATTTTAATATAATTTTATCTTCTACATTACGTTTATTTTTTATTAATTTGAAGAATTAAACTTATTTTCGTGCAATTTACATCAGTTTATAACTTATTACAAAATTCATATTTATTTTTTTACGTTTGTTACACATTACAATATAATATTTTAGTGAGTGAATGAATATAAGCACGTTGCATTAGTATATTAACAACTTCATTCAGGATTCAGATTCTACATTATATCATTCAACAGGATTCCATGCTAGAAAATTCAATTAAACAAATTGTGGTGCGTGCAGTTTTGAGAGGTAGTTGCAATTTCTTTCTTACAAGCATTTGAGAGTAAGAAAAAAAGTTATATATCTAAAAATCTTCAACGATTATTAACTACCAATATCCACTTTTTATAAAGTGTTAAGTATCTTATTTTAAGGTTTATTAAGATAGAAAATTGAATAAGTATAAAAAACGATTTGTAACGGAAGAAATTTTAGGTAATGTAAAATATTTGCATTTAAATTATTAAGCTGTATTAAACGTGATTCTAGAACTAGAGAGTTTTAATTAATTATAACTAATTAGTTAAATATGTAAATTTAAACACCCAGTGACTAAATAAATTCATGCTCTTCATTAATTTTAAGTCTAGAAAAGAGGTGCATGTACGTTAACAATTAGATAAAAGTACGACAAGAAAAAAATGTTGGTAGATAGTCAACAAAAATCATTTCCCATGTATGTTCAAACAAAAATTCGAGATAATTGGCCCGCACGACAATTATTTTTTAAATTTCATACACATGTATTTTTTATATTTTATTTTCAGTAAAAATATTAAAGTACTGACATTAGTTGATAGTTAAGTCTTTGTCTCATGTTAACTGTCTTTTACTATCGCAATTGTGCACGTTTAAAAAAATGTGACCTTCTATAGCTGATAATATTCTTTGAAACTTTAGTAAAAAAGTATATTATACAGTAGGCCACACGTGCCTACTAAAAAATAAAACTAACAAGTAGACAAAAAAAATAATTCAGCAAAAATTTAAAAAAAGTAACAACTTATGAATTTTTCAAATATATTTAAAAATTATAATACTGGTAGTTACATATATATCTTAAAATAATATTAAATTATTGAAGAATTATTAAGGGATATTCACAAAGTCTTAAGGCCACATTTAGGGCTCGATAATTTAAGACTAGAAATTTTGGGTCTAAAAAGCATGCCTAAAATCGGGCTTTAAATTATCGAGACCTAAATGTGGCCTTAAGGCTTTGTGAATGCCCCTTATTGATTCTTATCGTACAAATATATATATATTTTTAATTAATCATGAATACAATTTCTTGCCCAGTCCAAACTTCAATGACTACTACGACTTGCCATTTGGTGCAAGTAATATGATATTATAAAAAACATTTTAAGTTCATTAAATTGAGATAACATTAATACTTCTTTAGTAAATAAAAGTTTAATACTACAAAATAACGAAACTCCAAATTCAATTGAACATGAAGAATCTGTTTATTTTTACACTAATTAGTGTAATCATTAATTGTTAAGGAACATATTCACAATATTAATTACGTTTCTCTGGTTGTCAACTAGGTGACACATAATTTATATTCCATACGACTCTTGGTGATAAGACAAATGAAATCTCACCACTCGCTGAAATACATTAATCACAGTTCGTCACTATCATAAAATAATGTTTCTTCTGAAATTTTTATTAACTAACAACTATTTTTTTCTATTCTTTAAATATCACAAACATATTCATTTTTGTTATCTTATTTTCATTTTTACATTCTATAATTAATGTTATCTTTTCAACACCTGACAATTCATGTACATAATAATTTTCTTATCAAAATTACTTTATCTAATTTTAATAATTATGTTCACTCTGCAATTGTAATCACATGTAAAACATATTATATGCATGTTCATTACCAGGAAGCTTTAAGTTAATTACTATGTAAATATTTTCTTATGTATTTCAATTATATAGGTACGTACTACGTACTGTCAGTACATGACAGTACAGAATGGTAATTTGAACTGCTAAATCAATGGGGACTTCAAATGTTCCCTGTCGGAAAAATGTTCTCCATTAGACATTAAACACCATGCATGTTAAAAAAATGATTTTTTTTTTATTGGACAAAATAAAAATAAAAAATAAAAAAGCAGGAAATTAAGTTTTTCACTCTCCTCGGCTAGCGTTAGTTTCAGTCAATGAGCATTAACCGCGGACAGGAATAGTAAAAAATCTGTCTATCTTAAATTTTCCTTCCTCCTCCTTCTTTTAGAACTTACGTGAATCACGACAGTTGTTATATATTGAAAATATATAATATATATATATATATATATATATATATATATATATATATATATATATTCTTCCAACAAACTTCTACAATCTTACTTCAGTCAACTCTTAAAGTCTGCGAATTTGGCTCATCGAAGTATTATCGTGTTTTTTTAAATAGCATTTTTACTATCAAATTAAACCCAATATTTCAAGTCGATGTAATACTAAAATTTCATTAATGCAGCGAAAGAAGAAGTTGAACTATAATTAAAATTAAATGGTGTTAACAAGAAATTTTATAAGACTTGTTGCAGACAGTGTTGATTGGACTGTGAATAATGGCAATAAAGTGTCTTCATCTCTTCAAAGGGAAATAATGAACTGAGTTACCAGCTGGTTGTTACATAATAATAAAAATGTAAATAAGACAGATGAAAAATAATATTACAATAACAAAAAAATGTTGAATATAAAAGTTACAAATTAATTTTAAAGTTGCTAAGGGAAAGAAAATTTTAAGAGCAAGATTGTAATTTTGGTGAGGAAAAAAAGTTTTAACTGTTAAAAACTTGAGCTAAAAAGACACCACTGGCAATTATTATAGTATTGCGAGACACATGAAACTCAAGTGTAAATAATACGAATGTGGTCCAGGATAAAAGCTAGCTCCCTCTAGGAGAAAACAAAACAGTAACAAAAACTCTTCCTCGTGGGTTGTTACTGTTTGTAGCTCAGAAGCCACCAGGAGAATGCCAGCTGTATCGGCGGCTGGGCATAATTGCTTCAGAAGCACCACCCGAACTCGCGGGGGAGTGACGACCTTAATTGCTTCACAGTTGGCATTGAACCTTGCGGCGGCGGACAGCAGCTGGGGATGATTCTCTCTCTCTCTCTCTCTCTCTCTCTCTCTCTCTCTCTCTCTCTCTCTCTCTCTCTCTCTCTCTCTCTCTCTCTCTCTCTCTCTCTCTCTCTCTCTCTCTCTATTTAACTCATACTTCTTCTTCTCTGTTCTCCATGTACTCTCTGTTCTCTCTCTCTAATTCGGTGCTCTCTGGCTCGCGGTCGATCGCCAGACCCTCTCACAGCTCTGACGTCATCACTAGTCGGCACGCTGTTTCTTCTCCACCCCGTACCAAAGTGTACTGTGCGATAACACCAACGTAGTGATCACTCGGGTACCATTTAGAGAGTAGGATTATTATGATAACAGTATTATGTTGCCAAAACGGAGCTTGTATTAAATCTTGATTATATTATATTACAACAGTATCATATTACATGAATGATAAAATATTATAGTAAAAGAAATATATGAATGTAAATAAATTTGCATTTTTTAAAGCAGAACTACAAGTTTTTCGTATTTTGGGATTTTTTTTTTTTTTTTTTTGTATGAAAATAGGATTAAAATTTACATATAAATCGGGGCAACATAAACTCTACTCCTACTTAAAATACTAAAGCTGCAGCTCCAAAAGACACCGATATGAAGATTTGAAATTTTAATATCTATATATAGGCAAAAGAACTCAGCTATCATATAGTTTAACGATTTAACCTACAGACATTTATCGCGACGATGCATGTAAAAAAAAATAAAAACCTGCCTTACTTCTATAAACGCCTAACAGAGCTACTATCAGAACCAAAAAGGTGTGCTCCTGAATAGCATACAAGTTCCATAAGGAGAGGGGCACACATTTTTGGTTCTGATAGTAGGTAATGTTTTTGCTGTTCCAAGATTTCGAGGTTTTCTACATGTACATACATGAAGCTCGATCATGCTGAAAACACCTGACGTCATGTAATTGGACCCTAGGAGTTTGAATATGAAGGAATTTTGAAGATTCAGTAACAAACAAGAAAGCCGGATTTTGAGGCCTTAAACTTCAAAATAGTGAAAACGGCAAAATTTGACAAAACCAAAACTTCTAATTTTAGCTCGATCATGCTGAAAACACCTGACGTTTTGTAATTGGACCCTAGGAGTTCAAATATGAAGGAATTTTGAAGATTCAATCATAAACAAAAAAGCCGGATTTTGAGGCCTTAAACTTCAAAACAGTGAAAACTGCAAAACTTGACAAAACCAAAACTTCTAATTTTAGCTCGATCATGCTGAAAACACCTGACGTCATGTAATTGGACCCTAGGAGTTCAAATATGAAGGAATTTTGAAGATTAAATCACAAACAAAAAAGCCGGATTTTGAGGCCTTAAACTTCAAAACAGTGAAAACGGCAAAACTTGACAAAACCAAAACTTTTAATTTTAGCTCGATAATGCTGAAAACACCTGACGTCATGTAATTGGACCCTAGGAGTTCAAATATGAAGGAATTTTGAAGATTAAATCACAAACAAGAAAGCCGGATTTTGAGGCCTTAAACTTCAAAACAGTGAAAACTGCAAAACTTGACAAAACCAAAACTTCTAATTTTAGCTCGATCATGCTGAAAACACCTGACGTTTTGTAATTGGACCCTAGGAGTTTGAATATGAAAGAATTTTGAAGATTCAGTAACAAACAAAAAAGCCGGATTTTGAGGCCTTAAACTTCACAACAGTGAAAACGGCAAAACTTGACAAAACCAAAACTTCTAATTTTAGCTCGATCATGCTGAAAACACCTGACGTCATGTAATTGGACCCTTGGAGTTCAAATATGAAGGAATTTTGAAGATTAAATCACAAACAAAAAAGCCGGATTTTGAGGCCTTAAACTTCAAAACAGTGAAAACGGCAAAACTTGACAAAACCAAAACTTTTAATTTTAGCTCGATAATGCTGAAAACACCTGACGTCATGTAATTGGACCCTAGGAGTTCAAATATGAAGGAATTTTGAAGATTAAATCACAAACAAGAAAGCCGGATTTTGAGGCCTTAAACTTCAAAACAGTGAAAACTGCAAAACTTGACAAAACCAAAACTTCTAATTTTAGCTCGATCATGCTGAAAACACCTGACGTTTTGTAATTGGACCCTAGGAGTTTGAATATGAAAGAATTTTGAAGATTCAGTAACAAACAAAAAAGCCGGATTTTGAGGCCTTAAACTTCACAACAGTGAAAACGGCAAAACTTGACAAAACCAAAACTTCTAATTTTAGCTCGATCATGCTGAAAACACCTGACGTCATGTAATTGGACCCTAGGAGTTCAAATATGAAGGAATTTTGAAGATTAAATCACAAACAAAAAAGCCGGATTTTGAGGCCTTAAACTTCAAAACAGTGAAAACGGCAAAAACTTGACAAAACCAAAACTTCTAATTTTAGCTCGATCATGCTGAAAACACCTGACGTCATGTAATTGGACCCTAGGAGTTCAAATATGAAGGAATTTTGAAGATTAAATCACAAACAAAAAAGCCGGATTTTGAGGCCTTAAACTTCAAAACAGTGAAAACTGCAAAACTTGACAAAACCAAAACTTCTAATTTTAGCTCGATCATCATTAAAACATCTGACGTCATGTAATTGGACCCTAGGAGTTCAAATATGAAGGAATTTTTAATATTCAATCATCAACAAACAAAAAAACGGATTTTGAGGCCTTAAACTTCAAAACAGTGAAAACGGCAAAACTTGAAAAACAAAACTTCTTATTTTAGCTCGATTATGCTAAAAACACCTGACGTCATGTAATTGGACCCTAGGAGTTCAAATATGAAGAAATTTTGAAGATTCAATCTTAAAAAAAAAACGGATTTTGAGGCCTTAAACTTCAAAACAGTGAAAACGGCAAAACTTGACGAAACCAAAACTTCTAATTTTAGCTCGACAAACATGTCATTTAAACTAGTTGTATATATTTTGTATAATATTAGAAATTATTACTGAAATTTTTCAATTTAAATTTTTTTAAATTTTAAATCTGAAGGTTTGAAATTTAACTCGACCGTACACGCGTCCTGCTGGCGTAAATGCTTATTTTAAGAACTTAATTTCCATTGCATGTGAGCTATTAACACGTATGAACAAGTTATTTAAAAAAATATGCTTTCACTTTTTCTTGCAGAGGCACATGCAGTTTTAAGAGTGGAATGCACGCGAACTGAGGATGTTGCGTGCAGGAAAATGCAGCCTTCAGTGTTAATTGATTCGTAAAAGAATTCAGCTCGTAAATCTTTGTCTTATCTCTTATATCTTATAGCATAGAGTGAAAAATTTAAACCTTGATTAATTAAAGAAATAAATCAGTTTGAATCCTGTTGCTTGGAGATAATTCTCATAGTCAAAAGCAACTCTGTTGGAAATAATTTGCACGTAGGATCATTATTTTTTTAATTTAAATGTTAATTTATTTAGACAAACATACTTCGAGATAAGCTACTTTCTCATGAGGGGTTTAAGCTCATAATCAGCAAGAAATTTAAATTTCTCTCAGTTTTCTTCAAAAATGACGAGACAAACACTAATTGCATGCACTTTTAATTAATTTTATCATCTTATATTCGTATTCAAATTTAAAATTCTAAAAGTCTTATGTTATTTTGAAGATTTCAGCAATGAAAAAAAGTTTCTCAATAAACTATTTCCATTTAAAAACTTTTAAAACCAGGAAAAATTGTGTTTTGTCGTTATATAACAGATGTAACAGATAATAACTAGTATTTTAAAGTTATATTTTTTTTCTATATATATTTATAAAAGTTCCATTAATTTTATTGCTAAAGGTCAACAAATGTACAGTAAAATATAATTATCATTAAAAAAATGAAAAAGTTAAAAACAAACAGAGCTTTAGAGGATTAAAATTATTATATCACTAACAGAATCATTATTTGTTTATGTTTTTAATTTGTTATATATAAAGACCACCACTACGAATTTTATTCGATCTATTATTGAATTTTCTATTAATAGGAACACAATTATATTAAAATACATTTCACCACTTAAAAATACGTGCTAAAATTGTCACATTGATAATTATTTATACAAAAAAGTAACATATTTTCTGTAATTTAAGGTAATAATCTCAACAATCGTAGCAGAAAGAAGATCCCCAGCAATAGCCATTTACTCTAATCACAAGTCCATTGTTTTAGTTGAAGACCAGCGAGTCAGCATTCACCGTCACTCCTGTCGAGGACCCGGCACGGCTGGAGGCGTCTCAGTCACCGCTCCTAGGCGCCACCCCAGGCCCTCCAACCTCTGGTCCACCCAGTAGTGTCACCACCGTGCTCTCCGGGAACCATGCGAGCTCCAAGTCTGCTAATGGCAGCATCATCACTCTCACCATGCAGAACAACCACCTGATAGTCGAAACGGAGGTGGGTGATCATCGCACGAGTTGATCCGATCATCAAGATGTCAGAAAAACTGTATTTCCGATAATAATCATATATATTGACCTTTTTGTTTCGAAAAGGACAGTGCATTTTAGAATTTCTTATTAAAATACATTATTAAACGTATAATTTTACTATACATTGGTTCTTAATACTACTTTATATTTCTTTTTTGTCAAATAAGTGACAATAAGTATCATTGATTTGAAAGCAAAGACTCTTATATTAATATTAAACTAAATACCATACCATTTTAATTTCCTCTTTGCCCAACAAACAGCTACAATTTAAGAAGTTTATGACTTGCTTAAAATGAAAATGTTAACGGAAATTTAATAATACTGGTACAGTTTTTTTTTTAGTTAAATATTATTAAATCACCAACAATTTATATTATTTTTTAGTATTATTTCTATTATAAATAAATAATAACCATCAATTGACATTGAAATTAAATTTTAATATGATAAAATTGAAATAAATTTCAATAAGATAAAAAAAATTATAGAATCTTGTACAATCAGATAATTAAATGAACATTCTGTACAGAGAACATATTTTATTATGCTCTGATTGTAAATTTACAAACAGACCTAGCTATTATTATTTCTAACAATTACAACCTTATTTACATTAGATTTTTTTTATGATGAATATCAATAGTAAAATATTTATTTATTGATGTATGTTTATAATATCTAGAAACGACACATTTCTGACAACTTTATTGCTCGAGACTGTACCTGCATGAATAATTAATGATTAATTAATTATAGTAAAATAACACATAACCTCATTATAAAACCTTCCAATGAACATTTCGAATTTTAATTAGCCTGGACGAAGGGAGTGGTAATTATATTCGAGTCTGTGAAATGGCTGCGAGCGATTGAATTGATGGTCTCATACAAACCTAATTATTTCACAGAGAGGTACTCTCATGTGGTATATATGCAACAGAATTCCAGGATCAAATTTAAGGATATCACAAACATTGATGGATGTTTATAAGTGATAAAAATATATTGTCCTTTCTGATCATTATAATACAAAAAATAAGCTGATATTTAAATTACATTGATAGATTCCATTAGATATATACATAAAAAAAATTATTAGTATATACTGAGTAAAAGATTCATTAACATTATATCAAGTAAATAATACACATGCAATAATATATAACCTTGAACAATTTCCTTTGCATGAAATAGCAAATTTCCTTTTTTAAATTGTTATTTTTATGTTCATTCAAAAATAAATTTTCTATTTACGATTAATTATCCATCTTTTACCAACTTCACGTCTTAAAATAATTAATTTAATAAAAAAATCGAAATGAGCAGTTAATTGAATATAACAGCAACACGCTGTGAAATTTGATATAAACGTTGGTAGTTAATCAAATAAGTGTATTGTTATTATTCGTAGTAATGTAATTTTAACGTTTGGATATTGTTGACAACGGTGAGCTAGAATAGTAAACATTACAATCAATATTGACAAATTCTCGGCACTCCGTGAAACACAGGCTTACTGTTATTTACCGTCTGTCTGTTGTCGTGGATTAGTTTACATTTGAGATTGTGTTCCGAGAACAGTTGGGATTAAGTAAGTCAGTCAGATTGAATTACGCACATGATTCTTAGGAGGCTTGCTTTGGCTATTGGGTGTTTATTTTGACTAAATTATCTTACGAAAAGACTTAAATTTAAGGACATTTCAATTGACATTTGTACTAATGCTTACTATTTGTGATCAAGAAGAAATTTCTACAAAAACTGTTGGATTCATTAGTTTTATCTGAATGGTAAATTTCGATTAAATTTGAAAGATTGAAATGCGAATAATTCTGAAAATAAAATAAAAGTAAAGATGAAGAATACAAAATGAATGAAATAGACAAAGTGCAGGATATTTTTATTATATGTTTTAATTAGGAACCTTGAGTTATGAATTTTTTAAATTATTATTGCTTTTTTTTAAACCACCAATTAAGGTGCCATGGATTCACATGGTGATTTTTATCATGCGACGCGACGTGAATAATGCGCACTTGCTGTGACATCTACTGGCGGCCATATTTCACGATTATAAAAAGGAGCATCGCAATTAACGCGATTTCGCTGCCGCAACCTGACGAATTCGCTCGCCGCATAGGATTTCACAGCTTGTGTGAACAAAATCGCAACGCATCGCCGTTGTCGCCATCTGAATCCGCCTTTTAACACTTTAAACTTTAAAAGCATGATGCGAAACATTGACGTCATAGTCGTGCAACGTCTTTTCCTATGCTTACGTATAAAATATTTGCATCATAACTATGACGTTACAACGTTTTATCTCTTAAAGAGAAGTTGAAAAAAAAATAACCTTTTTTTTCATTTTTTTACTTTGACTTTTTGTATATACGTACATATCTTTAGGTCCTCTATCCAAGTCTACAATAAAAATTGTACACAATTTTACATGTTGTCCATTAATTAAAAGATGCATGGCTTATCTTTGCAAATATTCAAAGACTGTACTTGTAAATAATAAAAAAAATATCATGTTTTGATTGTAAGGCTATAGTTTCAAAGTCTTGAGGTAAAACACTTGTAGTAGAATCCTGCCCATTAAATTTACATGAGCAAGGGTTGAGGGAACACGAGTAACTTGTGGTGTAATAAACAGCTCGGTGTGTGGCGGTCGATCCAGCGGTGGAACTTCCTCGTTGCCAGGCTCAATGTCCCTACCAAGGCAGCGTGGGAGTCCCTGCAGCTCGCGAACAACTTGTACTGTACCCTCACAACTTTCAAGTAAAACCCTTTCACTTTGTAACAATTGTTAAAGATATCATATACATATAACTACTCTGTTGGAGATTCAAAAGGTAAATTTACTGGTTTAAAGCAATATTAAATTAGATATAATGGGTGCGATTCACGAAGCAGTTAGCCAGATTTCTAACCACGTTTAACTAGGAGGTTTAACACGTAAAACAGGTATAGTTAAACGTGGTTAAGCTAAACGTGGTTAGAAACCTGGCTAACTGCTTCGTGAATTGCACCCAATAATAATAACATAATAAAATACAACTTGGGCAACATATTACCAATTAAGTCATATATAAATTTTTTTAACATTTAATAGTTCTAATACATGTAATTATTTCTAAGATAAAATTAAAATATAAATTTAATATAATAGTGAGCAATTGTAATTAACTCTATGGATTTTAAATAAACTGTAAAAAAAAAAGTGTTGACTCTGCATTAATTTATAAAACTAGTCACGTAAAACATACAAATTTCAGAAGCTGTTTGGAAGGTTGAACACTTCTGAAAGTTTCTGAAGTTTACTCTTGAACCACTAAGATCTCTCTCTCTCTCTCTCTCTCTCTCTCTCTCTCTCTCTCTCTCTCTCTCTCTCTCTCTCTCTCTCTCTCTCTCTCTGAAGTTTTGCAACACGCTCCCAACAGTAAACATAAAGAGATGATGACAGCCTGTCATGTTAATTAAAGATAAAAATCAGCTAGGTCTGAACAACATAGGAGGGTGGTTCTGTCAGTTACTCTGTACAATTAAGGAAATAATTCACCGTCCAAATTACAGACTATGTGGTCTGGCTAGTATGAAACTACAGTATAGAATTAATTTTATATTCTCACTGGAAGAATAGTTGAAAATTCAATGTTTTGTATTGTAAAATCGTAGAATAAAATCGTTACTCAATTTTTGGACACCTTGATAATTATCAGAATTATTTCTGAATTTATTTCTAAAGTCCAAAATATGCTTACAAAATTGACTGCCCAAATGTCTTAAAATATTTAAAAAAAAAAAAAAAATGAATACGCATTTGCAAAAAAAGTACGTGCTGTGAAGCTAAGATATTTGTGACTTTTTTTATTTAATTTTTTATGTAATTTTATTTATAATTTTATGTAATTTTTGTATTTTTAATTTTTCATTGATTGCTATTGAAACGTAATGGGAGCATACATGTAATATTTATATTAAGAGCGACATACAAACGGGGAGGCTGGAAATTTGACTCTTTCTGTTTGATAATAAAATTGATATAAGTATATCTTGAATTTAACATGATTCTCTCTCCTCTCAATCTATTTATATATTATACGTCGAGAGTCGAGAGAGGAGGCTTAATTACCATTTAAGGTCAAACCCAAACTTTGATACTAAACAAATAATGGTCAAACTCATGTACTTATATAAGTTAGACATAAATGATAATGATATTATGGTCAAAACAAATTTATCTTTCCCTAATGTAGAATTAAGTATATTAATATTTAGTTCGAAAATTTACAGATCCATAAGTTTTCTCTGGTCACATTATTTTCTTTATACTTATAATTTATTGAAGTTTTTAGTTTCATTTTTTGTAATATCAAAAAGAAACATGTTATTTTTATAGCTCATTCAACCCAAAAAAATATTCATTTGTTATTTTTACGACAATATTATACAGGATCGTATTTCCTTGAGGAAAGAGAGGGATAGTTTAGCTTTGCAATAATTTCTACCACAAAATCTCACCAACTTTATTCTCCAATATATTAAACGCTTGAAACACCGAAAAGCAAACATACAAGTTTACATGGCGAAAACTCATCAAAACCTTCTTAAAGGATATCTTTATACTTAAGTAGCTATTAATAAACGATTTTTTGTCCTATGTAATTTATATTATATTGCAATGCAAAATTGTTAAACTTGATATATTATGCCTTTGCTGTAATGCCTAGACAGTGAAGATAATATTGAACATTCCATCTTTCCAATTATATTGATTAGTTGCAAATATCTATAAAAAAAAAAGAAGTAGTTAAGGCTACGTTAACTCTATGGTTTTCTTTCAAATAGCATTTTTAATCTTACAGCTTCAATATAGATGTATGTATTTATCACTTTATTCTCTTAGGCCTGCTTCACACCAGGATCGCATAATTTCGCAGCGTATGATTTAAAAAATAATAACCAGGATCAGGTGTAGCCGCGCACACGCTTCGTATCGTCTGCCTTCGTATGATAAGAAATTTAGAAGGGTTTTAAATGAGAAAAGTATGATCGTGTTCCTACGATTGCTTCCTCTGTGCGACCCGCCTTATTGATATTAAATCGATAGCAAAATAAATCTTATTAGTGCTAATAAAAAATCTGGCGTTCTTATTAGCCATGCATTGCACCATGCACTTTATGTTAGCATGACACCAATAATTAAGCCTGTACGAATCTTTGGCTTAATACATTCACGCAATCAATAAGCGTTTGTCGTTTGCCTGAATATACCTTAATTTACCTTGAGGTTAGGCAAATTTTCAATATCCAAATAGAGTGACTTATATAAACAGGATCAAAAGCAAAATAACGTCTTCAAATCTTGATGTTACTCGCAGCACAATTATAATTAAAGGTGGAATATATTTTTGAGTAGTTGATTTAAAATCTATGTGACCATGTGATCTGATAATAACTGATGCTAACACTGCCTTTCTCCTTTCCAGGCCCTTTGTGACCCTGACCTTGATATTCCGTTGGCGGACGCGATCTCAGCAGACAGTCTGGACCTGGAGTCAGGGTTGAGCAGTCAGCAGGCGCAGATCCACGACCCTCCCGCTGAGGTCCCTCGCAGTCCATCGCCACCCTGTCTCACCGGTCTCAGCCAATCCTTGAGCTCGATCACCAGCCCCAGTTACTGCTATGGAACCCAGACAGGATACCCTGCAGGAGGATTTGGGTATACTCAAGATCTGGGGTATTCATACCATTCAGAGAAAGCATCCATACTTCGGTGTCCTAAAGGAGAAGTTCAAAGACGTCGATTACCAATGCAATTAAGTGTACAAGAAGAAAATTTTGCACCAAGTCACCATAGATCATCAAGTCTACCAATGAGATTAGCAAGAACACAAACATTAACAGAAACACCAACAGCTTTACAAGAAGTTGAGGAACCAAATGAAGTTGCACCAAGAGGTGGTGGTAAATATAAAGCAAGGGCTTCATTACCTTGTATAAATCCAGTACGTTCGGCAGTGATTAGTAAATTATCAGCAGAAGCACCACCTGCATCTATAGCAGAATAAACAATCTACAAAAAAGAATTTGTAGAAAATCTAAATTATATGCCAACGAATTTTATTATATTTACGGAAAAAAAAAATCATTATTTTAAAAAATTTATTTAAGTGTAAGAATTTTCGTTGAAGTTTGGAATTTGGAGGAAGAAGAGACCGTGTGATACCAGAGTGAAAAAGGCCTAAGGAAAGTGATTTGTGCTGCAGCTATGAAAATACTTATTGCAAATTAATAATTTTAAAGAAAATTAAAGCAAAGTAATAATAATTATCACTGTGTGATTTAGTGGTTGTGCATCAAGAATTTTAGCCCCGATAAAGAATCAAGAATGTTTTTAAATCAAAGTGTGAAAATTTAATTACTAAATAATAGTAATCAATATTTGGTAAAAACAATATTTAATCTATTTATTTTTTAGTACTTAATTTTGTTTCATAAAATTTTCTTGCGAACAAATAACGAAACATAACATAAAAATATCGCAAAAATGAAACCAACCTACCAAAACAAGAATCTCGTATTATGTATTACAATCTATACCAAAATATGTGCACCAAAAAATCATATCCATAATATAAATTGTAAATAATAACAATATATTATATTTAAGTAATTATTCTAAATGTTCGTAGTATTTACTTAAATGTAAATTATGAATATTTGTGGTTTGATTAAAATAATAATAATTTAAATGCTATACAAATATGTGTGAGTTATTGGGAAAAAAAAAAAATGAAAACAAAATATGCGCTTAATTAAATTTTTAAAAAATGTAATTTCAATATATTAAATAATTGAACTGGAGAAACGATAAAAATAACTTACCACTAATATTTAATAATACATTGAATCTAATATTCTATTGTAGAGAGCGTAGATAAATCTCATTATAATTAAATAATTAATTTATTGTTGAGGACATACCAGTGTCTATACCATACTCTCCCGGGTCCAAACTAAATGTTAACCAACCAAGAACCAACCTCGATTACGAAAAGAAAAAAAAAAAGGTTGACTTTTCAACCCTATAATAATAATAATTCTTATCAAACATTTGAATAACATTGTACATATTTTAATCTTAATTAAAAATTTAATACTATTATAAATGAGCATTAAAAATTATCTTATTGTGCTCTCATCATGGCATTGTGATTAAAATATGGATAACATGCAATTAGAAAAAAACATTGAAACGTAGAGGGAGATATTTAAATAAAAAAAATATATATGTGATGTTGCAATGAAAAATATAGCCCATTTAAGAGAAAAATTTTCATATGTACATTAAAGGACTTTAAAGGACATTATAGTTATGTTTATATTGTTGTGAGTGGTATATGCAGGAGTGTTTATTGTGCAAACATTGCAAATGCATGTTGTCCTAATAATAGAAAAAGGAATATTGTAATTATTATAATATTCTACACCAAAGAACACAAAACATTCACCAAGTATTAATAATTTTCTGTTAAAAAAATGTGACAAAATGATTTTTTTATCAAATTCGCTCAATTTTTAATGGGGAATAAAAAAAAAAAAAATTAATATTAATTGCTATGTATATGTAAAGAGATTTCTTATCTTTATCAGAGAAATTTGGAGACAATCCTGCACAGTACTGATACGCCAAATTATTATTCAATGATGTTATTAAAAACTAAAAACAGTATCAAGAAGCATTTTTATATATTGTAAACATTTAAGAAGGATAAAAAACAGAGTAAAATTTTGTTGCGACAGGAAAACAAAGAAACCAAGAAAATTTATAAATGAAAGTGAATAGTATAGTATTCAAAATATTTGATTATTTAAAGTTGCGTTTTTTAATGAAAGAAATGTTTAATTGTGGTTATGAGTGAATGAAAAATGACTGAACAATATAAATTGTTGGAGAACTAAGCAGGATTGACTATAATGTATAAATAATTTAATGTAAATAGTATACACATAATTGTACTTCATGTTGTTTATAAAACGCAAGCACCAATTTATTTTAAGTTATAAATTATTAATATACCACTATCGCTGTATGAAATATGTAAAACAAATTTATATATGTGCAATATCAACATTTAATCAAAAATTGTTGGAAATATTAATATTAAAAATATTGTATAAAAATGTGCTTGTATTGTAAAACATAAATAACAATGTCTTATACATACTAATATTATATTTATGTTTTTATTCTTTATTTTAAAGCCCAAAAAGAGCATTTTTATATATGATTTTCGTTACACTGTAAAAAAAAAAAAACTTGCCTTTTAACATTTAGCGTCTTCTGGTTGATCACCAGAAATTATATTAAAATTGATAGGAATATAACCCTTTTGGGCATACTGCATAATATATAATGGCTGTAATAGAGCTATTTTTATTTATTTTAAATTCATTCTAAAGCAACGATTTGATTTGATTTGATTTAATCAACTAATGCAAACAAATTATAACAAAAGTCAATTATACCTAGAAGATACTTCCAGTTACACTTTGATAAAAAATAAAAATCAATCTTCTATAGGAATTTTACGTAAAGTAATACTCTCACGATATTTTTACAGTGTAAAATTAATATAAACAATTTTGAAGCTCTGTTTTATTTATAAGTTTATATTAAGTAAAATGGATTTAATTTTCATCCGTATTAACCAAACGTGTAAAGATTTGAAAACTTTAATTTAAGGACATTAATTAGTATTGAATATTTCAAGGTTGGAATTTAAGTTTTGAAGTAAAAAAACGCATGGTTAATTTTGATAATCATATTTTAAAATTATTTTCCAAAATATCAAAGTAAGCTGTCTGGTGCTTGCTATAATAAAAACTAATTCATACTCGCGGATCTACTCTGAGATCCAAGTCACAACTTATGGTGACAAATAAGTACGGGTTTTTTCTGATAGATAGTTATGTAATAATTTTAAGATAAACATAATAATAATTATTATATAATATAAGCTTTTTGAATGTTAATGAGCTGCCAAAAAAAAACAAAAATGTCAATGTAAATGTATGGAACAAGGAATATAAATATATTTCATTGATTGTCTACCCCCTATACATAAAATTTTATTATTTATTTTATTGTTTTATTATCCTTATATTTTTTTAAAATATAAAATTATAACAATTATAGTAACTTTTTTTTTAGCGTGCATGGATTAAAATTATAGAATTTGACTACTTTAAAAGTAGTCAAATGTATGAGAAATATATTTAATTGTTCAAACTCAACATTTAAATATTTATTCATCTTCAGGCATGTCACAAATACATATAATCATTAATTTTAATTTTTTATCAAATCTTTCAGCTTGTAAATTCTTAATTTTTTCTTGTAACGATATTTTAAATCTTAATGAAGAAGTAGATATCAAACCCTTCTAAGTTTAACTAAAAATTTAACGTCCACTTGAGTACTTACGTTTTTTTCGTATTTTAATGTATTTAATATTTTTCCTCAATGCTGCATTTATGAATATATAAATTATAGCATACAACATAATTTATCAAGTATATATTATGTCACAAACAGGATCAAGAACTATTTAAGCTTTATTTAATATTGCGACAAAAAATATTTAAATACTTGCAAGAAGTGATATACTCTTAAATAAATATTTTCATAAGACTCCATAAATCATATTTATACTCTTAAAGTACAAATATTAAATTAATCTGATACTTTAAACATAGTAATGATTTTAATGTTAATCTTAATGTCATGTCAATGATGTAGTATGCTCACTCAAGCTTCTGCTGGGTATAATCAATCATCTATTATAATATAATCCACGTCAAAAGCATACACTGATGTTCTTTGCATGTTATTGTATAAAATTCTAGGATTATAGTTTTGAAATAGACTATAGATTTAGAGCGATTGTTCAACAGTATAGATGCCAACTGTTGCAGCCTTTCAAGTTTCAATGCTAATATTATTTTTTGTTTATATATAATGCCACTTTAAAAAAATAACAGATTTTAAACGATATGATAAATAGTTTCAAATATTGAATACTACAAATAGTACTGTACAAATAATATGATCATATTTACGAGAAATAACCTAAAATAACTTACTTATTTTATTGCATGATAATATATACTGTAATATATAATTTATGTATATTTGATTAATTTTTTTTACTCATCTTGATAACAATTGCCTTCATAATTTTTAAAAATTTTAATAATATTTAACTTAGTATCTTCATTTTTTACTGAATTTAAGGAATCTAGTTATATTAATTCTTATATTATTTATATCTCATTTAGTAAAAATTTTTATATATATATATATATATACACACACACACACACATATAATATATATTGTCATTTTCCAAGTAATATTCTGCATTTTAGATTTTATTTTGATCTAAATGTTTCAGTTTGCTCAACAGTGAAGCTAGTAATTTGATTGGACTTCTTAAATCACATAAAAAACTTCGAAAATTAGAAATTTGTTTTGTTTAAAAATTTTGATAATGACAATCTCTTCAACGCTCTAAAACTTCCAAACTCATTTAATGTTCTTAGCTTGTTTAACGAGACATGTTTTGTTTTACGGTTAATTAATTAAATATCGCTTGAGTTGAGCTCCATTATAGTCTGAAAGCAATTTAATTATACTAAACTTGTTTGTTCCGTATACTAAAACAATTAGTTTTATAAATTATGTGACAAAAAGATTATTAATATCTGTGGTTTAAAACAAACAATTCTACAACAAAGATATCATTAAATTAATTTGTTTTAGCCTTTCTGACTGTTCAGAAAGAGATTACAAGAAGGGAATTATGGTCACACGTGCATTCAAATTAATATTCCTGCTCTAGCATTGACATATTAACCTTTTCACGAAGTTGCTGGTTCCAGGTAACGAACTCTAGTCGCTGAATGAAGTCCCCTGTACGTCTACATGAAAAATTGACAACCAACTTGAGAATACACCTTGCTTAAATTATACAGATTTTTATTATATTCTCCAAGAATTACATAATTTTACTGTTATGCATTTAAAAAAATAAATGAAATTTAATAATTAATCGTAATTTGCCCAATCAAAATAGCTATTGTTAAATAATAAATAATTTTAAAACAAAATAATAACAAGCATGTCCTTTCTCTTATATTAGCTCCATCATTCAATAATTTCATTAATTAAAATGTTACATATAGCTGTGTACTATAAAATGATATACAAACAAAAAATCCTATTATAATGAAAATTTATCAATCTATTCAAACATTTTTTTATGATCATTATACAAATTTTTACACAAAATAAATTGAATTACATTATATTTTTTTTTATCATTATATCTTCATGTTTAAATAACAATAACAAAAAATCAAATTAGAAAAATGATATAACAAACTAAATTAAATAGCTTAAAACGTTTGTTTTTATTGTAACACCTTGAGCTACATGAACCGTAGGCAATATAATTATTGAAATAAGAATCTCACTAGGGAATAGTATGAATGTTTGCTCATTTGACAATAGAATAATTGTGTATTTAAAATATCATGGCTATTGTTAATAAATAAAGCGGAAGGACAAATAAATGAGCTACTATAAATACGATTGTCTGTTCATAAAAAAAAAAGAATAAAAAAATGTGTTGTTGCCATCGGCAATTTTCGCGCATTGTTTTATTTTTTACGTAAATGAGCTAAAAACAGAGCTATAAATGATCCTATTGTTTGTTCAAACAACAGCAGAAATATATATAGAAAAATCTATGGTTTTAGAAACAATCTACTTAATAGACGTTTGTATCATATATATTTTTAAACTATTATATCTGCTAAGAATTAAAACCCGGTATTGTGTGATTCCTTGCATGTTAAACAACTCACAATACATCGTTGTATGAAAAACTAGATTTTTATTTTGATGTATACAATTATCAAATAAGAGAGAGATATTTCATACTTTTTATTGTAATTATTTTACACTTTTTTCACTTTTTTGAAGCGTTCTACGTTTTAATTACCTGTCTAGTAATTAGTTTTATTTTCTAACTGCATCTAATCTGATGATATAGTGATGATTGTTTGAAATGGATGGTACACCTTATAGAAGGCCATACTCTGATCGCTCTAAGCGTGTTGGTGAACATCATGGCATAGACATGGTGAACGCGAGCACCAGCTGAAGGTCGAGATGGTGTCACCAGTGAAGCTGCACACGCTGCCGTGGCACACGCAAAGTCGCTCATCCAGAGTACAAAGAGGGCACGGTCTGGTGAACATGGTCTGCAAATGCGAAGAGGAAACTTATTGTTAGTGGCTTTAATGGTTGAGTTAAAAATGAAAACGAGTCACACAAGAGGTCAATAAAAAATATGTGATTTAATAAAAATGGTTGTTTTAGGCTGAATTGGTAAATGGTCCCGGGATTTCCCTTGTATATATATATATATATATATATATATATATATATATTATAGCGTAACTATACAGTTTCATGTATACTCATTTTTATAGTTGCATGCTAATTAATTGTCTGGTGTTACAAAATAGATTTTTAAAATACAGGATTAAATATTATCATTTCAATTATTTTGTGAACTAGAATTCAATAATGATCGAATATTCAATTTAAACCAAAATTAAAGTTATTTTTTTTTTGTTTTTTATTTTTTATTTTATTATATTTCCCACATGTTACATACATAACAGTTGGCAGGTGACACTATAACAGTCCTTTAAAGAACAAATCACAACGAGGTTGCGAATAGTATCCCTTTTAACGACTAAAATAATAATATCGAGGAAAACATAACAATAAGATAACATGCGTGTAAATAATTATTATAATTATAATTAGTTATGAAATAATTACAATTTATATCATTTAAATACATCCTATATACAATTTGCTGTTGATGGCTTGCAGGAGGGCCCGAGATGTGAGCACCAGGACGACGAACTTGACCTCTACCAACAGGTGGAGACATGACAACAAAAGTGATATTGACCCCCAGAGCAAGCACAACTTCGACATTGTGCAGAATATATTAATATAACCAGGAAGAAAACGGAATTGTGATCCAGAGAACTTTGACGGAAATGTTTGGTAATTGAGATTTTTTATATTTAACACAAAAATAGTATCGAAAGATGTCAAAATTGAGATGCAATATTTTACATGATAAATACGAAATAATATTAAAGGTAATGAAATAATTACTGAATTAAAATTCAAACTGATAAAACATTCTGAAGTATCCATATTGGGGGCGATTCACGAAAGGTATAGTATATCTAATTTAATTTAATTTAAAATAAGGTATAGTATATCGACTGACGCCGTTTACGTAATAGCAAGCAATTCTTATTTTAGTTAATGTACATAAGCGCCTTAGGCTGTTTTTATCTTATTTTACAATGTTTTTCATTGAAAAACAATAACAATCTCAAGGTTTTACTAAGCTATCGGTGCCCCTTGCCGTCTTGTAGTGTAGTCTGGATAACTCTCTTCGTGAATCGTGCCCATTATAATATCCTGTATTTCTGATGTTATAGAAGTAAATTATATGTATTTAAATTTGTTATAAGTTCTTAATGCAAGTAATGAAATAATTAATATACTGTACAACTTTTCCGTCAGTAACGTCCTCGGTTATTTAGGGTGT
Source organism: Siphlonurus alternatus (assembly GCA_949825025.1). Classification (NCBI taxonomy): domain Eukaryota; kingdom Metazoa; phylum Arthropoda; class Insecta; order Ephemeroptera; family Siphlonuridae; genus Siphlonurus; species Siphlonurus alternatus. The sequence goes on along the minus strand of OX463780.1, from coordinate 31,351,467 downwards.
ATCATATATATGCTCAATATACTCTTAGGGGAACTAAAATTGGCGTTAAAGAATTCAAAAAATTTCATTACTGTCTGTCCATACGGTTCATATAAATGGAATTTAATAATTTGGTGTAATTTCAATGATTTAATGAATTTTTAATTTAACGTCTCTTTCATATATGTTAATTGTTATGCTGATACAAATTAAGTGTCCCGCATTGTGAAAACTCAAAGATCGTCTAAGCCTCTGACTCCCAGATCGAAGTAATTGCAATTATAATAAAACAAAAATATATAAAATTTCAAGCGTTTTTAATTTAAATACGTGCATCAAAGACCATCGACGTAGAGGTGTACCGTCCACTATCTCTAAAAATGTTGAGTTAAAAGAATTTAACAATTTAAGCATCAAAGTAGCCTAGATTAGGAATTTCTTGTAAATATTAACCCTATTCTTACCTGAAAATTTAAGACTCCTATAACCTGTAGTCAACTACCTACAACATAGTTTACCGTTGTTTACAGCGTTAAAATGAATTTACTGTATTACCTTTGTTCACAAATAATTTAAACTTTAGCGGTATTCCAGCTAGGTCTGCACAATAGCGCTACCGTGGCTGGATTATGAAGCTTTAAACTTTGCTGGAGCTTTTTTGCATGGATGCTGCAGGTCCTGAGATCTGGTGGGCTAACTGTTAACTGGACCACTCGTGGCGCGAGATTTGAATTTCGCAATTGGAACAAACAAGGCCAGTGACCGACAGCAAGGGTGTCTGCTTCCTTATCACTTAGAGATAACATGCGACTAGCTCAGTAAAATTTCTAGCACGTAGGCCATACATTGCGTACAGAGAAGTACTTGCTTTTCATATCATATATACAAGCAAAATAATACACTTTACCGGCCGCGTGCTAACAACCCAGTTGTTATCATATTATTACATACTCTTCTTTTTTTATCAGACAATTTCGTACTTACAATTTAAGCTATTGCTGTACTTAACCTACAGTATAGAAGCAAAGTCTTCGTTATCAGCATTACACACACATTTTTATTATTACATTTATAATTTAATTTTTATCATCTTACAAGTTGAGGAAAAAGTTAAAATTAATTCAATCGCAAATTAATTTAATCAATTAATTAAATAACAATAGTACATAATAATTATAGTACAGCATTTACAGAATAACATTTATGTTAAATTGACACTCAATATAACTTCTTTTATTAAAATTAAATTAACTATACTAAATTAGGTATATTTTTATACACCTCTTTGATTTATATTCCAATAATAATATTTTATCAAATAATTCAATGTGTATACAGATAGATAGAGAAAATATATATATTTTTTTGCATCTTAATTTAGTTGAAAAATAATTATACAATTTATGCATTTCTGACTAAATTAAGATGCAAAAATATATATGTATATATATTTAGCGAAAGCTAAAGTAAATTCCTACTTATATCTCTACCTAAAAAATTATTATTTTAATTCGATATGATAATTAGTATATATAATTACAATGTTAATATAATAATTGTGAATTGAGGTCCATATATTAATGAACAACCTTCTTAAAATTTTTATTGCATACATAATTTGGATAGATGACCTCGAGTTATGTACTGCCAAAATTTTCAGATTTTTTTTTGTGCCCCCTTATAGCAACGTCTTTCCCTATGCTTGTGTGTTACGTATTACGTATTTGCATGACTATGACGTCACAGAATTTTGCAGCATGATTTTTAAGGTTGTCAGAGTGTTCAAAAAAATATTGACAATACATAACACGAGGTGCTCTATCCAAATATACAATAAAAACCAATCATGATGGTTGTCCATTGTTATATAAGTATTTAGTTTGTTTGATTTTTTTTTTCCAGTGATTTTGTAATTAACACATAATTATATTGTAACCAATGTCGATGGATATTAAGTATTTTTTTTTGTATGTTTTAGTGTATATGCTATGTTTTCTGACGTGGTCAATGTTGTCTTATAGCTTGTACGAACTATATGTTTGAATAAAAATTATTATTATTATTATTAGTATAAACACCATAATATACAGTTCTTATCACCGTCATTATAATAGCTACTAAAACAAATCATAAATATATTATATAGAAAAAATTATAGGTCTTAGCAAAGGAATTAGCATAGATTTTATCCCAGAAATTTTTAATACCATGTTTAGTACTTATACATTTAGTACTCGATTTCATATCACTTTTTGTGGTACTAAAAATTTCTGGGATAAAATCTGTGCAAAGTTTTTTATGAATACCCCCTATTAGGAGTTACCCCCTATTAATAAGTTTGCCATCAAGTCGAGTGTTGGACATTCAGTTTGATGGAAGTTTGACCCTTCAATGCTAACAGTTTGCTGCTATTTCATTCAACTTCTACAGGAATTTCTCATTTCATGTTTATACTACGAAATTTAGTTTATATTATATGCTATAAATTTTTATATTGGTTCTGTTACTTCTGTTTTAATTAGTTATTCCATCTGCAAAAAAAATAAAACATTATCCTATTATCCCGATAAAATTTTTTGATTATTATTATTGAAACATAAAAAATGTCCCTTCTAAATTCCTGCTTTCTTCGAGATGATTTACAATATTATTTGACTGTATCATAATGATATAAAAATATTTAAAATATTGAGTTTATCGAGTAAGGAATTAAAAAATGTCATTGCGCCGCGGCGATTGTTCAACATGTTTCGTTGGTACAAAGTGAAAATATTTTTAGTTCACTGTATTGATTTGCTCATATAAAAAAAAAAGTGTAGATTTTAAGTAATTAATTTTTGTGCGAAGAAGAGCTCCTAATTTGACTAGAAATCACAGCATGCGCAGTTCCTGTGAAAACTTCAACAATTTCTAAAACTTCACCAATGTTTATTTTTTTAACAAAATTAAAAAAAAATGTTAAAATAACTGAAATGAAATTATGTCAGGAAGATCTGCTACAATTTTCAAAGTGTTGCAACATCTAGTTTATACTATGTCTATTTTGCTTACCAACTGATATTATTAAAAAATCTATTTCCACTGTGATTTTGTCCAATTACCACGAAAATACAATACGTAATAAAATTATCATAATTCATTCACTTTGCTATGCATTATTTTGGTTGCAATTATATTGTTATAACCGTTATTATATAATATATTATAGAGCAATAATTTTAATTCATCTCATCAACTGTATTAAAACGGCTAAATTTTACAAAATATTTCTTTCCTTCTTATATTCTTTCTGCTGATAACAATATCTTATTCTAATGCATATTTGAGTTGCATTTCTCGTGTTCAGACTTAATAAAGCATGAAATATTCAATCATGTTTCGATGCCCCTAAACGTAATGTTATTGATGCGCTGGGTGCACATCGGCTCCCCCAGCAGAGCGAGGGCGATTACCCTTGTCACCCCCTCCCCACACACCCCAAGCAGTCGGCCTTGAAGTCTCCAGGGGGCGAGCAACAACCCTCTTTAGTGGGAACTTCAACAACTGCATTATGTCAACGTGCCTAAGACGTAACCAAATAAATTTGTTTTTATATGGTATTTGTTGTGTGTGTTTTATTAAAATATTTTAGAAAACATTTTAAATTAGAAACTACCTACCAAAAAAAAAAGTAAATAGTTTACTGTTTAGCGTACACTTTGTTTATCTAAAAGTGTACAGGACCAATGGATATATAGACAACAGTTTGAAGGTTGTTTTTCTTTTTCCTCTCTCTCTCTCTTTTTTTTTTTTTTTTTTTCTTTTTTATTGATGGGCATGCACTTTCTCTGCTTTTCTCAAGTTACAATGCCCAGCAAAGTCAAGAGCTTTTGCCCACTTGCAAGTTACCTGGGAATTGGCTATATGCTATATCCAATAATTGATGTTACGTATTTAGACAAACGGAGGGCGTCCACCCCAATTTTATGTAATATAATGGAATTTTGCAAAATAATAATATGATTATCAACTCTAAACAATGTGAAATTTAATTACTTGCAAAATTTAATAATTATTTAATTAATAGCAAAATATTATTCGCTAAGAATATTAAAGTTCAGTATAGCTTATTTTTCATATTTCGTCTAATCTGATCAATTAATTATGCTAAAAAAATAAGAAATTTCATATTCTCTAAGATAAATATAAAATAATTTAAAAAATATCATTGCGCATTAATTGCCTCTAAAATATAATTTAAAGATCACATTTTACGTATGTAACAAACCATAGAGAATAGATTCTCTATGCTATTGGGTATACAGTTATGCATACAATGAACGTTACTATGCAATATACAAAAAAAAAATGTTAATTTGCCATGATATTTCAAATGATTTATCAAATTTTTATTAAATATACATGATTATTTAATTTTAATTATTATTATTTGAATATCTTATAAAATCTTGAATATTACCCCAGCCTGATTTTTTATTTTACATCACCATTCAGCCATAGCAGGCATTACATGTTAGGTACACGGTCTTTCTCATTAACAGCTAGTGTACCTGATATGAAAAATTTACTAATAGTTGATGGATGACAATTTTTCGACAAAAATTACGCTTATTCCACCCAGGGGTAATTCATTGCTTTTCCAATACGTGGTTCCCTAGTTTTGGACTTTCGGTTCATTTTCAAGTTCATTCTGAAGAAGGTTTCCACGTTTTCATCATGCATATCACAGATAAATTGATGCCAGGATGGATTGCAAGCCGTGGAGCCCCGTTCCCGATGAGCCCAAAAAACGCAAAGTTGTAGTGCCTGCTCGGAAGGTTTGGGTTAGTAGACTTAGTGAAAAGTTAGTAAAATGTAAAATCTTTTAATCTTTTTACTACACTAAAAAGATTAATCATGATGTCATCAGAGTACCCTTAGTTTAAACTTACCCCTAAAAATATTAATATCTATATCTATGAATAGATTGCGTGTCAATGCCGTAAAACAGCTGGAGTAGAGGTAAAATAATTTTCATACTGTCAGTGTTCTTGCATCATGGCAAGATACTATAAGGGTTCTCAAATCTTCTCAGGAATCCAATATTTTATAAAATATGAAAAAAAAAATAACATATTTTTGGAATAGATAGTATGATTTCCATACGTTTTAGAGTCAAAGCTTTGTAAGTTTTTACCGAATTTATAGATCGAACACGGATTTGTTGAAGCGCTTCAGAATCCCCAAAACTTTTGAAACAACTTTTCTATTGACTTGAATCCATAAACACACCACCCACATATGGTATGCATGAGCAGTTTTTCCCGGCTAAAAACAGTGTAACGGATATAAACAATTACTGTCAACATCCAGGTAGTATAGGTTCCTGATGAATCATGATGTATGCATTGAATCTTTGAATGTCAGAAAAATTTATAAAATGAGCCTATAAAATTAATTAATTTCAAATTAATCAAATATATCATTTATAAATTGTGATCACGTCGTATTTGATTAATTGTACAAGTGATAAAATTGTCTTATGAAAAAATGCTTCTAAAGTTATGATTTATACTTTGTTTTTGTATATTTTTACATATAAAATTTACTATAATACACAATTTATAATAATTAAAAAGAAGTAAAAATATTGATAGAGAAAAATTTAGTGCCATAAATATAATAAATTATTTAGTTAGAGATATTATAATATAAATGTGAATTATTTAAATTTAATAAAATTTAGATTACTATGAAAATTCAAATCTATAATTATAGCTTTTTACTTTTTTTTCCTTATAATAAAAAATATTTCATGAGTTTTGTTTTTTGTAAAATACGTACAAAATAGAAGCATTATTGTATATATTTTTCAACTAAATTATTTACATAAAAAATGTAATTAAAGTTGACAGTGAGTACAAACTTCTTAGCGACTATACGAATATTTATTTTTGTTGGTGTTTCAAATTTTGTACAGATGTCAATAACATTCACGCCCTTTGACATTAGAACCGACACAATTTTGACTGCGAGAAAGAAAGTAACAGAAACGTCAAAACAAAACATATTATTATATTTCCTATAAATGAAGGTCTGGCAAATGTATATTAATTAAGATAATTTATTATCAATGGTTGAGTTAATGAAATCTAGTACTGTGACGCAGGTCACACATAATAAAAACAAGTTATATATATAGTGATAAAAGTTAGCAACAATTTTAAATACTTTTCTGTATAGGATTAAACCGTTCAATAGTTTAAAAGAAAACTGCTAATTAAGCATTAAGAATTTATTTAGCTTATTTTTCATTCCTTCAACAAAATTAAACCATAGATTGAACTATATTATGTATAATATAATTTATGTTAAAAAATATTGGTGCTCAAATTTTAGAAGAGCAACATATAAAAAATGTATATTTTATGTAAAATATCATGTTGATTAGCGGTGACACCTAACGGTAGTTTTTTAGTTTCTATGTAGGGGTAACCATCGTTATGAACATCCTTGATGAGCGGGGGGGTGCACCACCAACCAACCAGCCAGCCAGCAGCAGCCAGTGGTGGTTATACAGCAGGAGGAAATATCTAGGGGTCGCGAGAGCGCCGCGGAGCGCGGGGGCTGCGCAGTTTAGGGTGGGTATTGCGTTATTTCTGCGCACAAGTCTCTCTAGCAACCACCCACCCTACTACTGCTGCTGCTGCTGCAACCCTTGACAACCCTCCCCCTCTACCTCCACCGTCGCCCGCCGCGCTCGCAACTCGCGCTCTCATCACCCCCCACCACCACCCTCTACCAACTCGCGGGTGGGTGGAAGGTGGAGGAGAGAAGAGGGTGGAAGCGCTCTTCATGAGAACTATCGAATTTCAGCTCTAGGCTTTCTGAACTTTGTTATAGCTTTTCAAAGAGAAAAGAGTAAGAGAGAGAAAGAGAGTAAAAAAGAGAGTGAGATAGAGAAGTTTTGCAAGGAAGCAAAGAACTTAACAGCCACACCCTAATTTCTATGTCGTACCTTATCTCACTTACTTTCAAGCTGAAACCACGTCAGTGAAAATGATCTTCTTTCTCTCCCCACTCTTTATTCTTCTTCTTCTTATTTTATATATAATAATATTTAAGAAATTATAAAGCAATATTAACTTACATAATATAATATTATATATCATAAGTAGAAATATTTTGTATTTTAAAATACAAATATTCTCATTTAATTTGTATAAATCTATATTTTATACATTCAGTGTCTCAGCATACATAAAACATGATTATACATTAATAATTTGCATCAAATTGTATAGAGAGTTATTGTTTTTATCACTTAATTTAAAGTTTGGAAAAACTTCAAGAAAATAATTTTGAAAATAAATATTTTTTATAGTTAAAATTGAAATTCATATCTTCTAAATCGTCAAAATTAATTTAGAGTTACTTCGCTTTTAAGTAATTTCCAAACTTTTCTTTTTTTCAGTAAACCCAAATTACGTACGTGTACTAAAAAAAAAAAAAAAAAAAAAAAAAAAAAAAAAAAAAATGAAAAAAGAAAAAAGAAATATAAGTTGAAATTTAGATTTAGTCATTCGTGACACTATACTTTTTATTTATAATATTTCAATTTAAACATTGAAGTGTTATAATCATAACAATTTCGGGTAATAAAACTAGAAATTACTAACGATTTTTACATAACTATATTTACTTTAAAAAACAAAATCTACATTTTCTATATACTCAAACCCACAGGAAAGCTTGAACGTTTCGCAAATGTTTGGAATAGCTTCTGCTCTTTCGTCAATGAACTTACGTCAGTAGTCCTTTTCCCAAGGGATAACGCACAAACGCTTACTGCACAGTGGGTGGAAAATCGCAGCTACGATTTGCCCTCAGCGTGATTTTGGCCAAACGACCCAGCAGCTCCTCCAACACGCCGCTCCTCAGCATGCCTGATTTTGTTGATTTGACGGTTCCACTGCGTCACACTGCACCATGCTCTACCTCAATGGTTAAACAATTGTGCAGATTTCACAAGATGGAAATACTCAAAGAACGACCATTGTTTCCACAGTTTTCTCAGTTTCATTTATCAATTCTCATTTTATTTAGTTTCATTGATTCTGTTTACATTACAAAATGTGTTTTATAATTATTGTATTTTAATAAATTTTTTAACATACAACTGACAAAAAAATATGAAAATGCATATATTATATATTAATATTGTACTCGTTAAGTTAAAAAAAAAAATCTTTCAATAATTTACAATTTTTTAATGTCAAAAGTTCGTCATTAAAATTTTAACACGAATAGCAAATGACGTAAGTAAATTTTGTTATTTAAGTACTTTGCAGTAGTCTGCAAAGTTTTTTCCCTTTTTTTTTATAAGTGTAAGTACTGTAGTAAGTGTGTGTTGAACTATTAAAATACATACATCGTTATATAGGCAGATTATATAATACCTTTTATTAAATAGAGTTGACATAATGACGAAATATGATGATATAATATGCTGTACATGCCATGTCAGTCATGCAATACAAGTGAAAACATAATTTAAATTATTATTTTTTATTATTTCGTGTAAGATATTATACATCCACATAACCAAAACTTTTTTTTACGTAACTATTACGTAATTCTAATGCATATCTAATTTTGGTTTCTTATATAACATCGATCCAAAATGATTAATGAATTATTTAAAGAAATTTATACAATGAAATGCTTTTTAAAACTTTTTCTATAACATAAAACTGACATGTCATACTTATACTTTAATATTAATATTGACTCTTATATATATACATGAAATTTTAAATTTCAAATTAAATTTAAAAGAAAAAAAATGATAGTACTCTTGATATTTAAATTGCTTTGAAGGATAATGATAGATAAGGATTGTTACAAAGTATACGTTATATAGAATTATATTTAATACATAAGTCAATACTTTGAAAGTAAAAGTGTATAGGTACTGTACATATTTTCGTATTCAAGACATGCTAAGGTTTTAAAATTGTGTGGCTTAATAATATATTGTATGACATAATTAATAATAAGTGTATGTGTATGTTTGTATGTGTAATATGAAGTGAACATATATATGTCCTGTACAACATAAAAAAGTTTTTTAAAATATGAGGGAAAGAAATGTTATATTGCTTGCTAGAAATTTAGACTTTTTAAAGTTTATTATATTTTCATTATTCAATAAAATTTATATTCAATACAAATGATTGTGCAGTTTATTTGCTTACAGCTTAATTTAAAATAAATAAAACATTGGAGACAATTTTTATTTGTTACAATATTATTTTATTTAGTTTTATTTCTTATGTAATTGTTTCTGAGTAAATGGGAGTTTTAATTATTAATTTTAGTTTTGTAAAATGTTATTTAAACGTACTACTACAATTAAATTTCATGTATTTAGTGAATATATAAAAAAAACAATAAGTTGCATTTCCATAAGTCCATTAAATAAAGGAGTGAAATTTTATATTCAATTTAACTTGAAATAGAAATAGAAATTTGTTTTATAGAATAGAATAGAATAGAATAGAATAGAATAGAATAGAATAGAATAGAATAGAATAGAATAGAATAGAATAGAATAGAATAGAATAGAATAGAATAGAATAGAATAGAATAGAATAGAATAGAATAGAATAGAATAGAATAGAATAGAATAGAATAGAATAGAATAGAATAGAATAGAATAGAATAGAATAGAATAGAATAGAATAGAATAGAATAGAATAGAATAGAATAGAATAGAATAGAATAGAATAGAATAGAATAGAATAGAATAGAATAGAATAGAATAGAATAGAATAATTTATTCGACCACAGGTGGTACATACAGTGACAAAAATTTGTCACAGTACAACATTAGTCATGTCAATACAGAAATTTAATACTATAACATAAAAACAAAGTCACATGGATAAATCAGTCTCGTCAAGTACACAACAATCTTTTAAGCAAACTGAAACAAGTAACAGATTTATTACACATATAATGGACCCTTTATTTAAATATAAATTACATAACAAGTAAATTTATGTATTATGAGTACATACTAATATTCTTTTTAGAAGTGTGACGCAAAATATCTTTTTCTGTTATTTTAAATTCATTTTTAAAAAAATTATTTACCTCACAATACTCTTTACATACTAACACTTTTTTCAACAAATTCTTAAACAGGGTTTCATTTTTTATATTTTTTAAAAGACTAGGAAGTTGAGCTGTTTGATAATATGAGCTCTTTTCTGTGCTTGACTTACTATGGTTTGGTATAACAACTTTACAACTGTTTCTTGTATTATATGGGTGAACATCATGAAATACATCATACAAATTTGGATGCTTTCTCTTGTACATAATACAATTAAAAATATATACAGAAGGTAACGTCATCAACCCCAAAGATACAAAATGGGTTTTGCAGGACTCTCTTGGTTTCAAATTTTTAATTGTTCTAACTGACCTTTTTTGAAGTACAAAAACATTTCTAATATTACTCTCCGTGGTTCCTCAAAATATAATATTAGCTGAAAGATGAGGATAAGCATATGCATAGTAAATTGTTAACAGCGTTTCTAGAGACACAGAATTTTTAACAGAAAAGAGTACAAAATTTGCAGAATTAAGTTTTTTGCTTAGTTTTTTTATTTACGCAATTTAATTATGTGTATAGTTTTGTTTGCATTTGAAATGTAAATGATAAATAGTTTTTAGATATTGTTCCTAGTAAATAAATTAAGGTAAATATATACCATAGGGAGAAAATTCTCTCCATTTCTGTTTACTGATAATTTTTTTCATAACTGAATATACATGTATATAATAATAGACGTGACACAGAGGGAGAAAATAGACTTGTATTCAATACCCTATATAATTATAGTTTATAATATTTATAAATTTATGATATAGTACTATAGGGTTTGATGTAATTATATAATATGTTGCAAGGTTTTAATTTTAAATGTTTTGTTAAATATATTACAAATTGTTCATAATGATGTTATGTTAACTAAAAAAGTAATTTTTGTAATAACAAAACAGTGATATTGGTAAATATAGGGAGAGAGATAAAAGTAATATATAATAAAATAATATGATAATATAATAATAATGTTCATTAGCAAGCTAACTACTGCGTTAGTTAATATATTTAATATCGTTCAAGTTTATAATAACAATTGTGGGAGGTGACCGAGTCTCGTCAGATCACCGAAGTCATGCAACGCCGAGTGTGGGCAGTTGGTGGATAGGTGACCATTTTAAACAAAAAAAAAATCAGTTTCTCACCCAGGGGTAAATCGTTGCGTTTTTCCACCATGTGGTTCCCTGGCTTTGGACCATTGAACTTCCGGTGCATTGAAAAGAGCTGTAGTGTCCATCCTGGCTGAAGTTTCCACGTTTCCCTCAGTCACATGCAAATGTCGGGATGGGCTGCAAAGTCATGGCAGCTCTAGTTCTGGAAGAGCCCACGAAACGCTCAAGTTAGTGTTTCGGTAGGTTAGGGGTTTCAAACTTACAAGTTAGTGAGTAATTATTAGTAGAAGTAACCAATTAGGGTATGATAAAAATATAAATTATATAATAATCAAAAAGAAAAAAAAGTTTTTATATAAGGTAGCTAGGTTTAGATTTTAAGATCCACGCTTACACCGGGGGAAAAGTGTTATCTATCCCAGTATTTACCTCATTTAGCTGAGGAAACGTAGAAGCCTAAGTCTGGATGGTCGGAAAACAGCAGCAATGTTATCAATATATGTAATCATTAGTGTCTAGTCTCTGAAATAGAGATTTTTAACTATTAGAAAATGAATAATTCAAATGTGTTTTTTTCCATCATATAATTCCAAACGTATAAGCGTTTGAAAGAAAAGAATAGGTCCCCGCAGGGCGCTTTACTTGGTCGTATATGACACGCACCAATGATGGAAAAAAAAACATTGGAATTATTTAATTAAAACTTCATCTGATTGAGTATTAAATAATGTCTTTTTGACTAAAAAAGTTAATCAATTAACAAAAATTAATTAATAAATAATAATAGTCAACTATAGCCAATTTAAAAATATCACATAATATTAATGATTATTTTTTATCAAAGCCAATTTATTCAATTTACTAAATATTACATACATACATAGTTACAAGTTACACACATATCATGTCATATACATTATTTCATTATTATATTTTATATAATGTAATACATACTTCAATTTTTTTTTTTTAATTTTTATCATTCTGCTGTAAAGTTACTGCTTTCGAACGAATGATTATAAAACTTGCAAACGGAAACATGCGCAAATAACTGGACTGTGACATCGTATATATATCATTGTTTTATTACATTAACAGTCTAGCAATATCGCAAAACGTATTGTTGGAGAAAAACATTTACTTTCAATGTAATTATGTTGACTGGAGTTTCCACATGACATTTCAAATACTTCAAACTAAAGGTTTTTATATTAAACTGCAATTTGGTACTTCTACTTTTAACTAAAAACTTAACTAATTGTAAGCTGAACTTTCTAAAACCCTGGCTTTTCTTACATGCAATCTCATCTGAAACGGAGATTTTCTGATTCGGGCACTAAAACTTATTCCTGTATTTATTCGGGCCTGATTGATGAGTCCGCATTTCTTCTAAGACTAAAAATATGATACAAAACTCTCTACAACAATAAATGTATATACCAAGTATAGTAATAATTACTTTTAATATTTATGATTTAGTTATTTTATTTTTAAAATTGTTATTTTGATATTTTATGTAAAAAAAAACTGCACTGAATAAATAAATCAATAATAATAACTTATACAAAAAAATGTATAAATATATTGAGTTAGTTGTTCAGTAATTAATAGTAAACTTCTATATTTTACACATATGGAACCCCTTGTAACAATAATATAAGTAGTACTAGAATATGCAGCTAAAATTGTTACATGATTACAATTTCTGGTTAGAAGAGCCAGTAGAAGCGCCCTCAACCGCGAGCAGACTGTTTACATGTTTGTCACGGTTTGATAAAAAAGATGTGACGTTGTACACACTTACTGCAGGCAAGAAATAAATACGTCAACATTAATTACTGATCTATTTAATTGACATTTGATTATTGTTGAAAAAATCAAGTATTTTATTAACCTGAAAATATTTTCAATATTTCAATAATCGCATAATATATACCTACAAATAAGAACAACTTTCTGTTATACAGCACATAGCGTTTTCTATGAATTTATGACAGTTTAACAAGTATATGGAGATTATGGAGACATGGATTTTTGTTTTAAGACGGTACTACATGGTATAATAATATCGAATGCAATATACAACTACAAAATCATGTAATACTGGATTAATTGGCTTACCGAAATAATTTTTTTAATTGCAGAAATTACTTTGATGTATTGTTTTTATTTATTTATTTTTAGATTTTTTTTCTGAACTCTGCAACTATTTAAAAAATTATTAAAAGTGTGGCCACGTCCATTGCAGCAGAGCGTATACTTGATTAGCTCAAGTACGCTCTGATTGCAGGCATTTAAGCCTTATCGTTTTGAAGACCAAACACCTGCAGGGGGTGTGGCTGCACTTTCAATAAGTACATAAAAATTTAGAATGAATCTAAAAAAATCAGGTTTGCATAATTTGGTTCCCTCTATTATATTTATTTCTGCAATGAAAGAGTAATGTAAGTTGTCCATTGCAAATATGTATATCTTTGGCTCTGTATATCTTTGTAGTGCCAGCAGCTCTAGAAAATCAAGTAAGGATAACATTCAAGCTGATCCGAGGTGTACTAAAAAGGTAAAAAGGAGTTCTTTTTATGGCGACGTTTAAACCTTGATGAGGTCCACTCGTACCATCGAGAAGAAGTGAAGAAGTGATATAGGAAAGATTTTGCGACCAAAGACAAGTTATCCATGCCACATTTGCCTAATTCAACTGAGAAAACGTGTAAACTTTAGTCAAGAGTTGGTTGATAGAACAGAATATTAATGTGCTCGTCAGGAATATGTATTGAATTACTCATTTTTATAATTTTATAAATATCAAATCATAAAAATATTTCTCAATTTCTATTCCCTCTTCTACAATTCTGTTGTTGTACGAACAATGGTTAAAAAAAAGAGAGAATTTCAGAGTATTGATTTTTTGATACATGCTATCAGCAGATTACTATCGTCATTTTATTTTATAGCACACGAGATTATGAAGCACCGAGTTTAAACATTTAAATCTGCTAGTTTCAAACGAACCTTAATTGTTTGGTTTATTTATAAGAAAGTTTAGCATATGATATAATGCTTATTGGAAAATATAAGCAACATTAACTAATTAGTTCAATTATTTCATATAAAACTGCACGTTGTTGATAAGAAAAACTACAAAGTATTGCATCACTTTTAACCACGGTAAATGTGTATTTCTTTAATTTTGGAAACAAAACTGGTTAAAACCTATTATACAAAGTATATTTGTAGATGTTTTAAATTAAATTACAAATAATTTAATTTAGTTTTAATATTATTAAAAAAATTCAAAATAAATTATACATAATATTTTGTTATTCAATTACATGATGAATATTTAGAAAAAATTACATAACGTTACATTATTTGTAAATACAATATAATTTTAATTAATTTTTATAAAAACTTGATAATTTTCTTTCTATATATTTGTTACAATTATAAGAGCTGAATTATGAAAAAAATAAAACAAATAATAAATAATATTTTTTAATGTAAAATATTAATGTTATAAATTATTCGATTTAACAATACTCCTGACAGTACTCAATTTCTGTTCCATGTATTCTTATACAATATGGTTTTATTTCATGTACTATATATATTATATATTGTATAAATTTAATACGAAAGATCATTATTTCTATCTTAAATAATTGGAAGCACAAAATAATTCATCATGCACCTGAAGTTGAAAAGATACAAAAAATAATAAAATATATAAGAATTATTTTTTTCTTAAAGATTACCAGGTAAAAATTATAAAACTTCTAAAAAATGAATACTTCAAAAAGTTATTGAAAGCATGTACTACATAATTTATTACGATATTTTTTTTTTATAATGAGCATGGATCATTATGGATGTAATATATTATTACTCAGATGATCATATCGTATCATGTATATTAAATTGATTATACCCCTCAATCATAACAAGAGATAGCTAGAAATAGCTGGAGCGTAGATATATGTAAATTAAGACGTCTCAGTAATCACGCCCCCCCCCTCTCTCTCTCTCTCTCTCTCTCTCTCTCTCTCTCTCTCTCTCTCTCTCTCTCTCTCTCTCTCTCTCTCTCTCTCTCTCTCTCTCTCTCTCTCTCTCTCTCTCTCTCTCTCGACAGCCACCATATATACCTGAACTACATCTCATCATATCATTCCTCAGTATTGACGCACACCTTACGGTGACTGAATCTTCTGAATGTACAGTACTCCTCTCTTCCTCCCTCCCTCCCTGACTCTCTCTCTCTCTCTCTCTCTCTCTCTCTCTCTCTCTCTCTCTCTCTCTCTCTCTGAGTATATAATACTCCCCTCCCCTCTATCCCCACCTCCCCCAACCTCTGCGTGCACCACGTGCATAAAAAGCAAGTACGTGCAAATATCAAGAGTTAAAATCAACAGTACGTTATCATTCAGGAAAAGTGTCAAAAACGAATCACTTTTAAATTGTTGTACAATGCATTTCGTTTATATAACCTTCATATTGAATTAAATTTAATACAGTTTGTAGGATTCTAACCTTGGTCAGGAAAACACTTCAAGATGTCAAATGTGTTATTGATTCCCGATATATTTAATTGCACCATACGGAAGACGCATGGCAATGCTAGGAATTCTTTTGTACGTTGACCGCAAAAGTACTAAAAATATTTTCCCATCCAATCTGACTCTAAATATTTTTCCTTACTCTAAAATATTACTGAACTCACTTTCCTCTTAATTTAGACTTACACTTATAAAGATGAAATTAAAAATTGAAATTTCAGGCAGATATTTCTGTTTTTTACATTTTTTAACAATTAATTGCTTATGAGCATCTGTGAAAAATCTAATTAAACAAGCAAAAATGTAATCCAAGCTAAAAATTCTAATAACATCAGTGTCAAATTAATTTTAAATTAGTAAATTTTTGTATATTTAGTTCAACTAGAAAATATGAAGGGAGAGTGAGAGGGAGAAAAAAAAGAGAAATTATAAAAGTTGTAATATACGTCAGTTTAAAATTGTTGTAAATTATGGCTTAGAAATAGGAGTTAAATAAATAACATAATTATAATTATATATATTTTTAAATTTACTTTTTAAGGAGAGGTGTATGTGGACCATCTAAAAACTAAAATGGATATAATTGTATGTAATTTGTTTGGAAGTATTAAATTCGTTTAATGTACTGTACGTTACATTGCATGTTCACCTTGGGATCGAGCAGTCTGGACATCCTAAAATCGTCCTAGTTCATCTCCATGCCTGCATGACAACACCCACAAACACAGTAAATTATGGTGCCCCGAGTTGTATTCTTTAAAACAAGTGAAAAAAAATTGCTGTCTGTATGTTAACAAATAAAATTTAAATTAATTTTAATATGAAGAAGAAATTAATAATGGTCACAATCCACTAGGCTAGACAAAATAACCAGTTTCTCACTAACCACGGTTATCTCCAGGCTAATTCTATGACACTAACCGCGATTAGTGAGAAATCTGGATATCTTAATCCTTGATAACTTCTCTGAATCGCGCCATTTGCATTTTGTCATGTCCATTTATTTGTTTATCGTCTAATGCCACTGCATGGGTACTGTTTTTTTTTGTGGTTTTTAGACTTATTTTGTAAGTAATTTTCTTAGAATGTCTCTTTTGTCTCTTTTTAAATAAATTTTATACAAGATAACATTTTCTGAAGAAAAGTAAATTATAATAAAAAAGAAATTTTAAGATTCACTTTTATTGACGGTATAAATATTTGACAGTCGGGATGGATGTGGAAGTCTGATTTAATACACTTTTTCTGTCACATAAAATATTTATTTGAATATATTATAAAATTCTCCAAAGCCTTGGAATTCTCTGCCATAACATTATATAGATGTTGGAATTTAGATTTAATGCTCTAGAAAATTTAATTCTCACTGTAATGTTTCCGAAGCCAATATAATTATATTTTTTGTCCTCAGAAATTATTAATAAACAAAAACGTTTCCTTTACATAAAAATTATGTTTCAAATAAATTTGGTAATAGGAACCAAAAACCGAAATTTTTTTGCATGAGAACCAGTTTGTATATTAATAATCATAGCAATTATGTAAAATATATAAGGTGATCCTATAAACAATTTCTAGATTCACATTAACTTTTAAATCTCACTAAAATAACAAGTATATGATCTGCAATCTGAAGAAGATCCAGCTTGAGCACTGGGTCAGAGTTCACACCTTTTTTTAGGGGGGGGGGGGAATGAAAAGTGGGGTCTGGAAGAATTTGTCCCCTAGTTGCTTCATATTTTATTTAATATTTTTCATACAAAATATTTTTTTTTATAATACTATTACTTGTGTTACTTGAATTTTGCAACTAAATCATTTGACTTTTTGCACACTTAGCTGGTCAGCAGCGTGTCACCATATGGCCCGGGACGTGCTCAAAGTCTAGCTTGTATGGAAAAAACTACCCTGACTAACGTATCTAACTCAATGAAAGAAGCCTTGGTTTGTTACAAAACTGGTTATCTTCAATGATCGATACTAATCACGGTTATAACCTTTTTATTGGATAACTCCTTCGTGAATCTAATGATGATCACTATTAACAAACCACTACTATATATGAAAGAACTCAATGAACTGTCCATAATTATGTAATTAGTTTATTGTAATTTACAAAATAAAGTATTTCAATTTTGAGGGTGTTTTAGGTATTAAAAATTGTTGTTTTTCCTCGTGATAACTCTAGATTTATGTTAAAAATATACATAATTATACAGTAGTAAATATAGGTGCTTATGATATGGTACGTCTAATATAATAAAATTTTAGTTTTTATTTTTAATTTGAACTATTGAAGTAATAAATGCAGCGTATTATGATATATATCAACACATATATGCGATCACTATAATGTCAAAATAATTTAACTGATCCATGCAAGTTAAAATTAAAATTTATTATACTTTTTGATATTTTCCCTGCCATAATTTTTTTGTGAAATACGATCCAGGCACTAAAATTTAGACATCTTAAATTTTGTGCTTAATATTAGGTGGATTTTTTAATTTAGTTAAAAATGTAAAAAAAAATTATACATTAAATAAAATATATGAAATATAAAAATTATGAAAGAAGATACGTGAATGTTTAAAAATAAATTTAATTATACATTTAAAATATAGTTACTAGTATGGTTTCATTTTATAGCAATATTGACTTTTGAAATAAAAGTTTTTTAGACTGTTATATATATTTTGCATATTATACAGAGAGAATACAACCCTAGTAAGTAGTTAAAAAAGAGAGGAGAAAGAGAGAGAGAGAGTGTATAGGGTCGATATAAAAGTTATGGCTGCTACGAGTAAAAGTTTTTCTTCTTTCCCTTGCCTGGTGGTGTGTAGGCAGTAGCACTACCCGAGCAGCCTGCCTGGTTTTGCTCCTCCACCGTGTTCATTGCGCTAACATTACTTTGTCGTATAGCTAAAAACCTAGCAGCTAGCAGGCAGGCAGGGGTTGCAGCAGCAGCAACCCCACTTTTCTCCCTACCATCCTCTCTACACCCCCTTACTGTACAGTAGAGAGAGAGAGAGAGATTAAGAAAGCGCGAGTTGATGCTGAGGGGGTGGGAGGAGGACAGAGAAAAGAGGTAAAGTCTATAAAGAAGCGGTGAGACGAAGAGGAGGGTTGGGGGTTGAACGAGGGGGTGGGAAGAGAGAGCAGGAGATGTTGATGAGAGTAAAAAGAAGGAAAAAAATCTCACAAAGAGAATGCGTTATGTGGTGAAAATATATATATATATAAAAAGTAAGAGAAACTAAGAAGTAAAAAGCAATGAAAAAAAAAGTTATATACAAGAATTCGTTTCTTCTTACATTTTATGAATACAATATTTTTTATACATAAAAAAAATTATAAATGATATAGTCTTAAAAAAATATATAATTGTTTTTATACTTGAAAAATTGTTGTGTGTATTTCAAAAATTAATGAGTATATTATAATAATTACTTTTTTTTAGTTTTATAATAAAATTAATTAATATGTCATCATTTTTTTATGTACAAGTTTTATGTAAAAAAAATGTTTTGTCTCATTATGAATTATATTTTTTAGTAATTAGTATATTTAAAATAAAGTTTTACAATAAATATTATTATTTACAAGTATATAAACAAACAAAATTATATAAAGTGAGTATGGAGATTTAGCAGCGGTTTACGTTTGTTAATGTTGTATATATAGGTATAAAAAAAATGTCATATATTTGTTACTAACCATAACATGATATATATAATAAATCTATATGAATGCTATGTTTTGTATCAAATATATGATCACCTCTCTTTCTCATTCGTGCGCTCTCTGTTTTTGATTTATTCGTCATATTAGCATTGATATCGACTAGTTGTAGCTCTCTGCTAGAAAACAGAGTGGGTTTTGAGTAGAGGGGGCGGGGGGAGAGTGGAGGATTCAGCAGCCAGCAGGAAAAAGAGGGGAAAAAAGAGAGAAAGTGTTGCGCGCAAATCGTACGCACGATATACTAGCATTCGTTTATGTTTATGCCTCTAAAAAAAAATCATTAAATGTGCTAGAAACATTTAGTACAACTATGTATATTGATGTAAATAAAAAATATACATTCTTTTTGTTACGATTTATAATACTTGCTTACCTTAATTAATCGTATATTATTTATAATTCTTAAAATAATTATGTTAGTCTAGTTTATCGTTTCATATTATCAATAGAAATTTTAAATGCAAACAAATTTTTAGTCATTTTCAAGAAAATTAATGCTTTTATTTGTGAAATTTCACTTTTGAGCTATACTTTGAAAAGTTAAGCAATATTCATCATAAAAGTGTACAATAATTATTTTTAATTCATAATATATATTATAACAAATAAACTAGAGAGAAAATAAAATACTTTTAAAATATGTTGTTGTTTTTTTTTGTTTTTTTATTAATAAAGTCTCATAATATGATAATATTAATATTATGTGAATATGTATTGTATTTAATATATTATAAGTATTACATGTTTTAAAAATATTAATTGGAATTTATAATCCCTATACTTATAAAATAATATGACATCAAAACAAAATATTTATATCGTTAATCATGTATTATATAAAAACAAGTCAATTATTGATTGTAATTTAAAAAAAGGCTTAAATGTACAATAATTTGGTACGTTTGCTGAGAGAAACGCCAGGGATAGCCGCAACCCGTTGAACCACTGTGTATGGTGGGACAGTATATGATCAGGGGCTTTTCTCCCGTTTGTTCCCCCCTCCCCCCATCAACGCTCTCTACCTCCACATCTACCTACCACCATCATACATGACGATGTATGTGATTAACATCCACTTCATAATTTATATACACTCACTATTCTTGGATTCAATTTCATATCATTAACAAAATAATCAATAATAATTTTATATTTAGCCTGAAATTGGGAATGTTATAATGAACTATTTCATCTCACGTACAAAAAAAAAATCTACCATTGATATGATGAAAATTAACAACAATTTTTCATAATGTTACTTTAGAAAATTATATGTGTTTCAATTTATCACCATATTATTGGTTTTATATTATATATAATATGTATACAAATTTGTTCTTAAATCTTGTAAAAATCATTGAATAATTTCATTTCTTTAGTAAATTTATCAACTCAGTTTGCTTTTATTGCTTTAAGACTTAAAAAAATATAAATAAGATCTATGAAGTTCTAGAATTATATTATAGATAGTCTGTAGGAAATGAAGAGAAAAAAAAAATGTATTTTAAAAAAAATAAATTCAATTTTACATGTAACTCAGAATTTATCGATGTTTTTTTTTTCATATTTTCATATTTATTTAAGGATT
Organism: Siphlonurus alternatus; assembly: GCA_949825025.1. Taxonomy (NCBI): domain Eukaryota; kingdom Metazoa; phylum Arthropoda; class Insecta; order Ephemeroptera; family Siphlonuridae; genus Siphlonurus; species Siphlonurus alternatus. The sequence goes on along the minus strand of OX463780.1, from coordinate 31,330,341 downwards.
TTGCTTTAGTAATAGAGTTATTAGTTAATAGAGTTACTTTTTTTTTATTTTTTTACAATTTTGTTACAAAGGAATAAATTTACAATTTGTTTTTTTTGGTAGTAAATAAATTTTGGTTTGATATATTGCTGGTCAAAAGAAATTTTGTACTTGTTATTATATAGGGACAAAGAGCACGATATTTAATTACGATTTGAATTCTTGATATTCTTGGAGAGTTATTCTTTGTTGTCGGAAGGTGATTAAAATCGAGACATTTGAATACAAAATGAAGCACAGCAGAATCAACTTGTCCATCTTTCGAGTAATAAGTAAATAGAGAGCCATATCAAAATGTTTTATAATACCAAAAATAATCATATGTGTCTTCTCTTTGTATCACATGAATACGTAAAAACACTTTATAATACATAATGTAAGTACTAATAAAAGTTATATTTTGTGTCAGAAAATAATAATAATACAAAAATAAATTAAAGTGAGCAATAATATTAATAATAATATTATTATCTCAATAAATTTCTTTAACTAAATTTCCTAGTGTTAAGCCGGTATTATTCCGCTTTAATACCGGCTTTATACAATTATAATACTTAATTTTAAAAATTGAGAAGTTGCATTTCTTATACAAAAATTAAACACAAAAAATACACGCCTTTGTATAATAGTTTGTTTAAGCTGTTATTACAAGCTACAATTTTTTTAAATTATATTATGCATGTTTATTGCATACAATTTTTCCTTACAAGAAGAGTTCAGGATTCTTTTGATTTTGAATGGGGATAATTTTTTTGTAAGGGAAAAATTTAAGCAAAACTGCATTCTGTGATACAGACTTTAATTTGCATTTTTTTTACATAAATTAAATTATTGTAGTGACATTTCCTCGTCACTGTCACTTATATTTCCACCCTCTGTAGTTACATTCTCGACTTCTCACTCACTCGCCTTCTTAGATCTATGAACAGTTCATGACATTAATGTAAAATTTTCAAACAAAAAAATTACTTATTTCGTTACCAGTATTCTGCTTTGCTACTCCTTCAATATTTTGATAAACTTGAGGTAAGATAATAGATAATCAATTATACTGTATATAATGGCCGCCCCCGTTCCCGATGAGCCTGCAAAAACGCTCAAGTTAGGGTTTCGGAAGGTTCGGAGTTTGAAACTTAGTGAGTAATTAGTAAGTCAAACCCAATTGTGGTTAATTATTATTGGGTACTTCTATTTACTAATTACTCACTAAGTTTGAAACCCCGAACCTTCCGAAACCCTAACTTGAGCGTTTTACAGGCTCATCGGGAACGGGGGCAGCCATGGCCTTAATTATATTTATGTATAATTTACTAATCATTACCTCTCAATAAGCTCATGGCGTGTAGGCGTTTGAGAGGACTAAAAGCACCAAGAAAATTTTCTTTGAATTATCTTGTTGATACAATAATCATATCAAATTATTTAAAAAATCAGACTTGAATATTAAAAATTTACTCTCTATCTATAAAATCATAATTTGGTTAATTACTATAAATATAAATACACATAATATCACTTATTTAAATAAATGTAAATGTTGCAAAATATATTTTAAAAAAATGAAGCTATTTACTTTAAAAATAATATTAAATCCAATTTTTCTGTACGCTCTTTCAATGAAGAATAATTTTCTTGTCGAAGCTAATACTTTATAGTAAATATGAAGTTAATAAAACAGAACACAGACATGCAAGATCGTGTGCTGAGTGGTTAAGTGTGCTCTTCGCGCGACGTGATATGTGTTCTTGATGCTTTTCAAGTTTGAGTTGTTATTAGCAACATGCGTGAAGTATTATTTTAAATCGGAAAAATACATTTTCCCCCTCAAGTTCTCTCGTATGCAAAGTACATGGAATTTATGAAGAAGAAATATATAACGAGAAAATCAAGAGTAAATAAGACGTAAAAGGTTTGTTCCTCTTTGAGACAAAATACATGGGGAGTGGGGGAGTAGACCGCCCGTAACCACCCGTCTTGGGACACAAGCTTTTCCTTTTCTTTTGGAGATTCTCTGGCCGCGCTCCTAGATAAAAAAAATATATATAATGTTATTAATTATTTTTAATTTGTAAACAATTTTATTGTATTAGAGCGTTCTATTTATGAAGAATATGAAGAACGCTCTTTGTTGTATGTAAATGCATGCTAATATAATAAATATTTATTAAGGTGAATATAATTTCTAAGTGATTTTTAGCTTTATTATAGTATTATAGTAAAAAATATATCAATAAGAAATTTATTGATCTGTTTTAAAAATGACAGGTTATACAGAATTGATATATTTTTTTAGAAGACGTACTTTTATTTTACAGATAAATTTGTTATGTTACTTTAAATTATTATTTATTCTCATAAATAATACCATATCAATGTAATGTATAATCATATAAATAAATAATACACCGATCCTCTATAATCGTATTTTATTTATTTGATAATTTTCCTCTTGTAAATGGCCTTATAAAATAAAAATGGAAATTCACATTTTTTTTTTACTGTAAAAAATAAAATCTAAAACACGTATAGTATAATACATATTAACACAAGTAAAAATACAAATCTCTATAAATTTTTGATTAGTAATTTTTTTGTTAAAAAATATGAATATTTAATTAGTTTAATTGGATTATTAATATTTTATAATTAGTGTTATTGTCTTAATCATGATCGGCGGTACTATCCTGGAGCAAGCTTTTCTATGGTTATTGGTTAGGGTAGCCTCGGGGTTTGCTCGATATAACGTTTTGGGGGGGGGGAGAGGAGATTTTGACACCGCGCTGTAGGGTCAAGTGGCTCACCACCGCATGGCTATGAATGGGATGAGAGGATGTTTGGGGGGAAGAGAACGGTAGGGGAAGAAACCTCCCCTCAAATGCTACTCACTACGGGGCCCCGCGTGGTTTATACACAAAACGTACGTAAGAGTGAACATATTATATACATATATTTTTTTTTAAACCCCTATACATGTAATATTATAAAAAATAAAAACATCATATAACAAACATGGAAATACTTTACCCCTCCAATAATATTCATTCCAATATTGGGTGATGTGATCCCTTTATTATATCATATCTCTGTCTATGTATTTTTTTTTATAAATAATAATAAAAAAATCTACAACAAAACATTCTCTCCCACCATCATTTTTACCTCCCCACCAAAAAAATAAAATCCCTCTCTATACACTTCTGTATAAAATACCATCAACATTTCCCACCATTTTTAAATGTCATGAATTATTCAGCAGAATTGCTAAAAAACATCAATAATACATAAACAAATAATAATCTAGTGTACGACCACGCCCTAAAAATATATTTTTTTAATTTCTTTATTTAATAAATTAATACTATTGTTACAATTTTAACTTTTATATTATAAAAAAAAAATTGTACTACAAGATTTTTTGTATTATGAATGAAATGCTAGTGAAAAAAATTACCAGAATAATATTTACCTTCATATAAATAAATATGGCGGGTTTCAATGTTGTTATTTTTAGAGCAAAATATAAATTATACATTTATTTTCAGATATTGAAATAAATTCATAAATAATATTTATACACATCTCATCAATCATTTTATACAAATTTCAATTATTGAAATTTATATTTTAAACCGTGACTATTATTAATTTTACATAAAATTTTATTTTTTTAAATAAACATTAAATAAATATAGCTATGTATTAAGATAGTTTACCATAAAATTTAGAAATTTCTTGATAATATTATAAATCTCAACTATATTTTCTTGATAAGTAATATTATATAAAATGTATTAAAATCAATAAATATATTCTTAAAAAAATTTCATCAATATTATATGTTTTATTCTTATTTATTTTTAATATTTTTTTTTCTCTCAAATATTATTTATGACTCATCTTCAAGTTTCATCGTCATCTTTATCTGTTCTCATCTTTTGTTAAGAGAAAGTATAGGAGGATGAGAGATAAATCAATACTCTCTTGCAGCATCTCTTTCGTCTTCTTTTTCTATATAGAAGTATAAGAGAGAGAGAGAGAGAGAGAGAGAGAGAGAGAGAGAGAGAGAGAGAGAGAGAGAGAGAGAGAGAGAGAGTAAGAAGCAAGCTATATACAGCAGCAGCTAGCTTATACTTCAACGAATCACAAAATTACATGTTCATAACCTCCCAACTCTTCTTCTTCGTCTAAAACTCTCTGACAACTTTTCCTTATATTATTTCTTGTTCTCGCTTTTCGCTTGTTTTTAAATATTCTATGGTGGCTGTTACTACTGCTGCTGCTTAGTTGCTGACTATAATATACTCTCACAGCGCAAGCTCTGATATTACTCTCTCTACTTTTCTCCCTCCTACTTCTCTATATACTTACCTGCTTGCTTGCTACGGTTACCTTTACTATACTACATAAAAAAAAATATTGATCGTTCTCATGAACTTACACATAAAACACAGTACTCATATTATACTGATGAAGTATAATTTGTTTTATTCGTCTTATATTTACAAATGTTAAGGTAATGTCAATAATATTATGATTAATTTCAGTTATTTATACATGTACAAATAATTATATATAATGTAGGCAACTCTTGCATCATTATCAACACCCTGATGTTAATTAAATGGATCAAGATGTTTAAGTTAACTACACATGTGCATGCTCACTTAATATGATAATGCATGTTTACATTATTTGTGTAATGTAATTTATAACACCTTTCTCTCTCACAGTAAGTTAAACAGTTAGAGGCTAATTTGAGGTTTAATTTTATGTCTATACATACATAAAGCTGAAAGTTTTGGGTTAAAATTTACTATTTTCACGATTGACCCTGAGTGACCCATATTTTATTAAAAGTATTATGATTTAAATCTCCATATAGTATTGATACATATTTTTAAAATATAAATCATTTATTCAATAATGTAACCATCATAATTATATAGAGTCTGCAACTAATGTGGCAACTATACATTAGTATAATGGGTGTAATTATAATGGATCAAAACATAGTAGGTAACGTGCAAGCTGTAACTGTCAACTGTTCACCAATTTTGAAACTTTTCAAAAGAATTCGTTCATAAATACAGTAGACAAATAAATATAAAACATGTGTTCTTGGTCTTGAAACATCAAAAGTTAATAATTTCAAAACGCACTAACAAATTGCTCAATATTAATGTTTCTATACTGTACTTATGTAGAATAAAAAACAAAATTTTCATTGTAAAGCAAAAATAAATACACCATGACAAATAAAACAAGTGTTTTAAAGAATTTATTGACAATCATTTTCAGTAAAATGCTATTTTATCAAAGTTAGGGGGAAGTTTTATTTTATTTTAACATATGTTCAAATTTGAATACGAATATTGTTAAAACAAAAAAGTAAGAAGTAAAGAAATGTAAGATATTCTTGAATATTATGAAAATAAACTTGCAAGTACGCAAAAAAACAGATGGAAGGAGGAGGAAAAATTTTATAAAGAGAAGGAGAAAAAAGTTGACGACGACGGGAGAGAAATATATTTTTTGTATTCATATATATTTTTTTACACGTGGGTGTTTCTATGGTACGCATAAAACATTGCTAGGGGAAGGTTTTTTTTTGAAGAGTAGAGAAACAGAGAAGGGGTTTAGAAGAGTTGGGGGTGGGTGGTGGAAAGGGGTAGTTGGGGGATGGGATGCAGGCAAGCATGGGAGGGAAGGAGGGGGTAACGCAAAAATCGCTTCGCGCGCACAGAGGTTAGAGCTGACTGACTGATCGATAGTGGTTAATGTGGATTTTACAACTGTGCGAGAAGCGAGAGAGTTAGAGAAGAGAGATGAGAGTTAGGGATGGAGAGAGAAAAAAAAAGAATGAGGGAGGAGGGAGTAACCACCCCTCATGTATCCATACTTCTTATTCTTTTAACGAGCAGTGTATAGGTATAAAACTCAGACTCAGATTCTATAGATTGTACGAGTTAGAAAAAAAAATGAGAGATATGAAAAAAAAAATATATATATAATATGAAGAGAGAGATTTTATATTACAATAAAAAAAAAGTATTCTATCTACGCATGTGCTATAATATATAATTTTATATTCAAACTGATATGATTTAAATATGATTCATTTTTTTCTGCAGAAATATTACACAATAATATTACAGCTTTATATGATATATTTTTCTTACACATTTTTTCATATATTAATATTAGTAAAAGTTAGGCGCACGAATCCAGATGGTTCCAAGAGAAAACAGAAAAGTTGAAATTTTGGATTTAACATGAGCATTATACAAACTTCTTTTAATTGACCCCTCCCTTCACCCCCTTCTTACTATTTTTTGTATATACGTGGTTATACCATTAGATTTGGGGGACAGAAAATCTTAAAAAATGGCCAAAAATTGAATAAACTACAGAGATTTATCTCCCCCTATTAAATCCAAAAAGTTTTCCCTACCATCAGTAAAAATCCTGTCCATGTAACGTAATAACAATCTGTTTTATTTTGAGAGTTAGATTATAACAAACTGTGCGGAAACATGGTGGGTTATATGTTCAAGTTAATTAGCAGTTTGTTGGAGGCGGTAAACTGCAATTTAAAAACTTTTCATTGGTTATTCAAGGGTCACGTGAGCTGCTGGTCATCACGTGACTAATAGGGGAGGCACGATTGAAATGTTCACAACTGCTCCCTTCCTGATACCTTCCTATAAACACTTCCGTGATAACATCCGGGAAAAGGACTCAAGTTGAAATTGATGACGTAAATCTAATAATTTTTTTTATTTACTTTTATGAGATAGTATCAAAAGTAAACTAGTCCATATTGTAATATAGTAAGAGTTGAAGAATTATACTTTCAATCTTTATTGCTTTTGTAACCTTTTTTGTGACATATAGGTGCGTACTTTGCATACTCATGAAATTGAAAATTAATTTTACTATCTAGAATCGAGAATTATGAAGAATTTTGATCTACTTTGCTTAACATTAAAATCCTGGTTTGTGTTCTCAGGAAGAAAATCTAATTTTAATAAATTCTAATACATTTTCTAACAAGCTATGACCCTAACTAAGGTGTTTAATTTCACATAATTTCATGTAGTATTTTATTTTTGCTACAATTTTGTTTGTTTAGTAGGTATGGGAAATTATGAAACCAAATTAAAAAATAATTCATATTTTTATGTTGATTATTGAATCACTTAAAAAGTAAATTTTTTAAAAGAGAAAATATTACATTACTGTTAGTATTCGAGGCAGCAAATTTTGTTATATACCGCTGTAATAAAATGTCCTGCTGACAAGCAAGGTTTGGTAAAAAAAAAGTTGCAATATTGATTAATTTTGCTAGCGATGAAGGGAGAGAGAATGAGATGATACATGATGATGAAGCTAGGGGGATGAATAGTCAAGTGAAACAGGGAAAAAAAAGTACATACTTACTGTAAAAATTTTACATATAGCAATACACAAATAATTTAAGTATACATAAAAACTGAATATTACTAAAGAAAAAAGTAATATTAATTAAATTTTACATTATTTTCAATGTAGATTCATTATTTTTTTTAAATTGCTCCCACTCACATACAAAAACCTTTCTTCTTTGTCCATATTTCTTAGTTTTTTAACAAATTCTTATTTTTTAACCCCTTTTTTTTTCATACCTTTTCTTAACTTGAGTGTTATATACTTCCCCTGTATTCCTCAACTATGTACTTGAAACCTCAAGCATTTTTCATTGGAAGTAAAGAGAGAGAGAGAGAGAGAGAGAGAGAGAGAGAGAGAGAGAGAGAGAGAGAGAGAGAGAGAGAGAGAGAGAGAGAGAGAGAGAGAGAGAGAGAGAGAGAGAGAGAGAGAGAGAGAGAGAGAGAGAGAAGTGGAGGATAGAAAATACGAAGGCCATCATGAAGCAAGAGACACGATTATAAAAAAGGGTGATACTTACACTTTACTTACTCTACTAATGCTGGCGCCCTGGCTGGCCTGCCCTCTTGCGGTCTATGTACGAAAACTTTGCTTGCCTTCTGCTGCTGTCTACTCTTACTTTGCAAGCAATGAGAGATCGAGTGTCTACACACAGCATAGAAAAAAAAAAAGAATGAACTAAAAGGAATTTACGACAAGTATGTGATCATGATGTGCCTGCAGTTGGTCTCTAAGATGTAGCTTTCCTTGAAAATCATTTAAAAAGTTGCGAAACTTTAAACCATGTAAAACTTCTTTCAATTTTTTTGTTTTGTTATTTCTTTTCTATATATATATTATATACAGATATTTTCTTTATTGCAATATCTTTTGTCTTCAACATTGATATCTTAAAACACAATACAACAATTACGCAATGACATTTGCTACATACAAAAGAAAATAAATTTTACATCACAGAAAGTAATTTTTTATAATTTATTGCTGAATAATTGTTGGCAATGTTATATAATATCTAATTATGTTTTTTTATGTTGTTGAAGCTAAATAATGTGATAAAAATTTATGGTAAGAAGACTAAAAAGCAGTTTCTTTATTATGTAACAATGTATTAGGGCGCGATTTATAATACGAATGAAGGTAGCGAATCTGCAGTTGCTTTTACTAACCACGTTTAATGTCATTGACTGATGGCGCTAGCCACGGTTAGTGAGAAACCTGGTGGATATTTTTGGACAACTCTTCCGAGAAACGTACCCCTTTCCTTATTATGTAAATACTGTAAATTTTCAGTGCAGCATCAATTTATAAAAATATTATTAAGATGTCGTAGAAAATCGCAACTATTATACGTTTAAGTTTTCCTCACATCACACCACAAGACAAATAAAATAATTATATTAAGCTGCATGGTATTTTGTAGAACAATATTAACATGTAGACAGAAAAAAAAATCAAAACTCAATTTTGGTGCAGCATTTCAATCAAAACAGGTAAACAAACACGTAATTAGTCTTACTAAAATGTAATTGTCTTCTTTTTGTTTTACCGTGTATCGGTTTCCTGGTTTGACGTAGATACAGTATAGTGAATGAAGCAATAAATTATATATTTTTTTAAATAAAAACAAAATACCTTAAATATTAATTATATAAACAATAAACATGAATCGATCATTTTTGTGTGATAAAAAAAAATCTTAAATAAAACAAAACTATATCATTATAATGATGATACAATATATTTATATAATATATACATTGTACTGTATAATAATGATGGTACATTACTTTAATATCAATAATATATGTTTATTTTAATACTAAATTTTAAAACATTCATTATGTATATATTATAATAAAATTGTAAATTGTAATCAATATGTCAATAAAACTGTATTATTTACATACTTATATTGTATAACTATGAATATTGACAGAGAGATTTGAAGAGAGCGTATACGGTTGCTATGGAAGGTTTTTGGGCCCTCCTGACCTTGCTATATAGACTGCATGACAACGGCTTGGTGGCGAGAGGTGCTAGGTTCGAGTCTTTGAGGTGACACTGAAGAGAGTAAGAAAGAGAGAGGGGTGGTGCATGAAATTAGCAAGTAGCTAGGTAGGCAGGTGTTCAATGTGCCAAACTGCTTTTGCTTTTTAGATATTCAGTTCTTAAGAAGGGACATAACATGAATAATATGAGAGCTGTACTGAAAGGACACCTGCAATATTTTTTTCAATATCTCTCTCACTTATATATGTATAACTCTTTATAATATTGTTCTTAAATATCGATATGGAATAAAAAACAGAAGCATGGCGTACTATAGCATGTAATGTATATTTATATGTACTTGGTGTGGTCTGGGAGAGATAAAATCTTAGGTCAAGAACCATTTTGATTTAATTCATCTTGCTTAAAGTCGTCATTGTATATACTCATATTGTTATTATAATTGATGAAAATTTATATCGACATTGATAAATAAGTACCATGAAAAATAAAGCCATGCAGGTTAAGACATAAATATAGTTGTTTTTATTATTTAATTTTAAAAAGTCTAAATGAATGATGCTATGAACCATTAAAATTCACTCCACTTCACACTACGTTGAGTTCTTTACACTGGAACGGACAAAATTTATAAGAAAAATTAAGTCCAACCCACAATTGATTTTCACCCGATTGCATAGATGAGGGCTAACTCTAAGCCAGGGCTAACTTTGACGACTTCGATTGTTCGAACAATCAAAATCATCAAAGTTTGCCCTGGCTTATGCAATCGGGTATTTGATTTTACTAAGATTTTCCTTTTCTTTTCGTAATTAAAAATAAATCAATTGTATGTTGGGCTTTCTTGTGTAATGATGAAATTCACAATTCTTTGCCTCAAAATTTCGGTTGTATAACTTACTAGTTAAAACATTTATTTTGTAAGAAGATCCAAATGTGAAATATATTGGAGGAATAAAATCTGTCATAAATATATTATATTTATAACAATGTAATTATACATGAATATATTTAATTAATTATTAATTTTATTATATTTTAATTTCTTTTTAATTATATATATATATATATATATATATATATATATATATATATATATATATATATATATATAGTTAAAGCTTTAATGTTAAGACAAACAAATTATAAATAACTAATATGCAAAGTTATAATACATCAGAAATGAATGACAGTACAAATAATAACACAACAAACATTCACTATATGATAATTTATTCATGAATTTATATGTAGAATATACTTTATTTTTAGTTCATAATCTTTATAAAACAAAAATTGTTTCATAAAAAGTGGAAGTAGAGGTTTTTGCAACCAACAGACTCGGATGTTTCAAGACTTTCTCACGTTCATGAACAAGAAAATCTGGAGAACATTTGACCCCATTGCATGACAGTAATTCTGTTAATCTTAACTTGTGCTCTGCTTGCAATTTATTGGGGATTTTTTGTTGCATGAGGGAATTTAAGACACATGATAATCATAATAATTTTCAAAAATCATAACTTGATAATTTGTGTATGGTAACATGTCAATCAATATTTTAAACACCATAAAAATATATGCAATGGAATGTGTGGAATGATATAAAATTGATTTCAAATAGTTTAATAGTTCAAATACCTATAGCCTAGAGTACCAAAATTTTTATACTTAATTAGTGTTAATTTTATTATAATTAAAAAATAATTTGCCAAGTCTTTTGAATAAAGAATTTTTTATAGTAAAATAATTAATAATTAACTAATTATAATTAATGATAATTAATATTAATTAAAGTTCATAATTTTATAACTAATAATATTCATATTAGTGAAAATAGTATAAAATTAGTATTTTTTACTTTTTATTGGATGAAAATCTAAATATTTTGTATCGTCTCCATTTATAGTTCTCCGATTATAAAATCCCCCACTAGTGGCGCTCTAAATGCTTACAGTAGCTGCTGTAACTCTCCATCTTTTCATTGTGCGGCGCAAATTTAAAGAAGCGCGGAAGGAGAGGAAGAATATTATTGATTCTCCTAGCTAGTGCAACAGCGGCGGCAGCTCGCGGGAGGGTGTAGGCGGAGGATGCTGGAGCCTCCTCGCTGGTACATAGGCTTTCTCAGAGGACTCTGCAGCATCCTAGATCTGCTGGAGAAGAACCACTAGCAACCAGGTGGAGATCTAAAAAAAAAAAATAAAAAAAAAACGGGTATCAATGATAATTTTATTAGTGCTGGGTATTAATTATAAAAATTTAAATATCTAAATAATTGTTATTATATCTTAGGTATAAATCAAATTACTAACATTTAAATAATTATTATTTACTAACTATAAGATTTCTTTATTGTTTGACAATGACAAGCGTATTTTATAGTGTACGTACGTTGTAATATTTACAAGCTAAAGTTTAATGCTTATTAAATAACCTCCTTTAAATTAAATTGTATTATATATTTAGTCTCATGATCTCAGTGTCAATAGTTCATGAACACAATCATACCACGTGGTGAACACATGGTACACAAAATACCGCTCTCTGATTGGTTCAATTTTCCTCGCGGTGCACGTTTCAGAACCATCATCAGCTTGAATTACGTCCAATGATTAAGGCATTGTACTTTATATGAATGGATTTAGTTTAATGGTCGACAAAAGCCGAACCTGTTGATTTTTTTTTCTTATTATAATACCTCTGTTGGTGCAGAATTTATAATACGTATAATACAATCTATAATATTTTAAAGGATATATATTACATGCACATAATTATGAGTAAAATTTATGACAATATACAGTATATATAATTTAAATATTTAATTAAAAATAATTTAAACAATTACTATGTTAAAAAAAATCTTTATGTACAACAATTTTTAACATTAGCACATATTTATATTCTAGGAATCATTTTTTTTATTATTTTTAGCACTTTTATTTTTAAAAATGAAATGATGCGTTTAAAGGTTAGAGGTTAATATATTAACAAATGTAGGGAGGTTAAATTGGGTGAGGGAGGAGGAGAGAGAGAGAGAGAGAGAGAGAGAGAGAGAGAGAGAGAGAGAGAGAGAGAGAGAGAGAGAGAGAGAGAGAGAGAGAGAGAGAGAGAGAGAGAGAGAGATGAAGCCTGAAGGTGATTATATATTATCTCCAAAACTTTACATTTTACACAGTATATTTTTTTATAATTTTTGCAAGATATTCTTACTTACAATATTTATACTTTTACGTTTTTGTTTTTTTTTTCTTCTGAAGGAAAAAAAAAACTACCCATTACCCCGCCTTGAGCTCTAAGTTCATAGGGATATATTCCGTTAAGAAAAAAAAAGAAGTTTTTATTTAATTCGGGTAATTAAAATAAAGTGATGATGATATATTTAATTTAATGCTGTAATTACAGGTATAAATTAACAGTATTGTAAACACTATAACGTACCTCATGATTCTTTATATGTAATAAATAAATACAAAATACATTCAAATTTTACCTTGTTTTATACCTAGCAATGAGATATCCATAAGCTGTTAATTTTGACTGCACCTCTTTTCCTAGCTGTGACTGGAAATAAGTCTGCCTGAATTTCTTATCCTTAATTATACTTGTATACATAGTTTTAAAAAATATATTCAAGTAAGTGGTATATATAACAACCATGTTCTTAATGAAGTTACTTAATTTTGTAGAAAACAAATAAATATTTTTAAATTCTTAGTTTCATTTCAACTCGACAATTTAATTTTGAAGTTAGAAAGAAGAGCGTGCTCTGTTTAATATTGCCATTAGTAGCAGCTAGCGATCAGAGCTAAAATTGAAGTCATGAGATTATATTAAATAGATCTTCAATTTATAATCAAGTAAATTAAACGTATAGTACGAGTGAAGGTTTCTATTGTAACTGTTAAGCAGTATCCTTTAAACCATTAAATAGTATTGTATATATTATAGCCTAGCCAAAGCAAATGAAGAGTATACAATACATGAATTTTTTTATTATATTATAACATTTGGAAATGTTAAAGGTTTGATGATTTTCTTTCAATGTTGCAAAAACATAGCATTGTATTTTTATTTATTTTATTTTATACAACCTAGAGCTGTCACTCGTTAAATCAGGTAACATAAGAAAATGCAGTAAAATTTAATTAAATACTACATTTTACAGTTAAAAGTGCAACAAAGTTTTATTTATTACTTGATTTTATTTTACTGCATCTTAAAATCATACTATATATTGTTTAAACAAGTAGGAAAAAAAATGTATTTTTATGTGCGCGCGCATCAAGTACTTTACAATTACAATTTTTATCTTGTGTCCAGCATGTGGACATCAGCTTTTAGCATTATATAAATGGTTAATAAGGAATAAAAGATCCTGTGTGTGAGAGGCGGAGAAAAAAAAAAGAGGGAGGGAGATGCCGAAATTTAGCGTCTGATATCAAGAAAGCAAAGATCGTTTTCTGATGGATTGCAGTGTCGCGATGTCCCCCTCCCACCCCTCACCCGTCTCTTTGGTGTCCTCGGTGCCCGCCCCTCCCGCCAGACGCGCCGCCACCGGAGTCTCGAGGTCACCTCTCCCCCCACCCCTCCTCCACCCCGGCCTGCCCTTCCTTCAGCCGGCTGGAGTTGACCGGCCACCGCCGCGCCGTCACAGCTTCGCATCCTCGCAGCCTCAGCGACCGGCCGAATTTCGCACTCTGGCACTCTGCTTTCATCTCTCCCTCTCTCTCTTATCCCTGTCATGTTCATCATTCCACCCACTGATGCATTGCTCACACGTGAAGTTACATTTTGAAGCACGCTACAGCATACAAGAACTTGCATTATGTTTATAATGGTATTTTAGATCATGCTATATACCTACATTGAATGTATACTGGATGATGCAATATTTTACTTTGAAAATAAAATTATATGGTTTACTATTAACTTCGCGTATAGCTTCGGAATTTTGATATGTAACATATACTGTGGGAAAAAATACACCTATCATGAAACTTGAAAATAAAAATATTATTTTTTAAAATTATCCCCACGTATTATAGTTGATAGCAAAATTAAAAATTATACATTCATAAGTTTCTGTGTATTTGTATGAAGAATTAAAAAATCATACAAATAAGATAAGCCAAAACTGTACGACCGAAACTATATTCTATTATGGTATACTCATTACGGAGCCTCGGTATGTTGTCTAAGCTATAGAATATGTAATTGGGACTCAATTACCATACGCTCAGATACTATCCTTATATGTTATAGGATTTATTATATATAGTTAAATTCTTTTAAATTTCAAACCTAATGATGTGAATGCATATAATTATATACAGAGTATATTTCATAAAATATAACCATCCCGTCCTGAAAAGGAAACAGCTGATATTTTGCAAATTTAGGTAGGGTCCACGGAGAATAAAAAAGTTTAAGTCACTCTTGATTGTCACTAACAATAAAGTACCTCGTTCAGAGTCATTTAATATAGAAAAATTATATAATTGCGTAAATGAGGGAACCGTGGAAACTTTGTCGTGATAAGTCATATTAGGGATACATAATATATACTAATTGACGTAAGTGATGTCACAATGCTGAGATGCAAAACTTAATGTCTGCAAATACAAACAAACTAAAAAAAAAAAAGTCTACAGAAAATCTAAAATAGTCCCATGCAGCTATATTATTATTTGTCGTGATGTCATAAGTTTTAGCTATTAGCACAAAGCATAATTATAATATACATATATTAAAGTATACTCTTAAAGATTTGGACCAAATCTCATTTGGAATCCTTGCGACAGCATCAGCTGCACAGCTCAATAATAAAACTTACTTTGTGTTTATAAAAAAAATGTGGGAAAGCTACTCGTATACAAAGTACGTACAAAACACAAAAATCTGTCATTACTTTAAAAAAAATCTCAGAGGACCCGGTCAACTATTATACTCACGAGACAACAGTACGTTGCTTGACTTAAATGCTGAAAGCCCCCCTCAACATAAATTTATGTGCACCAGACACATGATTGCCCCAGATTTTGCAACAAGAGTCACATCTGTGTTATATCCAGCTGCATATTCAGAAATTTAGATGTCTGATGACTTTAAATAAAAAAACATTATCCGGAAATGTGAAGTCATAGGTCTTAACCTTCAAATGAACATTATGTACGCAATATAGCGTCATCTTCAGATAGTATTATGCATTCATTCTTTATATAATTATCTTGTGACGTATTTATAAATCTTCATATTACACAACAATTAATACTGTCTCAAAAATCGTCATCATCATATTCATATTTAAATTCAGAAAAATAATAGAGTATTGACCTCAAAATTTTTTATTGCAGAAATAGAGGGTGCAAAGTTATGCTACCCTGATTTTTTTCAGATTTTTAGAGCCCGGGAACTATTTTTAAAAAATTATTGAAAGTTCTTTTTGTAACGTCACGAGGCGCCGCTCCTTCAGAAAAAGATAGGACTTTTCGCCGCGTGACGTCACAAAAAGGACTTTTAATAATTTTTTAAAAGTACTTCCTGTTCTGTAAAAAATCTGAAAAAAATCAGGGTAACATAACTTTGTACGCTCTATCCATTTCTGCAATTAAAAATTTTGAGGTCAATACTCCATTAAAAATAATAGCTCACTAAATAAAAGAAATGTTTGATTTGATTTAAAAATTGCTCTTACTTAAAAAAAAATATAAATAACTGACAATTAAGTTAAATTCTAATTTGGTTCTGGATATACGTAAAGGATTATAGTGTGTTTGTGCGCATGCAATTCCAATTTGTAGATGTATAATAATCAAGAAAATTGTTGTGTCGTTAGTTCATTATTATAAATTATTTAAAGGGAAAAAATATAATTCCCCTTGAGCAAAAGCATAAGTTGAAATTTTACCTAGAAGTGTTGAAAGCAAACTATAAGTAAACAGCTAGTAAAATGAAAAAATTTTGGTAAAGTTTAAAATGCACGTACAGTGAGTGATAAGCGTAAAAACAGCCTAGTTAATTTTATGTGACTGTAATTAAATAATAAAATATTTCTAGAACAAAATATTTTCGTTGGTAGTTAAATCATTAAATATTTAAGATAAAATTTAATTGCGTCATACAAAGTACAATTATCTATTCTCATTACCATAATTAATGTTCAAAAACCAATGTTTTCATATTTTTCAGAATTTATTATTTAGTGCGTGTATCCAGGGAAAACAATTGGAGGGTTCAAATGAGTTTTGCACTAACAATAAGTAATTATAATTATCAATTATACCCGTTGTTTAATGAGCTAAATTTGAAGAGGGCCCAATAATACCCCAATAACTACCCCCATTGTTAAAACAATGTATTATAGAATAATATGTTATATATACAGTATTCTTAAAAAATTTAAACATCAAATTTTTTTTTTCCATTATTTTGGTTTGAGATTATTTCTATAACATATAAAATAGATAGAAATTAATCTTTAAATAATAAAAAAGCTTGTGATATACATGTTACAGAATCATGGCAATTTAGATATTCTTTTTGTTGCTGCAATTAAACCAATCAACAACTTTTCTGAGTGAGATCTAAAAAATACAGAATTTCCCCCGAAATTGTCATTTAATCGTTGCAATAAAGCTCTTTTTCGTAAACTTTAAGTTTCCAACAAACTTGTCATTTCTGGTTAACTACTTATGATTATAATACTGTAGTTGTTGGAGAACATCAGCGATGAATGGAAGATAAAACATGGACACTCTTATTCACACTGCTGTACCACATTGTGCTACAACAGCACTCTGATGTATATTTATATATATATATACATCGATATATAGTGAGACAACAAATCGTCTCTACAGCAGTACTATAAGATGGTGGTGGTAGAATTTTATCAACGACATCTCTGTTGTTTGCTTATTGTTACATGAGTTTTAAATGTGTCATCACAGTTGCAATAAAACCAATGACCATTGTTGTAAGGTGCTTTAAGAAACAGTATGCTATCTGTGAATGCTTCTTAACCCACAACAACGTCAGGGAGAAAAGGTCAAAATGTATTAAAAGATCAGATTTTTATTTTATTTTAATGTTATTTATATTTATTCAGAGTTTAGTGTTTCTTTGTCCACGTACAATGAAATTATTGAATGTACAGTAAACTAAATATAAAGAACGTAGGATGGTGTAGGAGTTTGGTTTCCTCTCCTATAATACATCATAATTATAAACAAAATAAAATTGTAATCATTAGTACATGATGGATTAATATAAAGACAAACTATTGACAGGTTATAACAAATTCAGTGCTGTATTTTAGTTGAGAGTACACTTCAGGACAGAAATAACGTTACTCTTACTGTGATTTTTGGCATTGTTGCAAAGTCTGTGTCTCAAACTTTTCTGGGATGGCTTATACACTGGAAACTTTTCCTTCCTCTCTAAAACTTAGAATTCTATTTTTTTGTGAGTTTTAATTGAAGTCCCCACAGAAAATGACGCAAATTGAAGTGAAATTGAGTTGCCACATTTATGTTTTTTTTATTTATTTATTTTATTTATTTATTATTATTTTTTTTTTTTTTTACGTTTCTTCCAATGGATATATACTTAATAAGATGGGTATAAACCCACCCAAAATTTAAATAAAATTACATTACAGTAATACTTTTAGAGTGTGTGACATTTGATCAGCAAGCGTGGGAGTATAAATCAATTACCTCCATAAATTACATAGGTAAATATTAAAAATAAATCACTCCCACGAAATGATAAAAATAGCCCCTGAGGCTGTGTTAAAATTTTAATTAATTAACATTTTATTTTTAAAAAATACTTGATTAGTATGCTTTAAATTTTATTCTAACCAAAATTGAAATCTTTATTAAATTTATTTTACAAATTTTCATACATAAGAGGAAATCTTAAAATTCAATTATAATCAATTAAAGGTATAGGAAAATGTGTAATGACTTTATTTTTTGTTGTAATTTATATAAGTACTGTAATAGATTTGTGGTTGTCATAAAAAAATATTTTTAATAATTATGGGTGTAAATTTTAATATTTTTTAATAGGTGAAAGATAATCTCTTGAATAATGAGATTTATAGTTTCTATTATTTACTTATTATGGTTTTAAACTTTCTAATACAGAAAATTTGTAGAAAAAATAGCACAATTTTATTAATGTACAGTACACACTACATAAAAGGAGGAGTAAGCAAATAATGAAAATCTAAGTATATTAAGCATCGGAGTAAAGAAACATTATTTAATAATATTTAAAATTCACTGATATGATTGAATTAACAGTATAGTGTAGAAAGAATATGTATCATGTATTGTGAGGTTACATTAAATTTGTTACATGTATATAAAACATTAATTATAGTTTTGTTTTCTTTTATTTGGTAGTGGTATGTTTTTGCTATATCTACCTAAGGATTCGAGTCTCTGTGTATTGAAAAGTTAAAATCGAAGAATTTTATAAGCTTTTCAAATAAATATTATAAAATGTTCTAACTAAAAGGTGATTTTTAAGTTAGAAAACTAAGCAGTACATACTTGAAAAACATTATAACTAATAAGACTATAGCACACTTCCTTATATGTTAATATATTGTATTTGAAAGTTGCGTAGGCTTAAAAATTGATTTAGAATTCTCGAGACAGTACAATATTTATATGTAATGTTACAGGCTGTTTCAAAGAAGTTATATAAAAAAAATTAAAATATATTATTAGTAACCAAAAGAAAAAAAAGGACCCTGGTGGGGCTAAGTAGAAAATAGTGGTCCTATAAACATTTCGTTTTTATTTGAAGGTCAAATATTTTTTTTATTTATAATTTTCTTATATATATTATACATTTAGCAAACGAAACCATCGTGCTGCAAGAAGAAGGTTGGCTCCACGAACATATAATACTAATGGTACCACAACAGTAGATTCATGATCTCAGAGTTGTGTATGGTAAGTGCTGTTGCATGCACCAAACTTTCAAGGTATTTTCATTATCTCAGGTACAATGGTTAACCCATAAATTTATATATTGATAAACTTTTTTTATTCAAGTATATATTTTTTAAGTACTTGAAGATCGAGTTCAATGTACGATAACTTGTAAGTACAAAATTAATATAAAAATAACTTTATAATGAGAAAAAAACAACAATATATTTAGTATAATGAATAAAATAATACACCCACGTAATAATAATTACTTGTGAAATAACAGTTGTTGTACTTGATTTTGCATTAAGCTTGTTTTATAAGATATAACTATGAGGAAAAACAGCTTATTGCAATTAAGATTCAAGAAGCGTAATTTAAAACTTATGTTTTCTGTATTATTTATATCCCATAAATAATATTTATAGGATATTTTGTGGGTATTTCATCAACACGTTTAGCAATATACTGAACTGTTCATAATTAAATCAAATAATTCAAATAAGTTATTATTTTGTTTGAAAACTAATGAGGCCTTCACTCTAGTCTTCAATAAAAAAATTATTCTTAGTGGTAATTTTCTACGGAGAGAGGCTGCATGCAAAGAAATCGCTTGTCGATTTAGCTGTTGATTGGTTGAATTTTATGGCGCAATAAGTAGGAAATCAATCAATAACTGAATCGCAAAGTGATTTCAACTCAGCCTCACTCTGAAAATAATGTTTGTAACATTTGTAATTAGGTTTCTATCTTGCCACAATAAAATTATATAATGCAGAAAATCTATGCAATATTATTAGTATTACTATTAAACGTGTAATAATCATGCAAGCATAATATTTGTTATTGATTATATAATAATACATAAATTAATGTATATTGATTTGGAGAAATACCTATAACATGCACATTGAATTTGAGTACCCAATATTCTACAAATTTGAAAATTTTCGTCCCAAAAATTTCTTCTCCAAAAATATGACGATAGCATCGAACAATAATAATATATTAATGTACCACCTATTGTCGAGAGAAAATTTCTATGATGTAGTGTGTACAATATGCTGCACATATACGAGGGAAAGGAGAGAGAGAGAGAGAGAGAGAGAGAGAGAGAGAGAGAGAGAGAGAGAGAGAGAGAGAGAGAGAGAGAGAGAGAGAGAGAGAGAGAGAGAGAGAGAGAGAGAGAGAGAGAGAGAGAGCTGGCTCAAACTACCTGCATGTATGAAACTATCTCGTATTTTTCAGTTGACCATATAATACTTGCTAAGTAAAATTTACTACCACATGTTATTAGGAACATGTTACTTCAAGGTCTTTTGTACTTACTCCAAAAATGCTACCAGTATAACAATTTTTTTCATTACTTCTATATATAAAAAAAATCATAGGTCTAATATTCAAACTTGTTTTAATAACCCAATTAATTATTTTTTTAAATAACAATATTATTTTCAAATAAATTTAAAATATTAGAATACATAAATGAATAAGTAATTGTTATACCTTAGAATTATTTAAATATCATGAGTATTAGTAACAGCAATGTATAATGTAGCAATATGACGTGCTGGTTTGAGGGTCATGAAGGAGGAGGAGGAGGTATATTATACTTGGTTGGGTTTTTAGTTAGGAGGGAGAAGAAGAAATAACGAAGGCCGAGGAGTGCGCAATTGTGGCCGCGTTGTCGGACCAGCAGGAGGAACCGGTCTTCTTCTTCTTCTTCTCTGTACTGCTTGTTCAAGTTATGGATGATGCACCCCCTCTCTCTCTCTACCTTCTCAAAGAGGCGAGTGTCACCCGACCAGCCACAACGCCATTTCGGAGAACCGCGCCCAAATCTTTGCAAACCTCCTCCTTCACAATCATTCCAAAGTACGATAAAATCGAGAGAGGTAATATCATGTAATTTTAGAACCTTTTTTGTACTTCAAAGTAATATAATATACATGTTTTAAATCCACAATTGTCTCCTAATCATATAATTATTTTGCATTACGTAATTAATACACTTTATATATTATTATGAAAATTTAGCAAGAATATATTGAAACTGTAGAAAAGGGTATTGCCAATTTATTTTTATATTTTATGTATATAATAATACGTACGTTAATATTTATTTAATGTAGACTGGAACGGAACATATTATATAGATTTTTTGCAATATTAAGATTACTTAGGTTTTCAGGAATGATAAAAGACTTAAAAAAGGATATCATGAGTGCGATTCACGAAGCAGTTAGCCAGAATTTTAACCACGTTTAGCTTAACCACGTTTAACTAGACGTTTTTACACGTGAAACAGGTATATAGTTAACCGTGGTTAAGCTAAACGTGCATGGTTAGAAACCTGGCTAACTGCTTCGTGAATCGCACCCCATATTAATTGTGATTGTAATATCTAATTTGATAATATTATTTTGTTAATTGCTCCAATTTTCAAAGGAAATAAAATAACTTGTAATGGGTGCGATTCACGAAGCAGTTATCCAGATTTCTAAGCACGTTTAGCTTAACCACGTTTAACTATACCTGTTTTACGTGTTAAACCACCTAGTTAAACAAGATGAAGTTAAACGTGGTTAGAACCCTGGCTAACTGCCTCGTGAATCGGACCCGGTAACATTGCTAGCCTTTCTGGTTACAATTTAAGTTGTAAATTTCCAACTAACAATTGTAATTAGAATTAATGTTATTGTATTTAATTACAATACGATTTTTCATTAACCTGTTTAAATATATATTCATTCTATAGTTTATTAGGGAGGCCGCATGATCCTTCAAGAATTATTTTACATCATCTCTTAGCTGATTCAGCTTTATTCTAACTTGTAAGTTGATATAATTTAGTTAAAAAGGGTGCGATTCACGAAGAAGTTAGCCAATTTTCTAACCACGTTTAGCTTAACCATGTTTAACTATACCTGTTTAACGTTTTAACCCACCTAGCTAAACGTGGTTAAGTTAAACGTGGTTAGAAACCTGGCTAACTGCTTAGTGAATCGCACCCATATATTAACTGCATAAAAGAATTGTATCTTCAAATAGGGCGTATCCCATTTTAATATTTTCAAACAGCTGTAAAATACAATTTCAAAAATTAAATAATAGAAATGCACTGTTTCGTACTTACGTCCTTTTCCAATTATCATGACCTTTTTTATGCTAGTCACGAATAGACTATTAGAAATCGTATGTGTCATCCATAAAAATTTTATTACTTTACAATACATGATATAACTTTTATTATTAACTTTCAGAATTTGACAAAATATAATCATAATTTTTTTTTCTTTTTTTTTTTGTCTCTCGTCTCAAGTGTCAAAAATAATTTCTTTACATACTTTAACTAAATTTTTAATGAAGCTTATATAGGAACTGTCAAGTGGCGGTGCACGCGTGCGCATGTTTGCATACCTGCTGCCCATAAGTACGCGATTTTTTTTCCTGCCAAATCCTGCTTGCTGCCAAGAATTTACATTGATAGTCTTTTCATGCGGCGGATGTTGTTCATTTGTGACAACAATTTTAAGATGAAATTTTCATAAAAAAACATTACTTCATGCCATGATGCATATTATAATATTATTTATTTAAATTACGTGTAAAGTTTTTATATAATTTTAGTTAACAAATTAAATAAAATATGATTTATCATTTATCATAAAACACATTACTGGCCACAAGAGAGAGGTGTGTGAGAGAGAGAGAGAGAGAGAGAGAGAGAGAGAGAGAGAGAGAGAGAGAGAGAGAGAGAGAGAGAGAGAGAGAGAGAGAGAGAGAGAGAGAGAGAGAGAGAGAGAGATTTTGTTTCAAATAAAAAAAAGCGGAAGTTTAATATATTGAATGCACACCTCGGGACACCAAGAACTTTACCGCTGAATGCTCTGTTTGTGGACATTGTCCCACAGCCTATGTGGAAGTGCGGTGAACTACAATGATTTTAGTATGGCTAAACTGTGAGCTGTTTTAACCACTACCAAAATTTCAAATCTGCATCTTTTTGTCTCTTTGCATGCATTTCCAGCAAATCAGGTAGGAGTGAAGTTCATGGTGTTCCGAAGTGTAAATCTTGGGACAGCATGATTTGCTGAAAGTGCAGTTCAAGGAGATACAAATTTAATTTTTTTTTATTAAACCACAATTGGATGCTTCTAATTACATAAGTACTCACTAAGTTTGAAATCTCTAACTTTCCAAAACCCTAACTTGAGCGTTTCGCGGGCTCTTCTGGAATGAGGGCGTCCATGGCCTTGCAATCCATCCTGACATTATTTGAATGCGACTAAGGGAAACGTGGAAACCTCAACCAAGATGGACGCTACAGCTTTTGTTAATGGACTGGAGGTGCAATAATAATCCAAAGCCAGGGGAACTACATTGTAGAAAAGCGCTATTTACTCCTGCGTGGGAAACGTGATATTTGTTGAAAATGCATGGTCATAAATCTAGCTATACTAACCACACTCGGCGTTGCTTGACTTCGGTAATCTGACGAGACCCGGTCAAACGTACTGTGTCACACCTCCCATTTGAAATTTTGAGTGAAGTAAGAAGAGCAGCTCTCAAATTGACCAAACCTCAACATTGACTACGTGACAAATATGCAAGGGTAAAGTTATGGTGTCCTGAAGTGCACTTTCCATCCAGTTTGGGTGATACGTGAAAGTAGTTATATTTAGGAACCTTGCAAATATTTAAAACGTTAATGCATGAAAAAAAAAAAAACTTCGTAAATTACAGAAAACTATACTTTTTGTCACTCCAAACATACAAGTACATAATTTTTTATTATATTTATGTAAGCAAAATACAGAGGAATATTCAATAATTATGTAATTTGTATATTTTCATAATACGTGAAAACAGAAAATTAGGTATGCATGGCCATGGTTATAAAAATATTGCAACTAAAATACAAGCAATTAAATCTTTACAGGTAATAAAAAGTTCCTTCAAAATCAATTTTTAAAAAAATATTTATACAAAAAAACACGTTTTTTTATGAAGTTTATATTTTAACATAGAAAAAGTAGGGTAAGGTTAGTTACAATTCATATAATAAAAATTACTATCATATATAATATAAAGAGATATTTTTTTTTTTATGTAGCACGTTTAACAAGTATAAAAACGAGAACTTAAATACATGTTATTGCTAAGTCATACAGTCAACCTAAATATTTGTCCCCTAGCCAGTCTAAAAGGTCATGTAAATCGTGTTACCTACCGAAAACTTCGCACCTTGAAAAAAGAAACGAGTTGCAATGGTGGACAAACGTCTGTTCATGAAATCACTCATACGAACAAGAAAAATGACTCTGATGACAGCCCATATGTTAGTATAATGGTGCTTTGAGATATGAATATATGAAATTTAATAATACCAAATTGCAGGTCAATTCATTTGAATTTTAAATTATTATCTTGTACGTAAGACCGCGTAAAATTATTTGTATTTGTATATATTGTTTAATATTATACTATAGTTTAAAATAATTTCAATTTTCAAATAATATTAATATATTAAATTGAAACAGATCGATGCTACAAAAAATATATAATTATAAAAAAAATCTCCACAATATAATAGATGATAATTAATGAACTGAACACCTATATAGCGATAGCACATGGCACACGTTACCATGCCTAATTAGCTGAAGCTGTAACAAAAACAGTGTAGCTGTATCTAGAGATAAAGGGCGCAATTCACGAAGCAGTTAGCCAGGTTTCTAACCACGTTTAGCTTAACCACGTTTAACTAGGGTTGTTTAACACGTAAAACAGGTATATTTAAACATGGTTAAGGTAAACGTGGTTAGAAACCTGGTTAACTGCATCGTAAATCTTCACCCTTTAAAGATATTAATTGGCGTGATTCACGAAGAGAGTTATCCAGGTTTCTCACTAACCAGGTTTACTTTCATTGAATTAGGATGGCGCTAACCGTGGTTAGTGGAAAAGTTGGATAACTTTCTGGATAACTCTTTTGTGAATCGCTTCCATTTAGATTTGCAGTTTTGGGAGAGGTAACAAAAGAAACGGATAAACTTAACCTTTGGCCATTTTCACCCTAAGATAAAGTACCCTTGGACCAAACAAGAGCACATTGTAGCAGAATTATGTTTAGCACACCTCCTTCAAGAGACTGCGTGACAACGCCTCCAAGCGGAGCAGGGGTAAAGTACGTTTTGTACCGAGGTGATGTACTTGTCTCTGGACAACAACTGGCATGACTTTTTTTTTCTTTTTATTTTATGGATAATTTAATATCAATTCAAAATCGAACAATAACGTGAGTATAGATGTAGTGATTTTGTAGGGCAAAATTACAAAATTATAATTTATCACTTTGATATAAAACTGCAGTGAAAAAATAAAATGCAACTAAAATGAAATTCACAAATAACATGATGCAATAGAAATGTAACGTACATATAAATATAACGTAAAAATACAAAATTTAAAAAATTTTAAGCACCAAGAATGAATCAAAATTTTAATTGAAAAACAATTATTCCATTCAGAGTTATATATATATAAATCATTATAAATTATAATTCTGCATAAATTTATTTATTTATGCATACAATGCATAAATGGTATCCGGAGAACTCGGAGCGCGGTCAACTGGGAGCCGGACAGCTCGGAGCCAAACGTGTTTCTAGGACAACTCGGAGCACGGACAGCTCGGAGCGCGGACATCCTGGAGCCAAGGCAGGACAACTCGGAGCACGGACAGCTCAGAGCGCGGACATCCTGGAGCCAAGGCAGGACAACTCGGAGCACGGACAGCTCAGAGCGCGGACATCCTGGAGCCAAGGCAGGACAACTCGGAGCACGGACAGCTCGGAGCGCGGACATCCTGGAGCCAAGGCAGGACAACTTGGAGCACGGACAGCTCGGAGCGCGGACATCCTGGAGCCAAGGCAGGACAACTCGGAGCACGGACAGCTCGGAGCCTAGCTAGGACAACTCGGAGCACGGACAGCTCGGAGCGCGGACATCCTGGAGCCTAGCTAGGACAACTCGGGGCAGCGTTTTATTTAAATTACAATGAATGAATTTCAAAATAAAAATTGATATATGCCGAGAATGTATCGTTAATCGTAACATTTATTGTTCTATTACTTGTATTATTTATTAATTATATTTATTACGTTTCTGATGATGCATCAGTGAGGTACGTTTTACTGTGTAATATATGGAAGTAAAGTTTACCTTATGCGGTCAAATGTTCGCTTTTTTTTTCAACACTGGTGGCATTATCTTACTGATTAATGACTGATTAATTTCTAGGCTGATTAATGATTCAATTAGCAGTAAGTTAACGCAACACATGCTGTATCAATTTTCCCATGATGATCATTGTTAATTGAACTTTGTGAATACTTTTGTTTATAGTAAATGACATCACATAATTTAGGAATCATTCTGATAATCTAATATAATATTATGTGAAATAATAAAGTACACAGTTTTGATAAAATCTTTGTGCTGTATTATTTAATTACTAAATTTAGATATACAAGAAAGTTAAAAATGAATTTAAGTTGGTAAACTTTGAGAAAGGAGACTAAAAAGTAGATAGATAATTTCTGTAAATTTTTTAGATAAGTCCAACTCATTATTTTTCTTTTTTTATAAAATCAATATTGCATAATATATTTAAAAGTTAAAAGTTTAAAAGCGTGCAAATATAACAAAATGAAATCTTTTTGGCAGAAAAAAAAATAGGTTGTATAATATTAATTTGCAGAAATTTAATAAAGAGGCATTCACAAAGTCTTAAGGCCACAATTAAGGCTCGATAATTTAAAGCTTGATTTTAGACGTGTTTTTTAGATCCAAAATTTCTGGTCCTAAATTATTGAGCCTTAAATGTGGCCTTAAGTCTTTGTGAATGCCCCTTATAATATAATTATAATTCATGATATAATTTTTGGATTATCTCTTATCAGATACATCAGATCAGAAAACTTGATAATTTTTTTGTACATACGTAATAAATATAAGTAATATAACAATAAATGTTACGATTAACGATACATTCTCGGCATACATAAATTTTTATTTTGAAATAAAAATTCATTAATTGTAATTTAAATAAAACGGTGCCCCGAGTCGTCCTAGCTAGGCTCCAGGATGTCCGCGCTCCGAGCTGTCCGTGCTCCGAGTTGTCCTAGCTAGGCTCCAGGATGTCCGCGCTCCGAGCTCTCCGTGCTCCGAGTTGTCCTGCCTTGGCTCCAGGATGTCCGCGCTCCGAGCTGTCCGTGCTCCGAGTTGTCCTGCCTTGGCTCCAGGATGTCCGCGCTCCGAGCTGTCCGTGCTCCGAGTTGTCCTGCCTTGGCTCCAGGATGTCCGCGCTCCGAGCTGTCCGTGCTCCGAGTTGTCCTGCCTTGGCTCCAGGATATCCGCGCTCCGACCTGTCCGTGCTCCGAGTTGTCCTAGAAACACGTTTGGCTCCGAGCTGTCCGGCTCCCAGTTGACCACGCTCCGAGTTGTCCGTATTTTTTTTTTTTTTAATTTGAAATCTGTAACAACAATTAACAATCTAATGTAAAATGCTGTAACGTACCATGACCGGGAGTCACATGAAAATATGGCATTGAATGTATAAAATGAAATCAATTGCATAACTTTAGGTCGTTTACTCTTATATTTTATTGTAAAAAAAATATAAATAAACAAAAAAAAACAGCACATTTTTTTTTTTTTTAAATTGTTTTGAAATCATGCAACAAGATTTTCAGGGGACTTAGAACTCGCTATCAATATAGGTGGCATACAAATTTTGGTAAGCGGACCTAATACCCCCGGACGAAATACCCCCGGACCAAATATCCCCGCCCGGACCGGACGAAATACCCCCGGACGAAATACTCCCGGACGAAATATCCCCGGATGAAATACTCCCGGACGAAATACCCCCTTGTAAGTGGTGACCGACGCGGGAGGGGAAGTTGACTTTATTTATAAAGTCTGTTTTTCTGTCGTTTGTCTGACGTCACGCGCGTCGTATTAAAGAAGGAAGTTAGCAACGTTAGGCCAATGCATTATGCATTAATTTATCATATCATTCATATCGAATTAAAATTAATGTGTAATATATTTTGATACGATACATTTTATGCGTGTTAATTATTAGTGTTTATTGCATTTTTTTTAGATTTTTTTTTTAAACTAAAATTTTTCAAAATCGTCCCTATATAACTTTTTAAATTAAAAAAAAAATTAAGTAAATTTTTTAGTGTAATTTTTTAATTCTGATTCGATTGGTATAGGTCTAAAACTGCAATATTTTTTATTGTTTTTGGTCCCCCGGTACTATATTATATAGGTGCCGTGAACACTTAACGTAGCATGTGTACCCCTCCTGAAGAAACTTAATTTACTTGTTCTATTTATTTCCTTATTTATTCCTTCCTTTTCTATTTATATATGTTGGCACCAAAGCCCGAATTCAATGCGCACATCTAAGTGTGCCCCTAGCGATTTGAGCATAGCCCGAAATTAACAAATATTTTGGGCTTTGCTCATATAAATTTGAACATTTCTAGAAGTGCTCAAATCGAAAAAAGCAAACCCCGACGAGAAGTTTTATTTCGGGCTTAAATTTACTCATTTAAATTTGACCATTTCTAGAAGTGCTCAAATCGGAAAAAGCAAACCCCGACGAGAAGTTTCATTTCGGGGTTTGCTCATTTAAATTTGCTCATTGCTAGAAGTGCTCAACTCGAAAAATACAAACCCTGTATGACGAGAAGTTTTATTTCGGGCTTTGCTCACTGTTTTGATCATTTCTAGAAGTTCTCAACGCAAGTGAATAATAATAATTGCATAAATTGTGCCGTATTATAGTAATAATTTGTAATAAATAATTAAAACAATAAAATATTGTGAATTTAATAATATTATAATTACATCACTTTTTTAATTAAGTACCAAAAATACAAATTTAGCATTAGCTTGTATATTATTTTTTTATTAAAATATTTCTTTCTGTTTTATTCAATTGATACTGAAAAATACGATTTTGTCACACTTTTTATATTAATATTGTATGTTAGTTAATTTAAATAAATTTTTTTCAGCTGATATATTACAAAATCATTTTAACTTTATTTACAGAACTTGCAAAGAAGCAAAGAGCTCCTCAAGATAGTATCAAAAGTACTAACTTAAAATAAATAAATAAATAAATAAATAAATAAATAAATAAATAAATAAATAAATAAATAAATAAACAAACAAACAAACAAACAAACAAACAAACAAACAAACAAACAAACAAACAAACAAACAAACAAACAAACAAACAAACAAACAAACAAACAAACAAACAAACAAACAAACAAACAAACAAACAAACAAACAAATAAATAAATAAATAAATAAATAAATAAATAAATAAATAAATAAATAAATAAATAAATAAATAAATAAATAAATATTATAACTGATTATTAATTTATTACCTGAACTTGACTTATTTTTGCAAGGATTACTTTCATGGTATTTTAAATTTCATCTAAATTTTTTCTTTGCACAACATGTTTTAGATTTTGACAACCTTTCTTGTAGTTGCAAAACACAAAACCTTGCTTTGAATTTGCTAATGCTGCTGCTGATCTGAGACACTCTTTTCTTTGTCATGTGTGGTACGTCGTCTGAACTTAGAAATTGTTCATCTGCAACCTGGAATTTATTGCTAGATTATATAAATTGTAATCATACCCTTTAATTATAAAAAAATGATAATAAAAAAATTAAAAGTGTCTCTCAGTGTGAAAAAATCGTATTTTTTCAATATGACTTGAATAATACAGAAAGAAATGTTTTAATAAAAAAAATACTATATACACGCTATTAATATTAAATTTGTATTTTTATAAATAAATTAAAAAGTAATATAGTTAAAATATTATTAAATTTACAATATTTTATTATTTATTGCTATAATACGGCACAATTTCCAATTATTATTTTTCATTTTGCTTTGAGCACTTCTAGAAATGATCAAAACAGTGAGCAAAGCCCGAAATAAAAATTCTTGTCGGTGTTGCTTTTTTTGAGTTGGGCACTTTCAGAATTGAGCAAATTTAAATGAGCAAACTCCGAAATAAAACTTCTCGTCGGGGTTCGCTTTTTTCGATTTGAGCACTTCTAGAAATGTTCAAATTTAAATGAGCAAATCCCGAAATATTTGTTAATTTCGCGCGGGCTTTGCTCAAATCGCTAGGGGCACACCTAGGTTTAAAAACCTAAAATCGTTTAAAAACCTTCAAAATCTTGCTGCAAAACGCTGAGACAATTTATAATTGCCGCACAATCAAAGTAAGCATAGCATATACAAAAATCGTGTTTGCGGCACAATTTTGAGTATGTTTTGGTATAAAATTAAAGACGCAATTTGAGATCTTGATACGGCATTAACTATAAATATACTTTGAATATTATATGATATATATTTGTTGTGAAAAATGGCGTTACTAACTTCCTTCTTTAATACGACGCGCGTGACGTCAGACAAACGACAGAAAAACAGACTTTATAAATAAAGTCAACTTCCCCTCCCGTGTTGGTCGCCCGCCCCTCTACACTTACAAGGGGGTATTTCGTCCGGGGGTATTTCGTCCGGGAGTATTTCGTCCGGGGATATTTCGTCCGGGAGTATTTCGTCCGGGGGTATTTCGTCCGGTACGGGCGGGGATATTTGGTCCGGGGGTATTTCGTCCGGGGGTATTTGGTCCGTGATTCCAAATTTTGAAGCAAATCTGTCTCATCAGTTTTGTGAAAACTGAGGTAGAAGTTTAACATTAACCTTATGGACTGACACCGGAGATGGAGCTGTTATGAGAAAACTGTCAAATTGAATTTGCTCAAATCATAAGCGATTAAGTTTTAGACCATTCTCGATTTTTTAAAATTCATTTCATTCCATTTCATGATATATATAGAAAAATGAAAAATGTTCTCTGACTGAAGCAATAACTGAGATTCATTGTTAAGTATTTTCTGTAAAAAAATATATATAATATATATATTTTTATGTCATTACCACTGTTGCTTAATTTTTAAATTATTACTAAATATAGGGATAAATTTCGTAATGTATTTAATTTTTCTATTCTATTCTCGTATAAAAATTGTTGTTGTATGCTTGTTGTTCAATGATTCTATTTTTCACACGATTTTAATAATAATTATTAAAATCACATGTAACTCCCTTTCTAATGGAAGGAAAATAAATATAATCCCAATTAATTTTTAATGATTTTAAATATTTTTTCTTGGGCATGTACTTAATTTTACACGTCAGTGTCCTATTAAGTAGCACACTAAATTAAGATTTATTAGCTCTAAATTTGGGCAAAGTATATAATAATAATTAATTAATTTACATATAGTAAAAATTTTAATTCAAATAAAAATGTTCAAGTTTGTTTGTTCTAAAATATAATACCATAATATTTAAATTTAAAATTAAGAGAGAATTTTTATGAAAATAAAATTCTGTTTTACATTTAGACAAATTAAAATTGTTTGGATAATATTAGATTATTATGGTAATTGTGCTTTAATGATGATATATTACTTAAATTTATTATATTAATTTGAATTTTTTTACGTTAAAATGACACATTGTCGTCGGTGGCATTTGTGAATTTCTTTTTATAGAATGCAAGGCTGTGGTAGTTTCTTTTTATTATGTCTTAAGTCTCATAAAACGAGATTTTTTAAGCTGATTTATTGAGTGCAGGTTACTTATATGAGCATAATTTACACGCCTTTCCTTTACATGGATATATAACATCTTCAGGATTATCACAAAAGAATAATAATAAGATTAAATTATAATACTTTTTTTTTAGGTTTATATAATAAAATCTCTAATAAATTTTGGTATTTTTGATTCATGAAGTATATAATTGGTGTAAAATGTGAGCAAAATTTAAAATAAAAATTGCTGTTTGAAATCAAAGCTTCAGCAATACTATATACTGTCTACAACATTACAACATTTATTTTATTTGTTACAAAATGTATTCACATATTTAAATTTAAGTCTATACACCTTTAAACACTAGGAAAAATTTACCCCTGCTCTTTGTAGGACGCTGTAGTCCACGTCAGTGTAGTGAAAACGATTTTAAAATGGCTTTTCGCACACCCTCAAAACTGCAGTTCTGCACATTTTTTTCTGTTGCAGCGTCAGCAAATCATGCAGAGATAACGTTCTTGTTGTCCCGAAGTGTACTGCAGTAGCTAGTTGTGGGATAGCCATATTTTTTTTTCACTTGCTGTTGGATGATTTCAGAATTAGTCTATTGAAGAAGAGTGGTGAATTTAAAAAAACTAATAAATAATAAATAATAATAAACTAAGAAATAATAATTGTATAAAAGTTTATGGAGCAAAATAACATAATACAGTGATACAATTTTTATACAGAATGCTCAAAGGGTGACTCAAAAAGAGGATCCCATTCACTATTAGTGTTAATATATCGAGGTTGATAAATGAATCAATCAATGGACAAAATGCATTATTTTTTTTTGCATATACTATATGGATAGAGGACCTCGAGTTATGTCTTGCCGCAATTTTTTTTTATTATTATTTTTAAAACCTTAAACACCCTTAAGTGTGTAATGTAAAACGCTATATGGTTATATTCAACACGTAACTATATGGAAAAACTTTGCATGACTATGACATATCACACAGTGTTGCAGCACGATATTAAAAGTTTTAATCCTATATCCTAATATCGTTCAGTAAGAAAGATTATGCAGTTTGTCCATTATTTTTGCTCTTAAAAATACAATCTCAGAGCAATTAACTCTTCAGTGAATTAATTAATGCTCAGGAATCTTTTTCATTTTTCCCATGGGCTTTTATTTAGAACTTTATTATTTATTTAGAATTTTGACAATCATATTTAAGTAATGTTTTATATTATTGTATTTTGCCCATGAAAATGATAATAAAATAAACTAGAAATGAAACAAAAACTTAATAAACAATGAAGATACTAAATACAACAAATTTTAATGTAAAAAAAAGTTTTGAAAGCTTTTCGTTTTGTTTGAACGAAATTTGCTAGGCCAAATCAACAAGAACCAACACGTGTGCGAGTTGTTGGTCATTAACATTATCTAGAACTTCACAACTAATCATGTCACCTGTCTAGCCTTGTGATAGCAACAAAGTGCTGAAAACTTTTACGGCGGCTTTGTTAGGAAATTCGAGGAAACTTGCTAGAAAAATAATCTAGCGACACAATGCGACATTTTATCACACTATCAGACATCAGTAATGCTAAGTTATATAACTGCTCGGATAGTTATCTTTTTTAATAGCAAAACATTTCAAATTGGGCCCAATTGTACAATTAATAAATTTTTGTCCTGGCTAAGATTTACACTGTTTTCTCATTGTACGCGATAAGAAATGTTTTGTCCTTACTAAAATTAATGTAATTTTTGGAAAAAAATATAATCCAATATTTATTTTAAAGACAATATATACTATAAATATTTTATATATATATATATATATAAATATATATATATATATATATATATATATATATATATATATATATATATATATATATATATATGTTATGGTAAATCACATAACATATTACCACAAATTAATAAATATTTTGTGTGGGAGTTTTATTTTATTTTTAATACCATGCAGCGTTTTATTTTTTTAAATATATTTTCATCGAGTGCTTTATTTTTCTTTTCTTATGTCGTCTGGTTTTGTACAGGGTGCTTCGTTATAAAGTCGCGACTGTGCATGGGGAGGAGTGAGATTTAGCGGGGTACGGGGGGGAGTGACCGGGCTGTGGCCATCGTTTTTAGCCGGGGTCGTGCGGGGGAACCAGAGAGGTCCGCCCAACGTTGGCCCAGCCTCCCCTCTCACCGCCTCCTCCTCCGAACCTCTCCTCCGAAGTAGCTACTATTCCCTCCGCCACAGCCGCCAAAATGTTGGAAGTTCAACGACCCTAACTCCGCCAGACTAATCTTGCCCAGACTGATAACAAAAAATACAAAAAAAAAACTTTTGGTCCAAGATTTAGTTAACTTGCTAGACCAGACTTCAACAAAAGCTTTATGTCCCTTTTGCTTGTCCCTGAATGTCCTCTAACCACTTATGTTTTTTTTATACATTCAATTTACTATATACTTTTTTAAATTTCTTTAAAATATAATAAACAACACCCTAAAATATAATGTTGTTTTTAATTTATGTACTTATATAAATAATTTTAATTATTTAATTTAAAAAGAAGTTTAAATTTAATTAGTTGAAATTTATTAATATAATGATCATAAATTTATTGAAAAACATGCTATTGAAGTACATGGTACACCATAAAGTTCAGCATTTGAATGTCTTATGAAGTTATGTTACAAGATTTTTATTTACAAGGATTCTCCTTGCTAAAAATTCGGATAACTCTTTATTTTGCTTTTTTTTTCAATAAGAAAAGAAAAAAAAAAATGACACCTCATATAATTTATCATTAGCTTACTTTATTTTCAGAAATGTTGGCAATGTTAAATTGCTTTAAATGTATCAATGATTTGAGTACAGTACCATGTTAGAAGTACACTCCTCACCTTCAAAACTTCTCCGCACCAATAGATGGCAATAGCATCGACGTATCGTTCGAACAACACTAGCTATATTAATTGTCAGCGCGATAGAAATTTATGCTTGTACAGTAAATTTCAACTAATGTAATTTTTACATGACACATGACCGGAAGTAGCCGGAAGTGGAAGGATTTTGGCTTAACCATGAATGAAATGGAAATAGGAATAGGAAAAGACCTCAGGTGCAGATCCTCCAGGGGGGGGGGGGGCAAGGCAAGGCAAGGCCCCCCTCCCGAAATTTTGGATTTAACATGGGCAATATAGGCATCCCCCCCCCCTCCCGATATTTTTTTCTGGATCCGCACATGTAAGACCTTGTATAATAGATAGATTTATTTAAATTGCTAATATAAACCTTTATGCAAAGTTTCAGGTTGAAAAGTGAACTAGAAGGTCCAGAAACCTCGCACTTCCAGTGGTAATCTCAAATTTATTAAACTGTATTATATTACAACCTTCGGTAGACATAACAAAGATCAAAAAGAAAACTGAAACTTACTGCTAACTTTTTTGTTGAAACAAAAATTCTTGTATAATTTTCTTCTGGAATAACAACTTTATTTATTTGTTATCAAATTTTAACATCTACAGTTTTTATTACCCGGAGGTAAAATAGAAATTACTTGAGGAATATACATAATCATAATTTTTAATTAAGCTACATAATTACTTATACGATAGTTTTTTTTCTCATTACTTTCGCACCTATATGAGACAAAAAGGAAGAGCTTTAAAAAAAATGCAAATTTTATTTATTTTCTCATGAACATCAAGTTCAAATAGATTTTTTTACAACGATATTCTACTAATTTTAGCATAACATTTTATAGTTATACAAAGTTTTAATATGTTTTAATACATTATAGTACCAGATCACAATCAAAATGTGTTTAAGAATCTACATGTTCGTTATTCTTAATTACGTTATAAAATATGTATATATAAAATAACATTAGCTATTATAAAAAGTACATATATTAACTAAATTGCAGCTACCCGAACTACAAAAATTATTAATTTGAAATATTCTCTTTACTCTCTTTACACCCCTTCTCATACAACTCCCCACCATTTCTAAACAATATAAATTAAATTTTATGGGGGTAAAACAATCAGTTGGCATATTTTTACTTTTTTTTCCGTTCCGAAAGGAAAAATAAAAAAAGGAGGGGTTTGGTTCTCTAATCTAGCTCCTTAAATTTTATAAATTGAATCACACTTCCAAATGTGACTCTTTAAGCCATACAGATTAGGAGATTAAGAATATATACAAAAATATGAAAGTGGAGATGATTTATTATATACATTATACTCTGCAGTCTTGAAGTATTCAAATTACAATCAATTATTATTAATTTACAAATTAATAAAGTGCTCTATTTCTTCGTTTATTTTATATGAAAAATATTGTAAATCTTTTAAAATCTATAATAATTATTTTTTATTTATTTGCATGTGCAACTCTAGATGCCTTCAAGAACAAGATTAACAATTATATGGTTAAGATATATCCCATTTAACAATTTAAATTTTTTTCCAGCTTTGTAAAAAATAAATATTCGTATAATAATTAGAACACTATATATATTTTTAATAAAACAAAAAAACATATTGAATGATATTCAAATTAAGTCACATAAAATTATATTATTAAAAAAATTCAATATCATAATTAATATTCAATCTATAGACTCACGTGTATGCATTACAATTTTTTTAATAATATAATTTGCAACGATTGAATTATTTAAGCACTGTAATTTTCCTGCATAATTATATTAATATATTCATTTGTGTGCTGTTAAAATGTTTTATATTTTAAGTACAAAATAAAATGTTCAGTATAATAAATATGAAGTTGCTAATTTACGACTTTCAAGTCATTTTTTCCTTCTCTTCACTCTCTTCGAGACGTATGTTTGAAGATAAAATTTGGTGTCGCCGAAAGCGATAGTGCGTTCATATTTAACTTACATGTAGAGTCAATAAGTTACCATGGAGAACTTGCAATAACTTTAAAATTATTATGCATATAATTATCATCATATGACGCTTCACTGAATTCGAAACTAAAGTTTATTGTTATAGATTATAACATAAAAAAGTGAAGAAAAAAAGTGCATACGTGCATATTTTAAACAGTAAAATTATTTAATATTTGTTAACATTTCGAACAACCTGCGTGAAAAACTTTATTTCATACAACACTCTTACACACTCAAAACGAATGGTTACACTGTTATATCATAGTCATATAACATCTTTTATACAGTATTTTGCAGCCTGATTTTAAAATTTTACGAGTACAAAAAAAAAAAAAAAAAAAACTGCTAAAAATTGTCAAAGTTTACATAACTTGAGGCCCTCTATCGAAATTTGCAATAAAAATTCATACAGATTGTTCATTACGCCAATTATTTATTATTTATTTAATTTAATATCATAATATATACGTAAGCATGCATGATCTTTATGCAAGTGACATTGACCTTCAATAATTATTATATTAGTTATACAATTTGCATGCTAATTAGCGTTCGATAATTGAACTCGAGACCTTAACATTCACTTCTTAGCCTTGCACATTGGCATCATTTACTCAGAGCAAGTGCATCGAAGCAATGCATGTCGAGTGCAAGGGCAAGCAGAAAATCTTGTGAGTGAATCGTATTGATTTCATATGTACTTTAACTGCTGTAAGTTTATTTAATGTGGCAGCGTTTAACTAGCACAATTTTAATGTTGGCGTAACATGGCAGTAAAGATGCCTTTTTATCATTAATGAGTGTTGTAATAAGATTTTATGAAATATGAAGATTTTAGGGGGGGAAGAGGGAATGGAAATTCAAATGTATTTAAAAAAAAAAACACCAAAGTGTTCCTTATTGCTCACATATTTGAGAGATTTTCTTTCACTGGGAAGAACATGAAAACTGAATTTTGTGAATAACAAAAATTAATATTTTAAGCTGTAATTGAACATTAAATTTAATAAGTAATGCAGTTAACCGCATGAATATCAAATGTATTTTTAAAGAGACATAATATAAAGGTAAGTTATTTTAAATTTATTATGATATTATTATGTAGCTGTACTATTATATATTATGTATCTATACATAATAGTAAATCTACAAATTATCAAATCTTTCTTATAAATTGTATTTTTTTTTATTGTTCAAATATTTAAAACATCAATCAAGATTACATTCCGTAATCTTATCGATTGAAAGTACATAAGTCATGTTCTTCAAGACCTAATTTTATTATTTATAATATTTTTCTATCTAAAATATTATATTATTATTTTATTTTTTATTGCAATAACAATATTTATGTTATTTTATTTTTGTTATTTAAACTTAATTATTGAGATGAATATAAAATAATTATGTCATTATATAATAATATTGAACACAACTTCGTATATAAATTTCACACACACATTTTTTTTCTTTCAAATTTCGTGCAAGTTGGAGTTCGTTATGCTAATAATAATCGTTCAATTTACTTGGACTAAATTCAGTAAATTTTATAGATAGAAAATAATACGAATCAAAATCCGATTGCTCCAAATAAAATAAAACATTTAATTAATGAAGCATCCGAGATGAAAGTATTGACAAAGTGACAGCCAAAGATAGTTACATAACGTTGTCTGGGTAAAATGTTATCTATTTCATGGGTCACTTACGATCCGAAGCAAAAGTTCATGATCGGTGAAAGGTTATTTATAAACAGTTCTATATAGACGATGAGTAGATACGAAATTCGTTAGATGGACCAAGGTCAGTTATAAATTTTACTGCAATAAATTTCCCACAAAAATCTAGACTGAAACAGAGGAACATTTGGTCCACTCCAATACTTGTAACTAAACATTTCTGAAGTCCGAGTGACATAAATATTTTAACGAGTGTTTGTTTAAATTGAACAGGGTTTACTTATAAAGAGGGCATAACATATATTTTATCATAAGTTTTTCCTGCACAAAAGGGTGGCATCAAGCAAAAGTTAAAGGTAAGTGTGATTTTTTATATCTGGTAATGACGTAATTGAGGAAATGTTGTAAAAATACTGTTTTCTAACGGGCTTACTTGTTTTGAGTGCATAATATTTTAATCACAATCTGGTTATACTCCCCTGCAAACCCTGCTGACTCATTTAAGGACTCATTTAAACTCCGGTATTGTTTCTCTTAGATTATAATTTTATCAACAGTTATTTGACAAAACTAGATTCTATCACTTACCAGGAATAATCGAATCCAATATATATAGAACAAAACAGGAGCATATAATATATTTTAGCCTACAAATATTTAGTATTAAATTTATAACATCGAATTCCAGTAATAAATTTTGAATTTAAATATCTATGTTACAACCTATGCAACGTACTTGGTAAATTTATTATTATTTTATTTTCTTTATTCGAACTTTTTCGATTGTACAAGACAATCCACTAATTATTATTTATTTGGTCATATGACTCGTATAATGGTACCCGATAAGCTATAATTTTTTTGTTTAGTCTATTAATTGCTAGTGTGGCAGAATTTTAGACTCTGATATTCATTTCCTATCTTAAAACTGATGTTGAGGTCAATTTTGCCTTGCTTAACAAAGATTTTGACCTTTGTTGTCGTGACTCTGAGTGCTCCATTTGCACCGTCAGTGGCTGCTTGGAGGTGCGATATTGCGTCGTGCTTGCGAAGTTAGGGTACACTCGGCGGTGCGTTGAGTCAGGACTTTGCTAACAGTAAAATCTGCCAGACAACTTGGCCTTGAACCCAAGTAGCCATGCACAGACGCGCCCAAATCGACTCGACTGCGGTCACGTGGTAGCAAAAAAGCGTTTGCCAATTTTTATAAAATAATCAATTTAACAATTTGATTGTTACTGTAGGTATGGTAGATGTTTAAAAAAAAAAGGTATTATCTTGTTAAAAAATATCCCACGAGTTATTTAGATAGGCTATGATTTATTATTTCAATGTTTATAGTAATTGGATATTGATATTATTATTTTTGTGGTTTTCGTCCTTTCTAAATAAATAAAGTAAATAATTAAAAGTTTTTGTTGATGTTAATCGACCACCAAGAAAGTTTAATTTGCAAGTGAAGCAGCAAGACACAAATGACGATTAGTTTCGTAAAACTTAATTCACGACAATAATTAGTCTTTAAGTTCTAACAATTATTATCTACTTCATTAGATTAATAGATCTGTTCTCTCATCCACTCTCTGACTAATAATTTCTTCAATTAAATTTATTTTATTTCTATTGATTTTGCTTTATTTTTTAATTAAAGTTGTGTAGTCCATACTGTAAACTCTCGGTCGAATCCATGAAGTTTCAAAGTTTGTTAATTTAGAAAATATATAAATAAACATAAATCTATCTCACTAACAAGTAAGATGCATCAAATTAATTATGAAACTGTTTACTTTTGTTATCAAAAGATATCGATAATTGCTAACGTATTTTAATGTTTTCATATCAACAGTATAATATGACCTCGTAGAATAATATATTAATAAAAAAAAATAGTAAATGACTTTTTGTGACAGTTATTACAGTGTATCTCTTTACATATTATTTATAAATAATGATTAGTCTCCATATACTCTCGATCTATCGAAATATATAATTCAAATTTTCCTTTTTTTGT
The DNA here is from genome assembly GCA_949825025.1 of Siphlonurus alternatus. Lineage (NCBI taxonomy): Eukaryota > Metazoa > Arthropoda > Insecta > Ephemeroptera > Siphlonuridae > Siphlonurus > Siphlonurus alternatus. The sequence goes on along the minus strand of OX463780.1, from coordinate 31,289,553 downwards.
TACAGTGAGGCAAAAATGCAAATTGTTTTTAACTCTATAAATTGGAAACAATTAAGCAATGCTTCTCTTTAATCAGTAATAATTTAATATTTTTGCATGCATGATCCTATATTAAATTTATGCTTTCGCTCTATAATAAATAATAATTTGTAATTATTGCTTTTTAAAACAAACTTAAGAGCTAACAATACATGATCTCAAAAATTACAAACTTGACAAATTTAAAATAGGATTTCATGGATAACTTCAAAGCAGTTGATTTCCACGGTTGAGAGATTTTAACTCCTGCAAGTTATATAAGATTATATTAAATAGATAAGAACAATTTTAGATTAAATATTCATTAATTTTTAATGCATCAAACTTCTACTTTTATAACCTAGAAAATTATTCTAAATTTAGCAATTCTTTCTCGTTTTATAACAGCTCTTATTTTTTATCTGCATAGATAATTCAACTGCTAGGTAGAACGCAATCTTATTAAATTTTTATCACTTAATTTAGCATGATCTTCTGGTACACACATAGTGACAAGTAGCTAGAACCATCTTTAATCTGCACATGTAAAACCTTGAGAGCCAATCTTGAATGTTGGCTTACTTGAAATGTCAGGGTAGCTAAAAGATGGACCAGTGTGACCCCGAATGAAAATATTAATTGCACTTTTTGTATAAAAAAGGAATGAATGCTGAAAATTTATCAAATTAAGGTTTAGATATTTTATGATGTAAGTGCGCTTACACTATAAAACATTTGTTGCATACAAGGTGAACATTCACTCAAAAAATATAAAGTTAATTAAAATTAAAATCTTATATAACGCCAATTATTATATGCATGTATTATATTTCAAACACTGTTAATAAAGTTTTATTCGTATATTATTTTTTAAATTTGAACCAGAAAATATTAAATTTTATTTTTTTAAGTTATAAAGTAAGAAAAGTAATTGCGTATGTATTTGCGAATGTAAGTACTGTACTTGATGTATGACCTAGACCTGATTACCGGTAATTGAAGCGAGCATTATCGCGATAAGAATTGTAGCTAGGTCTTATCTTCAAACAGCTCAGCTGACAAATCCCAAATATATCGTCATGCAGTTTTATAACACACCAACTAATGCAAAAAGTTTGTATCGAGGCAAAAAAAAGTTCTGTCAATTTACTAGCAATCGTCATCGCCAGAAGAATGCAAAACGACCATTTTTATATTTTTATAGCTAGGCTCCACCCATTGATGGAAAATATATAATATATAGGGAATGAGAGGATGAACCCTCCTCCAGCCCCCCAAAATTTCTCTCTTGTAATTTTTTTGTAAAATTACCGCAATGATCATCGCTTCATTGAATCAGTTAATATGACAATGCTATTAGCCGTACCGATATGAAATCAGAAAAGAAGTGCACACAACATGGGAAAATCACAATTTATCGATAACACTGGTGGACGAGAAGCTGTGCTTGGTTGCACAAAAGAAAGATGGTACTTGTGATAATACAATATAAAGATGTCGTTGCCAACTGTTGTGTACAGACGTTACCATGGAAACTTCCTTCGTCAAGAGATGGCGTGAACGTCGATGTATTGTTTAAACAATAATATATACGAAGGAAAATTTAAAATATTTGTAGTGTACTTCTTATGTCATATCAACAGTATTGTCATGGTGAGTCATGCTGCAGTTATATGCTATAATAATAATATGAAAACATATTGGAAATATCATTCAATTTATATATATTATATAATATATATAGTGTGAAATCTTTTAAGTACAGCATTATTATTAATATGATAAGATGGAGAAAATATATATTATATAACATTATTTTTTTCTCCATTAATGAAAACGATTTCAATCTGATTTTATATATTATTATGTTCATCTTTTAAAGACAACGTTTTTAGTTAAATCGAATCCAGATGGAAAATGGACAAACATATTTTTCTTCAAAATAATGGGCCACAGGCAGTCTACCTCCATGTTCGTTTTATATTCTTTTTTGTGTAGAAATGCTATTCAAACATGGTAACAATAAGCATAAATGTTTTAAAATAAATCCTCTTCTTGATGAATATCCTTAATTTAATTAATTTAGCATGTAAAAAACAATATTAACATAAATTTTGACAATTTTAATACATAGCTAAATAAAAAAAAAAAAAACGATTCAAATAATTATCCAATTTTTTTTTTAAAGTTTTAAGATCCTCTTTATACACTGTGTGTACTAAAATGCTTATAGTGACTAAAAAGTTGACACTTCTTACTTCATATTTTTTAACAATAATTTGATACTGAAGTTCTCCGATTTCAACTACAGTGTAAAATGTATGATGTCATGTATATTATACAGAGTCCATGTAAATAAAAATGCATAATATACAAGAAGTTAGATAGGTGATTTTTCCAACCAGAATATTTTATAATATGAATTTCATTCTTTCCATCATAAATGCCATACAGTGGTAGTAATATTTAAATCATATATCTGTATTCCATCAATTCAATATTTTTAACATTTATTTTCTCCATTGCTACCAAGTCGTAATATTGCTTAAAAATTTGTCTAATAAAAAGGAAAATTTTCTAAGACAGTCTAGGTGTATTTTAATACATTAAGTTTTAACTTTGCTCTACCCTGGAGGTAAATTAGTGTACCTATAATATTTTTTTATAAAATAGTAGTAAATTTAATATTATGGTATTATTTTTTCATATAGCTCTCACTTACTCCCTTGGGCGCGATTACAGTTATCCAGAAAGATATAGACTAGGTTTCTCACTAACCGCGGGTAACACCAGCCTAATTAAACATACTAAACGTAGCTACTGAGAAACCTGGATAACTTTCTTCGTGAATCTCAGGCCCATAAAAAGGATACCTATAATTAGAAACTAAGAATTGTATCAACTCAAATTAATACACTCACAGACAAAATGTGAAATATACAACCTCGTCTATTTACAGTGATAAAAAAATATTTAAAACAAAAATTAAAATTGAAAATTTCCTCAATTATTTTTACTTTTAAACATTACATTTTCCCCTTAAATATTAGTTAGCACTCTTAGTAAATATTTTATTACAGTGTATAAGCTAGACGGTGTGTGTAAAGGCAAGCAACATAAGAGGAGAGGGAAATAAGAAGGACCATGCACGTTAGTTAGTATGGCGAAAGTCTACTACTATATAGACGAGCGCACATGAACTCAGTGGTAATGTTGTAGACGACGTATAGACGACGACGACCACGGTCTTACTTTACTTACTCGACGGCGGTGTACTCAAGGTCAGCAAAAGTAACAACTTGCTGCTGCTACATACAAGGTGGGTTTGTCTGTCTGCCCCCCTCCTCCCATGTCTAGCTAGACGGCATAGCAAGCAAAGAAAGACTTGTGAGCTGCGAGAGGCTAGGTGCGCGATTGCGAAAAATAACGTCATAACCAGCCGCCCCTCCTCCCCCTTGCTCGCCCGCCCGCCAACTTACTGCTTGTGTACTGCAAACTGACTCGTTTAAATTACTCATGCTATATACAAGTACAATTTTCTTGCATAGAAACAGTGTTAGACACTTCTTGTATTTTTTTATAAGTAAAAGAGAGTTGAAGGTCACAATGTCATTCAATATATGATTTTTTTTTTACATGCTTGGTAACTCAATACCCGCGTATTTATTTTTAATTCTTTATAGATTAAGATTAACTATCTTAATTTGTTACATTATTTGTAATATTTTACAATTTGTAAAAAAAAACATTTTAATTTAAAACTAATATAGAATGAATTGAATTGCCATCAAAAGTTGTTGTTGTTTTTTAATTTAATGGAGATGCTCATCATGTTTAGTACACGTGGGGGACATTCACAAAGCACTTTAACCCCAAATTTAGCCCCAAGTTTTATCCCTGGTACTAAAGTTGGGTTTAAACTGCTTTGTGAATGCCCCCCACAGTATATTATTTCTATTTCTAAGGAAGAACTTTTGATAAAAAGTTATAAAGTAAGAAACTAATAATCTATTTATCCAAACGTATTTTATGATACCATGTAGGTTAATTGATTCATATCAAACTCTATAATAAGATTGATCTTCTTAAAATGGGTCTTAAGTATTTTCTCATTACACTAATAACTAATAAAAATAGAAATCACAATATTTACAATATAAGTATCGCCAGCACTGACAAAATATATATAATAATTATATATAGTTATTTTTAATTACATAAACTGAGAAATGCATGAGTTGTAAACACCATCTCGTAATGATAATTTATGTGAGAATTTTATATAACTCGTCATTTTTAAGTCAAACTAAATCTCGTCTAGAAAATTTAAAGTTTTAGTCAACATTATTTTCATCAACTTTCAGGTTTGAAGCTTCTGCCTGAAATTTAACTTGCCTGAATGACTCAGGGGCAACATACAGACCGCTCAACATAAGTGCATGCCCTTTTGCATAAATGCAATCACTGCAGGCGCATATTACATTTGATACGCTAGAAATCTTTGGCTCCCGGAATTGAATCTAAACGGAAATGAATCTAACGCGGAATTGAATCTAAAACAATTTGGCGAAATTTTGTGGTGGGATGCTAAAAAAAAATAATAAATAGATATGGCAACACTGTACTATCTTTTAGATTCGTTTTCCCACTCTTTAGATTCAATTCCTCACTTTTTAGATTCGTTTCCCTACTTTTAGATTCAATTCCGCCTGAATTAGATTCAATTCTTCACTTTTTAGATTCAATTCCTCACCCTTTAGAATGCGAAAACAAATGTAAAAAGATAATAAACAAATGTAAAAGTGGGAAAACGAATCTAAAGAGAGGAGGAATGAATCTAAAAGTGGGAAAATGAATATAATATTGCGAAAACGAATCTAAAGAGTGAGGAATTGAATCTAAAAGAAACAAAATGCATCTAATAGTGCGGAAACGGATCTAAAGGGTGAGGAATTGAATCTAAAAGTGGGGAAAAGAATCTAATACTGCGGAAATGAATCTAAAGAATGGGGAATTGAGTCTAATTTTTTTAACCCAATTTAATAAAAATTTATAAATAATTTCAGCGTTTAAGTCTACTGAGCAATACAATGTAATTGTAATAATTTCTCTGGAAGAATGAATACTATATGGAGGCCGTTTTGAAAGATTTGAAACGTGTTTCATGGGAAGTTAAAATGCTTTGAAAGCGAATGCATGAATTTCAAAATTTGTAACTCTTGATGCCTGTGCACCCATTGTTCTATTAAGACCCGCAACAACTGTCAACTCCCTTATCAAGTTAAATGTATCAGTATATTATGCTCATTTTTAGACTTAGTTATCACCAAAATATTTTAAAATTGTAATGTTATAATATCACTGTTGAAATATTAATGCAAATTGAAGCTAAACAAATAACAACAATTACTATTTACTAAATAATACTTTATTTACAATGAAAATGAGGAAATATATAAATTATATGAACATTTGTAATTAGAAATGCTAGGAAATGACGTAGTGATGAAGGCATTCATTGTCTATGTAATTTCCATTTGTGATTGCTTTTTATCTATTTCCTATACAATTCAGTAGGTAGCAAGATAGGATGTGTGTATATTAAAAATCAAATACACTGACAGTTGAAAATAGCTATCGTTGTATCGCTGTACGATTTGTTTCAAATGGAACGGAAGATACATTAATTATTGTTATGATTAAGCTACTTTGAGCGACAAAGTTGCTGCTTGACAATAATATTCTACAGGAGATTAGCTTGTATTTGAACGTTGATTGCATTCTTCTATTAGCCTATTTGTGAACATGGAAGTGAATCTAATTTAAGCAAAATTGATAATTATAAATTCTGTCGTCTGATGGAGTATTAGAACTTGTCTTTATTAACTATCAAAGATTTAAAAAAATATCACTAGACTTATGACAGTAATAAAATTCTATAGTATATAATGCTAAAAGCATGTTTTCATAATATCAACTGCTTTGTTCTTATGTACTTTTTTAAAACACTTTAAAATAATTGCCTTTTATATAAATAATAAAACAATTATTTAAAAATTTAAAAAAGCGTGTATTTATTTTGTCATTTAAAAAATATTTTTATTTGAATAAAATTTATACGCTCGTATCATGATCGAAATAATGAATTATATAAATTATTTTATTTAACTAATATGAAATAGATATGCTTGAAAATTATTTGTCAACAATAATAATTGCTCTTAATTAAAACATTTTAAAAATTAAGTATAAATCAATTGGTGTGAATTTGAGAGTTGTGGAAACTCCCTAAATAAAAAACATGATTTGAAAATGAATCAAACTCTCAAAAATCGAACCAGTACTTGTGAGAGGAAACGACATCTCCACTCGTTTTACTGTCTAACGACTTTCCGTTTCGTTTTATTGTTACATTTATCCTAAAAGAGAAACGAGCTTTATACAAATTGTTTACATTGTACTTTAATGTTTGATTTTATTTTTCTAAAAACTGGAAATGAAGTATATTGATAGCAATTAAATACACATACTTCAAACATAACACAAAATGGCAGTGGCCTCATGAACCGAGAAGTTATTTTATATTTTAACATTTTAATTTTTTTTAAAACATAATATGAGATGTATTAATGGAATCAATAGGCCAAACTCACATAACGTCACTGCAACGTATATTGCATACTTTACAGGAACCTGCCGCGTCATATTGTGATGCATCAGCAGCGTGCAGTAAGGGAGTAAGGTTCCCCAGGCTTTGGACATCGCTTTGGTCCATTGAGAAAAAGTAGTGGTGTCCGTCCTGACTGAGGTTTTCCACGGTTCCCTCAGTCTCACCTCAGTGAATGTTGGGACGCGTAACAAGCCGTGGCATCCGTTCCCTACCTTATCCCTACCCATCACCCCGCCGCGAGCTGTAAGCTTTTAGGGGTGTATCCTTGTAAAAAAAAAAAAAAAAAAATGTAGACAAAAATAATTATAAATTTTAGACTGCAGTTATTACATTTATATCGTTTCCATATCATCTGCTTGTTTGTAAAAAAAAAATACATATTAAGCTACTTTTGGTGTCCTTAAATAATTAAACCTGATAAAAAAAAATCTTTCTAATTTTTACATACGGTTTGACAACAGGGGGAAAAGTGAGGGGAGGTAAACAGCTGAGCATTATCCCATAGGTAGGCAACCCAACAATTTTGTGGCGCTGCACTATATAATTTTAACAACATATTATATATTTCTTTAATAAGTGATTTGGATAGAAAAAAACGACTTTTCGAAAGAAGAGGGCAGGGGGTTCTTTATACCGTTAAGTTGGCCCCCTTATTAAAACCGTCAATTATAATATAACGTTATGCAAATTGCACTAACGAATATATTAACGGCACAAACCAGCACTAGCGTAGAACAAATGATGCAGAAATTTTTAACTATTTTTGAAAAATTCAGGGGGGGGGGAAACTTAATATTCATGGTGATTCTACACTATATTATTTTATTTTTGTAACATTCGGTTATTGCTTTAAAATATTATTCGTTTACGCGGTATTAGATTCATTTCCCCACTTTTAGATTCAATTCCTCGCTATTTAGATTCAATTCCCCACTCTTTGGATTCAATTCCGTTATTTTTGAGTTGTTTACTTTTTTAATTATACAAACAAAAATTGAGGGGGGAAATGAATCTAAAGTGGAAACGAATCTAAAACAGTGTTGCCATATCTCTTTTGTAACTTTTTTTGCACCCCCCACCACAAAAATCCGCCATTTTGTTTTAGATTCAATCCCGCGTTAGATTCAATTCCGTTTAGATTCAATTCTCTGGTCCCAAAATGTTTCATTTAACGTTTTTTTTTTTGTACGTCCCCAAATTAATCTAAAACGCTCTCTCGCACAATGTTTATGCTTACTTTCCGTTTCACATAATCCATAATTACATCCAATTTATACTTAAAAATGGAGAAGTATATTTAATTATATAATACGTAATATAATATTATTATAGTTGACACTCCTTTAGCAAAATAAAAGGAGATTCACTCATTAACCACTATTTATTATTAAATTAAATTAGCAAATTATAATATTTTATGCATAAAATTTACAAGGATAATTTTTTATTCGCTTTTCTAATAGTGAAAGTCATACGAGTACATGTTTTATATTATTATAAAGTAAATAAACGATCACACTATCTGTTAAATGTGAGATCATACTTTCAAATTAATAAGTTATACTTTGAGTACATTGTTATAAAAGTCCCTACATATTACAGTAAATAGTGTTCTAATACTTTCATAATTATAATTTGCAATGGAAAATATAATTTTCAAAGCATATAAATATAATAAATTAATCATAGACAGCCTGCATGAACATATTTATTTTCTATTTGAATGAAGTACCTCGAGTTTTGTACTGTCTATTTTTTCAGATTTTTGGAACCCTCTATCACCCTAAAAAAACGAGAGGAAAAACATTGTGACGTCATAGTCATGCAAATTTTTTCTCTATATGCTTGCTTGTTAAAATATCTGCATGACTATTATGTCATATTATTTTACAACACAAAATTTTAAGGGTGTTAGAGATATGGTACTAGCATAGAACAAAAGGTTAAAAAAAAAGTATTGGTGTATAAATACTGTATATTATTATATATTCATTTTTTTAAACGTTTTATAGATTCTTGATAAAATCCAGTATTCACAATTTATATGATTAATACGTTCACTGTACTACATGCTTGTATATACATACAATTTTATTTGTATAAAATATAATAATATAGGATGATAAGAAAAAAAAAAATGAAGCTATACTTTATTATCTTATAAAATCAGCAATTGTTTCGCACTATTTCACGCCCCCAGTATGACGTGTGTTATATGTGATACAGAAAGAGTACGTAAAATCCAAGATAGGGATAGTTCTGTTAAATTAAAAACATAATCAATCAAATTAAGTCGTTTGATATTGTGTCGCTTAAAAAAAATGCACCTAGAATGTGCAGCTTCAAAACGGTGCAAGTCCACTTCACATAATAATGTATTAAGGATAATTCTCAGTTACTTGAGATCTCGGAAATATCCCCTTGATTTTGATTAACTCACTCACTATCAATATGTTACATACATTTTAAAATTATAAAAATTTAGATATAAGTTTAACATTGATTCAATCTTATGAACCAAAACCCGGAAATGGAGAAACCTGCATTTGAATTTTCTCACAACGTTATTTTACAATAATTAAGCGTTTAAATTTTTAGAATATAATTCTTAATTTTTTAAAATTCCATTTCGTTTCACTTCTTTGTTTGACTCCCTCATACCTGAGATTAATCGTTAAAATAGTTAAATTTCATTTTTTTAACATTACCAAATCAAAGTTACAAAATTTGAAAAAAATAAATTTTGTTTATGGATATTAAAAATAATTTACCATTTTCTTTTTTTTTAATGCTCTTTCAAACCTTTTAAAAATAAATAAATAAATATTAAAAACAATCCATTTACGCCTTTTTAAGTGATTAAAACTTTCATTTGTTTTGTTTTTAAATTGTAACGTATAGAAAACATAGTTACATTGTACAGATTCTATAATACCGAAGACAAATTTTCCATCCAGCATTGATTTATAGTATCATTGCATTTCCGGTTTATTTTTAATTGAATTTGTCTGTATATATTTATACAAGTTTACCATGCACACTTGTCTTATCAATGGTATAGGTGACACGTCATAAGAACCGAATTTTGTGCTCAGTCATTCAAGCAGCAAACACTTCCTATTTCAACCACTAAAAATAATTTATTCAAACTGTAGTACTTTCGCATCCATTCATTTCATAATACTTTTTGTTATATCAATAATGACACCCTAAAAATTCATACATAGAAAAACTTATTTTATTTATTTTTTATACTGTTTAAAAAATGTAAATACAACATTAAAATATAGGACTTTTGTATTTATGTACAGTATAATATATATAATTATATATTTATTATCAACGTTATACGCATGGTCGTATCTTAACCTTAAAATAAGATACCCGATTTTCAACACACTAACCATGGCCAAAACTACATGAAAATTGCATTAACAATTGGCGTAGTACTTAACGTTTTTTTTTTTTTTTTTTAGTATTATAAATTACGTATACAATATACAAAATTTATTATTTTACGTCATTTAAAAAAAAAAGACTTAACAGCTAGTGTAAAAAAATAGCAATGACATTTTTTTTATCTCTTGTAGACAGGAAGTTAACATTTTTGTTGCCATATATGTGTACTTCTTGATTACATTAAAATATTTGCTTTTTATCGTTTTATTTTTACCAACAAATCCATGCAGGTATCGTCATCATAAAAAAAAGGCACTATTCGAAACGACAAAGTTATGTATATCACATCTTTCGATATAAATGTTTATGAACAAATGTCATTTCATCAATTAAAAGAAGGTATAAACGTAATGTACATACAATATTTCTTATATTCCATCTCCTCCTATTTTCACTAAAACGTAAAGTCACGATTCGACCATGTCTACCATTGAGGATTTACGAACTTCCATTCAAGTGGGCTACTTTCTTTCTAATACACAGTGTTTGCAAAGAAAGGTTGCAAACTTAATTCGTATGATTAAACGTTATTAAAATTTATACAAAAGAAATATAATTTCTGGATTTTTTTTTAAATATAAAATTTAACTTTCATATCATAATTTTATTATTTGTGAAGCAAATAACTTGAAATAAAAAGGAATGTAAAATATAATCTAAAAATGCATGTATTATCTTGTTAAATTTTTATGAAAAGTTAAAAATGTAGGCCTATGTACTTAATAAATTAAAAATTTAAAGTTTAAAAAGTTTCTATTTTGACTTACGTAAATATTAACTCTCTGTACGAGCAAATAGACGACTCACAGTGCGCTCCAGTCACACCGAGCAAGATAAAAAGACCTTGTAGTAAAAATGAGGGCGTCGTATGGACTACGTGAACAAATTTTGTTCTTATAATATGTTAATATTCATATACTTAATCCTAGCTCTGCACTCTGTTAAAAAAAAAGAACATAGAATATTTTAAGAAATTGTCCTACATAGTTTAAATTTAAAACTAGTACCTATAAAAAAAGTAACTTAATGTACTTGTTATTTCAAATCTAGGTAATTGAATTTGCGTACATTAGAAACATTATAGCCTAACTACTTACAGAAAATATATATTTATTTTATTGTGTATGAAATAAATATTCTTTAATTAGAAACTGGCTTTATATACATTATGTATTTTGGTAACAAATAAAAATGACAAAATATATATACAAATAAATTTATTTATTATATAGAATCTGCAATTATTAATAATTAATCAAATTTCTGTTAGTTTCATCGTTTCAATGGAAACACAGATTGATGAATTGAAATAATATTATATAGTCTTTAGCATGAATTTGAATTAAAAAAAGTTAATGATACAAAAAAATATATATTATATACAGTGTTAAATTTGTTTATTTAAAGACAATTTATTTTACCAGCATAATTATATTAAAAGGGCAGCTGCACGGATTGAAATGTCCCAAACAGGCGTCTCAAGTCAGGTGGTAATATTACTTGCCTGCAATTGCACCTGCCAGCCTAAAACTGGTCGGCTTACACGCACCGGCTGCCTCAAATTAATAAACATAAAAAAATAAACGAGTAAGAAGACACGATTTTTTTAATGAATTTTTTATTCTTCTTGTTTTTCATAATGAAGATGTTTGCTTGCAAGCATTTATCACGTAACTCAGGAAGGTAAATAATGTTTTGGGTCAGTGGAAGCAACAAGGTTTACAAATAACACGCAAATGTGCAGAGAAAATACACTCAGCAGAACTTATTTTAATTCATTTTTGCTCTATAATCACTATAATGTATATATTATATGTATATATTATATGTATATTATATATATATATATATTATATTATATTATATTATATTATATTATATTATATTATATTATATTATATTATATTATATTATATTATATTATATTATATTATATTATATTATATTATATTATATTATATTATATTATATTATATTATATTATATTATATTATATATGTATATATTAATATGCTGCATTTTTTACGTACTGAACAATTTTTTATTTCATTTATAAGTTATTGTTTGTTTTGCATTTTACTTTTACATACCAAACTTCTAAAGTTAGAATTTCAATATAACATAAATATAAATAACATATAATATAAAAAATATTATAAATTTAATATCATTTTCATTGGTATATAATTTTTCAGAATATTAACAATGTTTTGTATTTTCCATCTCTATTGTATACGTGACACATTTTGCAACAAAAGTATATGTTCCTAATTAAACTCTGCTCAGTTCTGCAATCGTTTGACTTTCAGGTACACAAGAAAATCTTCAATATACAGAAATGACTCACTTAATTGATCCCATGTGATCTGCAGACTACTAAAAGCTCGATCATCACACAAACGTGAAACGTAATTATACGTTATACATAATTGTGTTTGATATGACTGCATTGTACGAATGATTAGTGTTATTGTATTTCAAGAAGATAAGAACCATACTGGCCTACACTCAACAAATATAGTACGTATATACGCTTCTAATGTTCTCCGGCAGGCTCGGACTGGCCATAAGGTTGGATCAGGGATCCCTGACTGGCCTCTCCACTTTTTAACACAGAAGGTATATAAAATGTGACCCCAGAACCCTTTTTTGGTGGCCCCTGCTACCTGTAATGCCTATATGGGCCTGACTGGCCCCTATAAGCTTCCCAGTCCAAGCCTACAGTTAAACAAGCCTTAGATTACGCCTGAGATCACAGACTAGACGTCGCCAAGGCGTAGTAATCTTAATTTTTTAAAAATGTCCCATAACAAGGTTATTTTAAACTATGGAATTTTTTAAAAATATTACATGCTTCTATAATATGTATAACTATTGGAAAAAAGTATAAAAAAAGTAAGTTTAATTTGATTTCAAAATCGCGTCGCCACCACTTCGACCACTTTGCACCTCTTCCAGACGAAAGCCTGGGGCCAGTGGGGCCGCACGGAGCCGCTGTTGTGACAACACGTCGACACCAAAAATGCTAAAAACTTGAAAAAAAATGGTGAAATTAAAAAAAATAAGCACCCTTACGCATTTAAAAGTAACATTCTGGATTTATTATAGCTTCTGGAGGCGTATATAGACGTATATTCCGATCTGTCTTTTATTTTAAAACGAACGCCTTTTTTCAGCTCAGCTGATCGGTTAAGTTCGATTCGGTTCGATTTAATTAATCGAATTCGAGCTCCTGTGACGTCACAATTACAAAAATCATGGCAGCGTGCCTTTTCTGTTCTGGTTTTAAAGTTCGCTAAATTAATGAACATTAAACCATGATGTCAGTACTAATAATAGGTTAAAAGTATTTTAGATACTTGGGATGGCCGCTAGGCAAGCGGATTGCCGCGCCCACGGCCGTGGCGTTCTCATAAACCGGCAAACTAAACTAGGGATGTGATGTTTTTTTCTAATCGAGCGCCTATCGTTAAAAAATGAAGGTCGTACAGCAAAACGGTACTATTTTCTATTCAAAATGTCTTCCATACGTAAACTAAGGTTTGTGATACTGTATGTTCTCCCGCTTTCAAGCCGGTATTACACCATAAAATTATTCTATTTATTTACAAACGATTTTATCGTTACGAGAAATTTTAATCTCCACACAAACAAGTGGGATTGAAGTATACTTTTATTTAAGGAAAAATCGTACACAATAAAATGGAAAATTTTTATCGTGTATATATACCGACTCGGTTTTATATACTTTATTCCTTTACATAATAAGGCGATATTATGGCCATATTATTTCATTTTGAGGTAAAAATGTGCAATAATTTAATACAAATGTTAGTGTCGGTAGTTAAATGCAAAATTAAGTTTACATGCTTTTTTTTTAGTAGGGTACAGTATGTTATGATTCAAGGTATTTAGTATTTAAATATATATTTAAATCAAGAAAATTCAAAATTTAAGTTCATTTCTAATGGCCATGTAGCGTGCATGTGCTTATTATTAAAACTTAATAACTACCAAATTAACTAATTGACAGATTAGAAGATGCGGGAAAGTGATTTTTCCAAAGTCACCGTATGATATTGAAGCAAGTGCGCTTTTCTCGCCCCACCAAACCCCGCTCGACATCGCTCTATGGAGAATGGAGAAGCACCTTATGTAACTGTCAGGCGGCCTCTACTGAGGCTTTGAGAACCTTATGTTTATTGAGACTGCTCTTCTAACCTTTTCCAAAATTGCAATCTGCATCGTTTTTGTCGAGCACGTATGATGCAGCAGCATGCAGCTCTAGTTTGCAAATCAGGTATGCTGGGCTAAGGTGTACATCATTATTATAATTAATTTAGATTTTTTTATTGATTTCATATTTTTACCACACGCAAAGTAAAAAAAAAAATTATTGATCAATGGAAATTTTTCAATAAATTTAAAATATAAATGCATTTAACAACAGCTTCATTTATTATGTAAAAGTATATATTTTACTGATACCTTATACTTAAATTACCTCTAAAAAAAATTAATTCTTATGATTAAATATTAGATTTTTTTATTATATATTCTTTTATTCAAGTAATGCTCAAGTAAAGTTTCATAAAATACAAGAAGTATTGAAGGTCATAAAACAAGTAATAACATATCATTATAATAATCTAAGTATTAAAATTTTCATGTACAGTAGTAGTTATTTTACTTTGGAAATGGAAGGTTACTTTCAGTTAATTTTTTTTTTTACTTGCTACTTCAATTTTTAAGTTTAAAAGTTTTTTTTTTTAAGCTGGCATGCGTGTCACAAATGATAGTCCTAGCTACTTGAGAGCTGTCACACGGTGGTGGTGGTGTCTGCTGTCTAGAATAAGCAGGCCATCGAGTCACGTCCAACAATTAGAATATTTAGCACATGTTGTAGAACTTTTGACCAGACACTTCTTATCGAATTTTATGAGTCGATCGTTAGAACTGAATTTTTTGTTAGTCTGCGTACTGTCTTTTTTTTTTTTTTTAACTAAAAATTTATTAAGTTTATTAAAGATTTTTTAGATATAATTTTATCTTCAATAAGATTTTTTCTATATCCAGAGATGAAAAATAAAATAAATTGTCATGTTTAAATTAAATTATTTACTGTATTTTTGGAGTTATGGTGATTTTTTTTTTACAACTCCGTAAGGTTGTGTACTGAAAATAATCGAATAAAAATTATTCGAGAATAATAGAGTATCGACATCAATTTTTTTATTGTAGAAATGGATAGAGGGTGCAAAGTTATGCTATCTGATTTTTTCAGATTTTTTACAGCCCTGGAAGTATTTTTAAAAAATTATTGAGAGTCCTTTTTGAGACGTCACGCGGCGGCAAGTCCTATCCTTTTCTTAAGGACAGACGCCTCTTGACGTCACAAAAAGATGAACTTTAAAAAAAAAAATTAAAAATACTTCCAGGGTTGTACAAAATCTAAAAAAAGAATCAGGGTAGCATAATTTTGCACCCTCTATCCATTTCTGCAGTAAAAAAAAATGAGGTCGATACTCCATTGAACAAATATTATTGGTCTGCATAATCAATTCGCGAATCAGATGAACCAGCTGTACAGGGAACATAAGAAGATCGAGGCAACTTATCCTCATTTGATTATGTATTTAATTTACTAACATATGCTTATTTTTTTTACATATTTCAGCTGCATACTTAAATATGAAATATAATGTTACATTAATTCAAATTCTTTCCATAAAAACTTTTGCTTGATACTAAATAAGTTTAAGAAACAATGGAACTATCTTTATATTACAAATGTATAAATACAAGATGTTAAGTTTATATTCTATCTAAATTTAATATCCAATTAAAATCTATACAAAGAAAGTACTGTTTCTCGCCCGCTTTTGAAGTGAACGCCATAAAATTGTATAGAACTTACCATTAAATCTCATCCCCTCCCTTTTTTCTTACTTCCCCGCTTCACTTAGCATTAAGCAAGTACCCCCTCCAAATATATTGTTTTGCAATCTATATGAAATTATATATATAAAAAAAATTACCACCACATAATTCTTATAGTAATAAAAACAATCCTCCTCAGTATATTTGAAAAAAAAAAATTATTTTATGAACGTAATTGAAATTTAGTATTGCATTTATCATGTCTAAAAGAAAAATAATGTATAGATAAAAAAAAATGTTAAAATTTATTTAATTGTTAATTCCTATGTGCACAACGATGCGTGCGGTATGCAGTTGTAGTATGATGAGTGTATATTACACCGCAAATTGCATCCAAGAACTGAAGAGGAGGGGGACTAACAGCATCTCCACGCCTTTCTATACACACATCCATGATCTGCCATATTCTTTTTGCGTTTAAGAAAGTCACGGACGAAAGCCAGACAGCAGGGAATTGATAAGCTTGGCTTTAGCTTTGCCTCTTTACTTTGCTGTGTGTATAGAATAGCACCACAAGTTTAGAGTACCGAGCAAGCGGATAAACGACCTTCAACCAGCCAAAACAGGTCGGGTAACTCTGACGCCAATCGCTGGTCTTCGCGACTCTATCGAAGGAAGGGGGAATGTATAAAAAATTATTTAAAAAAAAAATAGTAGTGGGGGGTATGTACCAAAAGTAAGTTTGAAGGAGGGTGGTGGTTCAATTTTAACATTCGCAGACGTACAGAGAAAAATAAGGAGTGGGGATTAAAAATATATTATATACATACATAAAAAAAACATATCTTGCAACTTTTATATTTGAAATAAAAATATATAATATATAAAAGATAATAAAAAGTAGGGGGTACTTGAAAGATTTGCGTGTCCTATAGTAGTTCTCTAAAAGCCGGTTTTTGATGTAAATATATAATATGTACTCACATTCGTGTAGGATGCTATACATAAGCTTGTCTAGATACTTATTAGGTATATAATATTTATAACGCTTATTTCGCAACAACTTTTTAATAATAATAAAAATGCTAGAAATAATTAGAAGTAAAATATTTTTAATTACCTTTAATTTTCCTTTACAGAAGGTAATAAGCGGAAGTTAGTAATAATTAATTTACTCTAATTTTTTTTAACAATGTACTTTTTATTCTCATTGCAGTAGTGCTTTAATTCAATGCGAGAAACTATACATAAAAATATCTACTCTAAAACCCAAAGCAAAATGCAATGAATATAATTTTTCTAATATTGTAATTAAATTAAGATGCTTGAATTTGCAACTTTTATGTATAATATTAAGTCGTTTTAACTTTGCTACAAGAAAATAGCAATAACAACATTTTCATACATGCAGTTCTCCAGCATTATGTAATTATTTATCCTTCTTAAGTTTTCTGTTTTACGTATCAATGTTTACGTATATTTTATATTCTGCCTCAAAACTATTATACCCATATTAAGTCATTGCCAAAAACAAGCTTAAATTAAGAATCTTTATGATGTTATAAAAAAAATATATATAAAAATTTCAAGGTGAAAATTAAAAAGAAAAAAAAATAAATATAATAAGATGATTTTATTATATTATGGACCTATCCTAGTCCCTTACCTAGGTTAACATAAGAGGAGGTATGGCTTTTACTTTTTTTTTTTTTTTTTAGTTATTGGTGGGGGATCAAGAGCAAAGGCCCCCGCCCGACTGCCCAAAGAAGAAAACCAGACAGAATCGCCACCATGTTAAAGAAAAAGAGTGGGGACAAATTTTTAGAGTGGGAGGTACATACAAAAAAAAAAAAAAAAAAAAAAAGAAAAAAAAAATGAGCATCAAACTTGGAGGAGAAGGGTTTGAGGTTACATATACGATAGATTCTAAAACTTGATTTTTATACTTATATTTTTATTTTTATACTTCTTTCTCCCACCTTTTTTTTATATTATATATCTCTTGAAGAGAGAATATTGCAATACAAGAAACATAACCGAACTAGCCTTCTATATACTCTAGTTACTCAAGTGCAGAGGAGAAGTACTTCAATTTTTGTCACATTTCAAAAACTTCCTTTAAAAAAAAATAGCTAAAGTAAAAATAAAATAAAAAACAATGTTTTTTTTACAGACTTTTGTAATCAGCATATTGCTATATAGCAATATATTGTAAGTGTTGTTAAATTTTGATAGTAGGCCTACGACTTTCAGGCGGCTTGTATGGTCTACCCACCTCACTAAAAGTTACAAGTAGTGTGTTGTGTACTGAGAACTAGTGAACAGTCCAAGTTAGACGTGCCACGAGGAAGCAACAACGACGTGTGATCTTCGTGCATCATTTTTTTTTAAATGAAAACTTTTTAAAAAACTTTTTTTTAATAAAGTGAATAATTAAATACAATTTATTTATAAGAAGTTTATTTTTTTTTAAATCAACTAAAGGTAAGTGAGAATGCGAAGAATATTTAAATTTTATTTTTTTTTTATTTTGTTGTATTGTGCTTACTTTTTCTTTTTCGTTTAACAATAAGCTGATATGCAGTTAAGGTTATATATTTTTTATTTTCATCAACAGTACAAATAAAATAATATACTTTTACACTGTTATTTTGATTATTCTTTTTGTTCATATAAGCTGTTGGTTGTTAGCAATGAGTGGTTGTGTTCCGCATGAAGACCGCTAGAGGTCACCCGTTTTGCTGAGTTTAGTCATTTATTATTATTTTTTAGGAACATAATCAAGTTTTTCATTTATTATTTTTACATGATTAATCCTATAATTTTATTTATAAAAGTTTGAATTTCATTTATTCACGTTTTATTTAACTTGCATAGTTAGTAGAAAATAATGTTCGCCAGTTGATGAAAGGGACCTACCTCATAATGTTTACTGTGTTGTTGTTCTCAGCTATAACATTAGACAAAACTCGATGTGATTAAAAAATATCAATAATAATAATTAATAATACATGATTTTGAAGAAATCAATTAAATGCATATTTTTGCTAAAACAACTATAAAGAATTTAATAATTATTTACTACAAAGTGTTTACAATTAAATTTTAATACTTTTTACTAATTGTATTTAATTATATAATAATTTTTAATTAATGGAGATCCACATCATAAATTACGTATTTTAATTAGAGTAACTACACGATATTTAATAATACTGTTCTATTTTACAAAAAAAAATAGTTTCAATTCCTTTTCCAATATTTTAATTAATCCGCGTGAGAAAATCTTAAAAATAATTCAATTTCATTAATTTAATGCTGAGTTTACCCAAACATCCAAAATTGTGTATAAATTACATAATATAATGTTAGCAAATTTAACAATTTTACTTTATTAACTAAAACGGTAATTCATTTTACAATATAATTATGTTCAAGTAACACAAAAAATCATATGTAATTTCAATTTATCACAAGTATTTTTATAAAACAGCTTTAATGTGATTTTTTTTTCTTATAAAAAGTCGATGAAGATATTTGCGATTTCCGTTGGTCGCATAACAAGCGTATCACTGTGGAAGGTCAAGAATTCAAGGATTACCGCGGCAGGCGCGGCGGCGCGGGGGGAGCAAAACAACAATATGATCCAGCAGCACTGCCGGCTAAACAGATGATGATGCAACTGTTGACGTAGGACTCGTGACCAAGCTAATGTGACTATTTCAGGAAATTTTCTAAAGGAGCTCATCTCTTCATAATTTCTCTTCCAACACAAGAATAATCTTGGCAGTATTCAAATCTTTTTAGAGTCTAGGTCAGTTTTTATATAAAGTAGAAGCCATGCAAAAGAAGAAAAGAAATTTGTAAAGATCTTCCTCAATAACTGTATTCGTTGCTAAATGTCATATAATGTTATTACTAATAATTCAATTTCATAAATAAGTGTATTTGGTAGTCTGTCAAATAATAAAGTATGACTTCCAGGGTGGATCATAATTAATATGTGCTGCAACGTTCCGAACGATAATTTCAGGAAGAGATTTAGAAAAAATTAAACCTGTATTGCAGGGGCCTTTGTAGGAAGTGTCATAATTATACTCTCCCACCCCCATTATGTATATTTTTATACAGTACTCGAATGATGGTAAGATCACATGAATTTTGAAATTTTTTTACCAACATTACCTTGTAATTTTGAGACCAGTATGAATATAATCTACATGTTCTTCAACAAGTGAATAAGTATAAAAAATAAGCAAATAATTTAAAAAAACGTTGACTTTCCCGTTTGCCTAACATGTCTATACTCAGGAGTCAGGAGTAGGCATGCTGAGACGGAGGGAGGCCAGAAAAGGCCTGAGTAAATGCACCCTCTCTAGTGTACTAGCTAGGGTGCCCAACAACCCTTAAGACAAAAATATTAAGGAGATTGGAGTCATGATTGTAAAATGGTGTACCCCTGAATAACATACGAGTTCCATAAGGAGAGGGGTACACCTTTTTGGTTTTGATTGATATCATTCATATATTTAAATATATTATACTTTTACTTTTTAAATGTAAAAATAACTTTTTTTTATTCGGGTTTATTTTAAAAACATTTCAATATTAACATTGTTTACAAAAATATACAAGAATAAATAAACCTATATATATTATTTAATTTTTCATTTTACCGTATTTTAATTTTTTTCAAAGATATACTGTGCCTATATAGGCACGGGTAACATAAAGATTTCTTTTCTCATACTTTTTATCTTATAAAGAAACGTATGAAGAGGATATATGAAAGAAAGGTTAGAGAGAGAGAGAGAGAGAGAGAGAAAGAGAGAGAGAGAGAGAGAGAGAGAGAGAGAGAGAGAGAGAGAGAGAGAGAGAGAGAGAGAGAGATTGGCGGCTTGTTATATCCAGTAAGTTTCTTCCAGTTGCCACGCGACCCCCCAGGTCCTGGTGAGCTCATCTCTCCCCCCCCTCCCTTTCATCCCCTAAACAACCCCCTACCCCACCCCGAACCTTGCCACCACACGTAAACATAGCAACAATAGCTCGAGTCTAAATCTGTCACAACAATGATGACACTATACACCGACCAACATCCACAAAATCCATAACAATAGGATTATTTGCTTGTTATGATTATGGCCATACATGCAACGAAATATATTATTATTACGTTAACTTTATAATGATATAACATTTATTTTAAATAATATATTTTTAGACCTAAAAGTTTTTTTTTAAATATATTATTCAATCAAGCTGATAATAAAAATTTTTTTGCAGTGCTGTGTATCTATTCATAAACTTAAGTTGATTTTTTATATTAATATGAAGAACGTATAAAAAAAAGACAATCAAAATAAATAATACGACTGCTAAAATGCTTATAGTGCCTTATATAGTAAAGAAAACTGATTGAGCTTGAAACAAAAACCAACGACACTTTTTTATTAAGTATCAAATTTGAGAGCTTAAAAATAATTATTAAACCATTATCGATTATGACAATATAATATTTTCATTGGTGAAAATATATGTTTGTATTTTGTACTCCGCTGCAGGCCATGATCAGTTTGACGTCCAATGAGCTTGCTATTAAAAAACATTTAAAAGAAGAGACAGTGTAGTTTGTAATCCTGCCAGTGTGGTAATCTGGTGTGAGATTGTATCGGGAAGTCCGTGCTTCAGAACAGGTTATTACATGGAAATTTGTGTTCTGCTGCATGGTGCTCGTGGCTACAACTGTAAATTTGGGAAAGGTACTTATCACGTAGGTTCTGCACCGACCATCTGAGGTTTCCATGGTTCCCTCAGTTCATAAAGACAATTGAAGTGATACGAAACACAAGTTATAGAAACAATAATATTTTATTGCTGCTTAAGTAAACATATACTTTTAATATGATCACAGACGTGATATGATACTATTATAAGTTTGAATAAGTTTGTTGCTCTTATACTTAATTGTCATTTAAGAACAGCTTGCAGATTTTAAAACAAGTAATGAATTAAATTGGAGAGATAAGGCAACGGGGCAGTTGGAATAGTCCATGCAGGATCCGATGACCTAAATGCATATTATATATATTTTTTATACCAATGTCCCAGCACATGTTATTTAGTCTACGTGCTGTAACATTTTAATAATAAAAGAGTTTAGTGATAATTTTTCATCACAAGTTTTATCTACAACAGGAAATTCATTGCAAAACCAATTTTGTTTATTGTCATCTCACCTTGATGGTATGCAACTTGCTCAGCACTAAAACCAAAGGTCATGGCCCCTGCTGCACATGCAACCTGCTCCATTTTGTTGCTTATAAAGTTGCATTTAATAACCTCAGGTCAAGTTTATTTAGCATTATAAATTAATGTTAATTCTGGGTAAGAAAAGGCAATGAATGAACCAAGAATTTGAAAATTTAACTTAAATTAAAAGAACACAAAATATGTAACTATTATTTACATATTTCATTATTTCATTATGAAATTCTTCATAATGAAATTATGAAATTTCATTTCTTCATTATTTAAGAATGAAGAAAATATATTTACAAGCAATACTTTATTGTAGTTATCAAATGCTGATTTTGGAATTCAGTAATGATTAAGGATATATTTTTTATTATTTGCAAGAATATAAAGAGATCGAGCTACACCACGTACCGTATTACACATTGAAAAGTATTTTATCAAAAAAGAAAAAAAATCACTCCAACAAATACTATTTCAAATGTTAAAAAAAAAAAAAAAAAATGAAGCTAGTCTTTGAACCTTCTTTTGATGCATTAAGAATTTTTCAGCTAGGTCAAAATTTCTTTGAGGTATCCGTATATTATTATTTATGAAATTCATGTTAATTTTTTTTAAAAAAAAAAAAAAAAAAGGTTTATGTTATATTATATAATGTCAAATAAAGTAGCTGCCAAGTTAAGTTGGATTGAAGCAGCATGAGGTTTTAAAACAACAAATTATAAATTTAATCAACATGATGGAATCAAAGTCCATTTGGAAAGGTCATATTGAAATAATCTTAATGTTAGTATTTTGTTGCATATAATATTTTAATTTATTGCAATATATGAATATTATTAACATTGATATTTTCACTCAATGAAAATTACTAAAAAAAAATTACAATTTGAAAGAAGATTACTTTACATGATCATGCAATATACT
Organism: Siphlonurus alternatus; assembly: GCA_949825025.1. Lineage (NCBI taxonomy): Eukaryota > Metazoa > Arthropoda > Insecta > Ephemeroptera > Siphlonuridae > Siphlonurus > Siphlonurus alternatus. The sequence continues at coordinate 31,266,347 of OX463780.1, read as the reverse complement.
TATTTTTAATACAACATCAATTTGATATTTTTAAAATAATTACAACATGCTTATATAATATTTTATACAAAACATTATTTTCGTTTGATTGCTCAATACAATATTATATATAGATGATACAGTACGTTGTATATATTCAAAAGAGAAAAGCTTTTAAACAAGAGCGAGAGGGGGGGTCGTATACTGTGTCGTATTGATTTTTAGCAACTGTTTACCTAAATGGAAAAAAGAAGCTTTTTTTTATTTTTCGTTCTCTTGCCTAGCTAGTATTTTTTTATTTCATGGAAAGCAAAAATCGCAAACTTAGTAAAAAAAATATTAAAAAGGGTTGTGAGGATAAAAAAAAAAATGTAAAATAAAGAGAAAGTATTATCTAAATTTTTAGTGCAGGGGGAACTAGGGAGAGCAAACCTAGGCGCTCGTGGAAGCTGGGAAATATCTAATTAGTGGGAAGATAGATCCGCGGCTCTCTCTCCAGCTTTTGCCTCTCATTTTCGTTGCGCGCGCGTTTTCTCCTCTCCACGTTTTGTTCGGGCTGCTGCCACTACTAACAGCACACAAAAACTAGGGGTGCAGCAACGCCGTTTCTTCTTTTACTTCATACTGCGTATATTTTATAATGGCTGACTTTTCTTTTTTTATTGTAATAAAATATTAAAATATATAATAAAATTTTAATTTTATTTTTTAAATTTTTTATTATTTCAATTTTCATATTATAATATAACAAAATTTACAACAAAATTTGTATGTTCGTTGCATTAATATATATTATTATACGTAAATTATATGTAAATTAATGGAGAGAGATTTTATTGATTTTTATATACTGATTATAATTAGACAGTACAATAAAAAGAGTTGTGAACAAAAAATTATATAATTAAAAAAAAAATCCATTTTAGTTTTGTATCTAAATACAATTAATTAGAAATAGGAAAATAAGTTCATTAAAAGTGAAAATGACATGTAACTTACATAATTTAAGCATCATTGTACTTGCGTTCTTTTCCAGTTTACCATAGTGCTACACTTTTCTGTTGGTGTTACCATATATTTCTCCAGTCACATGCAGTAGAAACACCACATGGCGAACCCATTGAGGTGCATGCAGCACCAGAGCGCCGTGCGTGAGGGGGGGGGGAGCGAGCGTAAAGTTACTCCCCCTCTCTCACTTACGCTAATTAATGTCAAGCTAATTGATTGACACGTTCATTAGTATCAAGAATTGCAAGTGAGAAAACATTATAAAAAATTGTTCTATTCTGCATGGATTTTATATCAATTTATGTTAAATAATACAAAATAATAACTGTTAATTTTTATTATATTAATTAAAAGAAGTAATAATTTTTTCTATGTGTAATAATTTTGTACCGACGATTTATTATATAATTTTATAGACAGCATATTCAGTACAAAAGGTGATATATATATATATTTTTTAATTTGTAAACTAGTGACGACAATCTGTTGTTAAAAAATAAATTTCCTTGTACGTACAGTACATTGATTTATATATATTTAATTATATTATAATTTAGATGAACATTGGAGCCTCAAATTTTTAAACGTCATGGTACTCGCAATATTCGTAAATGGCTGAATTGGACAAACTTTTAATATTAAAATATGTTTGTATCAAACCAACATTTTTTCAAATATACTTTAATTGAAACAATACAAATATATGTCGTATTAACAATAAAGTTTGAATAATTGAATTATTGAAAATAAAGATGCTCTCATGCCAAGAGATTATAGCTGAGAGAATCTATGATGCGAGTGACTACACACGCGACTCACGATATACTTTCACATGAATGATTTTATTTCTCTCGTCAATCGTTCGCGCTTACGTTTGCAGTCACTGGACGTGCTGAGCGAGTTGCAAACTTTTCAGTTTTCCAGGCTGATATCAAAATGTTATTTTTTTTTCTGTTTTATATTAAAACATGTAATACTTAAAAATCATTAATTGGTATAGTTACATTATTTTGGCCTAGAAAATTTTATTGACAGATTCATACTTGATTATTTATTAAAAAAAATAAAATTAAATATCCTTGACGCCGTTATTACCCTTTCGAGTGTGGCCAGGCCGATATTTTAGCCTGTCCAGCTAGTAGGAGTTATCTTACGACCGAGCTGGGGCTTACCAGGCTCCCAGAACCCTTTTCTGCACTCTTCTGGGCTCCTACTACCAGATCTGTGCAGCCTGCAGTAGCAGTGTAAGACTGCAGGGCAGCAGAGTATAGATTATTTATTATATTTATTTATTAAAAATATGCCATGGTATTTATGCACTAAAAATTTCTAAAAAGTGTGATTATAACCGTGCTGTTTATAATTATATAGTGATAAACCTAGTCTTCTTTCTGGCTTTCTGGATAACTCTTTATTTCATGAATTGTACCCTATTTTATATACAATATGCTGTTAGAAAATCAAGATTTTAAATAAAAATATATGCTAAATCGAATGAAACCCATAAAATAGTATAAAAATCAAATTTATTTCTGTTAATTCCATAGCTGTGCATAATATTATATAAATTTATAATTATTATGATCAAACTAGTAGCATAATAATAAATAAAAGAGTAGAACAAAATTATGTGGAGCGACACAGTCATTATCAGCGCCGCAAATTAACGAGAGGACAGTCACCTCAAGGCAAACTCGGTGAACATATTTTACGTGTGGTCTGTCGATATCTTTGAACATTTGTTTATGGACCTTGTATTTTACAAAAGAGTTATCATTATGGCATGTTCTCACACACTTGAAACTTTTAACTCCCATTTAAGGACGGCAAATTTTAAACCCCAAAATGTTCAGTTGTGATACAAATTCATTTATATTTATTTTTAAGTCCTTTGTTTTGTATCTGGAGACAAAAATTTAATCGCTTTGAAGAGTTTGTTTTTGACCAGCATATTGAAGTTTAACTTCAAACCAAAAATTTGTCCATTACACTTGTAGGAAAATTTGACATTTTCGTTAATTTAGTGTTATAAGAAATATTTTTTTTAACGACTAATCTCAGTTACTTCGGAGTCAGAATATTTCCCTGCAACCGAATTGAATGAAATAAATTTTAAAATATCGAGAATGTTCTAAAACTTAATCGCTTATGGTTTGAGCAAATTCAGTCTTGCAGTTTTCTCACAAAAGCTCCATTTCCGGTTTTCGTCCATAAAGCCAATGTTAAACTTCTACCTCGGTTTTCACAAAACTGATAATTAAGACAGATTCGCTTCAAAATTTGTAAGCCACCTATTGATGGTGAGTTCGAAGTCCCCTACAAGTCTTGTTGCAATCAGGTGCTAATATATATACGATTGCGAGATATTAACCTATTGAGATTCAACCTTATTAAGCATATAATTGTATCAAAAACTCTATGTTGTCAGTGTTTAGACATCCTAAATAATTGATATTTGTTTATTCTCTTACTAAACTTGTTAAAGTGACACTCAAGTAAAAAGTATTATACAGTATAATAAATATAATTACAGATGTGTGCCACAACTGGCAGCTGTGTAATTTGAATTTAGCACTCAAGTCACTTATTTTATATACTTTCTTATCTTAGATCGCTTAATTTAAGCGAGTATGAATAGGTTGAGCAACGATTGTAACCTTTTCCGGGTAGTGACATATTTGGTTATCTTCTTTTTATTTTTTTTAAATTTATTTTTTATTACAAGAAGTCAACTGCAAAAAAAATCCTAGAATTATTCTAACACAATTTATTTATTACTACTTTTCTTTCATTTACCGTTATCAGTTTTATAACAAAAAAATAATCTAAAGAGAAACAACTAAAAATTGTTGTTTGGTTACTATTAAAAAGGATATGATTTATATTAAATTTTTATAGTTTCTCCTACTTATATACGTATAATTATTGAAATTATTGACCTAAAAGTAACAGTACATAAGTCATACTATATAGTGTTATAATGGACTAATTTTTATTTACATGCTTGGGCTTTGGTAAAAACCAGATATATAATAAAGGATAATTGTTGTATATAAATTGTTCGAAGCTCACTATTTAAAAAAAAAGTATAGGCTTACCTTTTAAAATTCTATTATTATTTATTTCCTACAGTTAAATTTTGAAACATTATATTATAACTAGAGCAAAATTATTTATAGAATCTAATTGAAACTCCCAATATTATAATATTGTTGTAATTTTTGTTAAAAGGAATTAATCCCTAAAAATTATGCTAATTTATATATATATATATATATATATATATATATATATATATATATATATATATATATATATATATAGTGATTTTTTGCTAATATACAAAATGCATTAAATTTTAAATTATTAATTATCCGATGCTAAAAAATAAAAACCTGCAATGCATTAACGTATTTATAACTTTTATAGTCAGTTGCTGTGAAATTAAAAGGATAGTTTTCTTTAATATGAAGAAGATTTTTACCAGTACTTTATATCTCTACCTGTTTTAATTTGACACTTTGTGCTGTTGGAGATAATTTTTGAAGTATTTATTTTAAATTGTCACAATACGAAATGTAACAATCGCAAATAATAAAAAAAAAATGCATATATAACGGGACTGTAAAGATTATTTATATACTTTTAGTGGTTTATATATAATAAAAAACCTGATCTATGTTGCGTGTGGGTACTCGAATAGTTCCATTACATAATGCATGTCATCGTGGGAGTGGGAAAAAAGCGTATTTGAACAAAACCACAAAACGGCACAAATCTATTTGAAAGTAAAAAAACTTTAAATGTTCTAACTGTCAATTTTACAAAGTTTTAATATTTTGAAGTATTTGAAAGCTATTTTTTCATGCATATACGAATTAACGAATTAAGAATGCAGAATTAAGACCTTAAAGAAGTCCTTACACAATACATTCACAGCTCGCGACCCAAAAGTCAGGCAGTCTCGAGTCTCTCTCTCTCTCTCTCTCTCTCTCTCTCTCTCTCTCTCTCTCTCTCTCTCTCTCTCTCTCTCTCTCTCTCTCTCTCTCTCTCTCTCTCTCTCTCTCTCTCTCTCTCTCTCTCTCTTTTCAGTGGAGGTTCGCCATGCAGAGGGATATATATAGTCATGCATGGTATTTTCTCCGGGCAAATGAGCCGTTAATTCACGCAAAGGAGGGTTAATTTGAGGAAAAGGGGGCATTTAGAGGATAAGGCCCAATTTTAATTTCTTCCACTGGGCCAAAAATTTGACAGATCTCCCGATTTCTACACCCAACCGACCTTATAATATGCACTTGGATATACTGATGTATAAGGTCGATTGGGTGCAGTATGTGTACACTGGAACACTAATAGTAGAGAGAGGGTTTATATACACAATTATACGATTTGAAGGGACCCGCTCTCTCTCTCTCTCTCTCTCTCTCTCTCTCTCTCTCTCTCTCTCTCTCTCCAAATCTTTTTGTATCTTAATTTTCATTAATTGCTATACCGGCAAACTGTTTCACTGCCAAAATGCTATATAGATAAATAATTATTTACATATTGAAAGCAAAAATCCGTTAGAAAAGCTTATTTTTCTAATGCAGGATATTTTCGATCAGTTTCAAAATCTTATTGATGTCTAATCCTTAAAATGCGAGAGGCCACGTGACCAAGTGCGTATGTTGCAGCCTCCAAAGGAAGATCATCCCATCAAACGTTCAGCGGGTCCATTCAAAAAGACTTTACCGACGCCGAGTGGCACAAAGAAGAAATACTTTGCAAGCCATGTGAATCGTTTGCAAAGCAGTATTTTAAATACACTATATATAAAAATATAAATCTATTTATGCGCGTCCTTCAAAACATTTATTAATAATTATAGATCTGCAATGTATACATGATATATATTCTACATCTTTTATTATAAATTATCTATAAATACTCTCATTGCTCTGTATGGTTAAAAAATATAATTACATTATCGCAAATATCTTTATTAAAATGAGTCGCATAATTATAATTGTATCATTTCTGAATTTCAATTTTATTTTACAATATATTTTATAAAAAAAAAAGTTTGCCGTAAAAAAAAACTTGACTATTACAAAACCTTTTCAGTTAAACTTTTAAAAAGGATTTATTATTATACTAAGCCAGGCTCGGACTGGCCATAAGAGTTGGTGAGCGATCGCTCAGTAGGCCCCCTCGGTTGGAGGCCCCCAAAATGTTAAAAGTAGGCCCCCCCAGGGTGAAGTAGGCCCTCCCTACATCGCGAAGCGATGTTAGATTTAATGTAGACACAGTGTTCTGAAGATGTAGAGTAAAACGAGAGGCTTAAATCACAGTACAAAGAACTGACTATTATATTTAATAGGTATTATATATTCATAATAATCAATTACTTCTTATACATTTCAATTTATTTGCTATAAATTTTCAACTTTGAAGTGCCAGAAATTTTTAAAACAAAAAGACAACAATTACATAATAACTTTCATGAGAGAATATAAGGGTCCAGTTGGAGGCCCCCCCAAAATATAAAAGGTAGGCCCTCATAATGAGGGCCTATCTTTAATATTTTTAGGGGGCCTCCAACCGCCGTGCCGAGGGCCCAGGGTCCTTATATTTCTTAAAAAAAAAAAGTATTGTGTAAAATTCTCCCTCATATGACCAAGAAGGCCCTCTATACACCGCGATCGGAAAAGATGTAAGAAAAACGAAGGAAAATAATTTTGGAAAATTAATGTAGAGTAATTAAATCAAGGTGTAAAGCCCTGAAGGCCCCTTGGACCTGCAAGGCCCCTTGGTCCTGCACTAATATATAAGTCAAATTTAATATTAACATATTATTGAATTAAAAAAAATCATACATTTTATTTTTAAAAATACCTAATATAAATTATAGATTAAATTTTTTATTTATTTATTTATTTATTTTTTTTTTTTACATAAAATCTTCCGCTAGCTTCGCTTTTTCGTAATTCGTAGTCTCCTTCATACAAGACGAAAAGGTGTATTTAGCACGTACTTGTTTCTTTCATTACATTTTTTTATTATTATTATATAGTATTTTTTATCTATTCATGCATGATTTAAGGGTAAGATAACGCCACCAATGTTAAAAAAAAAAATCCCTCACACAAAAATTTTGAAAAAAAATTAAAATGTTCTCCTCTACACCCCCTATCAATATTAGCTAAAATATCAGACCTGCAGCTGTATACAAATACGATCTGGTTTTTGAGTTATTAATTTTTAAAGTTGACTACGTTAAAATGGAGAAATGGAAATTCCATGTTAAATTAGTCAATTTTAAAAATTCATAACTCAAAAACTAGATCGTATTTGTATATATACCTTCTGATATTTTAGCTACTGTTAGGGGGTGTAGAGGAGAACATTTTATTTTTTTTTCAAAATTTTTATGTGAGGGATTTTTTTTTAACATTGGTAGCGTTATCTTACCCTTAGTGCTCAAATGACTTAAATGAGAAACTGCATATTCGGCCTAGAATGCAATACAACTATTTTTTTTTGCAAATGGAAAAAAAAAGAGAGAATCTAATTTTGACCTGAAAATTAAAATTGCATGGAGGTATTTTAACGCACCGCAATATATTTTGTAATGAATTCGGTAATTTTTCGAGCACAGTTAAGCAACTACACATAATATACATAACACAGAAATATATAAAAAAATAAATAAACGGATGAAAATACGTGCATTGCGATAAAAAAGGTTTGATTGTCCCAAATTAATTTATTTTTAATTAAATAAGAAGTAAGAAATGTATCTGCTCCATGAAAAAAACATTTTTCGGGAAAACAAACATTCCATTCAAAATCCAAAGTAACAAAATATTTGTCAACTTTTGCTGGGAATATATTTTTTATTCAAAGCTTTATTGATTTTTAATTATTTTTTTATCGTTTAACTGTTCAACGCCGGCTAAAACAATACAAAATTATTTTAAAATTTATAAAGTTTCGTATAAAAAATATATTCCCAACAAAAATTTTTGTTGGCATATATGATTTTACGTTGGATGCAATGATTTTTTTTCCAGAAAAATTTTTCTCTATGGAGGAGATACACTTCTCGTTTTTTATTTAATTAAAAATTAGTTTTTCAAACGAGGACAATTAAACTATTTTTATTGCAATGTACATATTTATTTTCATTCGTTTATTTTAAATATTTCAGGGTCATAACATGTTTTGTTAATTTAGTTGAATTTTTAAGTGCAAAGTGCGCAAATCGGGAAAGTCATGAAAATCCATTGAAAGAATTTTTTTTTTGTGATGTCAAAAAAATCACAGAAATTTAAATTTTTGCTTCAAAAATATGAAATTACGAATAAAAATTAAGAAATAAATTTACTGTGTGTCAGTATGTTTTTTACAATATTCTGGGCTTATTGAAACCTGCAGAGCTACAACACTCCAAAGTTCAGGTGACTCAATTTGTGAATCCGAGAGTATATAGTCATAATAATCCTTATTGAAAATCAAATTTTTAACGGTGAACCAAAATTAACATTTTTTTTTTTTTTTTTTACATTACTAGAAATATTTTGGTATAATATATGTTCCACAATAATTTCATAACATTAATTATTTTTCTAATTGTGCATTTTTTGACCCAAAGTCATCAGCACACAGAAAAATGTTCAAATAAGATTTTAGTTGTTACATTGGGACTTTATGCTTGCAAAACTCCTCGATTAAAAAAAAAAGGGGGGGGTGAAAGAAAAATATATACAGAAAATATGACTCGCGTTATCATGCACCAAAAAAGATTTATATTAATTTTTCCTTAGATTCCAAAATTTCTTAAAAAAAAAAATAATATAAAATCTCGTGATGTTTTGACATTTTTGTATTAAAAAATATAAGCAAGCCACGCCCCTTTTTTGAAAAAAAATCGCGCCTGCGGCGGGCTGCTTGGGGGGCTCCGCCCCCCAAACCCCCCATGGTGTAGGGGCCCCCGCCTTTCATTGCTCAGTAGGCCTTTTTACCCCAGTCCGACCCTGTACTAAGCCAAATAATATTTGAAAATCTAAGAAAGAAAAATTGTCATTTACTTCAATTTTTTAAATTAGCATTGTATTATAATGTTTGTTAGCTCTCAATTTAAAATAAATCTCATCGTTGTTTTATTTGAGTAAATTTATTTACTTGTTGAAAACCTACAAACATTTAACAAACTTTGTACAGTACGTAGCCTACTAACTGTGGAGATAATAAAAAAAAAAGTGAAAGTAAAATAAATCAGAAAAAAGTGTTGCTCACATATCGTTGCTTTTTAATAAAAATATAATTCAATCAAGATCAGTGTAAATTAAAATTTTATTTGTAATCAAATCTGCCAAAAATGTAATAAGGTTTCAATATTTAATTCCATTAAACTAACCACATATAAAGAGGCTGTATATTAATTAAAAAATATATTATGTTATGTATTGAATATAAACATTTTATAATTATTTTACTTTACATAATCTCCGGTAAAATAAACAATTAATTTAAAACAATAAAATTGTTTTTCTATATTTGATTAAATATTATATAAAATATATAATATATAATATTTTAGCAAAAATATCGTAATATTATTAAAATGATGGTGGTGGTGGGTAGTATACAGGAATATATAGAAATCGATTTACTCTATGTTTAACAAAGTATAATATATAACAACACAGAAGCAGTAACAGTATAGCTCGATTCATTGTAGTCATCCCTCCTACTAAAAACTGTATACACTTATGCGTATATAACATCGTGGCATGCGCACTAGTATAGCTAAAATAGAGTGAGAGAGAAAAAAACGACGAGGAGTGGAGGTGCAAATGAAAGTAAAAACCTCCAGCACTCTTTAATGATTTTACTCTGTTTTTAAAATTATATATAATGCCTTACAGTAGTAACATTTTCTCCATCATATAAAAATATAAATAATATTAAATTTTATTTAATAACTTTACTGTTGTAATGTACTATATATATTTTATTAATTTACATATTGCGTAGAATATATTATATATATATATATATATGAGTGTATATTATATTATGTATTCGTGTTATATATATTTATATATATATATATAGTTATATACATAAAAATTTGTTCGATAGAAATAGATGTGTAGGAATTTGATGAGTGAGAGGACTGAGAGGGAGAGATGGTAAGGGGTGGTGGTGGAGGTGGAGTTGCAATACATCAGCATTGAAGAGCGTACGGGGGATGCGGGGGTGTGAGGAGGGAGTAGGGGGTAATGGGGGGAGAGAAGGGGGTGGGTGGTAGAAAAATCCAATATGACGCACTCGTTTTATTGAAGTTGCTAGCAGGTCGTATTATGCTATTGCGCATACGCTGTACGATAGGGAGGGAAATATTCCTAGCTAGGGTAGTTTATAGGATAATTATACAGACATCCAATGGAATTGTCTTTTTTTAAATGAATCTATATTCTAATTTAAAATGATATTACTATATTTTAAATTAAACCGCTCTTATATGTTTTGCTATTTACTTCATTCTGATTGGTTTATATCAAGTTGTGAGTAAAATTTGAACCAATGAAATTCATCGCTACTATTGCCATCTCTATAATTCTGTGTAAGTTTTGATAAGAGTTACAGGAAAAGGGGTTGAAAATTTTTAGAACATTTTAACGTTACTTATGATTGGACTTCTGTATACTTTTTTAATACTTTCTCCCCCTAAAAAGTATGGTTAGTGCCTATTTATTCCGACAGATGTCCCATATCTGTTGATAAAGCTTTATTCGTAGTGCGCCTTTTTTCTCGAAACGTTTGGTTTTCTGTTTAGTGGTCTTTTTTATTTTTTGGCGTACTGACAACAGAAAATTTAAGTCTGGAAAAAAAGGTAAGAAAATAAAATGTATTATTTTTATTAGAAAAATGTTTTGTTAGGTGTTGTTTATATCATTTTTCTATATTATAGTAAGCTGGAGTGCGCGTGTGTGTTAAACTGATAGGCCGGCTAAAGAGGGTTTTCCCGCAGATTTCGACTTCGCCGCGCGCCCACCGCGAGTAAGCGAGCCGCGGCCGCGGGCAGGCGAGCTGATCGCAACGAGCACTTCGAGCGCTCACGTCGCACGGTGAACTTTCGCAAAAGTAATTGCTACTACTTACCGTTATAGCACTTACTAATATATATTTTCCTACAACTATGATATTTTAATACTCATAAAAGATATACAAGTGTAAAAATGTTGTAAATTAGTATTGTTATTACCGAATGAAGCACTCGTATTTCGCGGGTAAGTTTTTTTTTATCTAATATATTTCCGCCATGCACTTGTACAATGTATATGTATAAGTAGAGTAATTGTCAAGTACTCTTGAGACATAAAAAATATAGTGACAAGTGAAAGTTGATCGTGAACTAGACCTAGAATGTTAAATTAATTATAATTGTTTTATAAATATATGGAAATTTAAAGTGAGTAAAATGCGCGCTCTTAAAATGGAGGGAAATAGAATTTGAATGCGAAAATGCGTAAAGAAAATAAAAAAAATTTACATGAACAAAAATGTGATAATTGCAAAAAAAAAAGTTAATTTCGCGAATATGTACTTGTCTTTTCACTACGCCATCTTAGATATTGGGCGTACAGAGGGTCTAGTAAGACGTGTAATGGTGGATTTTTTTTTTAACTCATTGCTAGAGTGGCAAATCCTGCGTGAGCTAGGTACTAATCAGGTGGGACCTGTTCAGCCGGTTTAACTTCAACTCGCGAAAATGCTAGGCCACACTGGCCACGGGCATTTGAATCATGAGTTAACAGCACGAACTCAACTTAAAAGCACGGAGTCTAAAAGCTAGAGGTACAAAATCTGATGGTAAATATGAATTTAAAAAGAAATGGGTGAAAATATTTTGACTTAAAATTTTCTTGTAAGATTTACTTTTTGAAGTTTTTTTGCACATTATATATTATATGTTATTAATTAATTCTTTCAATTTTTGTCACAGCATAAAAAATATTAACTTTATGTTTTTTCATGTAATTTATGCATACCAATTGATTTATTTATTATTCTGGAATTTTAATTTAAAAAGAGAATTTGGATATGCACCTCAATTGCGTTTATTTAATAATTTTTTAAAGTACGTATGTATGATTATAATATATATAAAAAAAAATATTCTCTGTTAAATGTATAAATGCATAATTAAATACTTGTACTGATAATTTTGGCAGGATATAGAAGAGATCTGATATGCCTGCAATATTAATAAAAATTACAGTAGATTGATTAAAGTGCCAAACAAATCAAATTAATACATAAATCATTATGCAGAATTTATAATAGATGACCTAGCAATAAGAAAACTGCAACGGTGGGAGAGCGTGTGATATTGTCAACTCGTTGGAAGGTTAACATGTAGAATTAAGATGTAATTTTCCTGACATTTCTGTATTGTATTGTTGCAGGGGGAGAGGCGGAGGTAAAAGATGGTGGACACGCAGCACTTCTGTCTGCGCTGGAATAATTACCAGAGCAGCATAACATCTGCTTTTGAGAACTTGCGAGATGACGAGGACTTTGTTGATGTAACACTCGCCTGCGAGGGCAAGAGTCTCAAGGCACACCGAGTTGTGTTGTCAGCCTGCAGCCCATACTTCAGAGAACTGCTCAAGGTGAATATTCTGCAAGGATATGAATTTTGTATTGATAAATTTCCCAGATAAGGAGCACCATTCTGTACTACGTTTGCTTGCAAGTATAGGTTTTGCTGTATACTAGACCTTTTTAATCATCTTGCATTCAATAGTAAGATCAACCCAGTCAGTCTCAGTCGAAAGGTTGACAACAGGAGATACCCTCAGCAAGTGAATCATATTATAATTTTGATGGAAACCACAAGAACACCTACTTTTAGGCCACCAGAGTATTAAGTTTGTACCAGTGGAGAGATAAAACAGTTGAAGTCTTTAAAGTTGATGTTAATTAAAATAGGAACAGTTAAAAAATAATTCAACTTGCCACACCCCCTTTTTATTTACATTCTTTTTAAAGTTTATTTTTATAGCCTTAACTAGCAATTTGATTTTGTTTTAATTTTCATTTATAAGTATGGCAATGTATAAATGTGTTGAGTTAGTATATAAAAAAAAAAAAAAAAATGTGACTAAAAACCTATTAGTTGGTGAATTTGCCTGACGTGTCTGTTTCTGCAGAGCACACCATGCAAGCACCCGGTGATCGTGCTGCAAGACGTGGCATTTGCAGACCTTCATGCCCTCGTGGAGTTCATCTACCATGGGGAGGTGAACGTACACCAGCGCAGTCTCACTTCATTCCTGAAGACTGCAGAGGTGCTGCGAGTGAGCGGCCTAACACAGCAGGCGGAGGAGAGAGAAGAGGTGAGCAAGCAGCAAACAAACTAGCTAGGAGCTTAATAAAGTAGTCTACGATACTCAGAAAGGAGGGGGGGTGGGAGAGAAGGGGATCGCTTTAAAGGGTTGTGGGCTCAAAGCAGAGCAATGTTCCGCCCCTCTCTATATCTCTTTTACCTCCCTTCCATTTCCGTTGGTCTCACCTGGCATCGCTTGTAGAACTGCTATACATGTAGTAGTTTGTAAGTACAGTATATCTGGCAGAAGGATGCTGTATGCATATTATTTCCTTACCTGCAATGGACATACAATTTTAACTTTTAATACATTGTATATAAAAATTTTAACAAATAGATAAATTTCCATGCCTCAATATTCAACTTAAAACGTTGATCTAGAGGGAGTGGAGAGGGGAAGCACTCCTCACTGCAAGAACCCGAAACACCCAATTTTGTTTCTATGATAATATCAGTACTGTGCTTGTATTTCTCTTTTGTTTTCTATTTTATTGCTAGGCACAGTTTGCATAAAGCATATTGTACAGTACTTGTTTTAAATAAAAAGTGAAGGTTTTCAGAGTATATATCGGTATTATATTTTTTACTCACAGTTATTACTATTTATTTTTTTAACTCACAGTTATCAGTAGAGAAGAAATTTTAATTTATGCATGTTATAGGTCCCAACAGTAATATTATATATAATTGTAACTAAGCTAACTTAGTTACTGGTATGTACCTCTGTTTAGATTTTAATAGCTCGTAAATTCCTAAAATTAATGTTTGTGACACATTATGAATCTTGTTTCAGATTCCACCAAGCGTAACTCGCAACCACCAACAGAGCTTCTCCGAGAAGATTGATGATGGCATGTTTCCGTCACCCATCACTGCGAGTGCTGTGGGAGGTCTTCGCAGGCCGGCAGTCCGCAGGGACTCCGAGCAGGCGGGTTTGGGGGCCACGGGTGGGGGAGAGTTTGACCTCTCGGTGCTCAGCAAGCGAGCCAAGTGCGATGACGGACACAACAGCGTAGTCGCGGCCGCGGCAAGCATGTTACAACAAGCAGCAGTGGCAGCCGCAGCAGCTGCAGTCAACCAGGTGTGTGAGCAACAGGTGATTACTTTTTTTGTTTACTGCTCCTAGATGACTTATTTAATTTTCCCAGTGTCTGTTTTAAATCATAAACCCAGCCATTTATTGCATAAAAATGCCTGCTAAATGAGTTGCATGTTCATTTATTTAAGCAAGAAATAACATAAATATTTATAATTAAAATAGTTCAGTAGTCTCAGCTGTTTGTGAAAGGAAAAGGAAGTGGGGGGGGGGAGTAAAGTACCAACAAACTAACTATCTATTGGCCCAGCATGTGGTATACTTAGGTGGTATACTTATACAGCTACAAAATGAATTGTTATTAAAGCTAAAACAATTGCATTAATAATTTAGGTAAACTAAACTTGCCAACACTGACTAACACCTCCATCTTCTTTTTAGTCCACCCCTGAAGACTTCTCCCCCAAGTCTCGTCGCAACAATGGCGGAGAGATTTCTGAGAACAACCACCATCATCATCACCATCATGCAGAGAACCACGACCGTCGTAGTGACCGGTCTTCACCTGGTGAGGACGTCAAGTCGGAGCCCATAGAGTCGTGTCCCAACATCGAGGTGGACAATGACGACTCTGTGGACGGTCGTGACCGTAGCTCAGTGGCGTCCGGCCAGGACGAGACGGACAGTAGCGCTCAAGGCCCTCCGCCAGGACACTTCCACCCGGGCTCCGTGCAGGACAAACTGCAGTCGCTCTTCTCAGCAGGCAGCTCCCCAAGCCAGCCAGCCTTCAACTTCAACCTGCCAGTTAGCAGACAAGCACTCTCAGAAGCAGCAAGTCTCTCAGGTAAGCATCACATGTGTGCTCTCAGTATTCTTATAATTATGCATGATTAACTTAACTTTTGATGTTGTATGTCACATTACTGTTTGTTTTTGTTTTTTGTTTTCACTCTTTTTCTTTTATCATTTATACGATTTAAAAAAAAAAAAGTTACCATAACTTTCATGCTGTAAAACACTTCTGAAGCTTATCAACGTACTGATGTATGTATTTCAATTTTAAATTTACCTTTTCTCTCTGACTTAGTGAAAATGTAGTCAATTTTTTATCTTTGTTTCTCTGCTACATGGGTGTCTATATTTTTGTTTGCAGGTCTGGCGAATGCAGCTGGCCTTGGCAATCAAGGGGACCTGAGCATGGGCTCTCAAGGTAAGCTCTCGTTCTCTTGTTTTCTCTACTTCCTTGGCTAGAAACACCAAACACACACCAACCCTCCCTCCCTCCCAGGATAAACATTAAACTGCATTAATAACAAATCTGTAAAGATAATATACTGTATGTCCATTAGCTGTGCTAATTTTGTATTCTAATATAATGCAGTAAATATTTTTTTTTAATTTATTAAAAATAAATTCTTCCCTATAAATCCTACACAAACATTATCTGTACTGTGGTGTTTCTAGTCATAATATATAAACGATACAAAAAAAAAAAAAAAAAAAAAATGTCATCTTGTTGCATGGTTATCAAAATACATATTTTTTTTCAATTTATTTACAATGGAATTGACTTTTATGTTTGATTTCATATAATCAAGTTTGATTATTATGGCCTCAGCAAAATGGGGCTATTACGGTCGAAACATTGATGTAGAGCTAGCTCACTAGCTCCCAACAACTCTAGCAATCCAGGCAGTCAGGTTTCCTATAATCCTGTAGATAGGTCTTCCTTCCTTTCCGTATGCTATCGTCTCATTATTTTTTATTTAATTTGTTTTATTTTGTATTGTGTGCATCCTATCCAAATAAATTATGCATTTGGCTGCATCCGATTTTGTTTTCTGTTAAGTATATTAAGAGTGGGCATGAATCATTCAGGTATTTTTCATCAAAAGTTTAATACATTACAAGAAATCATCATTTAGGAAGAAACTTGCAAAGAAGCTGTATATCCGAGCTGCTAAATTATAAGGAATCGACACACTTAATGACTTTTTTTTTTAAATAAAAAAAGGAAGAAAAGACAGCAGAAATGATTGAGACAACAATAATTCTGTTTAAGTTTACAGGCAACGAAATAACAACACAGCACAAAAAATTGAAAAGAAGAAGCTACACTTCTTTTAAAGTTTAGATTTAAATTATTACAGTACTTGATTTTAATAATTTTTATTTAAATTATTTCTACTTCAACCCAAGAAGATCGTTCTGCCAGTCTTTGAAGAACGGAGAAAAAAAGAAAACAATAAAAAAAAAAATGTAAAAAATATAAACAAATAAAATATGTGATGGACGGCTTATTTAGGGACCATGCATTATTATTATTTTACCTTTTTGCTAATATGTTTTTTTTATATAAATAAAAAAACATCATAGTACCGCTAGTTCTCGATAGAATAGAGATAGCACATGCAATTTTTTTTTAAATAATATAATTTGCTATTGTTGGTGAGCTAGTGAGTATATAAAAAAAAAAACATTAAAAAAAAGAAAAGTAATTTTTTTTTATATTATTGTGGTCCCTAATAAGAGCCGTCTATCATCTACAGGTTTTGTTCTACCGTTGAGGGGTCTTGGTTACCGATGTGAGCCGTGCGGTAAAAACCTGACGTCACCCCAACGTCTCCGACGTCACATTCAGAACGTGCATGCCAAGCCAGTCAAGCCTCCTGTGTGCAACATCTGCAACAAGGTTTACAGCACTCTCAACAGTCTACGTAACCACAAGAGTATTTATCACCGTGCAATGCAACGTAGAACACTGGCAAGCGATATTCATTAATATCACTTAGCTACATACTGACGTAATCAAACGAACTTGATGGTAGAAGATCGATGGAACCCCGTTTTATTTATTTTTTTTTTTAATTAAGTAATTTTTAATTTAGATACTCCTGTACTGTATTAATCTTTGGGTTAACTATGTAACATTTTAAATTGTCAAATTTGTTGGAAATTATAGTGAAAATACTTTATTATTATTTGGCATTTTTTTAAATGTAAATTTCCAATAATTGATTTTTTTTTTTATTGCTTATAAACCCCTTTTTTTTCTACCATCAAAAACACAAAATTTTGATCTCCATTTCTGATCCCCTCTCCTCCTTTGTTGTATTTGCCTTCAATTAAATAATTGTTGCATTTAGATTGTTGATAAAATGATAAGCTATCTTATCTAAGAATTGTAAGCTTGTTTGATAACATGCTTAATTATTACATGAAATCAAATAATATAGAGGAATTAAGGCCAAATGATCAATGGCCACTCTTAAAAATATATTAACTTGTTTTACATAAATTTAAAGCAATTGGACTGTATTTTTATTACCTTTCATTTGGTTCTAATCTCAGCTAGTTGTATTATATTGTCTCTCCCGATATGTTGTTTCTAACTTTTAATCTCATAAAAAAATGTTTGTTTGTTTTTTTTCTTTGTTTTATTGTCCAGCCTGATGGATTTTAATTAATATTGTTTATAAAGGTTTTAATACCATGTGCCTTAAGCAGAAAAACACAACCCTTTTTCATCACTCTAAGTGAATGAAATTTAAATTAAAAAATAGAAAAAAAAAGTGAGCTCGTAGAGTCTCGGTGTAAATGTGTATAATTATTATTACCATTAAAATGTAATATTCATTGTTAATCCATATAATTTCTGTCATAAAATCATAATTGTTAACTTAAAAATAATAATGATAAAAAAAATTACAGTCAACCATTATTTAAAAGCTTTGTTGTCTTTTGTTGCACACAAAACAATCAAATAAAAAAAAGTAGTAGTTATTAAGTTTTTCAACAGAATTCACAGGTGTGTTTTGGGTTGATTGCACAATTAATGTTACAAATAGAGCTAATTGCATCTTGTTGTATGAAAAATGATGATTGACTGTAATGGTAATAAATGCATTTTTGTATCAACCAAATTTTTAATAAGTCACGGATATAGTGAATTAGTTTTTATGAAAATTGTAATTAATTAATTGTGATATCTTGCATAAAAAAATATGAGTCATTAAAAATAATTAGCGAGAAATATTTTATAAATTTATGTTTTAAAAAAAGACTCATAATTTACTGTTAATTGAGAGGAAAAAAATTGTACAAAAATATATACAAATCTATTGCAGTGCATAAAATGCAAAATATGAAACGATGGATTATTTGAGACTGTAAGTTGATGACATAGTCAAGATACAAGATTGTTTATTAATGTTTAATTCCTAACTTTTAAAAATTTCTTAAAATACAAAAAATCATATAACTTTAATTTATAACAATGTTTAAAGAAAACATTTTAATCTTACTCTTATAATGATTTATTTTTGTATTTTAAGAAAATCAATTTCACTATCTTCTTATTATCAATGCTTTATATTTATTCTTCAGCAAACCCACTTTTTCTTTCTCAGTTTTCTTATTTACTGAGTCTGGAATGTGATGATAAGTTACAAATAAGGCATATTATAGTACAATACAAAAACAGTACTAACCCAAATAATAAATCGCAATCAAATTGATAAATTACACTGCCATTTTAGTAGGAGTAAAAGTATCAGACTTGTTTAAAATAGGGTACACAATTTCTAATATAAACAAAAATGTCGGCATTATTTTTTTATATATATATGGGATAATATTAATTGATAGATTTGGTGTGGTGGCTTTTTTTATATAAATAAAATCTAGAAATTTATTAGACCATTATCGTATGTATAAATGCGATTTGGTCAATAAAATTAACTCTGCGCTCCTCTATTGCCGCAGGAGGTGGAGAAGGTGCCGGCAAACATGAAGTTGTGGAGGGAGGGAGCCATGATGGCGCGCTGCCAGACCCCCCTTTGCTTCCTCCCCCTACCCCGCCCCAAGTGCCGACACAGACACAGGCCCCTCCGCAGCAGCAGGTGCAAGTTGCCACCTCTGCTTCCCCCTCTACGCCCACCAGTGCTGCCTCCTGGGGGGCGGGGGGCAAGTTCAGCTGTGAGGTGTGTGGCAAGGTGCTAGGCACAAAGCTCACCCTCAAACGGCACAAAGAACAACAACATTTACAACCACTTCATAGTGCCGTGTGCCCAGTTTGCTATAAAGTATTCCGTACACTAAATAGTTTAAACAATCATCGTAGTATTTATCATCGTCGTCAACGTACAGAACCACCACCAAATAGAGCGGCAATTTAAATTTATAATAATTGATAGGTCGTCAAGTTATAATCAAGTTTATATATTAATTTTTTGTTACCTTTTTTTTATATAGATTTTTCATAATTTACTCTTTTTCAGCTTTTTATTGCATGATTATTATCTTATGTGCATACTAATTACCGTATAATTAAATATTTTTTTGTTAATGTACACAAATTCTATTAGGATAAAGTAAACTTTCTTTTTAGACTCCATGGAATGTTACTAAAAGTTTTATGTATAAAATATCTTTTATTTTTAATCTTATAAATTTATTGTTATAATTTTTTGTGAATTAGATTTTTATTTTAATTTCATATTATATAATAATAAAAAAGTCATTTTTCATTAATTTATTTATGATTTGATCTTGTAAATAATATTTTTAATGCCATGTTATGGACTGCTGTCTTATTATATAATTGCAACTCTTGCAATAATTTAATTGTACTTAATTTATCATACCTAAAACCAAGAATATATAGATGTAGGAGATATAATAATAATAATATACTTTGAGATTGTGATGAAAATGAAGAAATTGAAAAGTACTAAAAAGTGATATAAAGAAAGACAATTATTTGGGTTTGAACTGTACTGTATTTTGTAATGCCTTGTTGGAAATAGAAAGGACTAAGAGAGGTGCTTTGTCAGTTTAACAATACCACACACACACAACAATAATATATAAACAAAAATTATATAATAAAAATGTTGCAATCTTGGATTGAAGTGAGACTGACTCTGTGATGTAGTATAAGGAAGAAAGGTTTATCAAAAAAAAAAAAAAACAAAAACACAAAAATGTTGTTGTTGTTGTTGATGTAGTTGTTGTTAAGGTTCTTATTGCTTTATATATTCCTTTTTGTGCAAAGAAAAATGTTTTTTAATTTTCTGCTGCTTTTATACATATACTATAATTTTTTTTTTTAGCTTTCTATACCCCCATTTTGTTTCACTCCTTTTATCTATGTAAAATGTAAGCTACTTTAGACTGAGGTTATCTTATAAAATAATTGTATTATATTTTTAGGTTCGAAGTTTACTAAAAATTATAAGACTTATATTTTTATTATTATTCTTTTTTTAATTAAGACTAATTTGTGTTGTAGTTGCCAAAGCCATATATTTGACTGAATTTGAGTGATAGTTCATTGTAGTAAAATTGAAATATAAAAAAAGGAAAGGCCATTTAAATTAATTTTTATTTATAAGTAATACATAAATTAATGTAATGTTTTTTCAAATAAATTATTGGTCTTTTTGTTAAAAAGAATGTTATTAATTTTGACTGCTTCTTAATTTTTGAACTATCACTTTTTATTTTTGTATTTATTTTGATAATTCTTAGTCCAAAGTAGCCAATTTAATAATAACAATATTCTTACCTATGTTATACACATATTTCATCACCTATAATTTCTGTTTTTATTTTCTGGTTTTCAGTTGATATATACTTAATATAATTTGCAAATTGACAGCTGCTAATATTGTGATGCTATGTACTCCATATAAAAATTATGAGGATAAAATAGCTCTAAACCTTATTTGTATGGAATAGAGCAAGTGTACTGAAATCATTTGTCTTTTTATTTTCTTAACCACCAATTCTGCCTTAATTATCTATAATTTTAAACTATGTGTTGAATGCTCTAAATTAAACCCATACAGCAAGCTTTTTAAATTTCATTAAATTATATTTTGAAGTGACAAGTTTCAGAAAATAGCAAATTAAAATGCTACTTTGATATTTTGTAATGTAGTTTCAGATTTCTTTCAAATTGTTTCTTATTTGCATGGTAAAATTAGATAGTTGATATTAAACAGATTTATTTGTTTGCAGATTTTTATTATTTTCCCTAGCAAAAACTTTGGCATGCTATTAATTATTTTAGATATGCATGAGTGTTTTGAGTTTCCAAATCTGACTATCCCATCTAATTTAGTCAGAACTTGATTGTATTTTTTTAGCTTAAAAGTTTTTTTTTTTTTTTTAAATCCATATAGCGATATTGAAAGTAGCTAGTAGTTATTTTATTTTAATTTGAAATTTTTGCATGATATGTTAATTTATTTTTCTATCCCATTTATAGAAACAGAGAGATAAATTGGAATTTAGAGAGGAGTTAAAGATTTTTTTTTTTTTTTTTTTAATAATTATCATTTATTTTTCACAATTATTTTTTTAGAGCATCTCGTATTTTTTTCGGTTTTATTTTCTGCTTGCAGGGTCCTCTGCGAACCTTATCAAGAAACAGTTTTTCTGCCTGCTCTGCAGTAAAGTGCTCTGCTCAAAGGCGAGTCTTAAGAGGCACATAGCGGACAAGCACGAAGAGAAGCAGGAGGAGTTTCGATGCGTCATTTGCGAGAGAACATACTGTTCTAGAAATTCGCTTATGACTCATATCTACACATACCACAAAACCAGACCAGGAGACATAAAGGCCGAGCCCATTTAACATGCACAGAATTTTTTCCTACTCCAAATTAGAAATTTCATTGCTGCTACAAATATTTGCGGTTGGTTAACATTAATTATTATTATTTATTATTTTATTTACTTACACCTTTACTTGAAAATATATATTTTTTTATCGTGTCTCCTCTCTATTTTCCTGCTTGAATTGTTTGCATGGCTTGGTATGATATATTTTATTATTATGCATGATCTTTTGTTTTAGTTTTTGTTCCCCTTTTTGAAAAATGATTATCGAAGTTGTTTGAAAATTTATTTTATTTATTATAGACTGAATAGACTGCAACCCATTTTGACTTTTTCTCTTTGCTTACAGTAGATGGTGCTAGAGTTGATTTTTCACAGAATAATTATTTTATTGATTCTTTGTTTTATGATCTTTTGATGCTTATAAAATGTATTATTATTATTTTGTTTCTTAAAATGTATTTTCAATTTATTTCATTGTATCTGATATACTGATTTACAATTTCTTCAACCACAACGGTTTTAATACTCTGAATAACAAGAATAACACAATACTAATATTTTTCTATTAAATTTAGTTAATTTAGATAAGGTATAAAAATAACAATTTTTAATTTGCTTGCTCCTCTTTGTGTTGTATTTTTCCTTGCTTGATTCCATATCTCAGTATTATTCTATTGCATGCTTTCAATTTGACAAGTGAGGCAAAGAATGTAAATAAACAACATCAGGGATATATAATAATGAGATATTAGAATGTGAAAATTTTAGTGGCTTAATCGAAAGCAGGGGTAAAAATATGGTACTGCGAATTTTTTCAGATTTTTTGAGACCCAGAACTATTTTTAAAAAATTATTGAAAGTCTATTTTATGATGTCACGGGCGGCACTGCCCTATCCTTTTTCTTAAAGTAAAGTGCGCGCTAGAAAAAAAAGTTGAGTTAGTATTTTCTAAAAATAGTTCAAGTAGTCCTCCATATCAAACCAAAATTCAAAAAATTCTATCTCAAATAGGTTTGCCAGAAAAAAATTCCAAAGTCAGAGTGAACGCGTCGCTAAACATGGGGCCTTACCTGACAAAAACCCTCGAATATCTCGAAAAAATACACCGTTAGGTGGTATGGAAAAAATATAGTGATGTTCTATGACCCAAGCTTTAACCAAAAACCGATTAAAAAAAAATTCTCTCGAATCCATTTTTCCGTAAAAAAATAATAAAAAATCTTATGGGAATTAACATGGTAGATTTTCTTGATTTTTTTACGGAAAAATAGATTCGAGAGAAATTTTTTTTAATCGGTTTTTGGTTAAAGCTTGGGTCATAGAACATCACTATATTTTTTTAATACCATCTAACGGTGTATTTTTTCGAGATATTCGAGGTTTTTTGTCAGGTAAGGCCCTATGTTAAGCGACGCGTTCACTCTGACTTTGGAATTTTTTTCTGGCAAACCTATTTGAGATAGAATTTTTTGAATTTTGGTTTGATATGGAGGACTACTTGAACTATTTTTAGAAAATACTAACTCAACTTTTTTTTCTAGCGCGCACTTTACTTTAAGGAGTGCCGCGCATGACATCATCAAAATAGACTTTCAATAATTTTTTAAAAATAGTTTCCGGTCTCAGAAAAATCTGAAAAAATTCACAGTACCATATCTTTACCCCTTCTTTCGATTAAGCCACTAAAATTTTCACATTCTAATATCTCATTGTTTTATGCTTGATATAAGGGCTATATAGTTGTTACTGATCCCAATAATTATTATATTTTAGTTTATCCTTACATTGCTAAGATTTTTGTTGGTTCCATGAGATAACAAGAAGGGTTGTCTTTTAACTGGATGCAGATGAAATTTCTGTGATGTCACTTTCTCGTTAATTTTTTTGTGCAGAATTTCATCTCGGGTTGACTAAAGAGGGCTTCCATTTTTTTTTTTTTTTTTTTTTTTTTTTTTTTTTTTTCAGATTTTTGGTAACAGTTCTTTACACTTTTACTATTTTAAAATAATTTCATATCTCAAAACTACCCCCCTACCCCCCCCCCTTTCTTCCCTTCCATATGTATAATAATGCTGGGGCCACAGACAATAAATATTGTCTGTGCTGGGGCTTAAGTTTAGCAATATTCTAACAGATATTGTATAAGTTCAGAGATACATTACGAAACCCATAAACCAGAGTAAAACAATATACATGCATGGACTTCAGTATCTGACATTTTACTTTTATTTAAAGATAAATCTATGCTTGATACTAATTAATTTTTTTATTTATTAACTTGTCCACTATTTTTTTTTTTTTTTTAAGATATAAAAGTAAGACTTGAGAAAAAAAAAATCACATAATTTTCCATTTTAATAATTAAATATTTTATACAACATCAATAAATTTTAGCTAGACATAAATTAATAACTTCTGATAAATCTTGAAATTTTGTATGATGAGATACATGCTATTTTAATAAAATCACCACTCTGCAAAATTTTGCTTGGAAAAACACATGTAAATTTTAAATTTGCACTTAATTGAATATGCATGTGTCTAGCAAATTTTATTAAAAGTTATTGATATACTTTTTCTAATGTATACCCTTGAGATGGCCTTGAAAAGAAAACTCACCTTTAATAGATGGCAATGCAGTTTATGTATATTCAAATAATATTTTCTCTGGCTATGACATACCTTTTCACAAATTTACCCTATTTTTCTTGAATGAGAATCTTAGTTTTAGAAACAAAATATGTATTACAGTTTTTAATTTTTTTACCTTTTTATCATGATCGAGAAATGTGAACCATTTTAAGATATTATATTTGTCTGTACAGGAGAGATGCACAGTGGTTCTTCTTGCAAAGTTCCACCGCCTACCAGCAACATGAACGAGCCACAGGAGTGCCCCT
This sequence comes from Siphlonurus alternatus, assembly GCA_949825025.1. Classification (NCBI taxonomy): domain Eukaryota; kingdom Metazoa; phylum Arthropoda; class Insecta; order Ephemeroptera; family Siphlonuridae; genus Siphlonurus; species Siphlonurus alternatus. Next base: position 31,241,419 of record OX463780.1, on the reverse strand, counting down.
ACTGTCGGCGAATGTTCAGCTGTTATTACTCGCTCAAACGTCACTTCCAAGATCGCCATGAGAAATCAAACACTCTTTATATGTGTGAGTTTTGTAGTCGTAGCTATCGCACCAAGAACAGTCTGACTACGCACAAGAGCCTTCAACATCGTGGTACCAACGTGATGTTACGTCGGCTTCTTAAGACTGGCATGAAGAGTCTCATGGACCTCTCTACTCCTCCGCAGCAGCAACATAGTCCCTCTCCTAATTCCGCCACCGCGACTACACACTAGCAACACGGTTAGTAGTTTCCGCCAATAACAAAGAAGACCAAACTATTCACCCCCATATCTACATCAGTGTAAAGTCTGAGAAATACACACAATTTTTTTTTTAATAAAAATAATGAATAAAAATTATTTTTACAAAATTAAGAAAAATGCATAAAAAAACATATCTGTGTGAGATTAATTTTGATGTAAAATATTTAATTGTTTAATATTTAATGAAAAAAAAACTTAGTAAATTATTGTAAATTATGTATACACAGAAATTTAAAATTTATATATAAATGAAAAAAAATCATCAAATAGGTAGTTTTTTTTTTTAAATATTATTTTCTAACGTTTTTCATATAACTATCTGTGATGTATGTAAAGAAAAAAAAAAAAAAAAAGAAGAAGAAGAAAAGAAAGAAAGAAAGAAAATGACTTGATTTTACGATTGTGTTCAAATCATATATCTGATAATATTTCTCAGTATTTTACTTAATTAGTGTAATGACTTGGCCTGGTACAGAAAAATTGATTATACTGTTCATCTAAAAAATGTGTACAAGTAATTTATACAATAATAGAAGCTTTTTTTTTTTTAATTAGTTATTATTTAGACAAAACCCAAACAAAAATCTACAATTATATAATATATGATTATGTATTCATATTTTTACAGAAACTCAAATCGAAGAACAAATTTTGAATCAAACTTGTAATATATAATTGTTTAAAAAATAAGCTTCTGTTAATTACTTTACTTAATTGCATCAGAGAAATTATTGAGTGACACATTAATCCAAAACTTAATTATTTATTGTATTATTAATAGAAAGACATGGAAGCATGTTATTTATTCAAGGCTCAATAATAAAAAAAAAAAAATACAAAAATGTAAGCATTTTTTTAGGTATACATATTTTAAAAAAGACTTATATATATTTGAAACCCCAAGTTTAAAAAAATACAAAAAATGTAAAAAAAAAAAAAAACACAAAAAAATAATAATAAGACTTTAGACTTTTTGATCTATTATGAAAAAATTTATAAGACTCATTCCAAATAATAATAAACAAAAAATAAAATCTTGCGATGCTAAAACTTAAGTACAAAGTATAAATGTTTCTGCCATTTTGGAAATAGTTAACAAGAAAATTTATGTAGAATTTCAACTTTGTGTGTTTGTCTAAAATATTTGAGATAAATATGCCAAAAAGTGTGTAAAAAAAAAAAGTAAGAGAATGTTCCATGTTTTCCAATGTCTTATTAAAAAAAAATACTTTGAAACGCTCTATTATCTTCAACTCAGAGATCTATACAGGTATTTTACGTACATAAAAATTTATCTTAATTGAAACAATATAAATGTGTATTTTTTTTTTAAATGATCATCTTTGTGAAGGTTATATTAAAAAAAAAGACTTAAATTCTCTAGTTGCCAATTGTTCTCCTTTTTTAATATATAAAAAAAATATTGAAACTGGAAATATATCGTGCAAGAAAAAAAAAATATATAAATAAATTGTTTTGATGATTAAAAATATTATAAAATATATCAAATGGAATTATATGTAGGCTTATATTGAAGATTCACACATGTTATGTGGTGGTTGTATACACAAGAATTCTTTCTGATGGCAATTTTGAATGTGATTGTAATTAAGGTCTCATTGTTAATTTAATTAATAATTAATTACTAAATATTCTGCTGTTGCATGCAATATTTATATTTCCCTGTATCATAAACTCCCAGTAATTACTTCGGTTAATACTTCTACTTGTTAAATTGTTGTATCATGTGTAAGTCAGTTTTTAAAAACCAATGTTTAAACATTTTTTTTTAACAAAAAAATATTTACAAAAAATAATTGGAAGCTTACGCACACAATTTGCTTGGGAAAATGGTCATTATTAGTGAAAACTCTAGATAATTCATAATTAGATAAAGAGACAATAAATATAGAAATTAAATAATATTCACAAAGCTCAAATTAAAATATTAAGCTAGAAGTGCATTCTTGTAATTTGACCAGTTTGTTAATGCCCCATAGTATGTGTTATATAAATGTGTCTTTAAAAAAAAAGTGCTTATAATGTGAAAATTACTGTTGTTCTTGCTCTTTCTTGTATGAAAATCCACCTGGACTGTATATTACTACCTGCTAGATCAGTAGGAGTAGGACTAATATATATCATCTTAATGATCCAGCTGAATTTTAAGACAACAACAGATAAACAACAGTGGGATAAAGTCTAGTCTATGTTAATTTTATAAGCATTTTCTCAACATTGTTATTATATTAATGTCTCTTAAACTAATTATGAATAACTTTAAATTTACATAATTTATATTTTTTTTATATAAACTTATACTGACTTACTTAGCTGTGTATATTGAATATAGTCAAAACTTCTTATCACCCAAATCATATCTTGTACAGATTTTGTATTTTGTTTTAGTTATAACTATTTAAAAAAAATTATAATCAAAGTTTTAATTTAATATTTTAAAACATAAGACTTTTTTTCTTTTGTGGCATTTTGTTGCTTTATAATTTTATTGGGAGGAAAGATTGAGTTATGCTGTGGTCACTTTAGAACAGTCATCCATTTTTTAAATTCTTAAATATAAAAATATTTCATTATCGGACAATAGTTTTTACAGGGTATTTAAATACTACGCTAAGCATAATATAATTTTCCATTTTTAAGGCTGAGTGCAGCTACATATTTTATTTCTTCCTGTTTCTCTGTGCTCAAAATATGCCCCAAGTACTGAATATATTGCTTTTATTGGTGCATTCCTTATGTAAGCATAATATAGTAGTTATCTGCTTAATATAATTATGCTACATTTTATCCCTTAATGTAATTAATATTGTCTGTTTTCATGCTATAAGCTTTTATAATGATTCATACAACTTATTATAAAAATAAATGTTGTATTGAATGGCGAAACAATTTTAATTTGAAATTTTTGTTCATTCACATTTTATTCTAATTGACTATTATAATTATAATCAGAGTAATTAATTAAGTGTTGTTTGGTGGCAAAATAATGCAAATCAATTTTTTATAATGATTAATACATCAACTGCAGCATTAAATTATTAAAATTGTGATTTGCCTTTTTTACAAAATCTTTCATAAATTAACATTTTTTAATATGTTTTTTACTTATAACAAATTTAGTGATGTATTGTCGCTAAATTTTATTCCATGCAATGGATGACTGTTCTTTATATTTCTTGTTAATGTTATGTTATTTGTGGTTGACTGCAATATTTTAATTAGATTAATTGATAAAATAGGGTCAAAGATTAAATAGATTTATATCCTTAATTTGATACCAAAGATTATAATTGTTTTTGTTTGCTTTTTTTTTTCTTAATTTTCTTAGTCAAAACAAAATGTTAGTGAAATTTTTTTGTTATTTTTTTTTCTTTATTATTATATAATATTATAATTAATAATATTTTTCTTTTTACTTGAAGAAGTATTTTTTAGATTGTGTGATTTAAATTGTGAAGTTGAACTCCAGTGAGAAACTGAGAAAAAAGAAAATAAGTGTTCTTGTTAATTAAGAATATATTGATGATGATTTTAAAGCAACACGGACCATATATTGATAACATTTAATGCAACAGAGACATTTTTATAGATATATAATATTGTTGCACAAGTCAACAATGTTCCCGCAAACCAGAACCACAATATATTTCCCTGACAATCGTTAACTACACATCTTTATGCTCTTAACAGTCAAAATGAGAAAGCCTGAGTGAGCTTCTGTTATCATTTTGCTGTAAAATAAGGTTTTTTATATTTCAAAGATTTGATGTTAATATTATTTTATAGGGGTGACTCAATTCTTTGTAAACAAAAATAATTAATCCTTAAAAAAAAGAGCATTGAAGATGTGTTTTGCTATTTGTACACAATTATGTTACAATTATAACTGCTTTTTGTTACATATACAAAATAGACATTATATAGTTAGTAATTCCTTACAATATTAGGGTTTATTATTATCATATTACATAATAGAGCAACAGAAATCAACAATATTATCTTCATCATCATATTTTTTAATTTTTGTGATTTTATTGTTTTTTAAAATAAAATAAGTGTTTTTTTCCCTCCCTTTTAATGATACATTTAAAAAAAAAAGGACAAAATATTTGCTGTGTTTTAATAATTATTAAGATTTAAAATTATAAAAAAATATATCAATGATAGGAAATGATTATGAGCTTGTTCATGTGTCAATGGTACATATTGTTCATGGAAGTACATATCAATGTACGCTGTGTTAACGACTCAAGAAAAGAATTAATTTATCACTTCTTTAATCAACAAATATAATGTTTACATAAGTTATCATAAGCTGTTGATTTCAAAGTAAATTATCTCTTTTAATAAGTGCCAATTATGTGCTATTAATCTTTTTGTTTTACTTCAAATTTTAAATTTATATATCTAATAAAATTTACTAAAAAATTATTTAAGTGAAAAATAAAATTTCATAATTAATATGGAATTTGTTTATTAATACGCAGGCATTTTCAATTAATTCATTATTATGTTATAAAATACCTTCTTTTCATGGAAGTTTTTAGAAATTAATAAATTGTGAACTTAAATACTACATTAATTGGCACTTATAGCAAACCATGTTATGTTGATTTTCATAATAATATGATGTTTTTTAAATGGCAGGAAATATTGAGCCTTCCAAAACTTTTTTTTTAATTGTAGAACAAATTTTATGTATGTTGTGAATGTGTGCTTGTAAGCCTGTTATGGAAACATTTTTTTATTACTCTCATTCATTGAAAATCATTTTTCTAATGTCTATAGTTATATTAGAAGAATAGAGACAACAATTGTCTAATATTAAAGAGTTTATTTTTTATGTTATTAAAATAGATAGAGAAAAAATTATTAATTAAAATCATATCACAGTACACAAATTGCAGTGGTCCAAAATAATATAAAATGTTAATGTATATCTTCCATTCATCCATAAATTTTTGTGATTCAAATGAAACGTTTAAATTAAAAACAAAACAGCCATGCCATTTTTCAAAATATCACACTCAATTTGTTCTTTAAAACATATCAAATTTAATCTTTAAGTGAACTATAAAATATAATAATACATATACAAATTAAAAAGAAAAAAAATCAATATCATTAATTAAATTTCAAAATTAATATTATTAAATAAAAATTTAACAGCCCTAAAATCAAATAATTATTTTAGCATTAATGCTATTATGAGTTTACTTAAATATTAAACTATATCTTACAAAAAGAAAAAAATATATAAAAGGAAAATTGTTTTGAAGAATATAATATGTATTCAAATCACAAAATTTTCATAAAAAGAAATATTTACATATTTAAGAAGAATATGTAAGCTTTTACTCTGGGATTCTTGTTATAAATCTTTTTCGACACAAAATATATTGTAAGTTTTAAATATTTAAAACTTTATTTTTGTAGTATGGTCTTTGTAAATGTCTGAAAAAACTTAAGAATAATAACATTTGCCTTTGTTAAAAACTTCAACTGTTTAGGATTAAAATTATAATGAGATAAAAATAATGTCAATATATGTTTTTCGGACTAAGTATTTTCTGATTGAGTGACAATATTATGGCATAAAATGCAAGAGATTTTTCTGTTAGAGTGCTTGCTAATTATAATTAAATGTACCTTCAATGTTTGTTTAAAAAAAATAACAAACATTAAAAAATTACTCAATTAAAAATAAACTTAAAGTTTATGACTCAAGCTCTTCTATTAATTAAAAAAAGCACACTCTGCAGTTCAAATAAAATAAAAAAAGTTTATGAGATAAACTTTTTTTAAGTTTTAAAGATATAATCTTTTTAAAAATACTTTTGCCTCAATTTATTTTCTATCATGGAGTCCTCATAAGATGATGGACTTGGGCTGGCTCATATTTTAAGACAGATGTAAGTACGAAAATATTTTGGCACTAAAAGATAACCATTTTTGAAATGTACAAAAAAAAAATGAAAAATGTAAATCAATTAAATAAAATAGACACTGCTACATATTTACTGTGAACACCAATATATATATATATACAAACATAAATATATATGCGGCATGAACATTAAAAACAAACATTTGTGCCTGCAATTATAATAATAATAAATACCTGAACCTTTTTATGAGAAAAACCTGACACCTCGTAATTCAACCGCTACATGAAGACTTTATGAGCCTAAATTGAAATATTAACCTACAATGAAATAATGTTCAGATCATGTCAAATTGATTTTTTTATCTATTTAATGTTTTGATGTCTAATATTATATATTTTTGCTATATTTTTTTTTTCTCTTATTTAAAGGCCTAAAATTAACGAAATAATATAATTGTCCTACTCATAAAGTCTCATTACCAATCATAATTACCTCAGTGATCCTTTTCCTCAATCCACCGTTCTTGTTACACGGGAAAAAATATAATCACTTCGCTTTTTGTCATAAAAAAAGTCAAATATTTTTATTGGTGTACTTATGGTGTACAATGTTCAAAAAACCTTTCTAGTCTTTATTATTTAAATCGACTAGGAATGTTCGATGGATACTTGCGATTGCTCACAAAAGAGTAAAAAGTAACACATGAACAATAAGAGTAATTGAATTGTTATCAACAAACTTTGTGAGGAAAAGTCAGCTTTTTTTTTTTTCAGTGTAGCAAGTTCGTGCTGATCGTACTGGTGTTTAGCTTATCTTTCCCCGCTCCTCAAGTGCTCAGAGAGAATGATTATCAAACAGGGTAGCCGAAAATCAACCCATCAAATGGGAGGTTAAGAAGAAAAAAAAAAAAAAAAAAAACGGCCCTAATTTCTCTCTATAAATATTTTGGCTCAGCAGGATACATATTTTCTGCCTTCCATTTTATGAAAATATAAAAAATTAAATATAATAATTATATTATTATTATAAAAAATATTAAATGGTATGGTTATAATAATAACAAACAAAAAATACAAAAAAAAAAAAAGAACACAAATCTTAGATTTAAAATAGTTTCTGTTTTAATAATTACAAACAGCAAATGGTAGACCCGTACTTTTAAAATATATTATAATATATGAAATATGTGAAAAGGTTAAGAAAAAAAAAATAAAAATGTACTTCCATTATTTAGCATTCATGTACTAGATTATAGAATCCCGTCAAATAAAAAATAAAATATGTTCATATCAATGTTTGAAATTATTACACCTTTTTTATTTACTTCCTTTAAGTTATAGTTAGCTGTTGAAAATAATTTGCATTTTATCAATTTATATATATATATATATATATATATATATATATATATATATATATATATATATATATATATATAATTTTTTTTATTATGCACCAATAAATTTATGGGACGTTTCTTCCTATGAACCTCGAATAAATAGATAAAAAATATATATTCTGATTTTTCAGAACAATTTTGCAACAATGATTGAAATATAATTATGACGTCGTAGAGGTGTCAGCAGGCACGGACAGGGCCATGGATAAATTATAGGTCTATTTCCTCCATGGACAGGGCCAAAATGGCCCACGGTACACGAGCGAGAAGGAATGACGGCTCACATAGGCGGGGGCCAACACTCCAAAGGGGGGTCTGGGGGGCGGAGCCCGCCGCAGGCGCGATTTTGTTTAGGTTTTCACTAGACTTTTTTCTAAATTTTTCACAAATTACGCTAAATATAGCTTCAATTAAATTTTAATATTAGCTGCAGTTCGAAGACATCTCCCCAGTAACCCGCCGCAGTCACGATTTTTTTTTTTTTTTTTAGGTTTTCACTAGAATTTTTACTCAATTTCACTAAATTTATCACAAATTACACTAAATATAGCTTCAATTAAATTTTAATATTAGCTGCAATTAATATTATTTTACTATATATTATATAATACCATGACAAGTATTAAATCTTAATTAATCAAGTCTATAGTGATAAATTTCCAATGTTTTTTGAAAAACGAAAGAAGTATAGAACTCGCGATCTCTCCTTAATTTCAATTTCTTAATTTTTTTCTAGAGCATTGCAGTATACTGCTAAATTTACTGCATTAAAGCATATTCATGACGTATCAAAATATTTGTTTGATACAAATTAAACCAAAATGCTTTCATTAAATTTAGCAAGAATATAATGACGCGCACGCAAAACACGGTATTCATTAATACCCATGAATTTAATTTATAATCCTAAAAACATGGCAGAGACACGTGTATATAATATATAGGTATAATCCGTATAATACACACTGTGCATTCAACTGGTGATTCAACCATGCATGCATTATGCTCAAAAAAGAGCTTAATTCTCAAGAAATGAAAATCGGTGTTGAGACGGTCTCTATTAATGTCCGCTGTATCCCACCACCATGCAGCTGACTCTAATCTCTATAATATATCTCGCCGCGTGCTCTCCGCAAACCAAAAAAATAAAATTCCTGTACTTACCGGTATGTCCATGGACTGCACAGGAGGCGGACTTACCTTTTAAGCTTCTTATATATTGCACAGATTGCACTGAACACTATTTGCTGGTCACTTTAGTTCGGAGATAGGAGAACAATTTATAAAAACGTATATGCATTATATGCATGATACAGGTCGGTGCACACGTATATATTATATTATGCATACCGCCGACCGGTACGCACCTAATTGTAAAAAAAAAAAAAAATAAATAAATAAACCGGCTGTTGGCCGGGCCGGGGTTGCATGCGCACATTAAAAACACATTTTCTTGCAAAATAAATAATATAAACCCTAACTTTAACTCTTAAATTGTTTATTTGAATATTACATAGCAATTTGCTTTTATTTTGTTCATTTTTCAAGCATAAATGTCCTACAAAATCACTAAAATTCACAGAGCAAAATAAACACATGTCCCTTTGGCGCGTTTGTGCAATTAATTTTCAAGCTTTCAGTCTGCTGGCTAGAGTGCTAGAGGTGGCAGCACTTTCTAGCTATCAGGATGCGTTTCGATGCGTTTTTAAAACCCAAAAAGGCGCACTAATTTTAAAGTAGTTTTCTTGACGACTTCCAGTCATGTCTGCAGCATATTGCCTTATGGGCATGGCCATTGACCAGAAATTTGACCAATAAATTGCAGACATTGCAGCAATTCCACATATATTATGCCAGTTATGCCACATGGCAATATCAAGGAAATTGAGATGTTAACATCTCAATTTCCTTGGCAATATGCTGCAGACACAGAGACCCTACAAGAGGTCTCTGCTGCAGACATATATAATATATATGACTGGAAGTCATCAAGAAAACAACTTTAAAATTAGTGCGTCCTTTTGGTTTTGAAAACACATCTACTAATAGTCAGAAAGTGCTGACATCTCTATAGCCAGCAGATTGAAAATTAATTGCACAAACGCGCCAAAGGGACGTGATTATTTTGCTTTGTGAATTTTAGTGATTTTGTATTTTGAAGGACAGGACCAGTAGGACATTAAATTTATGCGTGAAAAATTGACAAAATACAATCAAATTACTATGTAATGTTCAAATAAACTGTTTAAGAGTTAAAGTTAGGGCTTATTTGTATTGATTTTGCAAGAAAATGTGTTTTTAATGTGCACGACCTTTAAATTTTGACAATTAGGTGCATTATGTGCCCCGGCCGGCCTGCATGCTGTGTTTAGATGCTCGTATCCCCGCGAACTAAAGTGGCTTTAAGCTTATAGTGTTCAGTGCAATAAGAAGCTTAATTAATTTAAGGTAAGTTCGCCTCATTCGAGCTCATTGCAGTCCATGGACATCCCGGTAAGGGCAGGAATTTTATTATTTTTGGTTTGCGATTAAGAGCGCGGCGAGATATTATAGATTGTCAGCAGCGATTTTCATTTCTTCAGAAGCTCTTTTTTCGATGCTTTATGTTGAAAGTAAAGTGCACGCGCATGATAGTCTGTTTTTAGGATTGCATGTAGCTGGATGCTGGATACCGTGTGTTTTGCACCATGTATATATTATTTCTTAATTGCTAAATTTAATGGAAGCAGTGGTTTGTAGCTAGTTTGTTGTATCATATATGCAGACAAATATATTTTGATACCGCGTGAAGAAAAAATTAGGTCTCTCATTGTGCCGAGATGTTTTGCGCGCATATTTAACTATAATTGCTTAAATTTTTAATTTTGTGTCAAATTGTTGCATAAATTATAATTATGAATTCTTGATTTTTAAAAGCCAATTAACAAATAGTTTGGCCGCACTTAATTACATTAAATTAATTTAAAAATACTTCCTGGACTTGGAAGTATACCAGCATATATGGGATAGGGGGAAAAAATAGCAGAATTATACCTTCGATAGCTCGAGATATTCGAGAATAATAATTTTGTATATAGGTAAATTGTTCACTGGAGAAATATATAAGGATTTTGGATTCCAAATAAATACAATGTTAAAATTAATAAATTTATTAGGAGTTTGAGAAAGGACTTTTCAAGCAAACTGAGAATGTTTAATTTCTTTCTCCATTACTTTACTTAAGTTCAAGTTTTTTATATTATAAATTGCTTATTTTGTGTAATTTTTTCAAGGTAAATGCAAAGTATTTTACTGAGAATTTTTTATTTACTGATATGAAGTATTTGATTGTAAGTTTTGTAAACAACCAACAGTTAATTTTTATTATTAAATTAATTTTTGAAGTTCATTTCATGCAAGACCCACGAATAGTACAATTTCTTTGCTGCTATAAGTGCTATATATAAATGTTTTTATTCATCTTTCAATTAAAAATTAATTAGTGATGATGATTAGAAATACGTCAAATTAAATACGCCAGCAGCTATATATGGTTAAAAATCAACCTAACCAGGAAAATAAATAAATAAATAAATAAATTAATAAATAAATAAATAAATAAATAAATAAATAAATAAATAAATAAATAAATAAATAAATAAATAAATAAATAAATAAATAAATGTTGTTTTATTCAGAATCATATTTTGTATAAATTATTAATTTGTGATGCATGCAGAGCCTGCAGGATCACCTTTTTTGTTTTAGTTTTGATAAGTCTGAGGTCGAGTACTCGCAGCTAGCTATCGGGTATATGCTATTGTTAATTTGTTAAACAAAGTTCCTCTTTTTTTAGGTAAATTGTAAATTTAGATTATAGATCAGTATTAAAAAAAAAAAAAAAAAAAAAAACGAAAAAAAATGTATAAAATACGATTCATAAATCTCAATCACATCACGGAATTTTTTTTTCTCTTATTTAATTATTTTATATAGCGCTTGATTTTAAATGCATGCTATGCTTTCATAAAATATATAAGACCAAAGCCCTAAGAAAAAGCTCTGATTATAATATGATTTAAGACGGAATATTAATTTAGAAGCGTAATTTAAAAGATCGCGGAAATAATTGACACCTGGGCAAGACTATACTGCAGTACATATTGTCTTCTTCATGCCACAAATAAAGCTGATGCATGCACTTTCATTCCCTCTAATTCCTTGATCAATTTATGTAAGAGATATTGCTCTTTAATTCCATTGGTTTTTGTTGTCATTTTCTTTTTATTTCCTTCTTTTTTTTTCTCCGTCTTTTCTTTCCTCCCTTTTACCCTTTTTTTTTTCTTTCTGACCGGCGGCCCACATTTGCCCAGGCGGCCCACTTTTGCCGCGACCCACCGACCCATGTTCGGTGGATCGGTAGGCCAGTCCGTGCCTGGGTGTCAGCTTTAACAAAGGGATCAAAGTTTCCTTTTATTTAAATATTTAAAACTGCCTTTAACCATTTTTTTTAAATTAATTAAATTAAAGCTTGGTACAAGTTGGATTTATTATTTTTTAATAATTTCTTTTAATGAGTCGTTCATGGATCTATAATACAAAAACCAAAATTAATTAAGAATTCACTTTTTGTACTAGAGCTGTCAACTTAACTATATTATTATATATGCATATATATAATTATATAAAAAAAATATCAGGGTTATAAAAATAGTAAACATTTATTTTAAAAAAATACATGAAGGGCACATGCACACTAGGGTCTGCCTCTGAACGCTGCTGGCTTTTTCTTGCTCGGCGGGCTTGGTTGGGGAGGCTCCGTGCAGCGTGTCCACGCCTTGGGGGGACACCGGTAGATGGCGTCACAGCGATGTCCGGTCTTGCCTGCTGACACCGCAGCCCTCAGTCGCTGCTGCACCTCCGCAGGGATGGCATCGTGGGTCATCAGCTCGCGCATCACGCTGGACAAATTATAGGGCACGGGGTGAGAATCACTTAATTTCAATTAACTGTTTTAGGGGCACTTATAAGTATAGGGGAGGTGGTCGTCGGGTGCAAAATAATCAACACTAATATATTTTATCTTTTCAAGAAGATGAGGTGGAAGGAAAGACAATGCATTACCAGTGAAAATAATTCTCATTTAAAATTTTGTAGCATATATAATTTATAAATACATGTAACAGAAAGTTTTAAGTGATGCTTCTGTGATGTCAACACTTTTAAAGCTATATTTACACGATGTGGGTCAAGAGGAGATTTTTACTATTATAGTAGAGATCAAGTGCGTCCAGAGTGTATATATATAAGTTTTGATGTTGAATGCAATTTTTCTTAAGGTCTGTCGCTATGAAAATATGCAAGTGGAATGAAAAGAGATGTCACTACCAGTCTTTAGTAAATGATGTCCGAGATTGGGTGATTTTAATTCCAACATTTCAAAGGAAATAATAAGATTAACCGTTTTTAAATGAGCAACAGTCATTATAATTATGTTTATCTATTTCCTAGTCTGATTAATTTGTGAATACAATAATTATATGATAAGTTATTGCAGTTAAAAAAATGCCCCTATAACTCAGAGAGCAAAAGCTCAAGGCAAAGAAAGAAATATGAAGGGCAGCCGTGCCGTGATGAATGCTCCTGCTCTACCGTTGCGAGTGCGCCTCAACATTCCATTGTATTTTAAATTGAATAGAAGGGAGAGTAACGGTAAATAAACAAAGATGTATTATTTTGAAAGAATTAATATTATGATTTTTAAGATAGTAAGCAGCATCGAAACTTTTTTTTTTTCGATAAAAAAATAAAATATATTATTGTATATTTTAATTCCTTTTGTTATATATAATGAATCTAACTCGAATCTAAGTAATAATCCTAATAATTACGTAATTTTATATATTAAAATTTACTATCATTCATAATGCTGTTTCGCTTTATGTGGCTCATCATATCTAATCATATGCTTGAAATAAAAATAATTTGATAATAATTTGTTTCTGGATCCGCGCCTGATTATATTTATATATATATATTAATAATTTTTTTTTTTTTTACAAGGATACACCCCTAAGAGCTTACAGCTCGCGGCGGGGTACTGGGTAGGGATATAAGGTAGGGAACGGATAGTGGCCACGGCCTGCATGCTTACGCGTCCCAGCATTCGCTGAGGTGAGGCTGAGGGAACCGTGGAAAACCTCAGTCAGGACGGACACCTTTACTTTTTCTCAATGGACCAAAGCGATGTCCAAAGCCTGGAGAACCACACACAAGTGCATCACTGCACTGGGTGGAAAGCGAGACGAATTTACCCCAGGGAGGGAGCAGCGTATTTTTTACTTGAAACGGTCACCCATCCAAGTACTAACCACGCTCAACGTAGCTTGACTTCGGTGATCTAACGAGAACCGGTCAATGCACTGCGCCAATAATATTATTATTAAAAAAAAAAATAATAAATATAAATATTTATTTATTTATATTTATATATATTTTATATTTTTGTAGATATGTATTATATAAATACATATATAACTATACATATAATAATATATATATAGTTATATAATATTATAACTATATTATAAATGTTATAATAAATATTATAATTTTATATAATTACGGTCCAATAATTAATAATAATTATAATAATTAATTAATTTTTCTCTCAATAAAAAAAATCGATATATATATATATATATATATATTATATATATATATATATATATATATATATATATATATATATATATTATGTATTTTTTTTTTATTGGAGGAATTTAATAGCTAGAGCTAGGCCTTGTAGGAGCCATCAATTTCCGTGTGCAGACTACCAATGCTGAGCTGCATGAGCACGGCCCATGGGTCTGCACGGCCCACGGGCCCGCCCGTGCAGATCCGTGCGCGAGCCCGCAGAACCTAAGCCGTCTCGGCGCCCTCCCTGCTGCTGGTAAAGCTCAAGCTGACCATCCTCACTTGCCTCGCTGCTTGCTGGCGAGCAAGCTAGGTGCAGTCCCGAACAATGGGACAATGCACAGTACATCCGAGGAGAAAAAAATTCAGCAAGAGGGCTTGTGACAAAGTGGGGAAATATAGTGTGTAATTTTCTTACTTGTAAAGTCCTTAAAACATTGCTGTACAGTATCCATATTAACTTGTTCATCAGAGAATATATATATAATTAATATTATACAATTAAAAATTAAATATCCTTTAAAGTTTTGTAAAAATGTTGGAACAAAATTCTTCCAATCAGTATTTTTCGAAACGCAAACGTTGCGCCTCTGGTGGCCGGCTACGTAGCGACAGTCCTTAACTTAAATTATTTCATTTGTTATAGCTTTTTAGTGAATTTTTTTTTTGACAATTGTCCATGCCAATGAGCTAATTAAAATAATTTATGCAATATTGAATGGAGCTCACATTTTGATGACTTGCATCTCGAGGCCTGGTAACGAAGTCTCGTCACTGTTGGCTTCGCAAGCCATCCTCTGCAGACAGATGGAGCTGCGGGCGTTCAGGAACCCGGAGCACGTCAGAAGTGATGCCAGGGCACCGTCTGCAGGGCCGAGCAGACCCGAGCGACGCTCCGGCTCCAGCGCTTGCTATGGGCAAATTTCAGGGTTAGGAAGGTGAATTATTCATCGTGAGAGACAATGATAATAATAGAAGGGGGGGGAGGGCGCAGAGTATTATAATAGATAGATGAAACGACTGAGTTGTTTGAAAAACACACCCTTCTTTCACCTTTTTTCCTCGAGAAATATAACTTTAAAATAATGAATTAATCTTACAACATTTTAAAATAAATAAATATGTCAAGGGAATTTGATCGCACTTAGTATTTACTTATTGTAATTGCCAAGATGGATCGAACGTTTCAAATTCCTTTTTTTCTTATATATTGTCATAATTAAACATAATATTTTCTGCTAAATTATAGTTTATGTTTGTATGATTCTGCCTGTACTCACCGCCTTGAGGAACTTTTCGAGGACTTGGATCTCGCGCAAGCGCAGTCCAATGTCGTTATCTTCGTCCGCGATCTGAGTCAGGTTTGCGAAGTCGGTCGTGGGCTCGTCGATATCTTCGGGGGCGTTCACCTTCTCTGGCTCCATGGTCGAGGACTCTTCTCCCATAAGGTCTTCGAACTCCTCAATGCTGGCCTGCGCGCGGTGCTCCATGGGCACGGTGCTCCTCCTGCGACGCTTGCCTGCAGATGCAGTGACATGGGTCAATTATAAATAACACAACACATGCATGTGAATTGTTCACAAAATGAAAGATTTCTAGTTGCTCCATGGCTTTCATATTTTTTTAATGTGCGAGTGAAATAACTACAACTCCCAGATTAAAACTTCTGCTAACATTAAAGTCCTTCTTTATATAATAAGTGAAGTATTTCCAATAAAATAGTGTATATATGCATGGTCGACCTTGTCAAAATAATAATGCAGAACATTAAAAAATACATTTATAAAAAGTCACGTAAAGGTCAATAATTGAGATTTTGAATAATAATACTTAATAATATACTGTATATATAGTTGTCATGATTTTAATTGTTTTAAAAATTTTTTGAGATTTGAAATTGGAATTATTTTGTTATTTTTTTTATTATTATTAGAAAGGCATCGATCTGCTACAGAATTTGCTTTCTACCGTTCTAGGTTTCAAAAAACTTGAGAGAGTGAAAACAAAATATATCAAAAGCATCAGGATGAGCTTAATTCATACCGATGGCTTTGAAACCATGCAGTGTCTCTTGACCAGAGAAATACAGTTACCTTCAATATTAAAAATAATGCAGTAAAAATACAGAAACTTATTTAATTTAGCCTTCACCTATATAAATCACATTGAAGACACTCTCGGACATACCTGAGACGACTCCGAGCTGCAGCAGGACAGGGTTGGTGGCGAGGGCTGCGGCGGCCCCGAGCAGGGCGATACCCGCGAGCGGCACCAGCACTCTCCTCAGCTGGGTCGCACGGCTGTGCTGCTGGCTCACGTGGTGTCCTCCGTGGTACCCGTGCTGGGGTCTCTCGTGTTCGTCGTGGTGCGCTACCTCGCCGTGGTGCGCGCCGGTCTGGTAGTTAGCGTGCTCCTGCTGAAACTGTTGAGGGAACGACACTGCGCTAGTGTCGTGAACCGAGTGGTGAGGACCGCCTGCAATCGGAAAATAAATAATAACCAAAGTCTTCTACTCGCAATGGTTGTAGCAAACCATTGTTTATAATATCTGTCGCATGAATTTTGCCACCAGAGGAGAGAACGTAATGGCATTGTTGTCTCTAGGCAACCGTTTCAACTTCATAATTAACGGTCATTTTTCCATATAAGTTAACATGTAAATCAACAACCGTCCCATGTTTTTCCTTTCATGCGACAGACATTACACAACAATACTTTGTTTACTAATAACGAGCAGAAGACTTTGATAATAACATAAATGAAAGATTCACTTGTGGACTCTCCTGTTATTAATTGATTTTATTTGTCCTAAAATGTCTTACTTCTGTGTGCCAAAAATTTATTTGCAACTATAGTAATTAAACTTATAATATATATATATATATATATATATATATATATATATATATATATATATATATATATATATATATATATATATATATATATATATATATATACTCTAATGGTATGGTAAAATTAAATTTGATTATTTTGACCTGCTTTCGCGTCTGGCAGTCTTATATATTTTAAGTATATATAATCATTAATGCCACTGAAAGCTGTAAATAATTTAATAATTTATAAGTTTTTTTACAAGAATTTAAAATATTCTGTGTAAGTTATAATTAATGGAACAACTATAACAAACATTTTTTGATACATTTATTTATTTATTAAATCATTATACATTATTAATAATAATTAATATTATCATTAATACATTATGCATGTATGTTGCTATTTTTTTATAACACCTGTTAGACTCACTGTCAATTAACTGCAGAGGTTAATTAATTGAAGATTGAAGTATTTTGAAAACAAATTCAAGAGCATGGATACTTTAACTAAGTTTTCATGCATTTATACGTCATTTTTTTATTACATAATAATATATAATATTTGATCTCGTGATATCAGGAAAAAATACTCGTAATATTAATATTTCTTTACAATAAAATTTACAATATATATTATATAAATCAAATTTTGAACACCAAGATTTAATGAAATAAAATTAATGTTTAAATTTTCAAGGGAAAATGATTATGACTTAAAATTAATTATAATTTGATTCTCTATGAGACGCGTATTTTCATTGAAAGGAATAACGATTTCTCCAAGCGGTGATTACAGTTTAATTTTAGTAGTAATGACTTGCTGCAGCTTAACTGAATATACAACTGTATAATAATGAAGATTTCTAGTTGTGATTCAGCAAAATTATAATTTTAGCATCACTTTAATAATTTTCTATAACGTTAAATTTTAAGACAACTTCTTGCACTTTTTAATAAGCAATAAAATGTGCGTTGGGAGTAAGAGTGATTTATTTTACTTTATATTATATATAAATGCCTTGTATGGCTTCTGATCCAGGTAATTAGAAAATGGATATAAAATCTGTTGTACTTTTTTTTTATTTTTTAAGAAATTTTAAAAACGTTGCTCTATCACTCACTTTTATCAGAAGTACAATAGTTTAATGGATAACATTTATGAAAAAAATTTATTGCAGAAATGAATAGAGGGTACCAAATTATGTTACTCTGAATTTTTTCAGATTTTTTTGAGACCCAGAACTATTTTTAAATAATTATTGAAAGTCCTGCGATTTTAGTTGGCACCCCTGCAGCCTTAATAAAAAGGATAGAGACTGGACGCCTATAGACGCCTCCAGGGGGCGTGGCTGCACTTCCAATAATTATTTAAAAATAGTTCCGGGTCTCAAAAAAATCTGAAAAAATTCAGAGTAGCATAATTTGGTACCCCCTCTATTCATTTCTGCAATAAATTTTTTAAATGTATGTTGTCCATTGTAAGAAAAGCTTGACATTTATTTTGCTTGTAAAATTTACTTTCATATTACAATTACAATTTCGCTAATTTTTCTCTCCTGCAGGCAGCTTGAAACACCTTGCTTAAATTTGTTTCAAAACATGTTTTTAATAAATAATTGTAAGCAAATTTCTAGAATTTAGATCAAATTTTATAGCAATGAAAATTTAACAACATTTCCATCCAAATCATATTTTCTTTCATTCTCTCTCTCACCTGAAGGTACGAAATGCGAAGGTGGTTGTTGCTGATGCACTGCGTGGTTTTGGTACGCCAGGTACGTAGCCACATGCTCAGGTTGGTGTCCCTGCTGGTGTTCTTGCTGCTGCTGGTGCGCCCCCTGGTGGTGCGGCTCCTGCTGGAAGGTCACGTACTGCACATGATGGCTGCCATCCTTCTCCACGGGGACCTGCTGCTGATGACCTCCTTGGTGGACGGCCGCTTGGTACTGCTGGGCGAGGTGTGCCGCAGCGCCAGGAACCATGTGCACGTTACCCTCGTGCTGGCTGCCGTGAGAACCCTGATGCAATAATGAGGCGTTAGAACTTATTATCTACCTGGGCCATCAGTGGAGGTTATTTAAGGGGAGTCCATTTTGGGAAAAAATGAAATAGGGTATATACTAAGGGGAGGGATAGGAGTCATATTGGAAATTTCACGGACTGCCACTGCCATGAGCCTAGGTCCTAATATCCTTCATTCTGTAGACTTCGCACTGTTATTTAATTATAAAATTTATAAGTCATGTCTTGGAAGAGAACATTAAAGAAATTTTAAAGTATAATCTAAGTTAAACTTGTGTAACCATCATGCAGTGGTTGAAGACATGATACAGGTTTAAGAAGAATTGAAATTAAATTAAATGTCGTAAAATAATAGTAATACTATTAATGTTTATTGAAAATTATATACAAGAAAATTATGTTCATTTCATTTGTTAACTTCAAATTTTTGACTAAATCGTAGCATAGATCCCGTCAAATTTCTTAATAGTTAAAAAAACAAGCTTGTACTTGCATTAGATATTACTTTATTTTTGAACACGTCAGCTAATAGTCAACCATTCATTAACCTGCCACAATACGGAGTGTGTGCCAGCTGTTTGTTTATTTTGACGATCACGGTGACGCTGACAATGCACAATACGTGCACGCCGGCCGAGCATGCAGCTAACGTCACGATCCGTGGTTTCGCGTGAGCTTTCACTCTCCATCTCGACACCTCTTTGTCATGCTGCAGATAGCCAACCTCGTGACAGTGAAATTAATCGTGGAACAGAAAAAGTAAGCACTTGTACTTCAACCTGATATGCTAATTAAGGAGTATATATTAATATGACAAAAGTTTTGGCTTCTTGATTTTTAATTTTTTTTTATGAATTATTTGGAGATATATTATTGTTCAATATTATTAATTATTGAAATATATTGCACAAAGAATAATTAATAATTATATGAGAAGGGAGGGTAGAAGAGTTTTGGATTAACTGTTAATTTACTAAACTAAACTGCATGATTTCTTGAAAATTTCTTTTATTAATTTCTTTTTTTTTAAATAATTCTAAAGTAATGACTTTGTTGTAAATTAAGTGATTTGACGCTATAACGTATACGCTACACAAGTGTTAAAAAAAATTAATGCAGTTATAAAATTGTAAACGATTTTTAAATTTAATAACTTTTTACGTTTTACAACCAAGTATTTCATGGATGAACAGATAAGAAACACGCCTAATTTTACCTTGTAATAAAAACCTATAAGACTTAAAAAATAATATATCCTCCTTAATTGGCACGAATTGTCTTCAGTACGAATTTTTAATAAAAGTTATCAAATTAATGTATTAATTAATTCATACTACACCAGAGCCTACACAGGATATCTTAAATGATAAAAGGTACCTCTCATTTTATGTCGATTGCGATAATAAAGTATAATATTACGCGTGTTCATGGAAGAGTTGTTAAGAATGATAACCACAGGTTTCTTATTATATATAACCGTTGTTAGAGCAATAGCTTAATTAACTTGGTTATAATACTAAAAGTGGTTATATATAAAGTAAGATACCTGGATCCTTCTTGAATCGGTAATTATTGCTGTATAATTAGTTAGAAATTTGGTGTAGAAGATTATCGTTTCAAGTATTTATTTGATTATTTTAATTTTGGAATTTCAGACTGATAGGCTTCTAAGCTATGAATCTGAAATATCAGCTGTCTTTGAAACACGCAATATATCTCTCCACTAATTATTTAACAATCTCTAATTTACTTTGAGTTGCCTCAAGTTATAAAAGGCAATTTATTTTTTGTTTTAATATTTTTTTATTTTATACCTCTAATTGTATATAATAACACCCTCTAAATCGAGGTAAAATATATTCGATAGGGCCATACAAATTGTTCACAAATTATGTTTACTTGTCAAATCTGCATGTTCTTGACTCACAGCGTACTTTACATACACTATAATACGTTCACATGACGGTGTTCAATACGGATCCGTTGACGACGCCTCATAAGAATAACATTATCCGTCGTCAACGAATACATATTAAACACCTTCATGAATGTAAACGTAGTAAATATTGAATAATACAAAATACACATTAAAAAAAATAATGTTTAACTTGAGGTCTTCTTTTCAAATTTTGGAAAAACTTATCGTCCAGACTGTCCCTAAAGCTATGCAATGCAATTACGATAGAATATTGCAATTTTTCTTACCTGTTGATGCTGTTGTTGATTTTGTTGGTATTTTTGTTGATTTTGTTGAAGATGAAGTTGCTGCTGTTGTTGCTGTTGTTGCTCTATGGACTGAGTTATCTCCAGATGAGTTCTTATTCCTGGTAAAATATGAAGACCTGGCAGAACCTGAAGCCCCTGAAGTCCTTGAATACCCTGAAGTCCCTGAATACCCTGAATACCCTGAACACCGTGTTCACCTTGATCTTGCTGTTGTTGATAATACACAAATTGTCCGATTCTCGGTGAACTTGATGCTTCTTTAGTAGTTTGATGAGATGCTAAATTTTGTTGATCTTTATCTAATGCAGAACTTTTAGACACAACCACTGAAGTTCCTTGTTGTATTGTACATAAAATCACCACTGCACATGATATCCACACGGAGCTATACATGTTTAAACAGTATAGGTCTCACTGGTTCGAGTTAATATGTGCCACTGCAGTTTTGTAGAGTCATCTCAGGCTTTATACTCGACCTGCTTGTTACGCTCCGAGATACAAGCAAGAAAGTTAATTGGTCTTTTGGTGTAATGCGCTACCGAATCGTCATCTTACCTCCACTATAGTTAACACACACACACATATATACACGGAAGATACACGAATACAACATATAGGAAGGAAGGGAAAGTTATGAATTTTTCTTATTTTTTGTTTGTTATTATGTCTTTATAATAAAATATATTGTCACAACTTTTTTGTATATAATTATATACAATTAATTTTATTTTTTTATAATTTTTTAATGTCAATGTACTTAATTATAAAACAGCTTTCTGTTTAAAAAAAATGTTTAAATGTACGATTTATGTAAGTTTAAATTTTTAATGAAAATTAGTCACTGCAATTATACATAATTATACAATCTTTATAATAATAATAGCTTAATTGTTTGTTGCTCATGTTTATAAAATAAACAAATCTGCCCCAAAAAGAAAAAAAAAGGTTAAGACAATTAAGTTAAAAATAGATAAAGGGAAGTTCCTATATCCTATATTGCTAATGTTAAGCAGTACCATAAAGAAAATATAATTTCATGATGATGTGAAATACAAGAGGAATTTACGTAATTTATTATTTTAAACATACTGTTAGTTCCCATTTTTTTTAATTTTTTTATAAAAATTCTAGGAGTGGTGTAAACACTGCATGCGACCACTTATTTTCCTATTTTACTCATTCAATTTGTTCTGAAATGCATTTTAAACTAAATAGTTTTTATTTTTTACTGTAATATCATATTTTACCGTTATGAAGCACATAAAGGATCATGTTCGAACAATATATTCTCGCTTTAATGTTGATTTAGATCTTGTGAACATGGATCTTTGTTATTCATGTAACTTAAAAGTTTCGTAAATTTAGCGCTCTCACCGCTTGCAACGCCAGCAGGTGTGACGCAGACGAGCGGACTACATGTGAACCAATAAATTCTGTAGAGAACTACCTGCTAGAGTTTCATGTGCTCCTCGACACCTGCGACTTTCAATGCTCAGCGCGCGTCTCCCAAGCAAGGTTTTCTCGCTATCTAGCCCCGCCCGCAACACAGCAGCTAACGACCGCGAGCAGCGCGCGGCTCTTCTTTCTGTCCGCTCGCCAAATTTTCTTCCTCGGTGTAAATAAAATATAAAGATATAAAAAAATAATACAATTTTCAATGTATCATAAATTTATATTTTTTTATTTTTAATTGGATTATAATTATATTATAGCTCCTGTAAGGACAATATTGGAGGTAGCGAACCCTAAAATTTAGCAACAGTTGTCTGAAAAACCAACGTGAAGGGTGTATGAAGGATACTATCAGTTCCATCCCCTGTTGTACCGTAGTAACAAGGGTAAAAATAGTGATCTTCAATTATGTACCTCGTATACTAAATTTTGGGGTCGCTAACTCCAATATTGCCCCCACAGGAGCTATATAATCAAACACGTACAGGTACTTATGAAACACCCTGTACATCAGACAGGCATTGGTTTAAGACAACAAACTGACAAGATTATTTACAAATATTACATATTATTAAAAGTTCCCCTAATAAAGAATAGTGTAAATATTAATAAAGTCTCGTTAAAAACATCTGCTAAATTGTTTTGATGGACTTTTACTATGGTATATATAATTACCATTTGTAAATTAAAATAATCAATTTTAAAATTATAGTCGGAGTTTTTTAATGATTTAAAATTATTATTAAAAGTAAAATTTATTATTAAATACTATTTATAATATACTTTGTATAATGTGCAATTATTTTATCTATAAATATTACTTATTATAAATTTTCCGCTAAAACTCAAGTTTTTTTAAGAGAAATTTATAGGAATTATAATCTCGTTCATTAAAAAAATACATTGTGTCCTTAAGTAAGTCGTCAATTAACACAATCAAGACAGCTGTGATGTCACAATTAAGTCTCAGGGAGGAAGTAACTCCTCAGATGTCACTTTCCCTATTGTGACAATGATGACAACAATGCGCTTGCTTCTTACTGATAAATAATTATAACGAGATCGCGTGCTCCCGTAACAATAAGACACGTATTGTTCCAACAGTGAAATTCTGAATTATGAAATATTAGAAGACACGAAAATTAAGGAAGTTTTAAAGATCGAAAGTAATTTAGTTTTATGACACCATAAAGTGTTACAAACTTAATTTTTTGATTTATTGCTTCTTTTTTTCTCATGACAATAATTTTGTTATGAATTATATAACGAAATAGATGCTTATTACAGCATAATTATAATTTAATTATGGTAAATGTATTAGGAAAAAGTGTGAAGAAAAACAAACATTTTCAATTAAAATTTATTATTACAATCTTTTTAGTTTTTAATAGTTCATGCAACCATTTTTTAAACATCAAACTATTACCATACAATAATGCACTTTACAGCTAGTAATTATTAGTAATGTATATAAGATTTCCCAGAAATAACAGAAAAATATAAGAATTGTGGCCATTGTGATTTTAATTGTTAATACGATAATTACGATGAAAATCTAGCACTTTGCAACAGAGGTAGAATTTGCCAACATGAATATTTTGCAAAGTTTACGATTTTTATTTTTATTATTTTACTTTTGATTACTGCCAAGGGTAATTTTATATTCATTACCTAACTGTATAAAATTTCCTCCCTTTCCAACAGAACATTTTTCATTATTTCAATCTCTCAGTAGCAACAAAGTAAACAGTATTGTAGCAAGAAAGGTCGGAACTCTCAGGTTACGTGCCCTGGAGGTCGTCCAGGGTATGAGCACCACCTGGGCAGGCAGACTCGCAGGATCATCCGAGTATACTGCGCATGCGCGGTAGTTGCAGGGCAGCGAGCGGTGGCCGTAGACGAGGAACTTTGCTGAGGGATCAACCATCAGGGAGAAGGTACGGCCTGAAGTCGTCAGGATCGCCGTGTCAGTCCAGTTCCCCAGGTTAGAGCCGTACTGTCAGACAAAGAACAGGGTAAGAGAGCCAGCAGTAGAAGAGGATTGTATCATGTCGGTGATTAAATATGGCTATCTGTCACAGAGCTTTGCACATGCAGCTTTTCACATAAAAAATAAACATACATGACATACCCCAAATCCATCAGTTCCTTGGAAGATTACATCCATGTCATACGTCATTACAGCAACACTTGTCTCGGCATCGTAGTTTACCATCTTGATCTCAAACTGAAACATGCAACAACACTCTCATAAATTATAATAATTAAAAAAAAAAAGTTGTTGGTGTCTTCACAATTTCTAGTAAATCAACATCACACAGTATATATTATGGAGAAAAATTTTAAATGAACTTATACAATACTGTGCATGATCGTGTGCTAGCTAGCTTACAGTGATACCTATACAATAACAAAACAACTTATTAGCTAGTGATCACCACCTTGCTGTTCGATCAAGGTTAAAATTATAGCTTGTGCATTGTACAGTTAAGTTCAAGATATTTTTTGTTTATGGACTGTACGGTACACGTGATTTTAACTTACCGTTGGACCGGAGGCCGGTTTTGCCTTAGTATAGAGCAGTTGCTTGGCGGCGTCTGCGAGTCGGGTGGCTACCGTCTGCTTGTCACGGAACATCGAACTGTCAAAATTAAATTTTAAATTAATTAATTTTAAAATTAGAAGAGGAGCAACAATTGAGAATTATTATTAATTAATTACATGCAGGTTCATTCAGACAATTGAATATATATTGTGGAACGTGAAAAAATATTAAGATAATACCATACGAAATCCTCGACAGGTTATTGCAGTTTTCCAGTTAAAAAGCCAGAATTGTATATTAATTTATTTTATAACTTTTAATAACGTTATAATTAAATAACGTTAATTTAATCTTCAATGCCTTTAAAGTATGCAACCCCTTGTACACGCTCCTCTCAGCTGACCTGCCAAGGTGCGACTCGAAGTCCGCGAGGTCGTAGGTCGCCGCGGAGAAGGCCTCGAGAATGTAGTACTCCGGGAAGTTCACCGGGTCCAAGATGGCGCTCTGGTACAGCCGGACGTTGGTCACATCTGTGTTGTTCTCAAAGGCGTTGGGACCAATCTGTCAGAGGATCATGTTCAAGACGTGTGTTGTATTATATACGTGACATGGATGGCTTATTAGTAAAAACGAGTAAAACTATGAACGCATTGGATAGAAACGAACTTTAGATACATTTCCATATAAGTATTTTCATTTTCCATATAAATAAAAAAGAACATAATAATATTTGACATTACACTTTAAAATGAAAGAGTTAAAGGTATACAGGCCTCAAATTACAAATTAGACAGACATTAAGTGTTGCTCAAGTTTATAATCAACATTCGTATTATTTTTACCTGCGCGCGGTGCGTCTGTGCGAAGTCGCGCTGTAAAGAAAGTCCTTGCTGACGTCAAAACTCACAGCTAGCACCGATTAGCATTGAGTTGTGACGTCATCAAGGACTTCGTGACGTCATCAAGGACTAAATTTCTTACTTTGAACTGCGACTTCGCACAGATGCATCACGCGTGGAAAAAAATGATGCGAATGTTGATTATATACTCTAAACCCACTTGGTGACTGTCTAATTTGTATTTTGAGGCCTGTATGCCTTTAAAATTTCAATTTCATTGCTTTTATCGTGTGGAATTTCCCGACTAATTTTAACACCATTCTGACATTTATGTACTAAATTCACCCATCCAAGAGAATTAAACTAAATAAGCTGTACATTAATAAAAAGCACCACGTCAGACCTGCACGAGGCCAAAAGGGAAGGCCACTCCGTTTTCCTCAGGGACTGCCACATCACCGTCCACGAAGGACTCGCGCCAGTCTTGCGCCATCAGAGACGTGGCGCACGCGAACTCCGACATCGGCAGGTCCTCGTTCGTCTCACCTGTAGTTGGACGATGAGAGCAGGTATGTGAGACGAGTCAATTATCATTTTAGCTATTTAAAAATGTAAAGCATTCAATTTTATTAATTACTGTGTAAATTTTAGCGCGAAGTTCGATATTCACTCACCCTGATTCCAAATTGCCCCTCGAATTGCAAGCTTTGTTAAAGGGTAGATACCACTATTATAATATACGTTGTGTTTGCTGTTGTCGTTCCTATAAATAAGATATAAAGCTCAATATTTAATTAAAATGTTGTGAAGTTATTCTCTAAGTTAATATATTTTAATGCAATATGTGCAATCCCACAAACCCTTGGTGGCTGTCGGAGACATTGCATGCTGCTGTGACTAGTGGGGAGACCCAAGCCTGTAGTGGCGTGCACGTCCAGGCTACCTCAATCACGCCGAGGGGTCGGTCACCGAGGGTGTTCGCCAACCGCTCGGCGTACAGCAGACACACAGCGGAGAACCAAGAGATGGTCGCTGTCAGGGTCAAGTCAAGGTTATTCAAGTTACATAAAATTACTCACCCTTTACTATGCTGACTAAGCATGCTATTTTATGCACACCCCCTTTTTTTACACATTGACACGACCTTTTCACTTATTTACTAGTGTAGTAAAACATAAGCCATACAAACATAATTCTGAGGTCAAAAGTCAGTCTTACTCTCGGTGACAGGACTCCATAAGTACTCCATCAGAAGAGGTTCCTCAACAGGGAGGTTCGAGATTTGATGACCAACGTGCAAGATTCTGATTTGAGAGTATGTTTGAGCCAGCGCTATCTCTTCTGTGGCGTTGTAGATCTGCAACATGTTTGTGTTTTGACAAATTACGTGTGTTCTATCTTGTTGAATACAGTGCCATGTAGCGGGATTTTAGATTTTGAGGCTGTTTTAAATTAACGAAAATGCATTAAAATAATTATATATAATTTAAATAAAGCGTTGAAATAGCAATGCTAGATAAATATCTTACCGAGTTCATGAACATCTCCATGTTTTCTTCTCCGGCGCACAGCCACACGTCACCAAACATGACGTCACTCAGCACCACCACTTCGCGAGCACCATCCTTTATAATAGTCATTAGAGAACATCAATTGATTATACAGAAAAAAATAGTAAAAAAATGTCAATTAAAAAAAAATGGAAAAGTTTCTATGCTTTTCAAGCTAAATTTTAGGGTGGGTCAAAAACATTTTTTCATTTTAACATTGTCGATCATGCTACATTATAAACATTATAAACATCATGTAAACATTATAATTATAATACAGAGCATGTTATTTGGTTTAAATTCTGTCCTGTATGAAATTAATAACAACGTCTTGTCTTATATATAACCCCTGAGTACTCAATCTCTTCGCATTATTCCGCATACCGTTGGTGTCATTTGGGCTATGGTGACTTGGTGTGGCCCTCCTTGTGGCATGGGAGGTAGGCGTACGCTCCACGTCTCATTTTCTGAGAAAACATAACATTACTCTACACTGTTTGCAGCTATAATAATGCCATGTATAATAGACGAAGACTTTTTCTGTTAACATATTGTAACATTTTACATAAATTTAGAATTTTCATGCACGATTTGTTAACAGTTGGAGTTTAATTTACAAAATTATGATTGAAATTTTTACTAATATTTGCACACGCGGTACACCCAAATTATGTATTTGTAGAAATAATTACAAAAAGGCAATAAATATGTATAATAATGAGGCTAATGAGCCAAAAATATTATAATGTATACAACATAATATATGTCAATGTATATTCATACGAGGAATTGAAAGTATTTTTACAATCGGAGCATGAATTGCAAAGTTATGAATTTGTACTAAAACATGTATAATATACTTTCACCCAAATCGCGCATTATACTGTATATTGTGTATATAAAATCTAAATTCAATATCCTAAATCTGGAGACAATTAAAAGTTTTGTTTGAAAATCCCTCCTATACCTTGTGATACTTACCATGTACGACAGTCTTGACGCTGTGAGAGTCGAAGGACACGGTGACCTCTGACCCAGGTTCTCCATAGCCCCAGACGTGGGCACTTTTGGGAGCCATCTGGAGAACCATCCCAGAGGTGTAGAGGAGAGAAACGCGGAAATTTGCACCCTGAGCTAAGAGGAGATTGGTCTTAAAATTTTACAGTATTTTTGTAATGATGTGAGTCATCATGTGACCATATCAACGATAATCTATTATTATTATTATTATGCAGTAATGGTTTATACAATCTTAAATACAATGTTTTATGTAATAAGCAATTCATTTATTTCAACTAACATAAGAAATTTGAATGTAAAAAATATGTTAAGATTGTTAATTTTATCTCACTGCTTTATAGTTCACGCAAACATATTATACAATAATATTTTTAAATTAGTTTTGCTTACCGTTTTGATAACATAGCAGCACCTCAAAAATTAACAGAACCAACAGTTTCATGTTTGATTTCTACAAATTTGCATATCGTAGAACTACATTAGCAGTATATCTTATCTGGACTGCTGCTTTATATTAAGTTTTGATTACTTTTTAATATATTTTTATTATATGATTACTAGAAGATATTGATCGCTTATTCATGTTATGTAAGATGATACGTATTATATATATAAGTGGATGACAATCTTATAATTCTTATAACTATTTATGTTGATAATTGAAAGATAGCATGCAGTGATAAATATATTAAAACAAAACAGTGAAATAATTTTTTAGTTTTTATTCAATAATAATTATTATACATAAAATGCTTCATTATTAAAAACATATTTGTCTTGAAAATTTGATAATGGGTGCATGATTGGGCACAATGTTTCCATCTTCCTTGCGCTCTTTAAATTGAGTCAAACAAATTTGTACTTCATATTTGCGGTATTAATATCATTAAATTTAAAATTTAATAGACAACATGTCGAAAATAAATGAGAACTATAAATTCTGTCATACAGTATTTATTTTATTATTAGGTTAACATCAGGCCCTGGGTTTTGGTAGATGTTTTCATGAACTATATTTTTTCTATAATACCAACGAAGAGTAGAATAATAATTACAATCTTTAGTATCCCACTAATTAAGTCCCTAAACCATTAATCCTAGCTTTAATATTATAATAGATTTAGATTTTATTTCAATATTTTGATTACACAGTATATTTTTATAAAATGCAGCATAATGTAGATGTAGATCATACCTTATACGTTGTTCTGGTTGCATAGAATCCGTAGAAAGCAATTAAATATCTATAATATACATGTCCTACATATTTCTTTAAATTATCCAATTTCTTTAATATATTTGCAATAATTTTATAGTAAAAAACTTAAAAAAAAAACAATACCCCAATACTTCTCAAACTATTACATGACGTAATGTTAATAATTAGTTCCTATTTTCCAGCACCTGAATGCAAATTCCCTATATTTAGTCTATATACATACCTCCAAGTTCAAAAGCCTTAATTGTTTACCATGCATTATAAGGCTTATGTTCCCATATATTTAACTAGAATTATAACCCTTTTTAAATTTCTAATTGTTGCATCTCGGTCTGCGACACTCCGTGGAAAGCAGCTTGAATTTGAAGGTGTGTGCGGGCAGCTCGAGTTCATCGTCGCTGTAGATGGCGCAGTTGCGGTAAGAGCAGGGCGTGGCGCCCCAGCCGTTCATCACGAAGTCAGCCTCTGGTTCGAGACTCAGCGAAACCTCGCGACCACTCGAAGATAGAACCTGAGCTGGAACCACCGTGCCGTTCAGAAGCACGAACTGAAACAGTCATATATGTGTCACCCAGAGTGATCAATGGGCAAGCATTTTGGAGATTTTTAAGAAGCATTTTCTTAAGAAACGTTTTTTATACATACGCTTCATAAATCGCTCTATAACGCTTACTGAATCGTTCTCAATTTATTTAAATTATAGAATACTTACAGACAATCCCTCTAAACCGTTAATCCGTACATTAGTGTTAAATATGAGGTCTACTTTATTGTTCTTGTCATCAACCAATATATCCAGTATCTGTAACACAAATAGAAAGATAATACGATTAAGAAAAGAATTTTCAGATGAATGTTTGAATTTATTATATATTAGCGTAACATTGCAGTAATATTTTAAATAAAGATACAGCCCCTTCCACTTAATTAACATTTAGCGCTATAACTCTAGATAATGAGCATGACACATGCAATAATACGTTTAAAGGTGGATTTTCATGGGCGGCAACGGCGACGCGGCGCGATTTTAACTTAAAAGCTGTGAAATCCTATGCGGCGGCGAATTCGCAGGTAATCGCGTTAATTACGATGCTCTTTTTCTTTTAATCGCCCAATATGGCCGCCAATGGATGTTACAGCAAGTGCGCATTATTCGCGTCGCGTCGCATGGTAAAAATCGCCATGTGAATCCGCCTTAAGTGTTCCCGGCGGATTTTTGTTTGTTTGTTTTATCCATGAAAGCAATTAAAGCAAGCGCTCCATCAGAGCGCTTTGATTAAAGCCATGCACCAGGCGCGGATCCAGAAAAAAAATTTGGAAGGGGCTGCCTCCATAAGGCCAATGTTAAAAAAAAAATTTGGAGTGGGGGAAATGCCTATATTGCCCATGTTAAATCCAAAATTTCGGGGGGGGGGAGGCTGCAGCACCCCCAGCAGCCCCCCCCCCCCTGGATCCGCGCCTGCCATGCACCATATAATAATGTTACATTTTTTTTTAATAATTATATAGAAGCTATTAACTTCATCTACCCTCCATCCCCTACCCCTTTCCTATATACTATTTAGGGAGTGATATTCAGATGAAGAATAAGGAACTCACTTTCCTCTTAAAATTTGTATCAATGATGAAGTAACTATATGCATTTTTTTTTCCCGTTTCATGTAGGAATATGGTATAAACCCAAAATCAGATAACATAAAGCCTCTTTTACCCCTGGACGTCATGGTACTCACAATGATGGCTCGCTTGACGTCGTAAAGTGATGTCAATACTTTGAGCGCTTGCGAGGCGTGTATCATCATCATCATTTCTGTCGGTTTTGGGACTTGGTTTTCCACATAGAGCAGTGCCTTAGCAGCGTCTGCGAGTCGCGCGGCAGCGGTCACTTTATCGCGGTAGTGCGCGCCCAGCCTGAGAGTTATGATGTTATGATGGTCATATATTAATTAAATAATAATTTTGCATTAAAGGGATGGCACTTAAAATATATCACGATATAGTAAAGAACTCGAAAATGAAACAAAAAGATCAGAAGTTTAGATTTTCAACACTAGAAACAGTCTCAAGCGTACTATACGGAATAGGAATAATACGGTATATAATATGTGTGTGACATAATTATATAATTATATATATGAAAATTTATTTCAGATAACTCAAAATTAAATTGAAAGGACCTCATTATATATGAGATAGAAAAAATTAATGCAGAATCCGTTATATCTAAATTTTTGGGAGAGGTCATTTTAAAAAATGTTCATTCTCAGGCAATAAAATTTCAACACAACATTCAGTTCAGATTGTGACAAATAAAAGGAAACTCCTGATTTATACTTATCGGCTCAAAATCATAAATAGATAGCATTATTTAATATTTAAATATAGTCAAAATAATGAAATAATTATTATTGATTAAATTTTAAATATATATTTAAAATTCAAAATAATACAGAGTACCGTTAGTCAAAAAGTGGGACAAAGCGATAGCTGCAGAGTGTACAGTACACACCGTCCCACCTAAATTTGACTATGACTGTGCAAACATGACTAAATTGTTTGAAAATAATATTACAATTATCACCCAATGAAACATACAAATTTATTAGACTATTATCAAAATAAGTATATCAAGTTCATAGAGCAATACAGACCCGGTGACATTGACCTCTGGGGGGTCAACGAGGTCATAGGACGAGGCCATGAAGACGTCGTCCAGTTCCCTGCCTTCCGCCTGGAGGAGCCTCAGGGAACCCCAGTCCTCGTGACGCGCGCTGCGGGACGGCCCGAGCTGCGGACAAGTCCTCACCGAGTGTAAGCTTTCTTTATGGAGATGGTTAAATGCAGTTCATTTACCTGAATATGGTGATTTATTTGAAGAATATTTATTAATATGTAAAATTAATAAGCGATATTTGTCCATTCAGCGATATATATATATATATATATATATATATATATATATATATATATATATATATATATATATATATATATATACTGTATATGAATACTATATGCAGAGCAATGAACTTAAATAAAATGTCTTGAATACGCAGTTATTCTATCAGTTCTGTGTATATTATTATTAGTATTTTAAATATTAGATTTAATTTGCCTGGCATATCAATGTATTTCACTGCATGTATTGGCACTATTAACATAACAATTTCCTTATTCATTAAGAAATTTTCATTCCAAGAACATTTTAAATTAAAATATGATTGATAATGAAAACAATTACATATTTTTTTGTTTTTAATAAAGGCAAGATCTAGTCATCGGGATGTACAGGCAATTGACAACCTATATATTATACATTATGTTTTATTTAAATATAATTAAGATATTAAATATAATTTTTTTAATCTTTTAATATATATTAACATATAAGCTGCATTTCAAAAAGGAATTATTTTATTTAATATATTATCCTGACTTACCTGGACAAATCCGAACGGAAAAGCGACTCCATTTTCCGCCATCACTTGAACCGTACCATCCACGAACGAATTTTTCCAATCTGTTATCAAGTGCTTAAAGTGACAGGCGTAAAGTGCGTTGTTGTAGGCCGTGTTTGCCTCTCCTGTACAAATATAATATCCTCAATGGTCGATGAAGAATTTATAGTACCTCGGATGTACCTTGGTGCCAAATTACTCCTCGCACAGCTAACTTTGTCAAAGGGTGGATCATTCCGTTCCATAGAGCGTGGTTTGAGTATTGGTCGGAACTGTCAGGTCAAGAAGAATTATATTTTATGTGATTAAATTATTTAATTTTATAAATATAAGATGGTTAATGTTTTGATATGGG
This sequence comes from Siphlonurus alternatus, assembly GCA_949825025.1. NCBI lineage: Eukaryota > Metazoa > Arthropoda > Insecta > Ephemeroptera > Siphlonuridae > Siphlonurus > Siphlonurus alternatus. Next base: position 31,207,605 of record OX463780.1, on the reverse strand, counting down.
TCTACGTATCTATATTTTATATATGAACAAATCTAAACAATGTAAATAATGTAAATATTGATTTAATAATTTTATTTAAACTTAATTGTAAATAAAATAGCTCAGTTATAGATTTGAGCTTGACTGCTTCTCATTGAAGAATATATGAACGTTGCCATGCCCACAGACCTCAGTAAACATGAGATAAGGCTCGGACAACACATACCCTGAAGTATTGGGTGTCTTGCAGGCCGCCGTGACTTTCTTAGAGACCCAGGCCTCGATGGGCGTGCCTCCCCAGGCTGCCTCGATCACACCGATGGGTCTGTCTTCATGAAGATCGGCCATGTTCATGCCGTGCAGCAGACACAGCGCGGGGAAGTAAGACAGCAGCACTGAAATTCGAGTTGGGAACAAGTTTTCTCTTTTGGGTCGTTTCAGGAACTATTTCAAGACAGTTGATCGATACACGCACCTTCTTGCTCCGTGGTCTCCCACTCGCGGATGACGCCACTCTCAAGCTTCGGCGTGGCAGAGGCTTGGCGACTAGTCTGGAAGAGCCGCAGAGTCTTGTGCTTGAGGGCACGCTCCACTTGCTGCTTGGCATCGCTGATCTGCGCTCAGGGGTAAACCGGGGGAGGTTAGTGCCACAAAAAAGACAAGAAAGTTTTAACAACAATAACAACAACGATTTAGCTAGTGGCACACTCGTGGGGGGAAAACAAATAAGGTGTAAGGAAGTACTAACGAAAATTACGATAGAAGAAAGACCACCTCAATCCAAACTACAGTATTGTCTGCTATAGGGACGATTTAGTTCCTTAATTAAATTAAATTATATACGACGTACCGTGTTTAGCTCCTGCGCCATGTTGCTGCCTCCACTGCACACCCACACGTCACCGAACATCACGCCTTCCAGCTCCACGCTCTCCGCCGAGCACTCCAGCTGTGGAGAACTTAGCAATTTAAGTCCCTGATTCAAGAATGGATGGCTTATAAAATTTATTATAGTATTATTATATATAGATAACTCTGTGAAAACAGACAAAAATATTTGTCTTGAATAGCAAATGAAGTATTTTTTATTTGTATTGACTCATAGACATTATATTGATATTTTTTTAAAGCCTAATTTATTTTGTATTTTTTTAGTCTTCCTATACGTATTTCAATTTCACACGTATAGGTTTGTACTTCTACTGCAAAACCCACGATCTATACAAAGTTTCAAAACTAATTACAAACAGCGCATAATCTCCAACTTCTTTCGGAGGGTATACTACAGTAATTTGACTGTAGTTCTCCTTGAATTGTCTACTTTTAAAATTATACTTAATAATTATATTATTCACACTCAAGTTTTGAAATATTAATAAAACTGCTTGTTTTTAAATATTATTCTATGATTTCATTTTTTACGCATTAAATCATGATAGCTTTTGACTGCTTACACGATACATTGCCTCCCTAGCCCGATGCTAACCAACGTACCGCGATTGGAATGTGGTGCACGGTGATGGTGTGAGGTCCACCCGCCGGCTGGGGAGGCAGACGCACCGACCAACGACCATCCTCTGAAATTTAACCAACATGTTTTAAAGAAAACATCAAAAAATTTAAATATAGCTTTCTGGTTTTCTCCACTAACGGTGTTTTAAAATTAATAATAGTTGTAATAATTTATATACTCTAGCACATTCTATAAAGTCCTATAGGCTTAATTTATATGCTATTTACAAATTATAATATTATTATATTATACGTTTAATTTTGTGGGCATGTAATATATAATATACATGTATTAAAATAATTATTATTTTAAAAATAATTTGTTATAAAATGAATAATATTATAAGAAAATAATAAGGTGTTTAAACCTAAACTAAGGAGTTTATTTTCAGCTAGGGAGTTTGAAAGTCATAAAGTGTCTGAAAAAGTATTGTCTGAATAATTATTAATGTTAATTGCTGTTTGATCGAGTCAAGGATTTTTAGTTTCATAGTATTTTTTTATTTTCTCATTTATCATTGAAGTTTCGATTTGTGTTTTTTTTTAAATTTAAATTAATATATATGCAATTTGTAAATGGCTAATTTGTGAATGTTGATACATCATGTATACTTACTAACTTGACGTGAACGAAATGTAGATGCTTTATGCAACCAACAAAAGTTAAAAAATAATAATAATATCAATATATTGAATATTATAAAAGGTTTACTTGTACCTCGATCTCTTGAATTCTAATGTGTAATAATAATAATTTTATTTCGATTCTGGTTGTAAAAGTCAACATTAATCACGTCATCATAAAAAATACAATAAATTCGAATCGATTAAAAGACAATATAAGTATATAAAAAATCAAAACACAAATTTCACACATCTTTGAGACATTGTACGTTCTATGATAATTAATTAGAAAAAAACATTTTACTGAATAAAATTCCTTTTCAATTAATATATTTTTAAGTTTGTTCAACTTTTTTTACATTGCAGCTATGCTATACGTAATATTATAATTTTTATTATTTAAATTATAATACTCTCCGCGGACTCTATTTATTTTACAAGAAAACATATAATACTCACGGCCCACGGTGGAGGAGATGGAGTCACCATGGAAGTCGAGAACTATCTCTGAGAAAGGCTTGCCCCAGCCCCAGATGTGCGCGCTCTTAGGGGCCATCTGCAGCACCATGTTGGGTCCATAAACATCGGCCACGCGAAACTGTACCGGCGTCGCTTTGGTCGCTATATCAGTGTAAAGGAAAATTTGAAAGAAGTTAGAAATTATTAATTTCATTCCACTAAAAAATGTTTCTTCCACAGTTGTATCTAAATTAATGACATATATGACCGTCATATATGAGGATTTCCTTATCTCCAAATGACTCAATGATTTGAATGCATTTTGTACATATATATAATTTAAGTATAATAATCTAACACATGTATTATATACAAAAATATATATTTTTTAAATATTAATAAATCATCATTACGTTAATTGAATTCATATTTCTTGAATATAATTAATTTATTACATGGCATAGTTTAAATAAGCACTTTGAATACCAAAGTGTAATATACATCCAAGGAGAAGCGCAACAATGCTCTATACTTTTTTATGCTGTTATCGATATATAGCCAGTATAGGATGATAGAAAATTACATGCGTTCCAGCACTAAACCCGATATGAGCGTACTTGGTATTGGAAGTCGGATGGCAGCCGCGACCATCACATGACAGAGCACCACCGCAGCAGCACTCTTGGCGTGGGAGACGAGCATCTTGACCGACGGGCGCCGGAGATACAACTGGAAGGCCCGTGTGCACCTTGACCTTCCGTCGGTCACTTTCTCCCCTCCCCTCCCCCCCCCCCCCTCTCTCTCTCTTCTCAGGCCACACACGGTGTCTCGGTATTTCAGAAGGCTCCGGAATGTGGCAAATTACTAACTTTAATTATAATTATTTATTTTTAATACTCTTACATCTTCATATTTTATATATTTTATTATCTTATACGTATAATATGTATAGTATATATGTATTCGTGTTGAATTTGAGAAGACTGGGAGTAGGGACTTAATTTAGAGAGTATATGTATAGATAATAATTAATATATACAGTACATAGATAACATAATTATATATATATATATATATATATATATATATATATATATATATAATAGAATTAATTCTTTATTCAGCAGAACTAGGTTAATTAAACTATATATAAATATTATGAATTTATTCCGACAGAATAATATATTATTTTAAATATTCAATTTGTTGCATTTAATTATTGGTTACAATTTTTTTTCATATTTGCACTCTGCACTGTTAAATAATTTGTTAAATATAAAGTATGATTTAATAAATCAGTTAATAAAAAGTATAAAAGTAAAATCGGTAAATTTTCATTATAAATAATATTTTTTACAAAAAATATTATACAGAGAACATTCGAATCTATAACATTTTTTTTTAGAGATGTTAATAATAATCAACATTAATAAAAACCTGGGATGGCTGGTATATGTAAAATATTTTTATTTCCTTTCCCTCATATATTAATCAATGGAGTATCGACCTCCAAAATTTTTATAGCAGAAATGGATAGAGGATGAAAAGTTATGTTACTCTGATTTTTTTCAGATTTTTTAGGGACCGGGAAATATTACTAAAAAGTTTTGGCGAGGTGAGGTTCGAATCCACGTCCCTTTTGGGTCCTATCTTTTATTAAGAGAGGCGGCACTTTTTCTGCACTTTCAATCATTTTTAAAAAATAGTTGCCGGGCTCTAAAAAAATCTGAAAAAAATCAGAGTAGCATAACTTTGCACCCTCTATCCATTTCTGCAATAAAAAAAATTGAGGTAAACATATGTAATTAATATACTTGTATATAATGCACATCTGGGGCTGGAGCAAGCCCTTTTCAGAGACAGTCCTCGACTTCCATCATGGTGACTCCATCTCCTCCACCGTGGGGCGTGAGTTATATACGTTCTGCAGTACCGAATGCTTAAATACATATATTAGAGGGACTATGCTAGTACATCAATTATCTTTGTATAATAATTAATGGACAACCTGCATGAAATTTTTTATTGCAGAAATTTTGGTTATGTCCCTTTTGCGAATGGGCCTCTATCGTCTCGGTAGGCCTCCGGGCCCGGGCCGCGCACGGTGCTGTGCCCCCTCTGCCCCCCTGGTAGTTACGCCTCAATAAATATAATTATTTTATATAATTATTATATATATATATTTTTTTTAAATCAAACCCTATTGGGTACTTTTATTTACTAATTACATACTACTTTGAAACCCCGAACCTTCCGAAACCCTAACTTGAGCGTTTCGCGGGCTCTTCTGGAACGGGGGCGGCCACGGCCTTGCAAATCCATCCCGGCATTTGCCTGCGGCTGAGGGAAACGTGGAAACCTCAGCCAGGATGGACGCTACAGCTTTTGTCAATGAACCGGAAGTGCAATATATATATGGTCCAAAGCCAGGGGAACCACATAGTGGAAAATCTCAACGTTTTACCCCTGGGTGGGAAACGTGGCTTTGTTGAAAATGGTCACCCATCCAACTACTAACCACGCGTGGCGTTGCTTGACTTCGGTGATATAATTATATATAACGCCGTGAATGTATGCAACCCCTCTTGACGATGACCAACAATGTAAAAATTTCTTTATTACAAAACTATAGATATACTCTAGATATATTTTTTACTAACGTGATAATATATTATATCAACTATATCAGTAATAATTTTAAAACGCCAAAATTTACTTGGATTATATTGTAAACGTATTGCAAAGTTAATGTTATCAAAATATATCAATAATTATACACACAAAAATCGTAAGGAAATATTTTGGTAAAATTTCATTGCGTTATGTTGGCAATATTCAATTTTCACTCCATCATCCATCCAAGGGGGGGCGACGCGCTCTCTTCCTTATGGAGAGCGCATCGTTCAATTTCATAGGTTGCATGCGTTGTGTGACGACACAGACGCCCTGCTCTCATTGGCTCGTTATTTTTAGCGCTGAAGCTTCAAATTTCGTTTTATTGCGACTTCAGCTATAGAACTTTGACCTGCGCCGTACGTATAATAAACATATTATTATAATATTATAACATATATAATGCTATTATTACCAATTAGATAAGTAATAATAAGTGAATGGACGAACGAAGGATTCTAATGTGAATTAGTATTTTTTTAACTACAGATTACATACAGACGAAATATATTTCGTCAGCTTTATTATTTTGGTACATGCATGGCCATGCCCATTGCATATATGAGAGCTATAAAAGGTGCGTACGTGTAATTTAAACGCAAACCTCCTTGTAATCCATGAAACTTATTATTTTTATATATAATTAATATAATAATATACATTATAATGTTACACACAAAAATGTGGGGAGCATGTGTACCATGCAGAATAGTTGCGTATTATAATCCCATCAGTTGGTATACGTACGCCGTACAGTATGACTATATAATAATATATAATATTTATACATTACAATATAATATACTGTATATACACATATATATTGCACGTACGACATTTTACGTTATGCAAAATGCAGTAAAAAATATATATAGCAAAAAAAAAAAAAAAATGTTTTGAACATATGAATGACATTTATTTGTAATTTAATGATATATAATAAATATAGAATTAATGATAGACATAACATTCTAATTTTGCAATATTTATTTTGTGTTTTTCTTTTGCTTCCATTTCATAATTATTATATATTATTTAGACAGCTACAGCAATATTTCTACGAAATTACGTAATGTATATTGCTAATAATGATCGAGGGATTGAAATAACATAATTTTATATCATAATATATTCAAGTTCCATGCAATTAAATTTTTGAAAAATGACATTCATGTTGATATTATATAAGCTTGGCTAGCATAGTGTAATTAACATATACGGTATTATACAAAATATCTATATATAATCATTTTAGGATCTAATAACATCTTATATCCAAGGCAAGCTTGAATTGATTGAGAATTTTTTAACCTCAACCACACCAACAATAAAATTCTTATGAATTATGATCACTTTTTATGAACCTATAATGGATTTGAGTAGTTAACTGACTATTTTATTCTATATTTTATCTTTCTGAATCCATGTTTAAATGTGGTATGAATGTATGAATAAATTATAACTGTTCTATATCTATAGGATATCTACATATTTCAATGAAAAATGAAAACACGTAAAAATTTTTTTATTTATTTTTATTTATATTCACATTAAATATCAGTTAATACATGCACCCAATTGCATATTTAGCAGATATCACTAAAATTTTCTCTTTTTTTACATTAGATTTCTAGAAAAAAAAAAAATAAATCAGACTGAAAGAGTAAGAAAGCCAGACCGAAATCAGAGTGAACTCTCGTCGTTTAACTGAAGACACAAGGCCTTTACCTGGGAAAGACACTCGATTTAGTAAAAAAAATTCACCAGTAAGCGACAAAATGGACTTGAAGTGCTATGGTCCAAGGCTAGGGAAACCACATAGCGAAAAAGCGCAACAATTTACCCCTGGGTGGAATACGCTGGGAAACGTAGTTTTACCTTGAAATGGTCGAATCAAACTACTAACTCGGCGTTGCTCAAGACCCGGTTAAACGCACAGGTCAACAATGTTATTGTTGATTAAATGGGCTTACGGGGTGTAATTTTTTTACTGACTCAATCAAAAGAGGAGGTCGAAAAATATCCTTTAGATTTTTTTGCGTTTTTTTTTAGCACTGCATCATACCTAAAATGGAGATTAAAAATGTCTCTTGACCTGGAGGCTCCATCCGCAACGCCTATGACGTCATTACATTCTTTGGGTCAACTATATAACACTTGTAAAAAATTATTGCATTGTTGCTTGTTTATTAAAAATTATCATTTGTTTCCATAGCAACGTGTTTGTTTAGAAACATTATATAGTTGACCCAAAGAATGTAATGACGTCATGGGCGTTGCGGATGGAGCCTCCAGATCAAGAGACATTTTTAATCTCCATTCTAGGTATGATGCAGTGCTTAAAAAAATCGCATAAAAATCTAAGGGATATTTTTCGACCTCCTCTTTTGATTGAGCCAGTAAAATAATGACACCCCGTAAGCCCATTACCTTTGTCAAGTTTTCCGATGAAATTAAGTATGTATGAAACTGTACGGTATTTCATGTTTCTTCTTTTTTTATGTAGAACCCATGCATGATACAAATTTGTGGATTTCGGTTTAATATGAACTACTGTACGGTAGCTTTAGAAAGTCTAACTAACTTTGTTACATGTTAAGGGGCATTCACAAAGTCTTAAGGCCACATTTAAGGCTCGATAATTTAAAGCTTGATTTTAGACGTGTTTTTTAGACCCAAAATTTCTGGTCTTAAATTATTGAGCCTTAATTGTGGACTTAAGGCTTTGTGAATGCCCCTTGTTGACTCTAATTCAAAAGATATTTGTGTACTGCATACAGTAATATATTTCAGATTGATTTTGTTCCTTACCATGCTATTCTGTGGGAAGGCATATTTGAATACTGTTGGTGTTGCTCCCCTACGCAATTTGCGTACTGCAGTCCATCCACTGTTCTCATAGTATGCGTGCAAAAAATGTTGAGAACAAAGAACGTCATATCTCGCAGAAACCCACAGTGGCGCATCAGGTTGGCTAAGATTTGCTGATATTCTTGCTGTGTTGATGGCTGCTTCCCATCTCTTCCGTACGTCTTTCTCTGTTGGAAACCTGAAAAATAAAATAAAATCATGATTTAATAATTCAAATAAGCAGGTTTAGGCAGAAGGTTTAGGCATTTAGGCAAGCACTTACATTTTAAACAAGGGGATTGAATAGACGAGGGGATGTGGAGCTTTACGTTTCTGAAGTTCCCTATCTTGCATGGCCTATGAGGAGAGATAAGGCACTCTCCTGCGTGCATGATCTCTTTGTGAATGTTTTGTAAGTTTCTGTTAATATCAATTATGCATATGTACTGTACATACTCTAGTATATAGTTGCACTTTGTATATAGTCAATAACCAAAGGTATGCATATGTAAATAAATAGATAGAATAGAATGCATACTTTTTTTTTATTTATTATTTTTTTACTATATTTATTCTACGTAAAAAAACTTTGTGTTTGCATACGTACCTATGAAAGGAAATGCCATTTTTCCTGTTGTATGGCCCGAATCCCTTTTGACCTGATGTTTCACTAGCTTCATTTCATTCACATGACGTCTTAAATTCATAATAAACTGTACAGAAAACCTAATAATTACACTATTTCACATAAGTACATTGCATTTTTGTTTCTTCGGAGCAGCACCAACTAATAATTCTCCAACACCTCAATCCATGTCAAAAGAACGTTCTTTGATCCATGTTGCGTTGTTATTGTTTGTTAGCAGCTGTAGGAGTACCAACCTAAAATGATTATTTTTTGACATTTCCAATTACGTTTATTTCTAGCATATCGCCTACTAAAAAAATACTGCTTACAACTGCAATACTTATTAACCTGTTTTTATGCTTATTTTGTAACATTCATTGTATGCAGAGCAGTATTGACTGAATTAAATTTAACATTGTTAGTTCCTATAGTGACGTCATAGACGCCCGTTTCAAACGTCAGCTAGCCTCTCGCGCGCTTCCGAGGCGACGAGCGCCACCTACCGGATAACCTCTCTATATAATATTAACTCTATGCATCCATCTTCTCTCTGCCATCATCAGCTAGCAGCTGGACTTTGGACTTGTTGCACGTTGCACGCTGACGCTCTAAACAGCTAAAGCTAAGGCTAAAGTGGCTAAACGCAGGTTTGTGCGGTTCCTCTTGCAGCGCGTGTAGTTTTGCAGGTAAAGTATGTATTAATTATGGTGCATATTTAGCTTAATTGTTACAAGAGTCAAGGAGATTAAATTATAATAATGATACTTCATGGTGTAAAACGTAATTTTGTTATCTTCTGACTGCATGGTTCGAATCTCTGCATGCGCATAATATATACTTTATGCATACTGTATAATATATACAGTATAATATATTTATATTATTATGTATAAAATGCAAAGTCTTCTACTCGCAATGGTTGTAACAAACCACGAACAAACCATTGGTTATAATGTCTGTCGCATGAAGCCTTTTTCATTGTTAAGGTAGAGATAATACGGATCAGCTGGCCCAATGCTAAAAAAATCCCATTCATAAAAATTATGAAAAAAATTTAAAATGTTCTCCTCTACATCCCCTATCAGTAGGTAAAATATCAGGTATACAAAAACGAGCTAGTTTTCGAGTTATTAATTTTTAAAGTTCTCTAATTTAACATGGAGAAATGGAACTTCCATGTTAAATTAGTCAACTTTGAAAATTAATAACTCGAAAACTAGCTTGTTTTTGTATACCTGATATTTTACCTAATGATAGGGGATGTAGAGGAGAACTTTTTAAATTTTTTTCATAATTTTTATGAATGGGAATTTTTTTAGCATTGGGCCAGCTGATCCGTATTATCTCTACCTTAAACATGGGACGACGTAGTGCCTAATTTTGCCACCAGAGCAGAGAACGTAATGACATTGTTGGCGCTAGGCAACGGTGTCAACTTCATAATTAATGGTCATTTTCCATAAGTTAACATGTAAATCAACAACTGTCCCATGTTTTTCCTTTCACGCGACAGACATTACACCAAGGTGGCTGGATAGTATCCACAGCCACCTTGCATTGCATAACAATACTTTGTTTACTAACAACGAGCAGAAGACTTTGATAAAATGGGTCAACCGTATAATGCATAACTACTACATAATTATACTGTATATTCATATAAGCATATACAAACATGCTACCTGTACAGTGCACAGCCCCACAGACAGCCCATAGTTATGGATTTTAGCCCTGTTTTGGTTCCGGCCTGCTTTTAGGCTCGGCAAAAAAAGTAAAAAAAGAAAATTGTAACTGATTATAATCAAACCCTCCCTTCCATGAAAATAACAACTGCAATGCCTTGATAATTTTTTTCCTAGTTAAAAAAAAAATTAAAAACGAATAAAAACAGGGTTTTTAACAAATAATTCGTTTTTATTTTTTAAGAATTCTTATCTAGAAAAACAAATATCACGGTATTGCAGTTGTTATTTTTATGAAAAGGCTGATTTGGTTAATGGGTTACAATTTTATTTTTTTACTTTTTTTGGCTATAAGGAGTCCAAAAGCAGGAACATTTTTTTGTTCATGTCCCTCCACACAATTTTTTTTTTTTTTTTTTACTCAAAGAAATGCTCTGATATGGAACTGAAATTATGATAAACTCAATTGCTACATTCTATTGAACATGTTAATGTTTTTTTCAAAATTTTAAGAACCCTATATATGGCAGATAAAAATTGTTAAAAGTGCGAAATATGTCTTAAGGGGGTCCGTTACCGCGGGCTGCGTGGTGTATATGCATAGCACATACTCCATATAATTATACATTATGTGCCATGTGTGTATATATGTATACTTAAAATATAATTATATGCTTAATTATAATATAGGCATATGATATGCATACATTAATAGGCTTGCAGCACAGTATCGTACGATTTACTTTTTATTATCTTCTACATGACGGTTGAGCTGCAACTCTGCGATCAACCTCGACAGTCACACACAGAACTATAAAAGGGCACCCCTAGGGTACCACACGCAAATCCCTCTCTCTCGTGATATATTGGCTGCTACAGTAAAACAAATCAAAGTTTACGCCTGACTATGGCGCCACATACGTCTAAACAGACTGGCGCCCTGAGTCATTGTTATGATTTCTAAGCTGGTCGCCGCTCGTAGTCGAATCTACACCGAAGTCTTCTGCTCGTTGTTGGTAAACAAAGTATTGTTGTGTAATGTCTGTCACGTGAAAGGAAAAATATGGGACAGTTGTTGATTTACATGTTAACTTATGGAAAATGACCGTTAATTATGAAGTTGACACCGTTGCCTAGCGCCAACAATACCATTACGTTCTCTGCTCTGGTGGCAAAATTAGGCACTACGTCGTCCCATGTTTAACAATGAATGAAAAAGGCTTCATGCGACAGACATTATAAACAATGGTTTGTTACAACCATTGCGAGTAGAAGACTTTGACCTACATGTAAACTAAGATCTGTTATACTGTAGGTTAATTTACAACACAACACAGCGTGAAATACAACTCTGGCATATATGTGCTCCCCCCCCCCCCCCTCCCTTCCCCAACAGCTGGAGCTTTAGCCAGTGCACTTCAGGTGTGAATTCAACAAGAGGCAAAGCCTGCCAGATCTCTCCTCCCAAAGATGGTATCACTAGATCATAGCTTGTTGTTTTCTTATGAACGAGGAGCATGAATATACACTCGAGAATTCACGATTGAACCGGCTGTCAATGTTAAAGCATAGGGAAATAGGGTACCCCGTGCCATAGCTTTACGAAAGCCCTATAGTACTCAGGTCTATCCTTTGCTATCAGGTGGCGCTGCCTACAGGAAAAGCAAAGCAGCAAGCAAATATAAAACGGTTTTATATTGGTTTTCTGCTTCCTAGCTTAATTAATAGCTCTAGTATATGTACGTAGTAAAACAATTAAAATTCCTATTTTATTTTAGATGGTGAAAAATGGCAGAAAAACACAAAAGAAAGGCTTCTGATGATTCTTCAGTTCAGACTTCCTTAGAATCTTTGAAAAAGGTGAGAATAACAACTTTTAATAAATCTAAGATTAATTAAGGGTAAGGTAACACGAACAATCGATTGTTGATAGTCCCATTTGATTAACATGTAAACCTTAGCAACCTCATAATAATTCTGAATTTTTTTGAGAGACAGTTCTTGGCACCAAAAAAATGTGGAAAAATTTCAAAACAATCGGTCGATCCAATTTTTTTAAATGAATTTTTTAAATTTTCAGTATAGGGCTTTCCCATGGAGACCTAAACTAAGAAATTAATTTAAAAAAATTGGATCGACCGATTGTTTTGAAATTTTTTCCATATTTTTTTGGTTCCAAGAACTGTCTCTCAAAAAAAAATCAGAATTATTATGAGGTTGCTAAGGTTTACATGTTAATCAAATGGGACTACCAACAATCGATTGTTCGTGTTATCTTACCCTTAAGGAGAAAATTTTCAAATGCATTATACTTATAGAGTACTGTATATTTTATATAATATGAAAACACAAACCTGACACATTTAATGTATAAAGTGACAATTTTTTTAAAGCTAGTAATGCAGGGTGAAGTAAGCAAATAATAATATTATAATAAAAAAAACTGTCCTGGATTTAGAATTTCAGAGTTGTATAGTTCAGAATTAATTTTAGAAGACTTGAAGAAAGGTAGAAAATGTTCCATTTAAATTCCAATTGGCTAGACTTGACTAGCTGACAATATTGATGTTTGCAGGCAAGAACATCTAGCTCTGAGGAGACAGCTTTGATATTGGACCCTGACGAGGCAACATTTGACCCTCAGCAGTCCCCTCCACCATCATCCCCTTGGCCGTGTTACAAATTTGACCCTGAGCCGTCTTTGAAAGCTGTGTCATCAACATTAGACGGAGAGCAGGCAAGGGAATGTGAGGTGAGCAAACCTTGATTAACGGTGGGCGGGAGGCCGTAACTGCCATCTATTGGAATTGTCTAGGAAGTAAATAATTATTTCTGTTTGTTTTGCAGTAATTATTATGAAACTATCTGAGGTCCTAGAGTAAAAGAGCGGCTAACCAATGTAAAAAGAATTAATAAGTTTCATTCAATTATAACCCAGAAAAACTTTCAACAAATTTTTGAAGCGCCATCTTTTGAGCAATTTTTGTAACTCAATTCCAGAGTTGTTCTGGAAAGTTAATCTCAGAAACTTTAGTTTATAATTAAATAGGATTTTTACAGTAGATAGCTAATAATATAGTGCAGGTATGCAGTTGGTTTCAAAACGATCAGATGAAAACATTCCAAGAAAAAAATTGAAATGTACGAACACTATCAAAACGTCTTGTTTGAGCCTACCCCCCCACCCTTAAGTGGTTTTGATGAGAAAATGGCATATATTATGTATTTTTCATGAAAATTACTCCTCTATATTAAACTATATTGACCATGATTGCTGGGAAAATATAGCAGATTTTGCCACCAGGGGAGTGAACTTCAAAGTTTTGATGCAGATAATGTTGTTATTTTGGTGTGTGCTCCTTTCTAATGAATGTTCATGTATTTAGTTCAATACAACACCAATTGTTAATATCATTCATAATATACTGTATGCATTAATGTGTTGAATACCATATTTAAGTTTGGGTATCAAGAAAAACTTTCTGTTTCTAAATGAAAATCACCCCTTAAAAAAAGAAAAAGAATATTGTATTTACAAAACCATAACTAATACACAGTACAGTATATTTTTCCTTGTGATATGCTCAATTAGGTAAATTGAACAGCCCTTACAATATTTAATAGTATTGACTACCAAGTCCTCTTACCAGGTATTTTTTATCATCAAAATATTAGAGTTACAATCAAATACAGTAAAAACACGTTATTATGTAACTTGTTTTAAGGTAAAAACTCGATATTGAGTAACGGAGTAAAGGTCCTGTAAAAAATAATTAGTATTGCAGGTATAGGAAAAACTTGATATAAGGTATACTCAATATAAGGTAAACCCAATTTCCTGGGTCCCTTGACTTGACGTAATAACAAGTTTTTACTGTAAACAGATACAATACCGTATAGCATAAAATGTTCAATGTTGCCCTATATATTTGACTATTAAAACTTATAGTTTTTAAAGTAAATTCATTCAGAAACTATAAGACATAATGGTCTTAAATTCAATATTTTAATTACAGTACAGTCATGTAGCTTACATCATTCTGTGTTTACAGCACGCGACCCTATGCCACAAGTGTCGCTGCCCTCTCTTCACGCGTTTCCACACGTCTCCACCACGCACTCTGCTACACCGTGTGTACCGTGGCTCCCAGCTCAGCTCTCTAGAGGATGCCCTCGACAACCCCAATGGTCTTTCCAGTCTCATCAGAGTCAGTGCGGTGGTGACTGGTGCTCCAGGTATAGGCAAGACTGAGCTCGTAATTCACGCAATAGAAAAAACCTGCTGGCAGTTCTACAATGTTCTGTGGATCAACGGTAGCAACAATGATTCAATACGTAAGTGCTTCGTAGACATTGCTTCAAAGTTGAAATGTGACACTGAAAACCTTGATATCGATACTATTTATCACAGTTTGAGTCAGAATAGAACTCTATTTGTATTTGATGATGTAGAAAATGCAGAAATATTAAAAGAATTCTTACCGTCAGTAAAGGTGGACACAAATTTGCTTTCAATTATTGTGACTTCGCGACATTTAGAATGGGAAGGTGTGAAAAAGATCCATCTTGAGTGTTTCACAGCAGCACAGTCACAAGAGTTGTTAAATAAAATATTGCCTCATCATTTAAATACAGATTTAAAAATCTTAGCAGAAAAGTTAGGAAATCATCCTTCAGCTTTATACATTGTTGCCTCTTACATTAAATCACAAAATAAATTGTTTGAATTTAATAAACAATCATACACAGTAAAAAACTTCATTATTGATTTTAAATTAGATGTCAATGAAATGCAACCATTAATAAAAAATGTCAAAGAAGAAATCTTTAAAATTTGGGATACAGCTTTGGAAAATGTATCAAAATTTGAGAATGCTAGTTTATGTCTAAAAATTCTTGATATTATATCATACCTTGCACCTGATAATATTCCCGTATCAATTCTGAAGTCAATGTGTGATAATGACGAAGAACAATCAAATATCACAAATGCATTACAGGAATTAAAATCAAATTCTTTAATTTCAAGTAATGAAAATACAGGTAATATATCAATAACCAAATTATTACAAAAAATAGTAAGAAAAAAATGTACATCACAAGAACAAGTAACATCTGAATTAATGGAGATATTTTATAATGACTTAGATGATAATGAATTTAGTAATTGTAATTTATCACGTCATGCAAAAAAAGTTTGGAAATTTGTATCTAATAATGATTTCTTAATAAACAAGTACAGTGAAATACCAACAGCAATAGTACATGCGTGTGATGGAGTTATGAATTTTGTAGATGCTATTGATTTTGTAGACAAATATATTGATAAATTAGAAAGTGTTTTAGGTTGGAGACATTTAGACTTTCTGAATCTTTACAATGAGTATGTTTTAATTTTAAAATTTCAAGATAAAATATATTGTGAGAAATGTGTTGAAATCACAGACAAAGTTATATCAAATTTACCTGAAGAATTAAAAGACCATGAATACTATGAACAACTTCTCGATAGCAGAGCCCTTGTGTTTAAAAAATTAAAAAAATATGTAGAGGCTTGGGAAATTTGGATAGAAATTTATCAGAAACATAGATATGAAACAGATGAATATAATTCATACGAAGATATGATAACTGAGTTATTTGAAACTGCAGTAGAACTGGATTCTGAAAATAAGCCAGAGCCATTACAAACTTGTGTTAAAATTTTAGAAGAACGTGCAGTAAATAAAAATGTATCTGCAAATTACACGTTAAGTGATCTAGAGATAATTGCAGAGCATGTTTTTAAAACAAATAAGTATGAATGTATTGAATTATACTCACATTTTTATGACATATTTTCTAATACATATGAACCATCTCATTACTCAAACTTGAAACTTCTGGCTTTAGTAGCTAAGTGCTTGTATCAATTAGAGAAATTTGAAGATGCCTGGAAATATTATTCACAGATAATAGGAACTCAACAATTATCTGGTGACTTTACAATGCGTGCATTTGAAATGGAATTTGAAACAATGTGTAAGGTTGCAATTGAGTTAGACAAACTTGGGAAACCATTACCTTTAAAAATGTGTATACTTCATGTAAAATTAAGGATACAAGACAAGGCAGTAGGATTATATTCTACATTTGATGGAATTCATGAGATCATATGTTATGTTTTACACACTCAAGGAGTAAATGCTGCATTAGAAATAGAACAGAGTTTTCACTCTAAATTCATGTCAGTTCAAGGGTGCTCACACCCTATGACCTCATTGATCCATTTACGTAGGGTGTTACTATTTCAATTCTCTGAAAAATGGGATGAATGCTGGAATGTTATTGAAAATATATATAAAGTTAGTGATATTGGTAATAAACCAGAGAAACCTGAGTATGATTGGAAATATAAGAATATTATCAATGATATTGATGGCAAGCTGCGTGCTAAATTAAGAGCAATCACATGAGTTGGTTGGGTTGCTTGCATAAATCCCCAATTTTACCTCCCCACCCTTCCTCTCCTGTTGTCCAACTGAAAACTTAATGCAAGCTTCAGGGCACAGGAAAAACTGAATAATCTATTTTGTTGCCAATTTTAATTTTTTAAGAACATTGAATTTAATACATTACAATGTACATAGTGTATTTTTTATAGACTGACAGACGAAATGAAACTGATACGTAAATGTAATACTGCCATCTATGATATATACAGTGTGTGTATATATTATATATTATATATATATATATATATATATATATATATATATAAATTTAAAAATTCTTCACTTTCCATTACACACTGCTGATAGGTTCTTGTAAGTGCAGTCTATGTGTATATTTTGTAATTTTTCTTAAATTTGTAAAAAGAAATATATTTTATAATAAAAAAATAACAATTAAACTTCATATTTTTGTCATAACTTACAACATACTGTGTAGTATACAATCTATCGATTGTTGCTCAAAAGGTGCAACTACATTTTTGCCTGGAGATGGAGAGGAGAGAGTGGACTTGATTCAAGCACATTTATATTTGTAAGCTACTGGATTCTGTTTCTGCTTTTTGTGCAACAACGATAAATTTATTAATTTTATTATTTATGTAGAAGTGACAGATATTTGTAAAATGTGGGTCCTATTTAAAGTAATTAATTCAATATCGTTTTTATGGTTTAACTTATCAGGCACTAATGGACTAATTTAGAAACTAAAGAAGTATTTGAATTAAAATACATTGATTTTTTGTAAATGATTAATTAATAATTATATAAGCTGCTATAGAGGTTGACAAATGGAAGCATTAATTTTACAAACTTTTAGTTGCAGCTTAAATATCTGATGGCCTAAAACTACTGTAGTTACCTATCAAATAAAAATTTCAGGCATGTCCAAAAATATATATACATATTTATATAATACAGAATATTAGGTATAATGATATATATTACAGTTATATGTATTGTTATAGGCCAATAAGAAAATCATGAAAATTAGGTAGACATTTTTATTGGTTGAAAAGGAGGCTGATTAATATTTAATGCAGATTGCAAAAAGTAATATGTATCATGAACTTTTTTTTTTTTTTTTTTTTTTTTTTTCATGCAGGCAGGGTAATAACGGAGGGAAAGGATGGTTGCCACGGGCTACCATAGCCTGTTTATTTATGTCATAATATAAATGACAGTCATAATATATTGGGTACGTGCGTGGAGAGGGACAGCATGCATGATTTAATTGTACCACTATTTCATCACAGTGGCAGCTACCCCTTGAGGCTATATTTAATTTTTTGTTTTTACAATATAATTTTATACTTGATCGCTAACTATAAAGATCTGCAAATTGTGTCAGAAATATAATTATATATATATATATATATATATATTATGAAAAATATTAAATTTTAGTAATTGTAATTAATAATCATCATATAATTTCATGATACTCATATTAAATTTCAGACCTATTACATATTAACTCTGCTTCATATATTATATTATGTATGATAATTTTAGTTTTAATTATTATAACTTCTATAAAAATTGTAATTATTGATGATATTTGATTGCTACATTTTGGCGTGGTGTCATTGATCACCAAACACTGAGTACTTCAGGCAGGAAGTACGATGGTGTGGGGAACACCTCGTTCTCCGAGCTTTGTATTTGCCACTTCCATGGCTGCACGGGCAGAGCGTCCTCGTCATCGGCGTAGAGGGCGCAGTTGCCCAGGTCGCAGACGGTGGCGCCCCATGCGTAGGCGAGCACCACGGCATCGTCCGGCACGGCCACGCCCACCTTGGGGCCCGAGATGTGCAGGAACTTGTTTACTGTGTACCATTCACCGCTCTGTAGTTGGTACTGCAATGGAAGCTTAATTGTTAAGGGTATATAGTAACAAAAATTGTGATTATTTACCAAAACAATTTAATGTTTTTTTAAATATTGCATTGCATGACATAATAATAATTCAGCCTTTTTATTTTTATACCAAGATTTTTTTTAATTAAATTTTATGCTCATTTATACTTTTATACTTTTTATAGGGATATACCCCTATGAGCTTGAGGTGGAGTTATGCTGGTTTACAGGCGCGGATCCATGTTCCCCCCCCCTGAAATTTTGGATTTAACATGGGCAATATAGGCGTTTCCCCCACTCCAAATTTTTTTTAACATTAGGCAGCCCCCCACGAAATTTTGCAGCCCACCTCCCCCCCGAAATTTTTTTATGGATCCACGCCTGAGTAGGGATAATGGAGGGAAAGTGTGGTGGTGACCAGGGCATGTTACGCGGCCCAGCATTCGCTGAGGTGAGACTGAAGGAACCGTGAAAAACCTCAATCAGGACGGACACCTCTACATATCTAATTTTTATCAGTGAACAAAATAATTAAGTGATGTCCAAAGCCTGGGGAACAAAATCACATGCAAGTGAATCACGACGTATGCTGCACTGGGGGTGGAAAGCTAGATGAACTTATCACCCAAAGCAGGAAAGCAACGTACGTATTATATATATAATTTTTACTTGAAATGGTTTTATAGACTTACAGTTGTCTTATAATAAACAAAATATATTTTACAACTTAATTAATATTTATGATAACTGCAGATTCTTTAACTAATCGTCGTATTTTATAATTTACTCACAGAAAATCCTTGTGCTCCTTTGACTGTAACGTTTCGATTGAAAGTCAAACCCACGATTCCCGCCGCACCTCTCGTAGCGTAATCCGACTGAAACCATATCAATTAAAATTATTTTTAGTAACGTTAATTACGAGTTGTTTTGATTGAAAAGATCAAGAATCTTACATAAGGACCGAACAGTGCGTGAGAGGCGTTATAGAGGAGAGCCCCAGCGGCGTTGGAGAGCCTCACAGCCACGGTCTTCTTATGGCGAGAATTAGCACTAGAACCAATGTCATCAAAAGTTCAGAATTATGCAATGGTACATGGATAAGAATTGTACATAAGTATTTTGAGGCGATCTGTTTATTTTTATATACTGTAAAGTTTTTAATTGCATATTTTGAGATGCTATTAATCAACATTGGCGGTATGTTCTATAATGATATATATATATATATATATATATATATATATATATATATATATATATATATATATATATATATATATATATATATATATATATATATATATATATATAAGAATTAATAAATCATATAAAATTATAATTAAATAACTTGCAGATCATTGTATTGATTCTGTTTAGATTTTAAACCAAAGTGTATATATTTCATGATTTTTTTCTCGGAACTTGAATTGTATGGGTTTTTTATACTTTTTAAAGTTTAAAATAATAAGTTTAACTATCACGGACAAAAAATTTAGCCAACGGTTAGTAAGATTTTACTAACAAAAGGCGGGTCGAATCTCACTAAGACAGTAGCTGTGTAAAAACTTAATATTTGAGTTTGCTAAATTTTGTATACTGAAAAGTAGCTAAAATTTATTAACTTCTGCAGTAAAATATTACACTAATGATGATGTAGAAGTTAAAAATGTGTTGCGTAGTAAAATTTTACGGCATGTTGGTAAAATAGAAGGTCAGTAACTTGGTAAAATTTAACTGGCAGTGCTAGTAAAATTGTTCTTCCTTTTACTGCAGGATTTTACTAACTAAATGTTGGTAATTTTTTGCATACCTTAGGCTTTTAAATTTTACATACTTTTGATTGTTACTAAATATCTACCGCCTATATGCAAAGATGAGGTCAAACTTTAAGTCCGGATTAACTTTGTTGATTTCGATTGATGCAACAATAAAATCAACAAAGTAATCCGGACTTAAAGTTTGACCTCATCTTTGCAAATCAGTGTTAGAAATTTAGTAACAAATAAGTATGTAAAATTTAAAACTGAATCTTTGCGCAAAAATTTATTTTCACTTAAAAGAGCTAAATATGTTAAAAATAATGTTTTTTTTTATTACTACTACTTATTGTCATGTATTGATCACATGATCACACACATAATTCACAAGAAATTTGTATTAAAAATAAGTATTTGATATCATACTTTAAAATAATCATCGAGTGCTAATAAGTTAATTAAAATTACAAATTATTAAGGACGGGAACACTTTTTTATAATTACAAAAAAAAATGAGAAATTAAGTTAATGCATTTATTGGATGATGAATACTCAGATTTACAAAAAAATGAAGTTTGAATTAAAATCACTTTAAAATGTTAAATAATAAAATTATATAATCCATGTAAGTCTTTTGAAACAAAACGATGACTGTCGTATCTCCAGTACAGCACCCACAGTGTAGAGAAGAACGTCCCCGCGAGGGTACCGTACGAGTGTCAGTCGTGGGTCGTGGATGCCGTGGGGGTCAATCAGTGGACGAGGGTCGGTTACTGATGTGCGTGGACGCCGACGACGCCGTGGATAGTTCGTTGTAAGGTGATAGTGCGATCTAGGTCTGCGGTTCGCAACAAAAAATACTCATCCCTCATCGCGATGTCAAACCAAACTGCGCATCGTTATCCTGCAAACATGATAATAATTAGACTCGGTACAATTAATGCAATGAACGTTACATTATCCAACAATAATTTTGATATGGTACACTGTACTTTTGTATTCCAATTTTGTAGTCCTTTCGTACTATGACGTGCGTTTACAAGTTACAATTACGTTCACATGACGCTGTTTAATACGAATCCGTACACAACGGATATTGTGTGATATAGTGCATGTTATTCTTATGAGGCGTCGTCAACGGATATTTATTAAACACCGTCATGTGAACGTAGTAGTGAATTTTGCAATAGCTAAACTTGCAATACATATCTCCTGTGACAAATTAAAGTAACTAAACAGAAATAACAAAGAAATTCTACAAAAATTGTAATGATCGACTGTATGTATATACATTGCATACTTCTAAAACACAAGAAAAATCAACAAAATATCATATTTGCTTACCTTATAATATAATCAGCCTGATGATCATAGTCATTTCTCGATAATTTGCTTATTCCTGGGGTACTTGGAGCACTTTTAATTAGATATATTTCAGCACAGAAAGTTTTTGCAACCAGTTTGCTCAAATCACAGAAGCCGAATGAAGAAGGCCAACGGTTTTTTTGAAAACAGGATGTTGTAGTTTGCAAAATTTTACCACGTATGGTAAGATTTTACAATTCAGTTATGTTCTTTTTACAACGTTTCACGTGCTAACGCCAACGTGCTGTGAACGTTGTAAACATCAGCTACTTATAATAGTAAATTTTTACCAAGATTCTCGAGTAACAATTTAATACATTATAACATGCTAGCATCAACTTGCGAGCATTGTAGATTTTAGCTACTACGTGGTAAACTTTTACTAACATTTGATAGTAACATTTTATGACGTTATAATATGCTAGCGCTAACTTGCAAACATTGTAAATATAACTTACATAATGGTAAACTTTTACCAAGTATTTTTTACAATGCTGAGATTGTAAATTTTTCAAAGCCCGTAGTAAAAATTTACAAGATTTGCTGTACAATTCAACAAAAAGATAGTAAGTGTATTTCTTACCAAGTTTGCCTAGTAAAATTTTTTGTCCGTGTATACATATCATTTATAAAATATAACTGCATGTATACTGTATATTTCATATATCATGATTTACAAAATATACAAATACAAAGGAAATCCTTAATTCAAGTCCTCTATTACAATAACTAATGCAGCTGGCTTGAGTAGTGTATAGAGTTCTACCTCCCGAGAGTTGAGTTTATATCCGGGAGGTCGTAAGTCGCAGCCATGAATATTTCAGGGTAGCTGCTGGGGTTCATTTCCTGACCCTGTCTGATGTCACCCCAGGCGTCTAGGCGATCACTCTTCATTGTTCCCAGCTATAAAAAAAAACAATTAAACATTTATTTAAGTCAGATGAGTGTCTCACTTTAATATAACAATTAACACAATAGTTTAATAATCCTGTCTTTAATATATTATTTTTTATTATATTTCCCTCATATGAATCATAGATACAAAACAAGTAAGTCAGAGGCCGGAGACACCAAACACTCCATGAAGAACCTAACACAATATTATTTCATTATAATAATTAATAATATGATTAATATAGTATATGATTAATTAATTTCATGTTTCCTGATTTTTTTAAAAGCAAATAATGTTGAGTCTACATTTATGCAGTTATTTTTACTATTTTATTTGTAAACAGGTTATAAAACTAGGACAATATTATATAATACCTGGATTACTCCGAACGGAAAGGCGATGTTGTTCTCTTCAGGCACTGCCACATTCCCGTCAAAGAAGGTCTGACGATAATCGTTTATCAACCACTGCAGGTGACACGAGTAAAGCTTGGGGTTGTAGCCCACGTTGCTCTCACCTGTCAATCAAATCAACAACGAGTTGAATCGGGGATAATTATTTAATGTGCTAATAAATTTGTTGTTAATTAATTGGTTTAAAGAAGTTGACAAAAGAAACATAATAATATTGTCAACAATATAATATTAAAAAAATATTAAACGTTTATATAATTTATATATATATATATATTTATATATATATATATATATATATATATATATATATATATATATATATATATATATATATATATATATATATATATATATATATATATATATATATATATATATGCTCTACATAATATTATATAATATAATATAGTGTTGTAATATTAACATAGAAATGATTTGCATTGTGAACTATTATAAAAAAGAAAAAAAGAATAATATGAAAACGTATTTGAAAGAGTAATTTTTTATAGTTGAATTGATTTCAACTGAGAGTTTTTTTTCCCCCTGATTAATTATTTATATAATAATTTATATATACAAACTATAATAATTGGGGCACACGATTTACAAATCATGAATACGTCAGCTATCCTTTGAGTTTTTAATGACTCTAAATGCGGTTGTGTAGCGAGGAGAAACCTGGTTATCTTTCAGGAAGTAACTCTCTTCGTAATATACATTAATAATTTCTCTTACCTTGATACATTATGGCCCCGCGAATTGAATATGCATTAGTCAACGGGTATATTACTCCATTCCAATAAGCACTGTTGTAATTAATATTTTTAATCTCCCTGAAAAATGAAGATTATTGTAAGAAATCATCACTGTACGTCCACCAAGGTAAATCACCATGGGTTAACCGGCGGTTGTGTTTCCGGCGTGCGGCACTGCGAGATTATGCGGCTCGACACCCACGTCTCTATTGCCGCCGTTTTAATGTAGACGGCAGCTATGATCAGACCAATGGGTCTCTCTGGCTTGATGTCAGCCAGATTCATACCATACATCAGGCAAACCGCCGAACGTGTAGCAGCCATCGCTATCACATAACAGACATGTAAAAGTTCTTCAGAAAATTTCGAGAGGTGTCGTGGGCGAGTTATGTCGCCAGTAGCGTAAACATGCAATGAGGGGGTGTATATGCGGTCATTAGAAGTTAGAATCTACCTCCTAAATTGGTCCCCGTACATATAGGGAGAAATACACAAGGCGTATATGTATAATAAGAGAATTATAATGTATAATATTATATAGAAGCTATAAATGCTATATGCTATTTAATATATATGTATCTATTATATATAGGGTGTGAGAAAAGAATTAATTCTTGCCTGTAGAAACTCTGAATGAGGCGCGGCTGTCTTGAATGGTCTTTGCTAATTGCCTAATTAGTCGAGAATTTTGTACCAGTATACCAGTATAAACATAATCATTGCTAATTATTTAGTAAGATGAATTAAATTATGACTCAAAAATCACTTATATAAATATGACAACTTATCAAGCTACATATATTTGCATGACGTTAAATTGATGATTATTTCCTCACGATGCATTTATTCACAGTTCATAAAGTTAGTAAATATATATATAATATGGATAAGAGGCTCTGAATTATCACTGTAACATCTGTTGGCTTACTCGGGTTGATAATGTTCCAGCTGATCTGTTCCTCGAGATCGTCCAACTCAGTTAATGATTCTTTTGGTTCCACGTCAGCTACCCTCATGCGGTCAGAATACATAGCAGTTCTTGCAATCTCGTCCGTGCCGTTGAATATCTATTAAAGATGAAATAAATTATTAATTCTGACTATCAAATTATATGCTGTATGTATGTTTAATTGGTGAATAGTGAAAAAATTTCATGACAAATTTACAGCAAAAATAAATTCATTATTCTGGAGACAGGGACGCATTTTTTTAAATTACTTTAATGTACACTTCTCACCTTGTAAAATTTCTCTTGGTATTAGCAACGATACAATTAATCAACACCATTACCGTATTTTGACAAAGCGAATTATTGTCACGGTCAATACATATTTTAATTAATACTTAATGATAAATATTATATTGATAAATATTGAATGGGAGATCCACAAGAAAGAGACGGGTGACCCAAAAGGTTCGAATTAAAATACATGGTGAAATTATCCCCCGTCGTCTACCCTACTGTAAATACTATATTAAGGGCTGTAAAACTTACGCCATACAACTGAGTGACCATGTTTCCTTCTCCAAGACACAACCATACGTCTCCGAAGAGGACGTTTTTCAGCACCCTTACATCAACGTCTCCACGCATCTGAAATTTTACCAAGTAAACAAAATATTACATTCCATAATTTCTTTGTGAATTTGTAAAAAATATTAATAACATCGGAAAATAAAAAATATATGTGAAAAAATTGACTAAAAGAAATTAATTTTCTGATTAAATTTACAATTATAATTATAAATGGATTGAATGTTTAAAGTAAATCAAAATAATAAAAGTACTTTAAGTATTGTTTATAACATGATATTATAATAATCAATGCTATAAATCTATTCATTCATTTCATAATATTCATTTTATACCTTATATATTTCATTTGCCTGCATGTAAAATTAAACTTAAAAATCTGAAAGATGTGGAAATACATAACTCGATGTCCTCTACTTCAACTTCATTTTAAAATCTTAATTTCGCAGGATATGATCACCTCAAACCTACCCTCATGGACGAATGTGTGATGGTGATGTTGAACGGCCCTCCCTCCGCCTGTGGGGAAAGTTCGACCCGCCACGTCAGGTTGCCTGCAGAGACACTCAAAATTGTTACATGAGCTTTGTAATATATATATATATATATATATATATATATATATATATATATATATATATTAGAGAAAGATAATTGCAAGCGAGGTAACATAATGAATGTGTAATTACAATAAGCAATTACCTTGTAACTGGGCTATTTCCCTCGCTGAAAATTGTTCACTTTACACTCTATACGATGCACTTAAAAAACACACACACAGTTCAAACGTGCACAGTTAAAATATAAAAAACATAAGCTTTCGGTAACTTGCCGCCACCGTCGTCAGATGTTACTTTGACACTCAAAGTACTCAATGTGTCAAAGTAACATCTGACGACGGTGGCGGCAAGTTACCGAAAGCTTATGTTTTTTATATTTTAACTGTGCACGTTTGAACTGTGTGTGTGTTTTTTAAGTGCATCGTATAGAGTGTAAAGTGATCAATTTTCAGCGAGGGAAATAGCCCAGTTACAAGGTAATTGCTTATTGTAATTACACATTCATATATATATATATATATAATTTCGTTAATAAGATAATTATAATTATGTAACAGACAATATATTTTATTATAATACATGGATATTGTCAGGCGCGGATCCAGGGAGGGGGGCTGGGGGGCTACAGCCCCCCCCCCCCCCGAAATTTTGGATTTAACATGGTCAATGTAGGCATTTCCCCCATTCCAATTTTTTTTAAACATTGGCCTTATGGAGGCAGCCCCCCCCCCCCGAAATTTATTTCTGAATCCGCGCCTGGATATTGTGGTGTCCATTTCCCCCATTTGAATTATAAATATAAATCTTCATCTCGGGGAAAGCTAGCTCTGTAAACATGACACATTCCGTTCAATTGTGGAAGTACTTACGTCCAACAGTCGTATAAAACGTTTGGTTGTTTAACTGAACGGAGATCTCAGCAAACGGTTCACTCCCGTAGCCCCATAATTGAGAACGTTTGGGTTCCATTTGAAACACCATGTTATTTTGGTACATGCTGGCCAGTTGAAATTCTGAAATAAAAAATACACTACTTGAAACTTTTTTACGTAAAACAAAATGAAAATACAAAAGTTGGGGGTTATATAATAATTTTAATTATAAACCAACATTCAAATTTAAATTATGCGTGTGTGAAAACTATATTTAATAACGTAAAATTGTTAGTAAGTATAGTTTGTAGTGATGAAGAACGGAAGAGCAGATATTTTATTTTTATCATTGTTTAATTTACAATCAATGCTCAAACTGTATTTAATATTTACACTGTATTGTTATATTGTTGATGATTTCAAAGATCAAAATTTTAAGTATTATGCACACAAAATATAAGATCCTGTTGACGATTCTGTTATGATATAGTGAACAAAGATAGTAATTTCATGCCTGCAAGGAGAAAGTAACTGAAATTCACTTAATTTGCTAATATTGCTAATTATATTTAGCTGCCTGCATGTCACCAGATACCACTTAACAATTAAAGTATTTGGCTGCCATCAGTCATAACTTCTTAAGTCGTATTAAAGCTCAAATATAATTTATTGACGTCATAAAGTTAGTGCGAACCTAGTGGTAACTGCAGGAACTACGTGCGTCTGGCGAGGATTGCTGGTATATGATTAACATTGTAAAATCATGTAAATGCTCTGTCAGCAGCCACAGCATAATTTTATAGAAATGACAACACCATAATTAGTTGTCAAATACTTTCGGACAAACATAAAAAAATATTTCAACCTCGTAAGTGACCCCTTCCTAATTTTTTTTTTTTTTTTTAATTTTTGTGATTCTCCCCATGCTATAGGTATTGCCGTATCCTCGATGCAAAGAGCAAAATTTTCAGACGTCAGCGCCATCTCTTGGTACTTTATGTCCTCTATATGACTCTCAAATACCCAAATTGCCAAACATTACAAAGAACGTGTTAAAAAATGGCCAGCACTCTAACTCGACTATGTGAAGTATAACCTTGATTTTAAATTAAATTTAACGATTTAAAGTTTATTTTGATGTTCTTGTCAGTAAGCAAGTAAATTTCTTCAAAATAATTTTTAATTTGGTTACATAAACGATTTATAGCAAAATAAATCATAAACGATTTATAGCAAAATAACTCGTAAGTTAATGCATTATAATTTAATTCACCCCAGGTTCCCGGCAGTCATACAAACAAAAAAATTTGCAACAAATAAAATTCAGTATGTTTAAATAATCTTACGCCCATTGACCACACAAAAACATAATGCAGTTGAGATGAGTAGAATTCTCGTAGACAGCGGTCCCCACATGCTGCAGGTTCTTTTAGACTGACACTCGCAAGTCAACGATCCGGCGACCAACTCGCGTTATCTCTGGCGAGGCGAGATAAGAAGAGCAGAAAATTCCACGAATCAATACACGTCTGGATTTATTTATAAATTATGTGTGTGAAATAAAAAATCTATTAAAAAAAAATATTGATGGAGTATCGTCTAAATAACAAAATGGTTTTAAATGCATGGATGATTTGTTTTTAATATTTCTCATACTGTATGCAATGAGTTAATCAGATTAGTGTCACTGAAATTAAAACAAAGATGGCATTGCACTCTAAAATATTGGGTTATTGATGCTGTGCTGTGGCCCACGTCTACTGAAGGGGTTGCATGTTTTACAGGCGCATTGACTGTCCGTTTTAGAAATTTTTAGATATTGCGTGCTCAATTTTAAAATAATCTAATTTTGTTTAAAGCATGATATGCTCTACAAGAAATTGTTTTAAATTACAGATAATAATTTTGAAGTTAATTAAAATTCATTTCTTGTTGCTAAACTCTCATGTCTACTGTTTAAACTTCAGTACAGCACATAGATTGTAAAAAAATGTATTCACAATATTTGTTTCAGTTGTTTATTTATTTAAAATGCTTTACATAAATTCAGTGAATATTAATTTTGTGCTCTGATCAGTGCGAGGTCCCACAACCAGATCTGCGCGGGTAGGGATTCCACGCCGTCCGAGTAGATGGAACATTTCTTGTAGTCGCAAACGACGGCCAGGAAGCCGTAGGCCAGGTGGGTGGCCGTGGGGTCGAAAGTCACCGTGACGTCACGACCGGACACGCTCGTGATGGAAGTCTGCACCCACGAGTTGTCCGGGAGACGGTACTGGGGAACACATTATACGCAGATTAACAACCACATGACAGCTAGTTCTTAATATAAATTGTGGTATTGTAGTTGTACAGTATTTGACTTCAATTATCACTTTGCATTTTCTTACTATTCGTTGGTATTATTTTAATCAGACAATTAAAATTGGTATAAAATGAAAATAACCATTTTTTTTACACATAACACATTTCGAATAAAAATGAGGCGTTAAATCTTAAATCAGGGAATGACATGTGTCATGTATGAAATAAAATTATTAAAATAACAGCATTAACCAATTTTCATTGAACTACAACTAAGCAGTATAATCTAAATTTTTATGCCATTATTACTTACCGAGAACCCGGTGGTCCCTTGCACAAAGAGGTCAGTGTCGTACGTCAGGGTGAGGACACCAGGCTCTTTCACGGTAGTTGCAACGACCTGAGTGGGGGAAAAGTAATATCAGTATCACTCGTATCTAAAGTTATTAAAAACTTAATACATGATTCACTTATAGCTACTATTAAAAAAATTAAAGAAAAATAATCATCAACAGCGTGAAAAATTTATTATTAGCTGCGTTAATATCCACATGATAACTCAATTAATATTTTGAGCTTCGTCATATTTATATACCACGGGCCCGCGCGTGCTGTGCACTTCGTTGTAGAGCAGAACCTTGGCGGAGTTTGCGAGCCTGTCTGCGATCGTCTGCTTGTCACGGGGGTGGATGCTAGAAGGAAAATTAACATAGAATTTTAGGTAATTCACTCCGTAATTCTCATAAATACAATAAATTAAAACTTGGATTTTTAAAGAATGTCATGGCTTAATTTCCAATACAATTATTTATGTATTGATTCAACCCCTGATGCCATTTATGTATCTGTATGCCCGCGTTAATTAATATTTTGTGACAAGAAAACAGTGGCGAATAAATTAATTTAATTAAAAATTAAACTAAATCAAATTAAAGTAATCTTCGTAACATTATTTTGGTGGTAAAACTTTATTAATATAAATGAAGTAAAAGTGATTTACAGAAAAAGTATTATTTCTTGTAGTTGAAGTCTGAATCATGACATTAACATACAAGAATTTGAATGTCCTGACTTTTAATTTTGTACTCCTCAATGTACACTTACTTTCCAGTGGGAGAATCAGGGTCCGTGGTGTCGTAGGAAGCCGCGAAGAAAGCCTCTGGCATGTACACGTTGGGGAGCACGCCCTGGTCCACGGTTTGGTGCCAGCGTACGCTACCGTACTGAAGGTCATCGCCCTCCAGATATGGCCCGATCTGCATGGAGCAAAGTCACGTGGTAATCTATCTCGTGGTGGTGCACGTATTTTCTTTCTTAACTATCTTTATTTTGTATGCACGCTTTTTTTTTTTTTCAACAAATGGCAAACAGAATATTTGAAAATGTAATATTTCTCCACCAAGATAATATTTCGCCGTTACAGACATGTACTATTATAGCTTAATTAGCACTGTGATCATCTAATATCAGTATTGGTAACCTAATAAACGAATATTATTAATTATTATTATTGGTGTCAAGAAATTTTAAATTGCAACGACCCTTAAAAAAAAGGAATTCAAGGGGAATTATTCATGTAAATGTTTCCTTTACACACCTGCACGATGCCGAAGGGGAAGGCCACGTTGTTCTCCGCAGGTACTCCCACGTGTCCGTCCACAAAGCTGTTCTGCCAGTCCGCCACGAGGCGCTGAATGTGGCACGGGTAGTAGTCCTGGTTGTAGCCCGCGTTTGTCTCGCCTGCAACCAGAACGGTCATAAGATGTGTGGTAATTAAAATGGTGGGTGTGATTAAAATTGTATATTTCTTTATCAACATGAGCTCTAAAGATAAAGAAAGTGAAATAGAAAGTGAAGATTAAAAGAGATTATTCTGCTCATTGATTTTGCATTGTAAAAAATACATCACATCTTCAGATATCTTTTAAGAGAAAAATTACTTATCAGTTTGAAAATTAATTTACCTTGGTACCAGATGGCACCACGCACAGCCAGAGCGATGAGAGGGTGGATCTGGGCGTTCCACAGCACGTGATCCTGGTTCTGATTCACGCTGTAACAACATGGACATGATAGCAATAAAAAACACTGAAGAGTGGTTGATGGACACTTACTCCGTGCCGGCAGGGGTTCCACAGTACTCGAGGACGCGGGGAGAGCTCCAGGCCTCGATGGGTGTGCCCCACCAAGTACTGGCGATCAGACCGATGGGACGACCGCCAAGGGAGTCTGAGAGACGCTCGCCGAACATGATACACAGAGCTGAGAAGTTCGGTACGTTCTCTGTAATTTTAAAATGGGGTTCACGGTTATTATATATGGTTCGTTCATTTCATTAGAGAGTTTCACATAAAAAATAACATGCTTCCAGGACTATAATTATTTTAAATGTTAAGTGTTAAATGACGGAAAAATTAATGAAAGATACTACAGTTAATTTGATTTCTTTCCCAAAATTCAATAAACAAATAACAGTACCATATGATGGCGCGCTCCAGGGGATACCGATGCTGCCGATCTCGTCGTACTCCACGTCCGAGTACTCCATGTTGACGAGCATCAGACGAAGGTTCTGGTATGACGTCACGGCCTTCTCGGTCTCCTCAGGGGCGTTGAACGTCTGCAGCAGACAAACATTGGTCACATCACATTCATGGATGCTGGGAGGTATTATAACTGCAGGAGTCAGCTGCATGGTATCAGTGAACTTGGTACTAGTACAGGCCTGCATTTAGATTATTTAACCATTATTTTAGCCAGATGTAGAGTGAGATTGATAATAAAATATTACTTATAAGAAAGAAGATAAATTACTAAATAAAATCTATATGAAATATATTTTTTTAAAAATTTCGAAACTGTACTTAGCGTACATTAATATATAATTATATTTTTATTTATGTTTTTGCTCTTTATCACTTTTATATAAATTTATTTGTATTTTAGAAATAGAAGCAAATAGTTCTATAATAATATTATACTAATTATTTTACCACTTTCAAAATTCAAACGTGAATGATCCTTACATCTCTGATGATCATCTGCATGTTGCTCTGACCGCCACACACCCACACGTCACCAAACCAGACCTTCAGCGTAGTGGCTTCGTTGTTACCCTATAACATCATATCATGCATTTAAATAGTCACTTTATTATAGAGATAGAGAAAAAAAAAAAATTATAAATTAAATAATTAAAATTGAAACAAAGACAATTATTTAGTTATTTCGTATACATGCTGAATAAGGCGAATAACTAGGCCTTTTAAGGCGAGGAGCTGGATAATGGCTGCGGAAGAGGAAGGAAGCATCATGGTCCCATCAGGGTGTTATCTTGTAAGCAGTGAATCCAACCATTTAATATGCGTGCTCTATTCTGAGTTCATTTCGAACGGCAACACTCACACTGAGAGGGCTGTAGTCGATGTTTAGTTGCCACGGACCTCCAGCCTGCTGCGGTTGCAGACGAACACTCCACTTTCCGTCAGCTGTAATATTACCGGAAAACGGTCACTTCGCAGAAATGTTGGTGATTTCTTACAACTCCATTAATTACGTAAAATGATATTCACTTTATTATTCTAAAGTTAGGATAGGCTAGAATCTTGGGCAATTTAATATCAAAGTAATAGTTCTTAAAAATCAATCTAAAGTAATATGGAATTATAATGACTGAATGGAATTATGTAAGGTAGGCTTACCCCCTGTGGTGCCGGAGAATTCCTGTGACGACCCGAACGTGATGGTGACCTGTGACCCCGGTTCTCCAAAGCCCCAAATGTGCGCGCTCTTGGGAGCCATCTGGAGAACCATCTCGTCAGCGTAGATGTTCGCCAGACGGAATGTTTGCTGGGCTGTCACGTGAAATAGATTGAAGGATTTTTCTTTTTTATTAAACTTAACTAAGGGGAAGAATAAGGTTGAAACTGCCGTTAAAAATATTTATTTATTATTATTATTATTTTTTTTTTTTTTCGTTTATTCTCTTTCCCTTCCCTTATCTTGTAAAAATGACAAATCCTTAGTAATGTTAGGGTTAACATCATATTCTGTATTTCAAATACTGAATTTTATTTTTTCATGAATTATTTACTGAATGGAGAGTTTTGATATATATTTTTAATTATTTCAAAAAATCTTTCAGATACAACTTATAGATAATAAGTTACTAAACCACAGATGATGAGCGTGCACAAATAAACTTTGTTGCAGAGATAAGACGACTTAGTATTTGTGAGAGATATATATCATGAGAATTAATTGAAACTGATATGAAATTATATTGTACAAATATTGAAAAGTTATATAATAATAATTTTTAATACACACATAAATATACTAACGTTATAATATTATGTTTTGTTTTTTTTTAATTCCTTTACATTTAAAATACTTTAATTTCAAAAGACCTTCACTGCAATTACTTAATAACTTAATTCCAGATTATGTAAGCAATTTGTATTTTACATTGCAATTTAAGTCTAGTGGCAAATTTTTAATTAATGGCATCTAACTATACCTGCTCTCTAATTCTGTACCCAAAAGCTGCAAGGAAATTTAAGTTAAATAATTGTAATATTAATTAACCTAGTATGGCACTTGTAATCTAAATATTTTTGGTCATGATTTTCGTCTTGACCAGAACTGTCAGTTCCGTGAGATTTAATACCGGAAGAAATCTAAGAATGTGCGAAGGACCCACCTTGTCCCGGGGCCCAGCAAAGCAGAGCGGCGAGCGCCACGAACCACACGGTGGAAGACATCTTCAGTGCAAGTGACCGAGCCAGGACAAACCAGACCTCTTATACACTTCTGTAGATTAGATTATGATCACCAGCATATTGATTTTTTTAACCCGCATCACTTTGAAGCTTCAAAATTATCAATACTCTACATTTTAAAGACGTTTATTATCATAATAATAATTATATGATAACTGCTCTAGCTTTGCTTTGTGAATTGGTCCCCCGTCAAATATTTGCAGACTAGACTAGTATTGAATAATATTTCACATTACTAACACGTGCTTATAGAATATGATTTTGTTTATCAAGATTGCATATATATATTATATAATCTTGTTACTAGGCAGTGAAATGTTAACTTAAGAAATTTATAATGTATTGTGTAATTTCAAAAATGTATATTAATCACATTTTGAAAGTTTTGTTAACAAAAGAAAAAATATTTATTAAAAAAAATACATAAAATAAACTGAGAATGCACCATTAAACCAGGGTTGTATACAACCCTGCCATTAAACATAATTATAACATGCCTGTATTATATATAATATATCAATATATACTATTCATTTAATGTTGTGGATTTTCATATTTTGTCATTTTGTCGTAACCAAATACAACAATAGAAATATTTGAACGGATTCGATTTTAAAGAAAAAGCATGATAAAAGTTCAATTAAAAATTTAATAAAAAGTTACAACCAATTTTCAAGATTAGTTTTTCTAATATCCTCGAGGTTCCATAGCCAGACTTGGGCAGGCAGAGTTTGAGAGTCGCCCGAGTAGATAGAACATTTCTTGTAGTCGCAAACGACGGCCAGGAAGCCGTAGGCCAGGTGGGTTGCCGTGGGGTCGAAGGTCACGGTGACGTCACGGCCGGACACGCTCGTGATGGAAGTCTGCACCCACGAGTTGTCCGGGAGACGGTACTGGAGAACACAAATTTATAAATTTATTGTTTAATTTACCTGAAGAGCAAATTATGGCATGAAGATTAATTGGAATCTCTTAAACCGTACGATCCTCCCTGATTTTTTATATTTAAGGGTAGTGTGAAGACAACGGTACTTACTGAGAAGCCTGCAGTTCCTCGCACCTCGATTTCCATGTCATAGGTCATAGTCAGGGTACCAGGTGAAGACTCGACCGCCATCACGACCAGCATGCAAGAAAAGAAAAAAAAAACATATATTTTCCAGAGTTTCTATATCCTGTATATTTTCCAACAATTTACAAATGTAGAAAAAATCCTAAAGTTAAAGTTTTTATCGTAATTAAAACCATCGTGTCTGACAAAATATGCAAAATAAATTTAATAATAAGCATAATATTTTATTATAGCATGTTTTAATTTTTAGAAAATATAGGAATTTTAACTCGTACGATGTCAATGGGGTAATGACCAAAAAAAAAAAAAGTTGCAAGTTTTTGTCAATATTTCATAAGGCACGATAATTTCATGAAATTAGCCCTATTACAGCATCTACGACAATTTCCTGATTTTATATGAATTTTTTAAAACATCTCAAAAATTACGTCATATGAATCTTAAATGGGAAAACATATCAGTTAACATTACCAAATACCATACTTAATATTGAAATGTAACCAAAACTTCATTTGCAAGGTTTTTTGGTGCTAGAATCACGATAATGAAGGTTTCAAATTTCTACCTCAATAACTTTTCATTTTAGCAATGTTAACTGATGCATTTTCCCATTTAAGATTCAATGCTATGACGTCACAAAAAAAGTTTTAAAAATTCATATAAAATCAGCAAATTGTCGTAGAATGCTCTAATAGGGCTCGTTCTTCATAGAATTCACAGTACTTTTTATTAGTATTGCTAACTCAAATACCGGTCAGTACCCCATTGGCAATTAACTTACAATTGGTCCGCTTTTATGAAAATCCTCGTCGTATAACAAAGATTTGGCGGTATTTGCGAGCCGTGTGGCTATCGTCTGCTTGTCACGAAAGTGAATGCTGAAAGTGCCAAACAATTCAGAAGTTGAACTAAAATGTATAAAAAAAAATCTACGAACTGTCGTCTTCCTAGTTGAAAATTAATGTTGTTTCAGCTTTTCTTTGCTTCAAAATTTTGCTCTTTTATTGAGGAAGCTGAATTTTAAAAGAAAGGGAATAACTGGAACAGCAAGTAATTTTCACCTGAAAGTTTTTTAAATTATAACTGACGCACTCTCCAGTCGGCGACTCAGGGTCGGTGAGGTCATACGTTGAGGCCATGAAGGTCTCGGGCATGAACACGTTGGGCAGCACTCCGAGGTCGATGGTTTGGTGCCAGCGCAGTGCACCGTACTGCAAGTTGTCGCCTGCGCTGTACGGACCGATCTGTAATAGGTTAATTTGATTTATGTTTTATAGTAATTAAGGTTAATTTATATTTCACCTGCACGATACCGAAGGGAAATGCAAGTCCGTTTTCAGCCGCCACGTCTCCATCCGCGAACGAGCTGCTCCAGTCATGAACGAGACGCTGGACGTGACAAGAGTAGTACTCTGCGTTGTAGTCTACGTTGCTCTCGCCTGAGTTGAAAATAATTCAAATTAAATTAACGTCAAGTACTCGGTCATGGTGTCTGAGTTATTTTAATTCGCTCATTTAATTAGAAGTAGACAATTATTGTCTCTAACTTCTCAACAAAAATATTATCAGACAATATTAATTTACTTATTCAATGAAGTAGAATTCAATAAATTTAATATAGACTGCATGTATCTGCCATAACACCCTCAACCGTTTAAAACGGTCATCCTTTATAGAATAAGTCCTCTTTGGATAGGCTTTAATTAATTAGCTTTAGCTTAATTTAACTTATATTAACGTACTACTTACACTTTTAAAAGTAACTTGTAATGAGGAAAAATAAGGTTCACCTAGAACTCGGTACTCTGAATTGCATGTCATAATTATTATGAAGCTCCTTCCCTCCAAACTTGCAAAATATTAAACAATGTGGTGAGTTTACTCACCTTGGTACCAGATTGCTCCACGTACGGCCAAGCTTGTCAACGGTTTGATCATAGCGTTCCACAGCACGTGGTCAGCATTAGGATCCTCACTGCATGTTATAAAGAGTGTGTCGTGAGAGATGAAATTTTAACTGTGTTTTTTGAGAGTGAGGGCAGACCTGTTGCTAAATGGCGGTGTGTTACAAAAGGTGGTGGCACGTGGTGAGCTCCAGGCCTCGATGCGAGTACCTCCCCACGTGGTGTCGATCAGACCGATGGGACGACCGCCCAGAGAGTCCGAGAGACGTTCGCCGTACAGCAGACACAGTGCGGAGAAGTCAGGGACGTTTTCTGTTGACATCGTTATTTTTAATGTGATTATTTTTAGATAGTGTAATTATAGACGGGAAATGCTAGAACGTCAATAAAACAAAATATATTTACAGTAAATTTCAGATATTATGATATCCATCTGCAATGTTACGAAAAAAAAAAGTGATAAAAATGTTGTAAGGAGACCAGATAACATTGAAGGCTCTGTGGGCGTACCACAATGGAGGTCTATTGACGAGTAAGTCGCAGGATCAAGCCCACTTATGAACAAATGGACCTTCCTGTCAAGTTTTAATAAGAGCAAATGAAATATGTGACTCGCCTTCAGAGGGAGGCTGCCAGAGCGTGGTAACGTTCTCCAATTCCTCGAGTTCCACCTCGGAGAATACGTTGGTGAGGTGCAGCAGGCGCAACTGGGGGTACTGCAGAGCTTTGTCAACCTCCGCAGTAGCGTTGAACACCTGAGAAACGGTCCTTTATTTATGAACGTATTAATATAAAGGAACGTCTTATTGGAGTATTAAATAAATATCTGACTGCAAGGTAGCATCAAAAGTGAATAAACGTGAGGTCGTTACATTTGAAGAAAATGTAAACATATTAATAATATAGAATGCATTAATTACTTGCCTTATATATGCTATTAAAAATTTAGGTCTTTATTTTATATATTAGATCATACCCGAGATAAAGGCATCTGCATATTGCTTTGTCCGCTACACACCCACACGTCTCCAAACCAAACGTTCAGAAACCACAAGTCTCCTGTACCCTATATAACAAATTACATTCATTAATCATATTTAACTACAAGACATTAGAGCGTCTTACGTGAGTAATTCCCAGAACCAAGGGTCCTCCAGCTGGCTGTGGTGCAAGACGAACGCTCCATTTACCTTCGGCTAAATATCGAATTGTTAGAGCACCATAGTGTTGTAGATCATAAACCATGCGAGCTTACGTGAAACGGTTGTGGAGTACCGCTCCGTCAACAAGCGGACGGTCACCGGTGCTCCCGGGTCACCATAACCCCAGACTTGAGCGCTCTTGGGCTCCATCTGGAGAACCATGTCATCCGCGAACATGTTGGCTGGCCGGAACCTTGACAGCTGGCCTAAAATGTTTGAATTATGTATGAACTATGAACCATCAATGTTGATTCTGTGCATATGAATATGAAAAAAATAAAAATAAATAAATAAAATCCAGAAAAAAATCTCTAAAAGTAAACTTGGAAATATTTTTATAATAATGTGATAAAATGTTATGTACTGCACAGTAAATTTAGTCTATGATAAAAAAATAACAGAACAAGTATTATTGAAAATTTGACTTTAATTTATGTTTATTGGCATGCAGTCAATAAAACAAATCCACTTTATTTTATAAATATTGCAAGGATGGTAAACCGAGAACTATAAAGTAAAATTAAGATAGACATGGTTCAAAATTTTAAAACGTCTCTTTAAACTAGAACCTTAATAACTATAAAATTACTATTAATTATGTCAGCTACAAAATTGTCTCACTATTTCCGGAAACAACAAGGAGACAGAAAGTCACGAGCCAAATGACAACTTCCATTCTCGTATAAAATGTGGACTGAAGGTATGGTTTTAAATTACGGTGGCTTAATTAGATTAATCATTCTGTAATCTCTCATGACTTTATCTCACCTCTGACTCCACAGTTAATGCGTGAGATGAATGTTATCATACCTTAAAAGATTTTTTTATATAAACATATTGCAATGTTTCTCAACTTTTCACTGGGTCTGTATTTTTACTATTTTTTTAAATTACTTAAATGTGTATTGGAAATTCAAATCTTCCATTGTGATTAAGAATTGTTAGAATTGTAAATAATACGTATTACTCTTATATCTTGAACTTTTCGAACAAAATTCCATAAAATTCAATCAAACAATCTTTAAAATGATCTATTCGAAGAATGCACTAACTTACATCTGTTTAATTTCTAATTTAAAAATTAAATATCTGACAAATATAATTATTTCAATGTGGGCTAGCATCTAAAATTCTTAAAAAAAAAAAAAAAAAAAAGTTTACGATTATATAGAATTTGTTCCTCCAATTAATATAAAAATATTACATTTTTGGTTTCAAAGATAAAAGCATAATCGGAAAGTTAGCCAATCTGCAAATGAGATCATACTATATTATAAGAAAAAAATAGAATGTTTAAAATAATGTATTTATTTATTTATGGTGAATGTACAATTCTCTCAGAAATCCCGGCTCTAAAGGTCCCACAGCCACACCTGGGCGGGCAGAGCCTCGCTGTCAGCGCCGTAGATGGCGCACGCCTTGTAGTCGCACACGACGCCCAGCCAGGCGTACGCGAGGTTTGTGGCACCAGCCTCCACGTTCACGTTCACATCGCGGCCTGACGAGCTTGCGATCGTCGTCTCAACCCACGAGCCGTCCGCGCGACGCAGCTGTTAGCAAAGACAAGAGTTATTGAGCTTTTGTTTGAGGAATTAATACAGTATGCCATCGATTAGTTGTATTTTTTTTTTCAATCAAGACGATGATTTTTTTTACATTCTAGTTCGAAGCTAAAATTTTTAGGTTTTCAATATTGCAACATGGTCATAATATCAATAAATTATACTCACAGAAAATCCATTGGTAGCTTGCACCGTGATGTCCTGGTCGTAGGTCAGGGTCAAAACTCCAGGTGATGACTCGACAGCGTTCACCACCTGCAATGGAAATATGTTAGTATTTTTATAATTTCTATAAATTTAAGTGTTTTGAAATTTTATGGTTTGTTTTACTGACTATACGCTCCAGCATCAGTCAGAGTTATTGTTGAATTATATCCACTCCAATGGAATTTATAATTATCATCTTTAATTTAGAACTCTCATCAGAATGTAAATAACTTAAGCACCTGCTACAATCAACAACAGATTTTATGATAACTGAATATAAGCTCTATATCTGCACCAAAACCTCGAGGTGTTTGAACGTCACTCTTGTATTCTGAAATGACGATTTGATGGTAAAATTGAAAATTGTCTGTTTTAATAACTTTTTACATGAACTTACAACTGGTCCGTTCTTGCGGAGGTTCTCGCTGTAGAGCAGAGACTTGGCGGCATTGGCAAGTCGGTCAGCCACGGTCTGTTTGTCACGGGGGTGGATGCTGGAAGGTTACAGAAGAGGAAAATGTATCATTGAAACATCTCATCATGTCCATATCAATGTGCCTTTTTTGTCTAAATGTTAATTCATATTATTCTTTAAAAAAATTGACATGATGTTTTCTCGAAGGGTACATTGTATTTTTGTGCTTGAAATCATTATTATATAAGAGCTTCCATGAGCTTTAAGTTCTTGGTCCATATTTTAATTTTAGTGTTATTTCAAAATACTCACTCTCCTGTGGGCGAGCTTGGGTCGGTGGTGTCGTAAGATGACGCCATGAATGCCTCACGCATGAAAACATTGGGTAAGGTACCGACGTCTGAGCTCTGGTGCCAGCGCAGGTAACCGTAGCCGGTCATACCGCCGCCGCTGTATGGTCCAATCTGAAAATTGAATTGGGCATGAAAGAAACTCTGAATCGTTAAAAATATGTATATAGTGTACAGATTGTTACATTAAATTACACACCTGCACGATTCCGAAGGGGAAGGCAACGCTGTTCTCAGCTGGCACTCCCACTCCTCCGTCCACGAACGTGTTCTTCCAGTCCTCGGTGAGTCGCTGCATGTGACACGAGTAGTAGTCGGCGTTGTAGCCCGTGTTGCTCTCACCTGGGAGATTAGCACTGTATATGTTACATTCATATATATATGTAGCTAATGGGATTTGTTTATATTTTGTGAAACATTAAAATGAGAGAAAAATATTTAATGAAAACACTTCTTACAAGCTAAAATAATAACAATAGATCCACACAAATCTAAAAAAAATCGCAGAGCTATTTGAAATTTTTGCCCCGAGCTCACCTTGGTACCAAATGGCGCCCCGCACTGCCATGTTAGTCAGGGGGTGGATCATGGCGTTCCACAGCACCTTGTCGTCATTGGCACCATTACTGTAAAAACAAGATGATTAAATATTTTAATTATATAGGGAACGCCATGAGGTCATTATTTTGTTACTTGTAATTTTAAACTATAATTGCTAAATTTTGATTTGTAGTTCAATTTTTTTCATCAGCTGCGATTGCATTCATGATTTTTTTTTTATTTTTTTATTTTATTTTTTTCTTGAAAAGAATAAGACAGTAAAATTGTAAGTATAGACGAAAAAAATTCAGCTTTTAATTTTAAATATAAATATACTTGCATGGTATAGCGTAAAAAATAGAAAAAATAGGATATTTGTGCTGTGAAATATAAACGGTTTTGCATCACAAATTTACACAATAACTTACCCGGTGCCGGAGGATGGGGTGTTGCAGTAGATGAGATTGCGCTGGGAGCTCCAGGCCTCGATGCGAGTACCTCCCCACGTGGTGTCGATCAGACCGATGGGACGACCGCCCAGAGAGTCCGAGAGACGTTCGCCGTACAGCAGACACAGCGACGAGAAGTTAGGCACGTTCTCTGCGATAGAAAACTAAAT
Source organism: Siphlonurus alternatus (assembly GCA_949825025.1). NCBI lineage: Eukaryota > Metazoa > Arthropoda > Insecta > Ephemeroptera > Siphlonuridae > Siphlonurus > Siphlonurus alternatus. The sequence continues at coordinate 31,165,734 of OX463780.1, read as the reverse complement.
TAATTGAAGATATCTTTGACGATGGAGTTGAATTTTAAGAGCTCATGAATGAAAAGAAACTTTGGTAAAGAATTGAAAAAATTAAATGCAAGAAATCAGTTTTGAATGGAGACTAAAAATATATGGAATTTCATTTAAAATGTCATGCTTTTTTTTTTAATCTCTCTTTATTTTGCACGCTTCTTACGTCCTCATAGACTGAGTTAATATACCAACAAAAAAGCAAAGAAGTTGTAATTATTCATCATTTTTCAATATTTTCAATATTTGAAGTCTCGTGACTCACGTTCGGAGGGTGCACTCCAGGGGGTGGAGATTCCAGCCAGCTCGTCCAGCTCCACGTCAGAGATGGTGTTTTGTACGTGCAGGAGGCGGATGTTCTGGTAAGTGAGGGCCTTAGCGATCTCCTCCGTGGGGTTCAGCGTCTGTGCAGGACTTGATTATGGTCACCCATATAGAGAAAACAGTGTTTAATAGAACTATAATAAACTTTGCTATTGCATTCTTGTGATTATATAAAAAAATATGTGTGCAATGTGAAAATTAAAATCAAGTTTAGTAAAAGTTTGTCAAATCACTCGAACTAACTTCATGTGAGAAGATTTTCTTGTTTTTGTAATTTCAGCATCAGAAAATTAAGTATTCCGATCCTCAGGTGATATTACCTGTGAGATTTGCATCTCCATGTTGCTCTGACCGCTGCACACCCAAACGTCTCCGAACCACACGTTGATGGCGATGACGTCACCAGCACCCTGGAGAAGCAGCCAATTAAGTTCACCGTCAATTGTTGATAATGAATGGCAAGAAATTTTCAAGGGAAAAAGTAATAGTACTAATTCAATTTACTTTTATGGAGAGATTGAAGAGTAATGTACTGTACATTGAGCACGTTTTACGAAGAAAGAAATCCAATTAGGTTTTTAACTAACCACGGTTAGAGTCAAACAATAATTAAATGGCACTACAGTACCATGATACAGCTACAGTACTGCGATTAGTGAGAAACATAACTTGAATCCTTTGTAAGCCACGCTCATTATAATATTTCAACTACAATATTTATATATAATATATAAGTGTAAAAAACAGTCAACGTTATATAAACTAATATTGATTAAAATGTTTTTTGCAAATAAACTCTCAGAACAGTGTCTTCAAGATGGTTAAAAAATGTGCAAGTATTTTATAGTGATATAAGACATTTCTTATGTTGATAATGAATTTTATTGTGTATTTTAAGGTTCATATGTTTATTTGTGACGTGATCAATGTTGTATTGTACAACCAGTATCGAAATAAAATTATTATTATTATTATTATTAATATAGTGATTTTTTTAATCTTTTTTTTTTTACATTAATTTTTTAACATTTTTACACAAGCTATTTCTATTTTCATCTGCATGTGCATAAGTTTATTTTTAAATATACATTTACTATTAGTGAACAAATAATTATATTGCTATTAATAATAATTAATCATAAAAAATTAATTTAATTTACCGTCGAAGCTTTAATTAATTTAGTTTCTGGTCGCTAAAAGCAATAATTTAAAAATATCAGCTCAATTATCTTGTAAATGTAATTTCAAATTATTGCAAATAAGATCTTATTCAAGATAGTGGATTAAATGAGAGGTGTGATATATTATAAATTTTAAAAATAAAGTTACGTAATCGTAGCTATCTTCAAAATGCTGATAATATTTTTTCTTTCGATTTGAGATTATTGTTACATAATAACATAATAATTATTGATATGTAATTTTTAGGCAAACACATATTAATAATCTCAATTCTTATTTGTTATTGTGAAACGACTTATGTGTATTTATATTCAAATGGTTCGTAAAATATCATCAGGTTCATTGATTAATTATAATGGATTTTTTTTAAATAATTTTGAAGCAGAAAATCATTTTCTTCGATACCACTTCTAACTAGTAAAAAGGGTATCTTAAGTAAGATGTTGATATATTAATTATAATTTACGTGATTGATGGTGAGCTGGTAAGGTCCTCCGGCCATCTGTGGTGACAGACGAACGCTCCACTTGCCGTCAGCTGATAACAACCATTAAAACTATTGATTAAACATTTTAATAATATTTTGAAAAGCTTTAGTTTACATAATTTTAGTACAGAATATAAGTAAAAAGAGTGCTCTGTACCTTTTGTCCTAATAGAGTATCGACCTCAATTTTTTTTTATTGCAGAAATTGATAGAGGGTGCAAAGTTACGCTTTACGCTACCCTGATTATTTTTCAGATTTTTTACAGCCCTAGAAGTATTTTTAAAAAATATATTAAAAGTCTTTTTTGTGACGTCACGCGGCGGCAAGTCCTATCCTTTTCTTAAGAAGAGGCGCCTCGTGACGTCACAAAAAGGACTTTCAATAATTTTTAAAAAATACTTCTAGGGCTGTAAAAAATCTGAAAAAAAATCAGGGTAGCAAAACTTTGCACCCTCTATCCATTTCTGTAATAAAAAAAATGAGGTCAATGCTCCATTGTCCAAGAATGTATTTCTTGTGTACAATGGTATAAGAGATGAGGGAGATCACCTCCCCTTCTCCCAGAAATAAATTATAGGTGGTATGATCTCCCCACCCGTCCCGCATTTAAATTCTGAGAAATATCACCCTTCATAGGGTAGTCAATGTCCCCCCCCCCATCTACCCCTTAACCGAAGGCTGGATTGTTACCCCCACTCACCTCCCACAGTGGTGGCAACTTGCTGGGACACCAGCTGCACCGTCACCGCGGCGCCGACGTCACCAAAGCCCCAGATCTGAGCGCTCTTTGGTGCCATCTGCAGAACCATCTGGTCAGCATAGATGTTCGCCAGACGGAATGGTTGCTGAGCTGAAACATTGTCTTCTTGTTATTAAGCCTATGCAAATTTATTATATCGATTAATTGTAATCCAGAGAATTTAATTTACTTTAATTATGAATATTTTAGCTTCAATATTTTGAATTTTCTTTTTATATGAAAAATTAAAAACTATAAATTAAATAAAAAAAAAGCCTTATTTCGAATTACTGAATTTCTTACATTTTATTTGCTCCGTATAATACAATAATATTTATTATTGTTGTTGTTTTTAATTTTCGTAATAAGACTATTATAGTAAAAAAAAAATGACAAAAACTATAAATTATATACTTTTGATTTTTTTTTCTATAAAGTCAAAAGTTGATCGACCTTTATTTATTTCCCATGTTTAAAGTGGCAGCTATTTTGATTACCTTGGCTGGGCACGAAGCACAGAAGGGCTGCGAGAGCCACGGTCCACATCGCAGCTGCCATTTTAGAGAACGACACTTGAAATTCGGGCGATGAGAGCTTTTATAGGCATTGATAAGCCGTACTTTGACCCTGTACAATACAAGATTTGTAAAAAATACTTTAATCTCATCTTGCAATAATCAATAATCTATATATATATATATAATTTATATATTTTTTGACAGATGGTGTACGGCTATTGGCTTGCTAAGTTTAGTGTTATCTTTTGTATGCTCTTTTTAGAAGTGTTTTCTTTTCTCAAATTAAAAGGAATATTTTAAAAACTTTTAAAGTTATCTTCCCTTTCCTTACCGAGTTTAAAAGAATTAAAAGTAAAAAAAAAAAAAAAATTGTTTTATATATTTTTTAAAAATTGTATTTGAGTATTTTGATGCACGTGGGATGATGTATGCTCGTATTGCAATGAGTGCATTGCATGGTTATATCAACTTATATCAATAATAAATATATATTATATCACATGATTATAATTGCCAACGACCTACTAGCTAACCCCTCCTTCCTATTACTAAAAAATATTTTTTAGTTTCCTTCCTCACTATTTATTTATTTATTTATTTATTTATTTATTTATTTATTTATTTATTTATTTATTTATTTATTTATTTATTTATTTATTTATTTATTTATTTATTTATTTATTTATTTATTTATTTATTTATTTATTTATTTATTTATTTATTTATTTTATTATTTTTGCAGAAATGCGTTGCTGGTTGGCTAACTTAAGTATTAATAATTTTTTCAATTTTTTGAAGCAGTCTTTTACATATTTTTCCCACTTTAAAAGACGGGGGGAAGGGGGCGTTTCTAATGCTTGTGTTGTTTAATCTATTTTTTAGCGAGTGGCTTTACCTACTGAATGTATTCTGAGGTTCCCCGCTGTTAAGTTTCTAGTTTTTTTTTTTTTTTAATTTTAATATTCATAATATATATATAATTTTACAAAAAAAATGTTAACTACCCCCCAAGAGTTTGGAAAACTCGTAAAGGGGAACGTCACAGTTTCCCACAGATAAATTTCTGACAAGATAGCAAAACATTTTTCAATAATTAATTCTTATAGTAGATAAACAAATGGTGGCGTACGTATCATTGAGTTATATAAAGCTTTTCACGATTGGTAACATTCTATTGCAATCTATTGTCAGCGCAAAAAAGTTGCTACTTTGCTACTATCTTTCAAGTGGCAAATGCATGATAATTCTTGGGATCAATAAAAGATGTGGGAATGCATTTATATAAAGATATAAAAAAATGCAAGTAATATTGTTATGTAACGCAAACTGTTCATCGTAATTTGTAATCTCATTAAATTTGTGGTTATAACTTTAATTAAATATTTATACTTTTTATGCAAGAAAAAAATCTTTATTAATTATTTAATTTGAAATGCTACATTATATCAGTTTCTGGGCGGAATTGTGTTCAATATATATTATACTAGAATATGTATATAGATATTAAGAAAAGAGTTAAATATTATACAATAGTTTTTTTTTTTTTTTTTTTTTTTTTTTTTTTAGTTTTTGATATATCATTTAGAATACGTACATAAATATATTCACGACATTCATATATAGCCGAGACAAATACAAAATTACAGTTTTTATTTTAATATTAAATATTATTTGGTACATTCAAAATTTTACATATTCAATTAAGTAATTCGACTTTCCATGTCCCTTCCCGAAAATTAAAAGTGTCGAGTATTTATTAATTGCTGATATTTGTTTAAGTTTGTTTATTAATATAAAGTATAATATTTACAACTTTTTGCTAAATATTTAATCTGTTGATACTTAAATTAAATCCTCTTGATTCTTCAATATAATATTTTATCTCTTAATCCAACATTGCAAAATAATTTATTATCTACGTGCAGGCTATATTTTAGCGACTTTTAACTGTCATCAATGTCAATGCCATGAACTTATTCTCAGTGCAGAGTTTATTGATAGCGCGGCCGGTACTCGGTTAGTCACGTATCTTCATCATGTAATTAACGTGACACAGAGTTAATTAAGGTTTAAATCAATTGTTAAAATATCCCATGCCAACCATGAAATGCATTTAATCAATTTTAAATAAAATTAGTCTCACTAAAACTGGATTAAATTAAAATTGAAGAAAATATAAAATTCGTTGGTATGAAATTAAGTGAGACTTGATTCCAACCAAGGCTTTTCTTTCCTATTGTTATTATCTTGGATTTTATACCAGCCAACTTTAAAAAATAAATGTTTAATATATATACCATCATTTATATATTATAATACGTGTATATTAAGTATATTATGTATGATATAAATAATATATTTTTACATTTCAGTCCATATATTAATTTAATTATGTACTTTTAGTCTTCATCAGAAATCTAGGAACACTAGCTCTATTACATAACCCATACCCTTTCCCCTTCCCCACCTTATCAAATCTCTATATCTGTGACTTCATCGATCGATCATACAAATATTTAACTCAAGCATGCATATTTTAGGGAAACCTATTACTATATGACGTCACAGCGTCTTAAATTCACTTCAATTTTGAAGGTGTTAGGTTAGAGGGTTAAAAAAATCTGAAAAAATATTGACAGTAAAACACATAATTATATAACACGAGGTACATCGGATCTAAATATAAGTGCTTATATTACTCAATAAAAAATATATATTATATGAAGTTCCACTACTTGTCTATATAAAATTTATCAAATATTATTACAAGATGGCCGGTATATTTTTATTTCAAAAGTTATTACATTGTAAATAAAAAAAGCTATTTCATAATATTGTGTTAAAAATTTCTAATTCATGCTTTATTGATCTGCGAGAGGTCCCACAGCCAAATTTGGGCCGGTAGAGCTTCATCGTCCACCCCATAAATGGCACACTGCTTGTACTCGCACACGGTGACTGTCCAGCCGTACGCCAGGTGGGTCGCCATGGGGTCAGAGGTCACATTCACCTGGCGACCTGAGGAGCCCGTGATGGAGGTCTCCACCCACGAGCCGTCGGGGAGCTGGTACTGAAATAGTACAACTCGAATATATAACACCATATTGATTTTTTTTATGCATAAAATATCTTCATTAATATAACTTTATTGATTCTGATCGTCACACTTTAGTTTTATAATTTATAGTTGATAGAATTAATTTTATATAATTCGAAACAGTTTATTTAGGAAAAATATAATACTAAACATTAATTTAATCTAATAAACGAAGAAAAATTTAGTTTTGAATAGGGCTGTAAATTTTAACCGGTTGATTAACCGTCCGGTTAAAACCCCACGGTTAATCGTTTTCATAAAACACTGTTACTCGAGGTTACGGTTAATTTAACCATTTAACCGAACTTAGATTAAAATTAAAAATTAACCGATAGTCAATTTTAACCGTTTCTAGCCGTGTCATAATTTTAAGCACTTTAAACCGCGGTTAAAGTTTTTTAATAATTTTTTTAAATGCAAAAAAATTAATTGACACATCGTGAACTGTGAGTAAATTTTCAGTTAGGTTAAAATATAATTGCACTGATGGCACTAATTGCTAATAAAGCACGTACAATTTGTTTTTAAATTATAACTATTATAAGTTTATTCAGTCTGTTTGCAGAAAATAATTTATAATATATATAACTATTTCGGCATGAAAATATTTTTCTTTTTGTACTTTTTAAAATAATTAATACATAAGGTGAACGTTTTTGCACACCGTATCAGATAGGATCGTAAAAAATTAACTTTTCAAAACTTTTTTTATATCTTAATTTTTTTATCGTTATATTGAACCTTGAAGGAAAAAGAATATTGAACTATATTCAGTTATGTATGCAATTGTATTGAATCTATCTTAATTTAACGTGATAATTGTCAAAAAATAACCGATGGTGCAGAGTAAGCCGTTTCGGTTAAATTAACCGATCAAATAAATTCAAATAATTAACCAATCGAATAAAAGTAACCGATAACGATTAGACGGGTTTTTTAATCGATCAAACATTTTCAGAATTCTGAGCGGTTTTTAATCGAACTTCGGTTTGAATAAAAACCGGTTAAAAGTTGACGGTCACCAGTTAAACATTTTTCTCGGTTATTTACAGCCCTAGTTTTGAATGATAATATAGTCCATAGTGATTCGAATACATTTATTTTATAGAATGCATTTGATTGAACGTTTGTAATATTCATAACAATAATAAAATATATATTATATATATTTTAGTTTTTAAAATTTAAGGACTTTTATGTAATTAATTTGTCATGCATGCAAGTTTTGTGCATTTAAAAAAAAAAATCTTAGCTATTTTTATACTTGGTGGTATATGTAAAAGCAAGATATATTTTTACATACAATATACTGATTTGATAATTCTTTAATTGAATAAATACATACAATATATTTAGTTATGCACTTACCGAGAAGCCGCTTGCTGCTTGGACTAAGATGTCTGAGTCGTAGGTCAGGGAGAGCACTCCGGGAGAAGACTCGACTATAGATTCCACCTGCAATTAAAACATATATTAATTGTTTTAGATAAAAAACAATATTAACACCCATTTTTTTTTTATAGCTAGAGAGGACCTCAATCGAGTTATGATTGTCAATGTTTCTCACTTTTTTTTTACACTCAGAATCAAGTAATGTATACTGCACTGCACGAACTAAAATCAACTCACAACTGGTCCATTCATGTGGTAATTGTAATTGTAGAGGAGCGCGGAGGCTGCGTTGGCGAGGCGGCTCACCGTCGTCTGCTTATCCCGGGGGTGCACTCTGACGCAAACAGAAGGATGAGTTAATTGCATTCATTTGCATCTTTCACTCCAAAGCTCTTCAATATATTATATGCTACAATATAATTACAATAATTTATTAGAATATATGTAAATATAATAAACAATGTGTATTATCTTTTGCCTTTTTTACCAAAAGACGCACGCATGGAACAAACTAACCAGCATAATTGCTATGCTTATTTTTTCTGCACAGGCAAAGAGGAAAAAATGCATGCAGTTCAAAGAAAATCAACATTGCCACCTAATGTCCCTACGTAGGAAATAATATACTAAATTAAGAATATATAATTCTCCTTGCGTCTCTGAACATTGGGAGTACTCACGGTCCAGAGGGAGACCCTCGGTCGGTGAGGTCGTACGAGGCGGACATGAAAGCCTCTGGCAGCAGCTGATTGGGCACGGTGCCGAGGTCAGCACTCTGGTGCCATCGCAGCTGCCCCCAGCGTTCATCCCTGCCGCCGCTCGTGGGGCCGAGCTGTATATACGTGGAACGGGGGTTATTATAATTACAGAGACGTCGGGAGCTTATTATATGGATAGATTTATTATATAGGATTATTAATTTACTTAAATGCAGTGAAAATTTTATAACAAATGAATTGAACTTGATGAGAATTAAAAACAATATAGTAAAATTAAATTGAAATATATAGTCAAAAACAAACTTACCTATTACTTGGGGGGGGGGGGGGGCACCTGGTGTGATATATATACTTATATTAAAATAACGTACTTGAATAAGTCTAGATATATTATAAAATTTAATTAAATAAGATTTGATTAATTTCAATCTTTGCAAGAAAAGTCTGCAAAGTAGCATAGTAAAAATTAGACATATACAACCAAAAAATAATAAATTATTTGATAATCCTTATGTTCTCTGTTCATGAATCGATTGTGCATTTACAAACAGACTTAATATTTTATTACAACAAGCACTATTCTGTATAATTACTATACTAATAATGCTCGGTAATACTGACAAACCTGGAAGATACCGAACGGAAAGGCGACTCCATTCTCAACAACTACTGGCACTGCTCCATCCACGAACGAGCTCTTCCAGTCCTCTGTTAGCCGCTGAATATGACAAGGGTAGTAGTCTATGTTGTAGCCAGCGTTGTTTTCACCTGGAGAAAGGCTACATTGTAATATTTTTTAATAAAAAGTTACATTTTATTATAACATCATCATATAAAATAGTATAAAGTTTTAATTATGTCAATTGATCAAATGAAAGCCATCAAATATCGTTTACGTTAATTAATATATTTAATTATATTTTACATAATCAAATTTATTTATGTTATTATATATGCTTTGATCTGGTACTATAAAGAGGAATGTAAAAAAATAAAAAAGTAGGAAAAAATCAAAGCCAACTAGAAAATCTGATCAAGGAAAACAAATTGTATTTTTTAAAAAAGAAAGAACTTTTTAAGTTTTTTTCCCCCCTTCAAATTTGATACCTTGAAACCAGATTGCACCACGAACGGCCAGGGACGTTAATGGACTGATCATTCCATTCCACAGCACGTTGTCAGCGTTTCTATTGGTCCTGCAATAGAAAGTATCTCTCAGCTTTCTGAAGTATCTCTTTTGAAAAATATTGATAATATATTTAATAATATCCGTCTGTTATAATATAGATCAATGCAAAATAAATTCATTTATTAATTGTTTCTACAGACTTGTATAATTCTACGATTTCTGAGTCGTATTTCACCACTTGAGCTTATCGCTTCGTAAAAACAACATAAACCTTGGATTTTTAGTTCTTAAAATTTACTATAGCCTTGCAGATAACGCCCCTTCTTTTTTATTTCTCACTCTGAGGAGGGTGGAGTGTCACAAGCGGCGGTGACCCTGGCGGAGCTCCAGGCCTCGATGCGCGTGCCGGGCCACGAGGCCTCCAGAAGGCCGAGGGGTCGTGCACCCAGACGCTCGGACAGACGTTCGCCAAACAACAGGCACGACGCGGAAAATTCGCCCACCATCCCTGGACACAGAAGAGAATGAATAATGTGATAAAATGATATTTTAATTGCACCTACACTCTTAAAAAAAATTGGCTGAATTTTGACATCTTCTCACTGACTACTGAAAATACGCAACGAAACACCTGAAAAATCATGATTTAAGGCGTTAAAAATGCACTGGTTATAAGGTAAATTCAGCCAAATTTTTTTAAGAGTGCGTATACTTACCAGCATCAATTTTGCCCCAAGCCATCGTGGTTCCATTCAGTTCATCAAGTTCAAAGTCAGAGGTGGTGCGTGTTAGTTGTAGGATTCTAATGTTGTCGTACGTCGCTGCCTTTTCTATTTCCTCGGTAGCATTGAAAATCTATGCAAAGTTAACATTTGTTTTATTAATTCTTAACTCATTTTACATGAACGCGTAAGTTTAGAGAGCTTACCTCTTTCAGTTTCATCTCCATGTTGCTCTGACCACTGCAGACCCACACGTCACCGAAATACACGGTAAGACTTCCAGATTCACTTGACCCCTGCAGGAATATGATAAGTTCAGAAGGCACTCAAATATATTTCTGGTATTTTCTTACCGTGAGCGGCAAGTACTCGAGGTTCAGCAGGTATGGTCCTCCGGCAGGCTGGGGGGCAAGGCGCACACTCCACTTACCGTCAGCTGAATGGCAGAAATTCAGTCTTTTAAAATTAAAGTTCTATTTATTTTTTTAAACATTATAATTTATAAGAATTAACCTCTAGAATTTTATAAGACTGCAATAAGAGGATTAATTTAATACTAATTTTTAGTACTCCTTTTTTTGTTTATACCATTAGATAGTGAAACAATTGCTATAATTAAGCTACGGCTGCTGTGCATGAACAATTTATATGAACTATTACGTGTATAATATAAATTATTGTACATAATATAGTATATATATGTATAGTATATTATGTTTGTATATGTATATACAGTAGTATAATAAAATTAGTTAAATTGTCTTTTCGTATTGCTTTTGTACAGGATAAATTTCATTCATTGTTGTGATGAAAATTTACATAAATTCACCTCACTTTTGGTGAGTACCAGTGACGTCACTAACCCGCGGTGGTGCCAGAGAAGTCTTGCGACCCGAACGTGATGGTGACCTGTGACCCCGGTTCTCCAAAGCCCCAAATGTGCGCGCTCTTGGGAGCCATCTGGAGAACCATCTCGTCAGCGTAGATGTTCGCCAGACGGAATGTTTGCTGGGCTGTCACATAAATTGTAATTCAGGTATTCAGGTGTCAATCAATGCTCATTGACTGCAGCTATTTAGTGTCATAATATACATTGTATATAACAGCATAATATTTATGAATTAATATTTAGAGAGCATTCATTTGGTCAGTCAAAATCGTAATATTTATTTTGATATTTATATTTTATAATTTTATACAAGGTTGAAATAAAATTGGAACAAAATTTACTCAATTCAGTACTCTGCAGCCAAAACTCCCAATGTGTTGGTGTGTTATATACTTTACATTATATAATGTGAATTTATGTATGTATAATAATCCATTATTTCTCAATTTTTAAAATCGATTGGTTATTAATAATTATAATAATTATATTGCATTTTCATGTCTTTTGTTTATAAAGTTAGAAATAATATTTTTAATATTTTTTTTAAAGAAGTTTATTACCGTTTACCGGCGCCCAGCATAGCAACGCAATCAAAGAAGCAATCCACGCAGCAACAACCATCGCAGCAAAATAGCAATTAAGTGTCGTGAAATGTGCTTATACATAACACCTAGAGCGTGTGGTGCGGCGATAAGATTAGATACAGACGAGACTAGGACGAAAATCAAGATGCACCACAGTAATTCAGATAAGTGTTTATTTAATTTGTTATAAAGTAAAATGTAATGAACCCCCTTTATTTTACTTTTTAAGATTTCTTTAACAAGTAATTCAGTGGTGCTGAAAAAATTTCGTTTCTATAATCATGAATAATTATTATAATTCGCCTTCTGATGCATTCATTTACGTTACGTGTTGCTACGGACATCAGCGCTGAATAAATGCATTTTATAATAGCTTAATTATAATTTTTTTAATATATAATATATTATAATTTATAATATACACCTGCACTTTAACTGCTTGCAGTGAAAAGTAGATATTATAAAGCTTGAAGATTTTTGTTTTTTTTATTATTTTTTTTCTTTCGTTTCACTAAAAGCATATCAAAAATTATCAATGCTAATGTAGTATTTAAATTTGTATGCTTCGTTCAAACAAATTTAATGAGTTTGCAATCTTAGCAAATATGCTGGGAAATAAATTTTTCTAGCTAGCATGCGTATATTATGTCATAACATATTTTGAAATTTAGAACGGTTTCACTTAATTTGTAGTTGTTTAAAGTTTTAGTACTCTGTTTTAGAATACATACGCTTCATCTGTACTAATTTTTATGACTGCATGGTCCTGTGCAAGCAATTAAGCTTTTAAGATTAAATGAAAATAATTCATAACAGAAAGTTGCTTTATTATTTTTATTTGCTCAAAATCAAAACAATATAGGATCAAACATGATGAAATTTCAACAATATTCTAGTTGCAACAACCAGATTTCACACATATATTCTCGCTCTAACTTGTGCGAGGCTCCACTTCCACACCTGGGCTGGTAGAGCTTCTGCGTCTGCCCCATAGACAGCACACTGCTTGTACTCGCACATGGTGATCTGCAGCCGTACGCCAAGTGGGTCGCTGTCAGGTCAAAAATCACATCCACCTGGCGACCTGAGGAGCCTGTGATGGATGTCTCCACCCACGAGCCATCTGGGAGCTTGTATACTGAAAATTAATGGAAAGTTTCAGAATAATTCTTCAGTAACAGGAATTTTTTGGCTCTGACGTATACCATATGGGTGGGCGAATAAATGTAAATAATATGAAGTCCAAATGTTGTCCACGTAGTGAAAATTTTTATTTTAACTTAACATGGAGAGTCATATTAAATTACAATAAGTCAAAATTAAAATAAACAGCTAGTAGTAAAAGAATTCTCCATATTCAATAAAGGTATCATACGGTATAGTACTTGCAATTAATCTATAGTGGATTCCAATTATTTTGGTTTCTCTGTTAGCCGCTCCTGTCGGATAATGTTCTCGAGACAACACTATACACGTATTTTATAATATATCTTTGACAATAAAATGTTAAAAAGTTGTATTATTATACTTTTGTTCTTTGAAGTTATAATATTGTCCCTATTAAAAAATATATATTTATAATTATTTTCATTAGACGTGACAATATGTATTACATAAGCAATTTAGATTATTTATTGCAATGTAATGCTAAAGTCATAAATAATAAGAAAAATTGACTCCCGCATCAAATATCTCTAGATATAAAAAATGCACGTAATGGTTATTAGGGCTTAAATATATAATATAGCTTTTATTACATATTACATAACGTTATACTAGTTATATCTTGTAAAATTACATAATTATCTGTACCAATTTAAAATTGTGTGTTGTTAATTTCTACAACATGGGATTGTGAATATGTGTATATCAAGATTCCTAATGGTACAGAATACGTTATATGAAATTTTAAACAATGCATATAAAACACGTATCGTTGGAAGATATGTACCTGCTGACATATTAAATATGTAAATCTGGTTGCATACCACAAGGACGTTTTTATATCTTGAAATTAACGCATTTAAGATACTATATGTAAATGTATTGCACAGTACTAAATTTTATTCTTATATAAATAATTTTGTTGGTTATTTATATTTGGGTTTTAAAAAAAATCAAAGGCAGTAAAAAAATAATCAATAACTGGAAATAAAGCTAAAACAATTTCTAATTTTAGACCCATTGCATGAATTGCAAAAAAAAAAAATCAGATTATCATTCTATTATATAGGACATTCCATCATACATGGTTTTTCTTTTTCCTTATAATAATCCCTGCTCATTAAATTGATTATCCCTATTGCTCATTCAACTGTTATTATATTAAATTAGTTTACTTATTATCAGTGCAATATATCATGCACCTAAATCCAGGTTGTCAAACTAAGCCAGGAATTATCACCTTTTCTTTTGCTCTTGTCACGTACTGCATGATGCATGCATGTATGAAGGGATATAAAAGCAAGTGAAAATTTGTCTTGATAATTGCAGGACTGACATGACGGGGAAGAAGCCAGGGAGCGTTCTTCTGATCGCTGTACTTGCAACGTGCAGCCTTGTCCAAGCTTTGCAGGTAGGAGGATGTGTTAATTACAATGTTATGTAATGGTCCTCATTGTTATGTTCTCACTAAAATGTAAACAAATATTATATAATATATTAGCAATTTAAAATAAGATTTTAATTATTGCCAACAAAACTAAATAAATCCTTGTGTTGAAATTTTTATTTCATATACACTAGTTCCAATAATGAAATTTTACTTGCCTGATTTATTGCTAATAGCACTGCAAGCAAAATAGTAAGATTTTGGCGGCGCTAAATAGAGCCACCCAAAAGCTATCAGACTGCAGTGAATCTATTTTACGCACCACAGGGTGGCACGCTGCTCTACGAGGAGAATGCTGAGGGTTACGTGGTGCGGGACTACTTCCCGGAACCGCCCCCCTTGCACCTGAGTTCAGGCCACGCCCGCTTGGTTCTCAACCCCAGCCCTCGACTGGCGCCATGTAACACGCTGGGTGCCGGGCGCCACGCCGTGCTGGGCAACTGCTCGCAGTACCTCGAGTGCCTGCCGGACACCACGGAGGCCGTGACTTTGAGGAAGACCGGCCTCTACCACCGCCGTGTGGTGCAGTGTCCGGAGGGACTGTGGTTCAGGTGTGAGCTAATTAATTCTATATTATATTAATATAACTATCCTCCCCTTCACTACCTTGAAAATGTTGCCAGGCATAGTTAAAATCTTAATATATTTGATTTGCTTTAAAACTACATTTAAGATTTATCATACTTACAATGTGATGCCAATTAATGAGATTTTCAAAATATACATATATATATAGCGTATAATAAAAATCTTAAATATAATGTTCTCAAATTCCCTCGGTCAACAGCGCTATTGCTGCGGAGTGCACGCTTCAGTACGCCGCCTCGTGCCCGTACGGCCAGCTGGTTCCTAACCCCACTCGAGCGCTGGTCACGTGCGAGAGTGAAGGAGTGCACACCTTGCCGGGCTGTGGCGGTTTTTACACGTGTCGCCACGTTTCTGGTGGGATGGAACACTACACGTACACGTGTGGGGAGGGAGAAAGTTGGGACGGCGAGTTGTGTGTCCCGAAGGAGAGCGTGCAGTGCTCGGTGCGCGGTGAGTTGAATCAACTCACAGCTAGGTTGTATAATGTGATGTAACCCATACAGGGCCCAAAAATTGTACAGAAGTGATGAAACAAGAATGACTTTCTCTTAATTATAACAGCAGGGATATTAAAAATAGTCTCCAGTAGAGTACCTAGTCTCCAGCTACCACAAAATTACAGTCGATTGCCTTGTATAGTTATATAAGGAATATTTCAATTAAAATCTTTTCATTTCTGATTACTTTAATTTCTAATAATTTTTCTGTAAATATATACCTTTGCAATTTTAATATAAAAGCTTACAATGTGACAGTGTTTTGTGTATACTCTATGAAGACTTACCAATCTCAACCAAGTTCTTGTAGTTTATGAACGCAGACATATTTGCTCTATCTTTTAGTCTCTTCACCTCCTCCCCAATAGAACTTTATGATCTCTGACTCTATGTATGTTTAATATCTATATATTATTTCTATATTTACACTTAATTTAATTGCTCTAAAGCTGAAACATTGAATTTTGTAATTATTATTATTATTACGGCAGCCCCCGGTGCTGAGTGCGCGCGGACGTGCGTGGCTGGAGACACGCGGGTGTGCAGCTTCACGTTCGTGATCGAAGAGTTCGCAAGCATGAGCATCTACTGCGGGAACTGTCCCTTCACCGCGAGTGACTGCAACCTGCCTGGCTGCATCCCGGCGGGGGGCGTGGCCAAGTCCGTGCAAGCCATCAACCGTATGGTACCAGGCCCAGAGATCCAGGTACATTTCTATTCAAATCTGACTTACCTGGCAGTTTAATAATATTAAGTTACCAAAGAGTTATCCAGAAAATTATCCACGTTTCTCACTGGCTTATAGCGACACTAAGATTTAATTGTGATACTTGTGACTTCATTCTTAGGTATGCAAGGGTGATACCCTGGAGATTGAGGTTCAGAACCGACTACCTGATGGCGGCGTGACGCTGCACTGGCACGGCCTGCACCAGACAGCCACACCACACATGGATGGCGTCCCCTACCTCACCCAGTGTCCTGTGCACCCAGGCAATTCCTTCCTGTACCGCATGACCGCAGATGTCTCTGGAACACACATGTATCACTCACACGTCGGTGAGTAGAGGAACTAATAAAATGGAGTTACGGGAGCGATATTGTAGAAGCAATGCGTGATATCAAAGCAGCTTTCACTTGGAAAAATAAATTTCAAACACAGCTACCGTCATGGAAATCCAACTTAAAAGCATGTCCTCTGCATATGGTTGAAAATACAGGAATGGCTGAAATATTTCCATGTTTCAATTTATCATCACTATCATTAAAAATGCAGCATATGAATATTTTTTTGAAACTTTATAACCGCCTAACAATCAGATCAATGAACGTGCACGGTTTTCATGTTATGCTCACGTGTCACAGGTCACGAGGAGACGGACGGTATGCACGGTGTGCTGATCGTGCGAGAGCCGCGTGCTGCTGACCCCGTGACCTCGCGCTACGACGAGGACCTGCCTGAGCACCGCATGCTCATCTGGCACTGGTTCGAGCGTGCCGCCGACGTGGAGTCCGTGGACCAGAGGATCATCTCATTGAGGAGAGAGGGATTCGGATTCCTTATTAACGGCAAGGGCGCAGTGACTAAGCGTTATGATTCTTATGGAACAGCAATGACCACGCCACTGGATACATTCTACGTAACAACGGTAATATGATTTCAGTTTATTAATCTCAATTATTGGACAAATATCTAAATAATTATACATATTATATACACTTAAAGCTATAAGATTTACTTCTCAAATAACAACAATATTGGCGGAAACTCACGATTTGTTGGGGAATCCATGCATGTAACGTCGTGCATTTACACGCACACTCTTCAATCTCTCAATCATTCAGGTGCATGAAAAATTAACGTGGCTAGTTAATTAAACCAAATTAATTAGTTAATATTATTTTAATTAAATCTATAATATAAAATCTCTATTTTAGATACACATGTCTTAATTGATGATGAATGGGAAATTTAGAAACTTATATAAAGACATTTTCCCATCACAATGAGGAAGGGATAAAATACAAGTAAACAACAAACACATCACTGACATCACTCCCTTGTACTTTAAATTAAAATTAAATTAACATGTATAAATTGCACTCTTTTTAATCTAAAATGCAAAATAATTTTTAAAAAAATTAAGTTGGTTAACATTTTAGATCGAATTATTTTCTTACATTTTTATGGAAATATAACGCGTAATATATATGGAAGTATAATTATATCTTTAACATTCTTTAAAGACGGTAAAGAAATATTTACCAACATGTTTGTGACCCACGCAGGGTAAAAGGTCCCGGTTCCGCTCGATCTTCAACGCCCCCATCAACTGTGCGGTCCAGTTCTCCATCGACGGTCACATGCTGGACGTTCTCTCGTCTGACGGGCGTCCCATTCAGGCGCTCGGAGAAATGGGTAAGAAAACTTCTTTTATATTATTATATAGTTACATTGGCTGTTAATGGTGCGAATTATGTATGTCAAGCTAGAGTATATCGGCAGGTAGCGGGAAACAAATTAACTTGACTGGTAATCTGAAAGATTAAAGTCTTAACTAAACAATTTAGGGATATAGCAGAGCAGCAGCAGCAATAAAATATTTAGAAAGTAATGGAACACACAGTTGAAGAAAAAGAATATCACTTAAAATACAATTACTTTTGTTACTTTTGGTGCGAGTAGCTCGGAGAAAATAGTTACTAAGGTACCGATTCCTTTTTCATATTTTCTCCGTGCACCATTAGTAATGTAAAGCTTTAGCTGTCAAAATCACCAAATCAAGCTTTTTAAATATCCAGTAACTGTTACCGATAAACAAAGACGTCTTTGCGCTACATATCACGTCGATATAACGTTTTGAGATGCAGCCCCAAGGAGGCTATGCAATGAATATTGTCAGCCAGTCACTTTAATTAGAATTAATCAATGCTATTTTCATTTTTTTTTTAAGTTTTTTATTATTAAATTGTGTACAAATACAGTCCAACCAAGGCCCTAAATGAAGCCCTATCGGTTGGAACTGACTGTGAGTTACATACAATTATTCAACACGTATAGTGAGCTTAAACAAAATTACCTATATTTATTAAAAATAACAATATAAAACAATACATTAATAACATTAACAAAAGATAAAAACAAAAACAAACAAAAATAAGCACGAACAAATTTAAACCCTTCAACTTAAACAAAAGCACAAATACAATTAATAGAATGGTATTACAGCTCACATTAACGCAAATTATTTAATATATGCTTTCTCAGCACTTTTTTCAATCACATTTTTTGGTCAATTGATCTAATATTTCGTGGCCTATACTTACTGCTATATGGACTCTTTGATTCTGCAGTGGACTCGCTGATACTGACCGCCGGTGAACGCATGGACTTTGTCCCCCACCCCAAGGCTGGAGTTACGACCACGGGAAATAGCTTCTACATACGCGTGCGCGGACTCAACGACTGCGACGACTCGAAGGGCACAGTCCACCAGTCCGCATACCTGCGCTACGACAGATCAGCTTCCAAACCTCAGGGGTCCACCGCGTACGCAGGAGCCGTCAGGTCTGGTCGTGTAAGTTTGATGTTTATTGACGTTTGTTCATATTATAATTATATTATACATTTAGGTTTCTATATTTTTTTAAAAGTTGAATAAGTAATTACAGCACAATTAAATTGTTTGTATAATATACTAACAAATATATATAATTTTATGAAGCATATTGACACAGCTAGAGAAAGCCGGACTGGATTCTCCAGCTGGGACAAAACTGCTCCCACCATTTCCAACTCACCTTGTTCCCAGGCGTTCAACTCCCCGCGCACGCTGCCCACCACGCTGGACAACGTGGAGCTGACCGGAGTGTCCCTGATTGAAGCCACGGACGCTGCGACACCAACCCCCGGCATTGGCGGGACACCCAACAAGATCTTCTACGTCGACGCACGCTTCAGGACCTTCATAGGTAGAATTATCATTGCTCTGCGAGGCTTCAATTAAACAAAAATACTTACTTGTGTTTTGTATTAAGTAAAATGATATGGCATATATATGGAATATGCAATAATAAAATTTAAATGTATGGACTGCTTTGTTCTATTTTTGGTAATTTTACCATGATGGTTATATTCATGAATTGTACAAGCCTTACTTTAAAAGTCAAGAAGCATTATAATATACAATAAACATAGCTATTAATTATGATAATTGCAATACTGACACTTTTATATTGCTACATATTGCTGCCAGTACTACGCGCAAGCGCTGACGAGCATTTTTTTTTTCTGACGTGTCCTCGTTTTTTAGAGTCGGGCTCGCTGGTGTTCGTGGTGCCTCAGATGAACAACATCACGTACGCCAACCCGTCGTTCCCGGCGCTGACGCAGCCCGAAGACGTGACGGCCAGCACGTTCTGCCGGCCCAGCGCACCCACCAACTGCGTCAACGGTTGGTGCACGTGCCCCCAGCTGCTCGAGGTGGATCGCGGGGACCTTGTAGAGATCGTCATGTTCGACCCAGGTGGGGAGCGAGGACATCCGTGTATAAATAAGATAGTAAAAGTACCTTTCTTTATGTAGGATTTTTATGAGAAAGTTAATGACGTAAATTGGAGATAAGTCATAAAAGATAATATTCCCTTACGTAAAACTAGTAATGAAGGAATTTATACGAAGCAGTTATTAAGTTTTAATTCTTTGTTTAGATACTGTGCAACATATTCTCAAAATGATATATTATTATCATTGTCAGATTATTATATGACATAAATGATGATAAATTAATTAAAATTAATAAAAAGTCTAATACTTTTAAGGTTTTATAAATAGCAAAGCATTATTTTTTTTACTATAAAAATTATATATATATATTTTTTTCATGATCCATTTATTTATTATATAAAATGAACACAAACATATTTAAAATTGCTTGTGTCCAGACACAGCCCCATTACTGTATAGCATAAAGAGGGCTCTGAGACACTGATGTTCGCAGCCGGTGTTGACCTGGGCCACCCGTTCCACCTGCACGGCTACACGTTCCGCGTGGTGGCGCTATCTACCCTCGAAAGCCCCATCTTCCCGGAGCGGCTGCAGCAGATGAACGAGGCTGGGCAGATCACCAAGAAGTTCAACGGTCCTCTCAAGGACACCGTCAGCGTGCCGGGAAAGGGCTACGTCGTCCTCAGGTTCTTCGCGGACAACCCCGGTACGTGACCTGCAGAGGGCTCGCAGCTCAGGAGAGCTAATGGACTAGGCTCTCATATTCCAGCACTACAAAAATTTATTGCCTCTTAAAATATAAATTTATACTAACGTTTAAGTTTTAAAAAAATAGTTAATGATATCCACTATAGCAAAATCTGATGTTAAATCATCGTAAAAAGGTGCTTAATTAATTAACATGGTGCCCATGCATGTCACATGCAACTTTTAAATATTTCCCTATTATTTTATATTTTATTTCAATAATTAATATTTCCTTTTTATAATATAATTCAGAGCGACTTAGCAAGGAGCGATTTAAAAAGTATTTCTTTTAGAATTTTAGAAGCGTTTTCCACAATATAAGCAATTCACTAACATGACGTACTAACTAAAATAATTATATGTGCTAAATATTTTTCATGCAAGAGTTTGAACGTCATAGATAAAGGTTATAGTTAAAAATATAAGGGAATTAATCAAAATCTTTCAGCAGCTTAATATATCATATTATAAAGATAACAAAATACCAAATATAGAAACACTTTAAAAATAAAACTTTATCTGTGACGGTGTCAGTATCACGTTTAAACATTTTTATACGATTATAGATATGTCCTCTCATAACCCTGTAGAGCTGTATTAATATAATTTATTACTACATGAATTCTGTTTTTTTGGTGTATGCACAACTAAATTAACATTTAATTACTTTAAACTTTACTTCAATTACTTGTACACTTCAAAATATCAAAACAATATTATTTTGATTATTTTCAAATTATTGCCTCAAGTGTGTTTTAAAATAAATGAAGACGTTTCACAAAAAAAATCCAGATCCCTCACTAACGGTATTTAGCGCCAGCCTAATTCAATGACACACTCTAAACGTAGTACGTAGTTTGTGAGTCAATCATGCCCAAAAATGCCAAAATTATCAAAATGTGCGGGCCGGCAATAATGAAAATGCTTAGCATTAAAATAACTTGGTGATGTACTTGCAAAGTTAAAATGTAAGGAATGACACCTATTTGACCTGCTGCTAACTTATTTCCAGGATACTGGATCTTCCACTGCCACATCACGGAGCACATGGCGCAGGGTATGGCGCTGGTGATCAAGGTGGGCACGCCAGCCGAGATGGTGTCGCCCCCTGCAAACTTCCCGCGGTGCGGCAATTTCGCTTAACTATAATATATAATATGTAATTTCTATAATAAATAAAAATGTAAATAATTTATATATTGTGTTTTTAATGCTAGAGGAACTTATTGAGCCAAACGTGATTTTCTTGTCTCAAATTGGGTGGTACTTGATAATAGTTACGACAAGTCTA
Source organism: Siphlonurus alternatus (assembly GCA_949825025.1). NCBI lineage: Eukaryota > Metazoa > Arthropoda > Insecta > Ephemeroptera > Siphlonuridae > Siphlonurus > Siphlonurus alternatus. The sequence goes on along the minus strand of OX463780.1, from coordinate 31,143,689 downwards.
TAAATTTTAAAAAATATAAATAAATAAATAAATAAATAAATAAATAAATAAATAAATAAATAAATAAATAAATAAATAAATAAATAAATAAATAAATAAATAAATAAATAAATAAATAAATAAATAAATAAATAAATAAATAAATAAATAAATAAATAAATAAATAAATAAATAAATAAATAAATAAATAAGCACGTAATTTACATGCATGCTCGTCTCTCACTAAATTTATATACCAAAAATAATCCCACGTACGTGTAGTTAAGGTCGTTGCACCGCACGTATGAATGAACGTACTACAGAAAATGTTTCATAAAATTAGGTTAATTGCATGTGGTAATTAAAGAGATAATGGAAGAAGAGTCACATGGTGGGTCAAACACACCACATGACATGTGTAATATACAATCTGTTTGCATACATGGAGAAAGTGAGGTAAATTTAATCATGCGTTGCTGTCAAATTGCACTTGTTTTCTCTCTTTTTTTATTATTGTATTCAATCATACTATTGTCCAGCCAAAATTTTTATTAAAACTTGCCGGCTGGTGTAAAAAAATGCATACATGATGATAATTTTCTCATGATATACAATTCTCTAATGTAATTTAACTTACAACTTATTAAGAGCAGTGGTTTGAACATTCTATTCCTAATCAGATGATCATGAATTCGATTCCAGGCACCTCTGAATTTTTCCACTCGGCGATAGCTAAACAAAATTTACTGGTGAACCTGAAAGGTGATTGATGTCAGTATCCAACCATCCTGATTGAGGTTTAGTCACAATTAGTTTAGGAGCAAATTTAATGCTGGGATGAATTGCTTGACTGTCCTGTTTGGAAAGGACTCACAAAATTTTAAACAAGCGCTAGATCGAGTCCAAGAAGAGTCTGTGGGAAGTTTAAAGTCTTATGTCACTTTAAATCTATGAATTTATGAATGAAATTTGGAAAATGACATAAAAATTGTAAATGTTTTTCATTGATTTGTTGCTATTTATCATTGGCACGCATGTTTGAAATTAAGTAAGGTTAATTTAAGAAAGCTAATATATGAGCTTAAAAACATAATTATCTCATCGGTGAAGTAATTTTCACAAATAATTAGAATCGTTGACGTGATAATCCTTTTCCATATACATAGTATAAAACCATTTGATATGATTTGGCCGGATTATAATTATATATTAATACATTTTGTATTTAATATACACATCAGGGACAAACTCCTTAATGAAGTATAAATAACATTTTCCTAGATAGCCTGACGTAAACAGATCTGTACAATTACTTGAAATAAAGAAATATGAAACAATTGCTCTCGTTATCACCTCGTGCTATCACATTTGTATCCAATATTTATGACTTCTCGGTAAACGAGGCAAATATGTTTGTCATTACTTCAGGCTATATAAGAAGAAAGTGAGGGATCTTCCCCAGAGTTTCGCACAGCTTGCCTTCGACATGGCTGCGTCCCAACACTCGGGAGGATGCTGGGTCACCGCGGCCATCTTGGTGCTCATCTCTCTGAATGTGGCTCTGGTAAGTGGTGGCTAAGATAACGTAAATTTTAATAAAAAAGTTTTAATAGTTCCCTTATACCTATAGTTTAAATATACAACGATGTTATAAATATGGCATTCATGAATAAAACGGAAGTTATGCCATATGATATAATGCTCATTTAATATAATAAAATTATACTTTTATTACATATGCAGAAAATGGTTCTTTCAATATTAACATGAAACTCTATATCCGAAGATCAACTACATAATTATTTCGATGTATAATTTTACTATATATATAGTATTGTTATGATATTTTATGTGATCTATACTATTAGGTCTCACAACTCACAACAAAAATAATAAATATTTATATTTATTTTCAAAACTATGAGTTTGAAGAGTTTACATGACACATTTTAATGCTTCTAATTTTTCTTAGAAAAAAAGAGTGAATTATTTATTATATCTCATGTTTTATCGTGTATTTCTTGTCTCTCCCGCAGGCTTCAATGGAAGGCGTGGTTCCTAACATTCTCTACGAAGAGGACCCTGCCGGCAAGGTGATCGTGGACTTATTTGACAAGGATCCATCACGCATGAACTTGGTCCCGATAGTCGGTACGTTCAACCCGAGCCCTCGTCTCGCCTCGTGCACGCTGCTTCGCGGCGGTCGCTTCCCCGTGTTCGGAAACTGCTCGCAATACCTCGAGTGCAACTTCGTACCTGCCACAAACACCACCATCGAGGGTTTTCAGCGCCGCATTGTCGAGTGTCCCTCAGGACTTTGGTTCAGGTAAGTTAAGTTCATTTTAGAGTAGAAAATCAAGAAGCAAATACACAAGTCACTAGATTTTCAATTAAATAATTATGAAATTGGATTTATAAACGTGGACCCCGTGTGGACGGTGACATGATCCGATACTATCGCAGTCATAATATATAATTTTTCTCTTAATAAAAAAAAATGTCACCATGTGTATCAAAAACTCACGCGGTGTCGACCAAGCTAACAGTATTATAACAGTACTTTCTCGCTTCACTACATGCTCTAAAAAATGGTAATAATGTATGCCAATACTCCTCTTCATTCTGGAAAAAAGAAAGAACTGTTGTAGTTTCAACTAATTTGACAAACAAAAATAAAAAAAAAAATAATAAAATTTTTTATGTATTTTTACATGCTTTATTATATATATTTCTGCAATAACAGATAATTTTTTATTGTACTTTTCCCTCCATCGATACCTTAATTACTTTCACAGTAATGTACAGTATAATAATTATTCTTATGTGTAATTAACACTTCACTAGCTAGACTATATATCACGAGTATTCCTAATGTTACAGCAAGGACGTGGGCGATTGCATGATCCGAGAGAGCGACGATTGTCCATACGGTCAGCTGGTACCCAACCCCGTGGACATGCCGCAGTCTAACCCTCTTCAGCGCTCGCTTACCTCCGGCGCTTGCTCCAAAGACGGGGAGTTCGCCAACCCCGGGTGCCGCAGCTTCTCCTCGTGCATCGCCACCTCCACCCGGGGTGTGTTCGACCGCTACACGTACAATTGCGACGAAGGTTCTCGCTGGGATCACACCCAGGGCACCCACCGCTGTGTGCCACGAAACAGAGTCTTGTGCGACGTACCCGGTGAGTCTTGTAGCAAATCATCAGATTATTATTATTATTATTATTTTACTTATTATTTATAGATTTAATAAAGTATGCGATACTCGGATTATGGTGCACACTGCACAATATATAATATAAGAAAAATTCGAGCATAATATACTTATGATATTTAATAGAACCTAGCGTCATCGATCAAAATTAAGATATAATATTTTTATTAAATTTTGAATACTTGATTAATGAAACAAACTCTTAATTGGTTTTAAATGTGATATCGATCCGTTCTATGCAAAGGAAGAAAATATTAGTTCACCAGAAAAAAGTACATGGAAACAGTTTATAATTATTTCAATTTGAATACCATTATTTATTGCATTCTTGCTCTATGATGATCAATTAAATTTGATTTACTGGCCAAATGGATAGAAATTTCCTGACATTATTTATCATTGATCTAGAGGAGGGACTGGAGTGTCTCCGCGATTGTGTGGCCGGCCAGAGCCGCGTGTGTCGCTACACCTTCATCGTGGAGGAGTACGCCACCATGAGCCCCGTCTACTGCAAGAACTGTCCCTTCACGGAGTCCGACTGCAACCTGCCGGGCTGCATCCCTGCGGGGGGCGTGTCCAAACTCGTCAAGTCCATCAATCGCCGCGTGCCCGGCCCAACAATACAGGTTAGGACCAAGAATATTGACGAGAAACGTACATACTTCTCTTTAAAATAGTTGTTCAAATAATGAAGGTGCATGAGTTGACATAATTATAATTTCAATGCAATTAAAAAAACATTACAATATTGTAAGAAGCATAAAATAATTTGTTGTTAAATATGAAATGTGAAAAGTGTCATAAAATTTAAACAGCACATATGGGATATTTAATAAATTTCTTTACGTCATTAATTTATTTAATTAATGTCATTCAATAATCTTCATAATTCATAATTTTTATCTTCCCAGGCTTGCAAGGGTGATACCCTAGAGATTGAGGTTCAGAACCGGCTATCTGATAGCGGCGTGACGCTGCACTGGCACGGTCTGCACCAACGTGCCACGCCCCACATGGACGGCGTGCCTTATATCACCCAGTGTCCCGTGTTACCTGGCAACTCCTTCCTGTACCGCATGACCGCGGACGTGTCAGGCACACATCTCTACCACTCGCATATGGGTGAGAAAATTACGATGATTGCCTTACAATTGTGAATAGATCAATATAAAAATACTAAAACTTCTAATTTGATAATGTTGCAGTCTCTTCTAATTTTATTTGTTCATTTCTGCTTATGATCTCCCTCTCCATTAATAGGTACGTGTTTGAATACACTGTCAAACGAGAATCAAGGATAAGATTTTCCTTATTTCCCCTGTACAAATAGTGCATCTGATTCAAGATTGATTCGATTCTGCATTTACGAACAGAGCTATAATTTTATATTCTTCTTCATTTGTCTTCATAATATTAAAACACTTATCATGATATTGTTGACAGGCCACCAGGAGAGTGATGGCATGTTCGGTGCGATGATAATTCGCGAGCCTCGTGCCAACGAGTTCGGAATCTCTGCACGCTACGACGAGGACCTACCGCAACACACCATGCTCATCTGGCACTGGTTCTCGAGGGCTGCAGACATCGAGTCGAGCGACACGAGATACGGTTCTTTCAGACGCGAGGGTTACGGCTTCATCATCAACGGCAAGGGTGCGGTGGAGCGTCTCTTCAGTAAGGACCACTCGTCACCAGCAGCCGGGACCAGCGTGGCCACTCCTGTCGAGACGTACAGCGTGCAGACTGTTAGTACATTTTAATTGTATAACGAACGTTGTGTTTCTTAATTTATGTTGTTGGCATTGCTAGCTATATTATTGATCTCCTCATTACTATTTGTATTTTCAAAATGAATGAAGCCTCCGTGATAATAATTTGAATTAATTTGTTAGCTGCAGTCCATCAAATGAAAGAAAACATTTAAAGCTGAATTGTAAAATCCTTTCCAAGATAATATTAAATTATTTCTGTCGTGACCCGTGGCCTACCTGACGTTGCAGGGTCGCAGGTACCGTTTCCGCACCATCTTCAACAGTGCCCTCAACTGCCCCGTTCAAGTCTCCGTGGACGGCCATGTGTTGGATATCCTCGCTACGGATGGACGGCCCGTGGGCAGCCAGACGGGATTCGGTGAGGAACTGTGATATTTTGTTAACTCAGACGATACTAATTAAATAATGATATAAATAACAAATATACGCAGTGGCGAACGGAGAATCAAGTGACCTGCAATGCTCATGCACCTTTTTGTCACATAAATAAATATGAACTCTAGAAAAATACTCTTGCCGTTCAAGTTCTTTACTGGAATAAATAAATAAAATAAAATAAAAAATGCAATAAATGTGAACACGCTGCAGGTTGCCTACCGCTTGCTACTGAAAGATGATATAATACACAATTAATATATACTTAACAAATTTTATGTATTATGATAATACAATGTTTCTAATAAAAGCCTTTTTTTTTTAAATAAATTGAAATTATAATATCACGTCAAATTAAATAACTATGGTTGCATTTTAATATATATCTCGTTATTTTTTAATATTAATATTTAATATTCTTAGTTTTGGTAAATGACATTTGACTTTGTTGTGATGCAGTCGACTCGTTCGTGATAAGTGCTGGTGAGCGCGTCGACTTCGTGCCGATCCCTCACTGGAGCGTCAACACGGCGGGCCGCAGCTTCCTGGTCCGCGTGCGAGGCCTCCTCGACTGCGACGACCGCAAGAACGGCGTGCACCAGTACGCGTATCTCCGCTATGACAACTCCACCGCAGACCCCAAACTTAACAGTGAAGGGCCTCCGACTTACGCCAACGCCATCAGGTCCGGGGTGGTAAGTTTCGAAGTCAAAGATATTTAGTATTTATTAAATCCTTTTACATATTATGCTAACTTCAAGAAAATTTAATTAATAGTATAGCTGCAGAATATAATAACATAATAACTTTGATTGAGAAACAAATAAACAAACATTACAGTACGACAGTTCTATTCTATTCACTATTTTGTTATATTTTTATTTTTTTGTTTGTTTGTTTTATTTAAGGTAGAAATATTTGCTTTAAAACTATAGTAACTTCTCTTGTCTTAATTCAAAATTGTTGGGGCCAATATCTCTTTAATTTCATTATTTTTACGACTAATTCCATATAAACAATATTATTATTGAAATAATTAAAATGAATACGAAAAATTTTTTTGATTTTTTGACATGGGAAAAATATACAACGAAATTTCTATATAATCACGCTTGTTTTCTTTTTTTGCCAGGGCTTCAACCTAAACCGCGACCTTCACAACATGAACAGCTACTACATCCAGGCACGTTCGCTGGAGGCCTCCAAGGACGCCAATACCGCCCTGGACTCGAGGATTAGCGGCACCCCAGCCAAGACCTTCTACATTGACGCCAGGTTCAATGGTTACACTGGTAAGAACGGGCACATGGCATGAGCGTTGTTATCCTTGGAAGTGAAAAGTTAAATATTGACTCTTTGTTGTTTGTGTTCCTCTGCATAATTTAATAATTAATTGATAAAATGCGGCATATTATCTTTTGTATCTTTTGCATGCAGAAGGCCATTACTAAAATTAGTATATTTTTTTCCCCAAAAAAATAATAACTAGGAAACTCTTTTGATTTTTTTTTTTTTTTTAACTTCAGCTGGCTATTTCTTAATTTTTCTTTATTTTTATTTCCAAAAAAACATTTTCAGTTTTCCATCGTAAATAGCAATGGTATCATTGGTTCTTACTTAATGTGCTCGTTATTTCAGAGACCGAGGGCATCCAGTTCATATACCCTCAGCTGAACAGCATCACGTGGCAGTCCCCGCCGTTCCCGCCCCTCACGCAGCCCGATAGCATCACATCCTCCACGTTCTGTCTACCAGAGGCGCCTCACAACTGCCAGAATGGTCTTTGTCGATGTACTCAGATGCTGGAGGTTGGACTCAACGAGCTCGTCGAACTGGTGCTCGTGGATACAGGTCAGTGTGTTTTCACAAAGTTATATCATATATAGGTAAAGTAATGATCATACTTTTGAAACAGGATAGTGAAAAGACTAATAATTTTATAATTTAGGCGCATTGAAATTTGAAAAAAAAAAAAAATCCACGCTATGTTCAGCACCAAAACAAAGCGTTAAACACGCAGCATATATATGATGTAGCCATCTTCCAAATCAGCTCCATGATACGGTGCTGAAAAAGTTGCCTAAATTTAAGTCGAGATACTATATAATATAAATCAAGGGCTTGTTGAAAATATATTCACATTGATAAAGTACAAATAATGCACTATTATTTTTTTGTGGTAATTGTATTTACTATTCAAAACTTCAAATTACAAAAAAATAATGCTATATATTCTTAATTCTCCCGTTCCATTATTCTCAATCTGTTGTTCCTGCTGCAGGTGGCAGTCCCGGCATCGGTCACCCGTTCCACCTGCACGGCTATGCGTTCCGCGTGGTAGGCATGGGTCTGTTTGACGTAGCCACCTCGGTGCAGACGATGAAGACTAGAAACGAAGCGGGGAGAGTTCCCAAGGTGTTCAACGGCCCGCTCAAGGACGTGGTGATCGTGCCGGCCAGGGGCTACGCAGTCATCCGCTTCTACGCCGACAACCCGGGTAAGAACTGATAACTGGGCTCAGAGAGTATCCAGAAATTCAAAATAATAATGTTTTTTTTTGCAAATGTACTTAAATCGTGCATTACCATTCATGCTGCTGCATTACTTATTATATAATATACTTAAGTTTTTAATGTTATATACAATAAATATTGTATATATAACAGAAATACAAATAATAAATTTTTGATAAATCTGCCTGAGTAATTTAAAATCTTAAAATACTCGCAAATTCAAATTTGTAATACTATAGGATGTTTATCAGTCTTGAATTCTGTATAGGTCCTGTTTTCTGCACTCGATATTTTATACAATGATTTTTTTTTTTTAATGAAACTACTGCAGCATGCAGTCAAAGAGTGATAATCATCCTATATAATTATACTTGTAATTGTACACAGGCTACTGGTTATTCCACTGCCATATCTCGGAGCACATGGCGCAGGGTATGGCGCTGGTCGTCAAAGTTGGAACACACGCACAGATGGTGGCGCCTCCCTCAAACTTCCCCAAGTGTGGAAACTACATCTAATCTGCAGTTAAACATGGAGCAACATGAAGCAGCCTTGATATTGTTCAAACATGAATATTATCTTTTTTGTATATTTAAAAACCTTTGATAACCTTTTGAGTTTGCGATTATAACAAGGACAATTTTTAACGTGAGAATTAAAAGCATGCACCCTACCCTATTTAATAACCCCGCCCCTTGCTGCTGAATGCATTTTATCATCACGAGATGACTAGACGTGTTGGGTTAATTTGTTTAAATAACATTTAATTTATTGTTTAATATCATTATATTTAATTTTATATTTATTATTATCAATTTTTTACTATGAATTAATTTTTAATGTAATTTATTGAACAGTAATATCCACGATGTAAATTTATATATATTTTTGAAAGTCATAATTACATTTTGTTATGTAATTATAAGGATTATATTTATTGACAACATTGAAGTGAGTTTCAATTAATGTGTACAGTACGATATATAAGTAGTGCTATAATAAAATCAGTGTCTGACGAAACATTATAACTGGCTTCAGTCACCTGGAGAACCCTGAGCACCCTACATACATTGCAATTAAAAGGTTAGTTTTCCAGCTAACTTAAGTATCATCCTTTTATATTCACCAATTTGGGTTATTACGTTGTTGCTATTATTTATTTTTTCCTCTGTTCCCTATTATACAATGTAATTGATCCCAAATAAACAATTATTATATCCTAGTTACGCTGTTTTTTTTTTTTTTTTTTTTTGTTTTTTAGATGAGCATCGATATTACGGAATGTTGTTTTTGTACTCACCATGCATTTATACATGAAATAAGACTCGTCTATTGCTATACTGAAATCTACCTGTCCCAATAAATAATTTAACTGGATAGGATATATTTAAAAATAAAAACATTTAATTGAAATGCTAGGGACAATTTTTTATTACTATTTTGATTTAAGACATAGTTAATTATAATAATTAGTAATTACATTTTTACTGCTAATCAAATATTGAGATATTTTCTACAAAGAAACAAAAAATTCTAAATCATCATCAGCAAAAACCTCTCTAGATATTGAATTATTTTAAAAAAAAAAGCATTATATGATATCTCAATGTAATCTAGAAGAAATATAAATGCAATTAAAAAAACGAAAATTTATAATATTATAATGCTATAATTGTGACAAACTTGTGCACGTTTGTATTAAAAATATTTTTGTTCAGTTGGTAATGGTGTGTATAGGCACAGTGTGTAAAGTTTACTCGTCCAGAGTAGCATTAGAGGCTGCCACTTGGCTTTTGATGTCTTCATAAGATGGTAACGACTGTAAAAACAACGAGATGGCTCTTTTACATTGCTCGAGAAGTTAATCACCATATCCTATTAATTACAAGCAACATAGACCATTAAAGCTAGATTATTCATATATCAGAAGTGCCAACGAAGTCATGCCAAATACCAGAAGTGTTACAAATATTAGATATTTGAGTATACTATATAAATATATAGTCGAAAAAAATCTTAGATTGCGCTAGAAACTGCGTTTTTCTGAATGCTTTAAAAGTTTTTAGTCCCATAATATAATTATGTTAACTGAAAAGCAAATGCCACCACCTTAATAGCGTAATCTAAGGTTTGTTATAAAGGTATCCACATTAAATATAATTATTATAGATAGCATTTTGGTTGTAAGAAAGTATTGTTGTTTTATCAGGCAGAAGGTATGAAATCTACTTACTACAAATACATAGCATTACTTCAAGTTTACGTTCAAGAAACGTAATAATATTTAAAAAATTAAATCACACGTAATTTAAAAAAAAAATGTTGTGTTTGGAACTTTTTGCTTTTTTGTGTGCGTGTGTTTTTCTATTAGATCATAGAAAAATAATTTTAGCTAACAAGGCTAGCTCTCTGGAAGAGGCTGAGAAGAACACCACTATGAAGATTATTAGTTATTTGTTCGCGATCTTTATCGCATTTTAATTATTTATTTATTTTTAGTTAAAAAATACAGCTTGAAAGATTTGTGCTTTTATGCAAAAAATGTTGAAACTGCTTTGTGTTTTTAAACAGGTTTTGTTAATAGCATCAGCTTGAAATTAAAATTAATAAATAATTTACAGAACAAATAAGATGTAATTTTATCAAGTGTTATATTAACATATTTTACGACTTGCAATTATTATTTCTCCCTACAACATTATAAAGTATCGAAATAAAATAGTAGAAATAAGAATATTGTGTAAGAAAAAATTCATTAGCAAGGAATAATTTTTTTATTATAATTATTAACCAGCTGATATTGCCCAACGACAACAAATGAGATTCTTGTGACGTCACCGTGAACTTGATATCGTAAAAATAAAGCATCCTTGGACATTACCAGTCTTGCTAATAATTAAGGAGATTCTTTAAAAAAAAAAAAAAAAACATAATACGTAATACATTACTAATGAATTTCTCGTACATGGACATTTTACGTGCAGTTTGTGCATTATAATAACATTGATGCGAGGTTAGAGCATGTGCACGTCAGAGAGTGCAGCAGCAGCAGAAGAGACGAAGGTTCTAGGCCTGTACCTCCCACATAGCGTCGTCCCAGCTCGAGAAGAGAGACGTGAAGCTCTTGTCCTCCTGACCCTGGCGAAGGGTGATGATCAGCGCCAGGTCGTGGCTACGCTCAGTCGGGTCGCTCTTCAGATAAGCCTGTGGAGAAAACATCGCGTCATTTCTGGACACTACAGAAATAGTTGCATAATATTTGGTCATAAATTTTATCATAGAAACTATATTCCCGTATAAAAAAATTATAAGGAAATTAATCAAGCATAAACTTGTCACAAAGTAATATATATGGCAGACTCCTGTAAAGTTGATTTTTAAAATTAATATTACGTTCCTTATAATGGTTTTGTGATTCTCGATACGAGATTCCTTGAACTTGCTATAAACTTACCTCAGCCATTTTGAGCGAGAGTTCCTTCTCTTCGGGGCTGGCCTGCTTGCCCACCCACACGTAGATCTCGTCACCAGAGTCAAGCACCATCACGTCATCTTCGTCCAGGTCCTGAAAAAACAGCCAATCAGCGCGCGCGACGAGACATATCCACAAATTAGCTCGCCGTAAAGAAGCACGTCAATTAATTAGATAATGTTGCTCATTACATTTAATATAGAAAAAACTTATGCGTCTCGTAATTTTAAGTCCCGATCCATATATTTTTGTTGGTAAACAATAACGCAGCAGCATAGTTATTGATGCGGTTAATTATGTGAAAATTTTCACTGCCCAGTGTCTCTCACCCCTTGCTGGAAGTTGGTGATTTCCTCGACCCTCAGCTTGCCGTTGGCCGGTAGATGGCAGTGGAAGAGACGTGGGGAAAGGTTGGGCGTGCAGCTCTCTGGTGCTACGCTAGTGTAGGCGCCCTTTCCACCCAGTGCAGACCAGAATTCGGCGGGCTCGGAGCCCTCTTCAACCGCTGCGGCCGTAGAGTCGGGTTCAAGGATCTTCGAGATGTTGGCCGCCATCTCACGCTCCTCAGGAGAACTGTCCTGTAAGGACATGGAGGACATCGTATAATAATTTATACTGACAGTAACTTTTGCTTCAAATGGGGTAAATTTGACACAAAAATATTCGTCGGATCAAATTCTAACAAGTACAGTACATTGACTTAATTATTAATTATTTCGAAAAACGAAACTATAAAAATGTGGAGAGGGAGCGACAATGCTGACGTTCTTACCTTTCCGAACCAAAGGTAGTCGGTGCTCGGGGTGACGAGGTAGAACGAGTCATCAGAGTTGAGCGAGGCTGCCTTCTCAGCCACCTGCACTGCACGAACGTCCTCGGGGCACGAGCCGCGGACCTGGAACAGCATCGTGCCGTCCTTGTCGTACGTATCGTGATCACGCAGGTTCTTGAAGCCGCTAGCGTGTCCACCCATAAACACCACCATGTGGCCTGCAAACACAAGGAAAGCTCCCTTAGCAAGTTTTTCGTGACAAATATATTATAGTAGTCGTTCGGATAAATTGAGAACGCAGTGATACACTATAATTCTACTCGTGTAAAAAATCCTGAAAGTGTTGTTTTGGATGTGTTTTTTAGATTAACCTTCAACTCAATGTAAAACCTCCCCAAAAGTAACCCCAGACAATCATGCACCAGGTGGAGTATACCCGAAGACATTATTAAAATATTTAACATATATAATGACCGCAATTGATATTAATATTTTTTATTTTATATATATATATATATATATATATATTACTTTCTACAATTAATGCTACAAGAAATATTTTCAAAACATTATGTAGTACACAGATAAAAAAAAAAGGTTAAAATGGACTTACCCTGGAAGATGCGGAGGAAGTGACGTGGTTCGTTACCCTGGGCAACGCGCACCTGCACGGCCCGTCCTCCCAGCTCATTGTCTAGACGCACGGCGTGTATGGCGGAGGCGGCGCGCTCGTCCTGGGTACTGTCCAGGCCCTGACAATGACGAGAGATCGATGTAGCAATTATATCTTTATATGTACTGACGAGATCGTACTGTGACGTACCTGCCAGAAGTAGATTATGTTGTTTTCGCGGTTGTTCTTCTGGTACGTGTACTTGATGACGTAAGAGTCTCCGCCGAAGAAGAAGCCAGGCGTGCTATTCACGGGGGCCAGCTCGAAGTTCTCCACGCGGAACACCTCAGTCTTGCCCTTGCCATCGTCAGGCATGAAGCCGAAGGCTCGGCCTGCGCTCTTGGCCAGCAGACGCATCTTGCCTGCGTGCAGCGTGCTGGGGTCGAAGTCGGGCTCTGGCATGCTCGCTGCAAGGACAAGGACGAGTGTCACGATCGAGTATGTAGCGTATTCAGAAGTTGTAATTTATCTTTATATATATTCTATAATTATTTATAAATAAATTTATGTTTTTTTTTCAATATGCATTTAAATGAATATTATACAATAAAACGTTGCATCGAATAACTACAACAATACAATCTTATAGACTCGACAGTATTATACTGTATTGATATAAAACCTACACGAACTTTATTTGTTACAATACTAGCTGCAAATGAGAATAATGCATGGGCTAAAGGTATTTGACGTATTATTTTTTTATAATACTTCTTATGCGTGATCCCCCTCCCCCCCCCTATCTATTATACGACATAACTTTTTTTACTTAAATTTCGACGACAGCAACGGAGGCTTCAAAAAAAAAAAAAGAACGACTGTACGCGTAAGTAACCTCAATTGCAATATTAAAAGAATTCATTCCAACTGTCTATTAATTGCTTGTCCCCCGTTCTTCCCCATGCATTGACAGGTATCGTCTCTCACCAGCAATCTGCTCCATGGTGTAGACCCTGCCAAGGCCGATCTGAGCTCGGGCCTCGCGCCAACCACTGAAGTACTGCTTGAAGGCCGCGGGCTCGCCGTCCTCGACGATACGCTGGACCTGAATCCAGGAACGCGAGCCCTCAGACTTGGAACTCTGCATGCATCAAGCACAGTGGACACCAACACCGGTTAGTGGAAGAAAAACATGCAGGTGACATTTTACAGTCCTGGATACAGGAAGGAGTACATGCAATGTTATATTCCCACATGCAGCAAGGTATAGCACATTTATACATAATAAAAAGATACATTAAGATGTGTGCATGCTGTAATTAAAAGAAAACGTGCATAAAATAAAAAATAATATATATTATGTATTATATATATATATATATATATATATATATATATATATATATATATATATATATATATATCAGGGGCGGCTCGTGCCCCTTTTCCGTGAGGGTGCTGCCTGACATGGGACCAGCAGAATACCATGGGGGGGGTTTGGGGGGCGGAGCCCCCCAATGGCCCGCCACAGGCGCGATTTTTTTAAGGACACGCCCCTTTTTTAGGGTAAAATTATGACAAAATCATATAATAATGCTCTCAACAAAGAAGCAGAAATTATCTAAAAACAAAAAATGCATGCATTTTATTTATAATTTGTTATGACATGCACTTATGCGAGCCCTTTTGAAATCGTGATTGAATGCTTCAAACTTAATATAATATCAAATTTTTAATTATTTTTTTTAATTCATAAGTCCTTTCACGTGGTAAGAAACATATATAAAAATAAATATTGTTTTAAGCCTTTTTTTTTAAAATAATAGTGTCAATCAAACTGCATTGTTAATATGAAACCTGAATGTCTGGTATAATTTTTACGCAATGTATATAATGAACATCAAATAAATCGATCATGGTATATACAATATGTACAAAATTAGGCGACAACCAGAATCTAATATAAATTTTTAAAGACAAAATTTAATAAAAAAATAAATAATGAAATTTTTATAAGAAAAAATTGCATTAATTAACATTATTTCATTATTATTAGTATTTATCAAATTGAGAAAAAAATAATCGTAATCCTGTTAAGGTAGAGATAACACGAATCAGCTGACCCAATGCTAAAAAAAATCTCATTTTTTAACTGCGTGGTTAGTAAGAAACCTGTTGTTGTCGTTGTTCGAACGTGAGATCTCACGATTGCTTACATGCATGCACCACTTAATTTTCAAAAGACAAGTGTTGGTTCTTTTGGGACAGTCATATTTTTATTAAAGTAAAATAAAAGTGCTGGTCTTCATTCCTCAGATGCTTCAATATATTTAGTCAATCTTTGTTAGTATATTCACTGATGAATGTAATTAAAATTTTGTTAATCTGCTCAATGAAACCATATTACAGGAAATGTCTTCGAAGTGTTGCCCAAATTATTCCCGCATGTCAAATACCATAAGCTCATTGGTTCTGTTGAACCAATGAGCTTGCGGGTACTGCCGATCGCACAGTCCCCGATCGCTCCAAAATCACACGGCTTGAGTGGGAGTTGAAGAAGAGGAGAATGAGGGTGGGAACACTGCTTTGGGCTACTGCTAGTAGTGGCAGTACCTTCCGCTGGGCAGCGCTGAGGGAATAAATTTACGCGGCAGCGGCAAAAATTTCATGATTTTAAATGTTAGAACTGATAAAAATTTGCTGGAAAGTTCAGAAAAATTATAGAATTATTTGATATTTCTAATTGTGTGTTTGTTCCCAAAATTTCTGGGGGGGCTGCAGTACCGCAGTACTATAGTACGAGCCGCCCCTGATATATATATATATATATATATAGCTCATAGGAATAAAAAAATGGGGGGGGGGTGCAAGGAAAAAATACAAGAGCTGGGTAAAAATAAATATGAATATTATTTATTTGACCACAGGAGAAATTATTTAAAAAGGTCGCCACTTCGTCTTCACCACAAGAGCTATAATAATAAATCCAGGCAAGATTGCTTGATTCGAATTTGACTTGGCAGTAGGAATGCATGCAGCTATACCACCAAAAAGTCCATGCTAAGCAAACAGCTGTTGTGTTGCACTCACCTTGGTCCATTGCGGGTATTTGTTGTTGGTGAGGAACTGCTGGGCCTTCTTCATGGCCTCCACCTTCTCGTCGCGGTTGCACTGGCGGCCCACCCACACAAACAGACCGGCCGTCACCGTGTCCAGGATGAAGCAGTCCTGCAAAATTGCGAGGTCATTGCCCGGCCAGGTCAGGTTGGTCAGGTTAGTCACTGGTGCTCATGCTCATTCGGAGATCAACATAAAACAGCAAAGTTTGAGGTTAGTGTTTCTGCCGCTTCGTTCACGTCATGCCGCTTCGTTTACATCAGCTCGGAAAAAGTAGCAGGTCGTTGTTTTAATAATGGCAGAAGCCATCAATCTTGTAATAGTACCTGTCCATCAAATTACAGAAAACAAGTTTGGCATCACTGTTATATTTTTGTATTAAAGCCAACGAAGTCCCCATGCTAATGTTATTATTATATGCATGCATGTTAGAAATAATTAATCTTTTGCGGTATTAAAATTAAACATTACATATTCTTTATATCTATAAAATTAATTATTTAAATAAAATGTTAAAAAACACATAACTTAAATATTAACCATGGTGTTATTACAAGCGTTACAAACAATTTACGTTAACAATATTTATTTTAAGCAATTATATTTAGAATGGGGTTTGCCTAAACCACACAGAAATAAAGATAGTTTTTATGATTATTTTCTAGTTTTACTTAAATAAAGCCATCAAGCGCTATAAAAATACCATTATAAAATTTGTTAATTGTATAATTGTGATTGCACTTTACTTAGAGAATCAAGTATAGCAATTTCGCTATATAGCTGCTATAGTAAATTAATTAAGCGGACAAGTTGTTAAAAACGAGGCAACAAGACCAATGTTAGCAGCACGACCCAGCTTACACCAACTTATGTTGCATCATAAAATGTTTCAGTTACCTGAGCACCGAACTCCTGGACATTCACAGGTTTTTTGGAATAAAGAGGAGAACAATTTACATTAATATAAAATCACCACACTCCACACAACAATAATTAATAGTACTAAATGTTCATTTTGTTGAACCTTTCATACAGCGTATAAAATATGATCGTCTATTGCGGTCTTCGATTGTAAAAAAAAAAATGTCAACAAAGGTAATCAGGTGCACAATCCATGCTAATTAAATTAAACAACGCGTACTATAGAAAAAAAATTACACTATAAAAAACGTTTCTATAAATAAAAAAAAAAATAAATAATGTTAAAGAAAAACATATTATTAATATATAAAACTTGAACAAAAAATATATACAATATTTACAAAGTATTAGTGTTGGACACGAATCTAAAACATTGACTTTAAGTATTGTGTGTTCGTTAAAATAAATTAACGTTTATTTGACAAAATAAATTAATGTTCATAATCTCTTTTTTTCACAGAGAGTTGAAAATTAATACAATATTATATATTATACAATTAATATTTCACGAAAACTAAAAAAATTGAACACAATCTTTTAATATATAATGGGTGCAATTCACGAAGCAGTTAGCCAGGTTTCTAACCACGTTCAGTTTAACCACGTTTAACTATACCTGTTTCGTGTTAAACCGCCCTATAGTTAAACGTGGTTAGAAACCTGAATAACTGCTTCGTGAATCGTGCCCAATATCGTATATAAGAGAAAACAATTAAAAGACGTTGCATTGTTTATTTGTATAATGTCCACACTCCAAATTATCAAAGCCATGCAGGTTAACTCACCGAGGAGTTGAGCATGTCCTGGTGCAGGGGCTTCTGGCCCACTTTCTCCACCGTCATCGAGCCGGACTCGTCGCTCACCTTGTAGAGCGTCACCACCGACTGCGGACAACAACACGTTTGTCAACGTTGTCACCACGAGGCGGAGAAACTAGCAAGAGTCCAATAATTCATTTTGTTTTACGAGAAAATAAACAAAACATAATTATATGATTTTCGCGTAATAAATAGGATAATTTGATTATTTAGGCTTCTTCGTATAAATAGTAAATTTAAAACACAATCGAATAAGGAATCAGATTAACCTTCTGTGCATGTAACAGAAGGAAAATCAGATTCTTTAATGTATATTTACGAACAGACCTAATGATTTAGGTTCGACGTCTATATTCAAACGATGAAATCAAACATTTTGATATGCGGTTTAAATCACGTCAAGATTACAAGCTAGATAAAAGGCAGGGGTGTCTCACCTCCTCGGTCTTCTCGAAAACGTCATCGTCTCCTCCCGCCGCCTCGTCAGGCACCTCGCTCTGAGAGCCTGATCCGAGCGCCGTGAAGAACGACTGCACGTCACTCTCGCTGCTGAACTGGTCTGCAACACGAGGAGGGGACTCGTCAGAACAACAATCGACTCGGGGGTAACAATATGTTTCTTCATAATTAGCATTCAAATTTTCAGCACTGTTCCAAACTTGCTGAGAGCCCCTACGTGACACACAATGACTCACCAATGATGTTGATTTTAGAGCGACCACCGTGGTCCTGGTCGCGGATCTGGTTGGCGGCACCGATGGCCTTGAGGCGCTCAGTACGCTTGCTCTTCTGGCCAGTGTACACAAAGATCTCTTTGCCCACGTCCAGGATGAAGCAATCACCCTTGTTCATTGCGGTCACCGAAACTGGTACCTGCGCAAACGGAACCCTCTCAGTAACACTCGCACAGAAGATAGGAATAAAATTCTAGTGCAGAATTTTGTACACAACCAGTTATTTGAAAATAAATTATTATTTATTATAACATAGCTTGATTCGAATTTGACTTGACAGTAGGAATGCATGCAGCTACCACCATAGAATTTGAAGATTCCATGAAAAATTTAACTACCGATCGGACGCATGATCAATAACACATTTTTGTGAGGTTCGCAGATAAAGTTGTAATTGATTTTATTTTAAATTTAACATCAAACATCAATGCATTCAAAATTAAATAAAATTATTTTAATTTTAAAATAAATTCTTATTGTTATTAAAACAAATTTCACAAAAATAATAATAGATTAATATAAATAAATTGAAATTAATAAAAAAAATCATTTAGCACATCATGAGTCTAATCACGATCTTCACCAACGTTCACAAATATTTAGTTTTATTATATAAACATATTATAAACAATACGCAATGAAGCGATCAGAAGAGACACGCACCTGTCTGACGCGCACATTGCGACGACCTTTGACCTGGAAGAGCCTGACCTCCACTGCGTCAGGGTCAACGTGCTTGAAGCCTGAGACTACACCCCCTGGTAGGTAGCGCACACCTGAAAACAAATGATTCATTTCATCAGGACGAGGGGTAGCTGACAATATATTATGGTTTCGTGGTTGCATGAGGACATCTTTACAATTACATAGGTTACAAATAATATAAAGTTTAAAAAAAAAATGCCATTTTAATTTTCAGAAGTTTTGCCATTAATACCCTACACTTTTTGGTTGAGCTTTATTTTTAACTATCCGTTGTAACTAAATGTGATGAATAAATTATAGTAGATGAATAAACCATCATAAACGCCATGCATGTTTGAGCTAAGTACTGAACTAGCTAGCACGGTGTGTATTTTTTGTACATCTTTATTATAGTCAAAACGTATAAACAAATAACATTAAAATTGTAACTTACAACTGCCAGGAATTCCAGACTTTGATATTTTCATGAGAAGAAAACAATTTGGCCTCCTAGCTCGTTAATTATCAATTTTCTTAACGATTGATGCGAGATATATCCAAGTGACATTTTTTTAAGCTAGGGCGGTGCGTGAGAACAAAGTGATTGACACTTCAAATTATCTATACTATTCGTGAGTTATCTTGATTTAAATATTTAGTGTTCCCTTTAAATGTTGACGTGATGTTTAGAATTTTGTTGAAATACGAAAACTTCTTTGATTATAGACAGTGATAAAACACTATATAATATTATATACAATGGAAAAGGTAAATATTAGTATATTTCGTTTTGTAGTTTTATTTTCGTTTTTAATTTTTGTTATATAACTATATATTTCACGTATAAGTTGCATTTTTACTCGTATTGTACTGTTTTCATTTTGACATATTAATAATTCATCGTGGAAAAAATGCTTTAAACAAAAAAATTGTATTAATTTAAAACTTTTTATATTGTTAAGTAAATAAAATATATATTATATAGAGTATCCATTTAATTTTAATTGGATACAACTTGTAATAGCGACACCCTGTAAACTATGCAACTTATTGAGCACCTAAAACGAGCGGGAAAGAGAGATTCAGGCGCTAGCTCAAATCTAGATACTAAAATAACAACATCACTATTTATTAATTACAAAATAACAAACTCAAATTAATTTTTAAAAGGATCGAGCAGTAATTAATAAGAGGAATATCAAAATCAATAATAACTGCATGGTAAGAATTAATGAATTGACTTATTAAGTAATAAAGCATTATCACTAAATTTATTTGATTATATACTTAAACGTGGAAATGTTTAATTGTAATGAAAATAATAAAATAAATCTTCTTGATTTCATAACATTGCTCTAAAAGAGAAAATTTTTAAACATTTCACCGCCATACCTTTATACACAAGTTCTAATTTTACTCACTAGATGTCTACTTTTGTACAGGTAAACAAATTCTTTGATAGATTTAGATAGAAAATCAATAACAATGGCAACACCTGTAGAAAAAGCTAAATGTGTATTGTGGTTAGAATCTACACAGTCTGTTTCTACAGTTCAAAGAAGATATCGAGCACAATATGGTAAATCACCTCCAACAAGACCTTGTATTTATGCATGGTATAAAAAATTCTCAGAAACTGGATGCTTATGTCCAAATAAAAGTCCTACTTTGGGTAGACCAGGGGTGAGTGAGGAGACTGCAGAGAAGGTGAGAAATGCATTTGCAGCAAGTCCAGACATGTCCACAAGAAGGGCTAGTCGTGAGCTAGGAGTCCCTCCAGCCACGATACACAAGATCATGAGGTCCAGCAGCCACCGCGAGCCACGCCTCCGTCGGTATCGCTACCTCGTCAGCACCCCAGAACCAGATGACCAGGACCGTCGTCTACACTTTGTCTCTGAGATACCCTCTCAGAGCGACTCTTGGCTAGATAATGTCATCTTTAGTGGTGAGATGAATTTCTACCTCTCTGGAGAAGTCTCCCGTAAAGATCTTTGTATATTTGGTAGTGATAAATCACAAGATATAACAGAAGATGATGCAGATACTCAAAAAGTAAAATTATTTTGTGCAATATCCAAAAATAAAGTATACGGTCCATATTTTTTATCATTGGAATCAGATTATTTTTATCAACGTTTACTTGAAGAGAGTTTACTTCCACAGTTGGATAGAGATGATGTTGCTGATACCATGATGCTACAAGTTGATATTCCTCTCTCTCAATTCAATGATACTCTGAGACACTTGCTTGACACAAGGCTACCAGAACATTGGATTGGACCTGTCTCTGACTCTCTCCCTGCTTGGCCTCCTCGTTCACCAGAGCTTTCTCCTCTAGATTTCTTCCTCTGGGGATTCGTCCATGACTATGTGTATGATGCAGGCCCTCCAGCCAGTATTGCAGAGTTACGTCACAGAATTGCAAGAGCCCTGTCATCTGTTCCCTCGACTCTCCTGGCTCAAGCGTGGGACAGACTTTATGCGCAAGTTGAAGCTTGTCGTCAAAGCCAGGGAGATCGCCCGGAGTGAATATCATGCAAGAATCATCGGTGGATAATAATATCAATGTAAGCTTACAAAGGCTTTATATAAATGTAAGGCCTTAAACTGAATGTTGCATGCATGTTACTGTTTTATGTAATAAAATGTATTGCAGAGATAATATATATGAGAGAGATCATAATATTATAAAAAAGATGTTATGGGAGTAAAACTTTAGAATATTCATAAAGTAATACTGGTATTATATTTAATATAATATATATACAATGAATAAGTAAAATCCTAGCTGATTATGTAATAAATAAATCCATCTAGAATACTGTTCACTTATACACAGTATAAAAATTACTAGGATATCCTAGATGACACGTACGCATGTCATCTAAAATACAAGAAAATGGAATTTTCTTGCTCTACAAAATATATAAAATTGTTTTAAAACAAAAAGTCAAGAAAAGGAAAATATATACTATAATATATAAAAAAAAAATAAGGAGAAACAAAAATAATCATCTGTTGTGTTACATGCTTAATACAATCCAAAACCTAAAAGTCCTTATATTTACGGATATAATAATTAATCAAAAGCAAAAAATATTAATTGCTATAAAATTATATATTAAAAAAAATTGTCATTGCAATCAATTACGTATTCTTCCCTTTTAAAAAATTAGTTTCTTGTTGTTTTTGAGATCTAGCTATGTTTAAATGTTATTTGTTTTTCAACCAATTTTATCTTTTAAATCAACCAATCATTAATTGATATTGGCAGTAAAATATTGATCTAAATAAAAAATAATTTGAAGAAATAAAAAAAAATAAATAAAAAATAAATAAATAAAAAAAAAATTAAGGACTAAACTACGTACTAGTTTTTATACATAAAAAATCCTTCAGTATATTATACAAAAATTTTAAAATAAATTTACTGTAGCTGAGAAATAATATATTTATTAATGCTGCTCACTTAAAGATAATAAAAATATAATAACAATGAAGCAAGGAAATATTTGTAAGTGTTTGAGATACCATCTCAACATTAAATTTTAACTATATACTCTATGTTCTTAATTGGGCTATATACAGTATATAAATATAATATATCTTTTAATATAATTGTCAAGTCAAAACGTATATCGAATGATGAGCTTAATTATTATACTTATTTGTGTGGCCTAAAAACTACATCATACCTCTTGCATTTTATTTGAATTACATACATGGCCATACAAATTAATTAAATTTCAATTGTCCCACAGCTTTGATCTATACTTAAATCAACATTACATTAATTAATGTGTTCTTTGGCATTGTAAGACTTGATTTCTTGTCCTTGTCAGCTCAATGTTTAATGTTATAAGACTAATTAAGACTACAGTATGTCCCATAAAGAAAGCTTTAAATAAATATAAGTCAATGTAATAATGATTACACACACCCAGCTTTGTTCATGTGCACAAAATGAGATTTTTTTATTGCAAAAATGAATAGAGGACACCAAAAAATTATGTTTCCTTTTTTTTAAACTTATTGAACTTATTACAAGCAAGTTTCAGGTTTAAATTAATCCACTTAATTCCTTTTTAGTCCTATGTATCTTTTTATAGTAAGAATAATGTCTTTTGATGCCTCTCTCTGTAATTAAAATAAAATAATTTTTTAAAAATGCAGAGCTCTAAAAAATCTGAAAAAACAACGGAGTAGCATCTCTATTCATTTCTGCTGTAAGAAATTTCAAACAAATTTGTAGGTTGTCCATATACCATACTTAAATGTTGATAATTTAACTTTTTGTGTGCATATTTTATTCTTCGTTGTGTTAAATCAAAATATGTGTATAATGCGCTTTTATACACTATTCATATTATTAAACTTTATATTATGCAATGTGTTCTGTCTTTAATATATTATTGTCTTGTCATAATATATAACAAAATGTTTCTGTAAAATTTCTATGTTCCATCTTTGGTGCACAAAGTGCAGATCTTAAATTCACCTTACCGGAGGATGTTTGTTTTTTTAAACATTGGGACCATTGGGTCAACTGATCGGTGGGTTAGTATATAACAGGCCAGCAATAAATCCTCTCTCTCTCTAAATCCTACATTATGGTATTTATTCAAATCTATGTTAATTAACCTAAATCCTAAGTGTTTATAACAACAGCCTTTCTTAAGAGTAAATTGTCAAATTCTCAATGTCATATTATCATAATTTTAGTCTCATCACGTGCTGTTGTCAATGATGGTCAAGTCTGTGCAAGACTAAGGGTGGATGTACACATCGTGGGACAGCATAAACTTTACCCGTTTGCTATTTATTTGTGGGTGCTGGTACACAACTAGTCTATTACAGACATATTGAATTTTCATGGAATGGAGTGTGTTTTCTTTATACCTCCTCCAAAATTGCAAATCTTGATCTCATTGTCTCTTTATAGAGCTACAGCTCCAGAAAATCAAGCAAGAATAAAATTTGTGCTATCGTGAGGTGTACATAATATATGAGGGGTGCCACAGCTAGTAAATCTCGAAGGAATATTACCACATGCCCTGCCCCCCTCTCTCTCTCTTTAACTCCAAAACTAATGTTTTAAGATAATGTACCTTTTAATTAATAACATATCCGCCCTTGTATGTTGGTGAGAGTCTATATGTGGACTCACCCGACTTGAAGTGCGAGAGGAAGAGTTGCGACTCGTGCTCCTGAACTTCTCGGTGCTGCACTGGGGCTCCTCCGAGGGAATCGTCCAAGTCCACAGACAAGATGGCTGCTGCACCCGCCTCATCCTTAAAACAAGAGTGAATAAATGTCAGAATGGATCCTTTTAAAGTTTTTATCTAGAGCAAAATGTCAGGTGTTGCTTTATGTTTCTTGTCTATGGTACACATCAGTTTCCATTTGTCCATCATATAAATATTAGATTTCATATTAACACCTTCTGTCTATTTTATATAATTATTATTCAATGTCGGATCCAGATTATGCTAATAAGAAATTAATTTAAAAATATTTCATATAATATATTGTTTGTGTGTAGTTGTAAATTTTTCATTGTTTCATAATTTGCTATTTGTCAGAATTGTCTAACATTTATTTACTGTTTCTTTGAATAGTTGTCATAAATAATGATAGTAGTGTCATAAAAATTTCAACTTAATTATTCTGTAATGTTATTGTGTTATTCTGTATAACTAAAATACAATTGCGAAAAATGAATTTGCCTTTTGCTACATTCAATCAATGCTAATAAGCTATTATAAGCTTTATGTTGATGCACTAAAAAAAATCCCTTTTGAAAGTGAAAATATACACAAGCATTAAAATAAATTAGGGCAATAATAATTAACTTGATAAGGTGTCAAATTTAAAAAAAAAAATAATATTAATTTTGATTGCAATATCTAGACTCAAAAATCATTAAAAAGTGATTTTTTTTTTCTTTTTTTTTTCCCCTTTCTATAATATCTACGAAACTTTAAAAATTATTTTGCATATATTTTTCATTCAAAATGTGTACTTTAATTAATTATAACGTAACAAAATATAATTCTGTCGAGTGACAATCCACTGCTTGATTAATAAGTAATACCATACCATACATGCACTCTCCCAGATAAAAGCAATAAATGTCCAACAGCTAAGGTCTATTTAATAAAATTGGTCACATCATGCATATATGAATAACATTTGGCAAAAAAAAGTTAAAAAGCAAAGATTTTTACTTTTGGTATATTTTTTCTTTTGATTAAAACTATTTTATGAACTACAATGAAAAACTTTAATGACAAATTTCTGTCAGACTGATTCAATCTCAATTTTTATTTTTATAAATTTTATAAATGAAATAAAAATTAAATCTATATATATATATAAAATTATAAAATTGAAAAAAAATCATAGACATAGAAAATTAGAAGAAAATATTAAAAATATATATATAATGTATAACTACGATAATAATGTCAATTAAATTCACTGTAAATTTAATTTGTAAACGAATATTCAATTAACTATATAATTTACAGAATATATAACTCACAAGTCAGTATTTGTATTGTTTTAACAAATTAGCACTATATTATATACAGAGGAAAGTAAAATAATATACAATTAATTAAACAGTATTGCTGTAATTTTATGTACCCCATGATATATTTGTCAATAATGTGTGATGTGTTTAAAAGCTATTTAATGGCCTATACTGTTTTCAAATGTTCAAGTTCAGTCTCGATTAAAATTTATCAAATTTGTATTCCTTCATCAATAATTATAAAAACAATATATTATAACTATATTACATCAACTACAATGAAATGTATACATCATGTAATAATTATTTTGATTTATTTCATCCGATTCAAATTAATAAAATAATTTACTATACCAAAATATTATTTTTTTATTTAAGAAAAATAATTCCATTACAATATTGTGCGTTTATTTTATAATATATTATATAATTGTATTATAAGGTAACTAATTTATATATTATATGAGTTAAGTAAATTGCTATAAACTATAGATTGAAAGTTATGTGCATAGCTATATACAAATAATATTTTCTTGAATTTATTCGATTTTATTCACTATTTATCTCACTTATTTTTACTTCTTATTGGTATAATGTATGGGTGCAATATATTATGTAAAACACAAAAGGAAGCATACATGATCAAATAAGTCAATTGTCCCAAAACAAACCAATCGTTAAATAGAAAAAAACGTAACATCAACTAATTAAATTAATTCATATAATAAAACTACAACACGATTGTATTGGTTGACCTAAATATAGGAGCTATATAATTTAATTTAAAAACGTTTAATTATAATTTAACAATTTGCATTTATCCTATATATGTTCTATATGATAAAAAATTAAAAGCTATATATATCTCAGAATGTAACTACAGAATAGTATACATGCATGCAGCAATGGAAAACTTGCCAACGTTTTAATAAGGAGAAAAATCGAGGCTTAATTTTATAATTTATAATATAGAAATAATATATACTGCATAATTCCCGTAGGAAACAATCCAGAAACAGAAATATAAAATTTTCTCTCTAAAAATCATGCAAGCGTCATGTCCATGCACTGCCACAAAAGTAATTGTTACAGATGAAAATCTGTCATGCAGTAGTCGATAACTCACCTGGGAAGTTTCATTGCCAAGCCAGAAGTGGATGTCCCAACTGAACACGCCCTTGTTGTTCTTTGTCTGCAAACAGATACGAAATATACACGTCAGTTATATAAATATAAGTTTGGTGCATTGATCTTCAGATTCAAAATATTGGCGCGCAAGATATAATATGTATATAAAAATAAATATATAAATATAGAATTATTTTTTTACAATATTAATAATGAAATATTAAAGTTCCATTTTACATCTCCCCTTTCTAATGTAAAAAAGTATTTTAATATTAACACATTAAAAACTGTTAAAATAAGAGAAAGAATGAAATATCCGGAAATACAATATTTGTGGTGTTCCCTCTACTCTAATAGATTAAATTATGCATACTTTTTATTTAGCTAGTTAAAATTTAAACAGGATTCTGAAATTAATGCACATGTGGTGGAGAAAAAAATAATAATTAAAAAAATAATAATCACTGCATATACAACAGGAAATTGGAGACCATTAAATTTTATCGTCCTATTTATCTCTCATTTTACCACTTCCCCACATGATTATAGAAATAATTTTAATGTATTTTTTTAACACTGCATGAAAAATATAATTAATATTTTATAATTTTTATTAATTTTACATACCCCTTACAAATGTAAATATTTTATTCTTATACTGATGTTTACATTTTATTTTTAAAATCTTAAAAAGATCAAAATATTTCATATTTTTAAAAACCTGAGGAACTAAGAAATTGCAGTTTAAAAACTCACAACCAGTTACTAATAGAAATCCTCTGCTCTTCTGCATGGAACGAAAGTTAAATTCAATTGCTTTTTGACATGATTTGTAAATTAAAAAATAAAAGCAGATCATCATTATATGGCAGTACAACAACATAATGCTACAACTCTTCAAAATTGTTAACTAACTGTATATAATATATAGCTCTGCTGTCTACTGTATATGTTCTCATATTGTTCAGCTACACACAGGGGCGTAGACAAGGGGGGGGTTTTGGGTGTTATAACCCCCCCCCTTGAGAGCTGAACCTTAGTAAATTTTAAGGGAAAAATAACAAAAAATGGTACTCGACGGATACGATTTAGCTAAAATTTTATGAAAAATTTTCTTAAAAAAAAAAAAACTTTAAAAATTTATATCCCCGAAACACATTGTTAATACATCTTTAATTTTTTTAAAATCGGTCTACAATATTATGATTATTTAAGTATGGTATAATTCTATTATGATAATTATATTATGTGGTATTCATTATTAAGTTATTTTTGTTTTTGTATACGAAAAGGCACTATAAAGACAACAATTTAAAGTATAAAAAATGTTGAAAACATTCCCCGCATGATGTTCAGCATAACAATAAAAATTATATATAGTATTTTATTATTTTTTAATTAAGTATATAGGTATATTACATCTTGCAATTGCTAGTTTCATTGTCTCATGTAAGTCATATGTATAATACTGTACGTATATATTTAAACTTATTATTGAAGTTAAAAAAATCCGATTTTTAAATGTATTAATTTTACAGTATACTTAATGTAATGAATTGATTTTCCTGTTTTGAAAATTTAAATATAATTATTTTTTCTTGCTCGTACATTAGTACATCGTCTTAAAATGTGGTCTATTTTTTTATAAGAAAAAATACTGTAGTGACAAAAATATTGTAACTACATAATTAACGATTTACAAATATATAAGAAATTTGCTGCAACTTTTCATCGAAAAAAATTATAGTCCACGTCCCTTTTTCAAAAAAATCGCGCACCATGAAACTAATAAAAATAATATAAAAGTGGTTATTAGATGAATTACTTGATTTAACTAAAATTATTTACTCAAAGCTTTATTTATTACGTTAGTGCACGTACAATATTGAAAAGAAATTAAAAAAATGGGATGCAAAAAATATAAAAATATTGCATCAGGCCATACATCCTCTATAATAGTATTTTTTAATAATCTTAACCTAAAAAAGGGGCGTGTCCTTAAAAAAAATCGCGCCTGCGGCGGGCTATTGGGGGGCTACGCCCCCCAAACCCCCCGGTGGGATATTCTCAATCTTTATCTTCAAGAACCCCCCCCTTGAACAAATCCTGGCTACGCCACTGGCTACACACAACAACAGTCTTTTATACTATAAATTCTACATATCATATATAGTACGTACGTGTTATAATTATATATTGACGATGCATTAATTGATTAATTAATTTTTTATGGATACGTAACACAAAAGTGAGAATCCGTATTAGCGAGGCTAATTAAAATATTAAATTTAGAATGCAGTTCAAGATTAAAACAATTATCAGGTATGCAGGCCTGACCCCAAAATATTGAGTGTTATATAACAATAAAATTAAGGGAGGGAAAAGTAATGCCATTTTCCGTATTAAATCCAAATTTTTTGGATGAGTCTCCTTTAGTCTATAATTATAATTGATTTATTCCCTATAAAACAATGTACATTCAAATCAATTTGATTCCATTCAATTCCCTCCGCAAGTGTGAATTTTGTGGCTAATAAGTTTGCAATTCAGTTTTGATATTTTGCAGAGGGGTTTTAAATCAATTTACTGATTTATGCGTGAAATTGCAACGCTGAAATACAAAAAATAATACATTTCCGGCTACTTCCGGAGGGAATATCAAAACAAATTTGATTATACTTACAAAGAGGACGATGTAGGAATCCCCCATGTAGAACTTGCCATAGTCGTTCTTGGGGTACGGCTTGGGCTCGAAGTTCTGTCAACACAAAAGATAGCACGTTAGGCACGCACTTATGATGAAAATCCGTAGACGAATGCAAATCAGGCAGAAACAATGCAGCAGGACAGGACGCAGGACTGTAATTTAACACTATTGTGTAAGCAACTCCGTCATCATTATTTTTAATAAATACGACGGAGTTTGAATAAAGTTAAGATTTTATGTAAATATGCAATTATTAATTATTACATTTAATAATATATATTTTATTTATAAAACTTCAAGAATTAATCAAATTTATTTAAAGAAAAGGCATGCAAGCGTAAAATTGAGATGCCTTCATTAAAAATTTAAGGCAAGTTTTAAAAGTCAAGATTAATTAACTCTACATCAAAGGATGAAGAATTTGGCAAGAAATTTCTCGTTTCAGATCTTTAATCATCAGAGACGTAGGTTAAAGGATACGTTCTAAATTGTTTTGATTTTTTTTTTTTTTTTTTTTTTTTTTGTCAAATATTTAGTTTTATGATAGTGCGAAAATAATAATAAAATGTTTTCCCCCACATCTTTGTCTTATATAATCTATATTTAGTACCTCAAGCTAGCACTCAAGTACATTGAAGTACAAAGTAAAAGTAATAAATATCGTCATACCTCCATCAGTAAGCATTTCAAAGTTGTTAAGTGTGCGAGTGAGTATCTTTTGAAAATTGTAACATGTCTAAAACATGTTAAGTTTCAAACACAAGTGACAAATACTTTTTCTTTTAAAAGTGTCTTACAGTTCTTCTGACAATGTTAATTACAAAAACACGCAGTGAAAAAAATGTTATGAATATTTTTAAATGATAAATTCGC
The DNA here is from genome assembly GCA_949825025.1 of Siphlonurus alternatus. NCBI lineage: Eukaryota > Metazoa > Arthropoda > Insecta > Ephemeroptera > Siphlonuridae > Siphlonurus > Siphlonurus alternatus. The sequence goes on along the minus strand of OX463780.1, from coordinate 31,113,456 downwards.
TGGCAAAGTTATCCATTACAAATTGCGTTCTCAGAATGTCATGCATATTAAAAATGAACCTAAATCCATCTCTTCATGCTTTTTGCTCTCTCCCTATAACGTCATCACACTTTAAAAAAGAACCCGGGGGTTTGGCTCAAGATGTCCCCCTCAAAGTCACCAGATTTTTGACCCGACAGTGTCAACTATTTTTAGAGTGGAGCGCACAACAAAATGCCACGCCCTCCCCCGCCACTGACACCATGTCCTCTCCTCGTCTCTAGCTTTTAAAGGGCGTATCTGCCGGAAACTGCTGCTGTATGATCGGGCAAGGGCAAACCTATAACTCCAGTCTGATTGTTGGGGATCGTAGACCCGTGAAATAAGCCAACAACGTCAGTCCAGGATACGTAAAATAGGGGGTGAAATGTTAATTTGTGCATCAGAAAAAAACATTAATTGTTTCGGGAAAAAATAAAAAATAAATAAATTGCAAATGAGAAATGCAATTTATTTACTTAATAAAAGTGCATTGTTATTCTAAACAGTCAATTTAGACACGAATTACTGCATTACATTTTCCTTACATACTATTCTGAATTTCTTATCAATTAAAAACTAAATTTGTGTAATAGCAATTATTTATACATGTATAGACGTATACATATTTCAATGTATTTCATTTTAGCAACTATTTTTAGCTATAAGCTATATATATTGTATATTTTTTAGACATTAATTGGCTGTATATATTATACTCTTTTAGTTAACGAAGACAAATACATACTCAAATTTGAATAATTAATGCAAACTTTTGTTTTTAATTGTATTTATAAGTTAACTATTTTAAGTATTTTATTAATGCTATATATCTGACATTTAAAACAATGAAACTTAATTATTTTTTATTCAGTTACCGTCCAACAACCCTAGAGACTCCAGCCATTATGCAGACAAAGCAATCGCGTTGTTTCATACACAACTATTTTTCCCTGTGTATCCCCTGCTCTAACTGGAACTGTAAAAAGAATTAACGATGACTGATGTGGCGCCTCGTCTTTCCAAGCGTCTCAAGACAAGGCGCGCTTCAAATAGAAGAGCAGCAAGACGAATCAAGTAGCGTAATTGAAGGTAATAAAATTTTGTGACGGAGCTATTTAATTCAACATCGTTAGATCCGCATGCTAACTTCAATTTAATGTTAATAGCAGACCGCAATTACTTTAATAATTTATTAAATTTTACAATTATTGCCATTAGGTAATAAAAATATAATAATTCTTGATGACTATATTAAATCTTTCTACATGATTCAATTTTATTTTCATCAACCCACCGATGAAACAAGAAATTAAAACAATAAAATATATGGAAATAAAATATATGAAAATTTACATAGTGAACTTAATAAATTGAAATCCTGCTGGTGCTCAAAACTTAACATAAGAATCATGTAATTCAAGTAGAAGGTCGTTATTTTGCTTATTTTTTACAAAATATGAGAAACTGCAGCGGCCTTTAGTAAAAAGTGCATGTCTCTTTCTGCACAACAATGACTCTAAACATGAGACCTTTCAGATCAAACAGTCATTCAGGTAGAAGGTTATTTGAAAAATGTGATATAATGACATTTATATTAACATGCTCAAACCTCTTTATTCAGTAAATAAAAAGGTCCTTCAGTTTTCAATATATATTATAATTCGTATTTTGTATAATTAAAGAAAAACTTGTGTTTTCCTTACATTTCAACAAAGCTGTAAAGAAATAAATTTAGTTTTGTTTATCTAGGGGGAAAGAAAAAACACACACACACACACACACACACACACACACACACACACACACACACACTCGAATTTTCCTGGTCTTGATGGAGAACGCTTTAGGTCTAAAAATAAGTTAGAAACAGACTCCGTGACTCCACCTAACCGTGCAGGCAGCATCTCCTCGATCGTCTTGTGCATCCAAGCAGGCGCCTCACAACAATGTTATAATTATTTTTTTTACAACAATCGTGACAAGTAATCGCGATGAGACAATAAAAAGAATGTTGTTATCGTAGAAATCAAATCAGGCGACGGAACGCATTGTAATATTACATTATTAAATTTGTTCTGTTTACTTTTGGTTTGAAGTTTATTACTGGATGTTACAAAAAAGATTACAATCGAGCATAGATTGAGTTACAGGCTGTAAAGTATTCATTCTTGTTTTCTTCACTTTATGTGCTTTTATATAATTTAAAGCATTTAATTAGCATGCAAATTATTTTTAGTTTGTCAAAATGGACAATGTATGTTTACACCACGGTACAGTACGAACTTTACCCCTGCTTGATTTAAGGAAATCACAATCTGCAATTTTGCGAGAAGTAAAAAGAGCAATCTAAAACTCCATCCCAAAAATGTTCGAATTCACGATGACTATAAAGACTTATATAATAATACCTATTATATATATATAGGACACTATAGCATATACTGTATAATTTTGTGCTATAGTCTGCATAAGGTAGCACCCACACTATCCCGAGGTGATGATGCATTATCTGGTCTTCTTTCTACAAAATGTATGTGTCACTGGCAGAAAGGCTTTTGGCCTTACTCATGCCTCATGCAGTCCCCAAAAATCCTACCCCATTATATACATATTTTTCATGTTCTTTCTCTTTTCTTTTATAATAATAATTAATGAACAAACAAAAAAAATAATAGTCAATAACAGCAAATTTCTTGGAGAATTTTGTCCGAACACCAATTCGAAATCAATCAATTGCCTATACTTATTTTTCTGACACTGTCTCCATCCTAAATTTTTACAATATGAATAATAATTATGTTGCAAATTTCCCAAAACAAAATAAATATCCTGCGAGATTATTTGCTTATATTATACAAAAATATATATATAATATACCATGTATCAATATTGATTTAATATTAAGGAACTACAGCCACGTATGTACAGTTTTATTTATTTAAGCTTTTTTAGAATATTTCCAAGCATATTTTTTATTTCTTTTAAATTAAAATTACAAATATTTGTTACTGATAAACATCGAAGATAAGTAAACAATTATTATCGTGAAGTTATATTACATGGAAGAATATCCAATATAAATTCGTGTCAAGGTAAATCAAATTAAGTAAATTACCCTTTTTTTATATAAAAAGAATAACAATTTGTTACCTTATCTAACAATCATTGCTATTTTTTTAAACAATGTCTTATAAAATTAAAAAAAAAATATATAAACATAACAAAATATTTTCATTTCACTGTCAAACATGCGTTACAAAATAATTATTTTCTTTGAAAACATGTCAGAAAATCTCAGAGGTGTGTTCTCCAATTATTTCCCACGCACAGGAAGATTGTGAAGGAGGACTCTTCAGTTCTCCAGCCTGGAGGTCAAATAAAGGTCGGACAGCATTTGCCAGCTGACCTCAGAGCACCTGCGAAGTAAATTTCAACAAAGGCGCCGGCTCCTTTCAACCGTAAACAAACCTGAAGGAATACTCGAAGCATAGTACGTTTTTTTTTTTAGGAGATTCAAAAGTTTATTGCATAAAAACGCAAAAAGTCATAAAATTTTTATACTTGTAATAATAGAAAATTATATTCTGTGTAAAGTTTTAACGTATAATGCTTCAATAATTCTTTTAATCGAACTTTATAAGTCTGGTAAGCAAAAAGAAAGGAACAACGTAATGGAGCTAAATTAATAAATAATGGAATAATAATATTTCACATTACACATTATTTAAACTTTAAATGCAAATAATAATTGTATTCGATACTTCTCATTTTTATATCTCTTTTTTTGCATCTTATTTTGTGCAAGGCTTCAGTTTCAGTTATAACAATTGAAAGAATAAATGAAAATTTAATATACTGTACAACATGATTTGACATGGAAAATTTAAAAAATAAAATTATTATAATATTAAGCAATATTGCATGTGATTATTACAAACAAAATGAAGAAATATCCTGCTTCCTTTTCCGATTTGTAACCACAGCAACGTTGACAAGAAATCCCCAGCATTTTTGTTTTTAATTCAACATGAAGGAAGTATTCAAAACAAAAAAACTGCAGTGCGGCGATTACATAATAAATTTTTTATGTTTTTTCTTTGTTTCCCATTATTATTATTATTATTATTATTTTAATACGGGTTAATTTATTATTATTATTATTATTTCTAAGTAACAAATAATTATAATTATATTCCTCAATATTTTTAATGTTCCATTATTATGTGTATGTTTTTATTTATTATTTTGTGCTGCATATGTAGTATAATAAGATTTTTATGTTTATGTAATATAATATGTACACTGTAAGAGTGTTCAATAAAAACTTTAATTTTTTTTTCTCGAATTGTAAGTAACGTAAACCTTTTTCTTTTTTCATGCATGTTCTTTTATTTGCTTGGCAAATAGTTTAAAACTCTCTGTACAATTAACATTGCACTTACATACACGTAAAAGAGCGGACCGAAATATACTTCTCTTTACTCAAGACTTCTTATATAAATACACTTCAAGAGCGAGCTTAGCATTTAAATTACCCTAGTCTTATTATAGGCCTAGTGTAACATTGCAACGAGATGCGATATGGTGCATATCAAACAGCTTCACATCTCGTTGAAACACGAGAAACTGCGAGATTTATATCAACTTACAGTTAAATTAATTAAATGACATTATAGCCGGAAATTACTGTGGAATTAAAATTTTTCTTTCAGTTTGACAGCATGCACTAACCGCGGATAGTGAAGAACCCAGAAACCTAAATAAGACCATGCGCGGTGCAATATATTATGATACACAATAAAAATTTTATTAAAAAAAAAAAAAAAAACTTTATGCAGGCGCACTTTTAGAGTCAAGTAGAAAATTTTTTGTAATGAAAAATTAATTATACGCGCATGCTAAAGAAATTGTATCGTGAATACTATACCGCGGGTTTAATCCTTCGGGAATGAAATTATATGCAATACAATAATAATTAATAATAATTAAATGTATTATATCTAAATTAATTTCAGGTTTTACATATGCCAATCTGCACTGACATGAATGAAGAACTTTTAAAATACCACTGGTATATGATGTATAAAATGCACTAGCTTACGGGTACTTCCTGCATGTGAGGGAATTTTACATTACTTCTACTGTAGCGTGCTCCGAGCAGTGAAAACTAAATTATATCTTTATGTTTTGTGCGGTGACCTTCAAGAATGATTCACGTCTACAAGCCAGCCGCTGTTTCCGATGATGTCATCGTTTTTTTCTTTACTTTTTTGTGCACCGCAATTTATAACCGGTTTGTTGTTCCGTCTCAGACAATGCAGTCGCGTACTTGAATCGTTCTTCAAATGAGATCGCAAAAAAAAAAATCTTATTCGCTCGCGTGCCCTACATTCCTGTAATTTTACAATCTGTTAGCTATTAAAAAGGGGACCACAAATCTTATTCGTAAGTGAGAAATTAGCTGAGTACATAAATACTTAACGTTATATACACATTGCGGTACACAGAATTTCAAAGCCTTTTAGATGACGATAAAAATTAAAATATTTTTCAATTTTAATAATATTAATATACTTCAAATAATTATTTATTTATTTACTTATATAGAAACGTTCAATAATTTTACCTGACTTTGTGATGATCTTTGACTTATAAATACGGTAAAAAATTGCTCTTAATTTTATCGTAATATCAACTCAAAATATTATCAATATTATATGGCACTTCAAATTATAAAAAGGCATTAATTTATAGATATTTAAAATAATGATATTAAAAAATATCGAATAATCTACATTTTTTTTTACTTTATTATTATTATAATTATTTGTATTAAAAAAATATATAGCTTTGTACATGGAAAAATAAGTAATAAACATATAAATGACTGCCACAGTACAAAGAGCTAAATTTATCTAAAGAGTTCTATATACAGCATTTAAATATTTGGAGTAACAAAATAAAAATAAATAAGTAGAAAGAAGTACATTAATAATTATAATTTTTAAACTTATTAATTTTGAATTACTGATGTGTTTACACTTTTAATACAAGTCTACAGCAGCAAGTCAACAGCAAAATATTTTTGCGATTATCTGCAAAAATAACATGCCATGTTATTTAGAACATTAAATTTATTACCTTTAAAAAAAATGGCGTTTTTATTCGTCAGTATATATGAGTTTTAGTGCGCGCTAGCAAAAACACATTACTGGATATATAGTTAAATATAACTTTTAATTACACAAAATTTAAGCCGGGCCTGTACTTCCTTGTTGGAGCCACTATCAGGTGATGTTGTCTACGTCGATCAGCATCGGGCGCCCACTGCATTTATTTGTCATCATGAATTATTCCCCGCATGTAAATTTCGGAGAAGTTGTTGTTCAGTCAGACGGTGTTCGACTTCGGGGAGACGTCTTGTACCAAGGCAGTCTCCTCTTGCTTGTACTTAAAAATTCTGTTTTCGGAATATTACATAGAGGATACGAATTTTAAAAGTAAAATGATGTGTACGAGTAATTTAACTAATTTAATTAATTAAACAATTTAACTGAAAGGTTTCATTTAGGTAATTCTTTCTTTATATATGCTTTATTATTTATTAACTGAAAAAAAATAAACAACACATGACATTAATGTATTATAATATAATATAATTAATATTACTATAATCGTACAAAATATACTGGCAATGTGTTTACGTTTAATTTATATGTAAACGAAATAAAATACATCAGAAACCAATTATTTTAAATTGTGCAATTTTAAATTACATTAAGATTATTTTATTATAGAAATTTAAGAAAAGTAATTATAACTATGTTAATCATAGATACAGAAAGTTACTAATATCCAGTATAATATTATAATATCATTTCATTTTCAATCGCAATTAATGATAAAGTTGTTTGCAGCAAATTAAATTGACTGAAAATGTAGTTTATAAAATTCTTCGTGCAATGTAGCAGCTGTATAAAATATAATATTTACTTAATTAATTTATTTTTACAGCGAATCTTTGTTACACCGATATAAAGAGATAATTATAATATGCCCGGGCCAAGCTATTCCTAATGATGATGTTTTTTTTTTTTTAAAGAAGGCGAAGAAGAGAAGAAAAAAGTAAGCAAAAATAATATGAAACACGACTTTGTTGTCGTTTTCTTGTGAGTTTTAGAAGGGTTGTAATGTACTAATTAACATAAAAATTAAGGCACACATCGAGTGAATCGAGGTTGAACCACGAACGAGCCACAGACCTGACTGCGTTGGTTTCACAGGCCTCAAAAATGTAACCTGCAAGAGCCAAAAGATATAATATACGTACCCTCACAGATTGCAAACACATGCACACACCTACAAGAATCCCCGGAACAGTGACGTCACATATGTGACGGTATCAATCTTATTAGTCATAGCAAGTCGTGTAGCATCAGACAGAGGTGAGATTGTGTAAGGTCTAAAATTACGTCAAGTGACGTGTAGGAAAAATTTTATCACTAGGGAGCAAGTTTATTGGAGGCAAAGATGGGAAAGGACACCTTCGTGATCCATTAATCTTGTTATAACGATGAAACCGAGGGGTTGGGGTTACACGGGGAAAATTTTTTAATAAGTTTTATATACACAAATATGCAGGGTTTAAAATTAATAAATAAAATTTCGACTGTATAACGAAGTTTGTTGAAACAATCGATGAGTGTACAAATTGTGACATCCCAAATGTCACCTTTTGCTCTCTTTAATATTATAAAATAATATAGACGTTGAGTGAAGGCGAGTTAAATTTTATAGTATAATATCTTACCTCTATAATAGACTATAAAAAGCTTATATTTTTTACACTTTTCAAAATTATAACAAACTGCAGCTCTTGAATCTTGTATGGAATTGCACCGTCCAGAGGAGTAAATGAGGCTATTATTTTATGGTTATAGAGTCTGGCTATATCTTTAGAGATGTAGTGTACGTCGCTGTGCAATGTTATACTCGCAAAAAAACGTATAATAATATGCATGGTGTTAACCATTCTTTGCCCTACATGCATTTCATAGCCTAAAAATGTGGTTATCTTTACGAACTGATGCACAAATTAGTAAAATTATTTTTTTCAGTGTAAACGGAGTATCCTCGGAATATCTTGCATGGATATGAAGTCGCTTGTCAGAGACGAGAGATTTCTTTCAGCTGGCAAATTATTTCTCCTGACTTCAACGTTAATATATTTAATTTTGTCTTACATATGGGATATATTCTTAGATGATGTAAAAAAATAAAAATCTTAAATTATATATTTTGGCACTTGTTTTTTTCTCATTAGGCTTGTAGTAACTTCATTATATTTTATAAATAGTTGTTTTCATGGTTATAAAAATATTAGTGCAAAGCTTTTTACACCATGATGGCATGCATGAGCTATAGCTGCATGTGTTCTATTGTGTTCTATTGTAATGTTTTTCTATAATGTATGTTTCTAGTGCTGTTAATATGTACACTTTCTGTGTTTAATAAAAGACTAATAATATATTATTAAATATAGCAGCTATCTTGCAGCGTGTAATAAATTTATGGCACTTCAATTCTAGGTTGTTGAGATAGGGAGACTTCGCGGCAGCTGTTACTGCGCCATTATCAAACTCACGGTAAAGCTAGCTGCGAGGAATAAGCGACCGGGAGGCGGTGTTGTCAAACGAATTAACAATCACTATTAAATGTTTATTTGGAATGGACAACTTGCATGATTTTTTTTTTCGATCAGCATGGAATAATTCGAAAAAAACAATAATAATAATAACAATCTCATCTTGACCCAATTGGACCCAATGCTGGCGCTTAATAATCACCCCAACTAAGTTGGGAGATAAAACACCCAAATAATAATAATAAATAGGAGTTCCATAACTTTGTTATGCTCATTATTAAATCAAAACCGTAAAATTAGAATCAGATATTCGCAAATGTTATGTGGTGTACTTTGCAGTCTTTGCACTGCTTGCGCACGCAACATAATATATATAAGATCAACCGGATTCTCATCAAACTCTTTCATATAAACGCAGTGATATTGTTGCTATATCTAATTAATATTCTGCTGGCGTAATTTTCATTCTCTATACATAGAGTTGAATACTCACAAGATACGTCATTTCCCTGAGTCACTACAATACTAATTGACCACTTTTTATACGTGGTTATACGAGTCAATTAACGTACTGTACCAGCAGCAGCTACTAATTTTTAATGGAATAAAAAAATTCGTTAACTATGCCATGGTCGGAAGAATAATACAATTAATAACGAGAGAGGCTTTAAAAATTTTCTGTTTCAAAAATTTCCTATTAACGACATTTTAAGTGATGAATCCGTTAATATTTTCCATAATCTAAAAGCTCTTTTAACTCAATGTATTTAAAATAATATGATGCAAATATTCAAGCCTTAATACCAATTTGAACCTAGGAGTTCAAATATGAAGGAATTTTGAAGATTCAATCCTAAACAAAAAAGCCGGATTTTGAGGCCTTAAACTTCAAAACAGTGAAAACGGCAGAACTTGACAAAACCAAAACTTCTAATTTTAGCTTGATCGTGCTGAAAACACCTGACGCCATGTAATTGGACCCTAGGAGTTCAAATATGAAGGAATTATGAAGATTCAATAACAAACAAAAAAGCCAGATTTTGAGGCCTTAAACTTCAAAACGGTGAAAACGGCAAAACTTGACAAAACCAAAACTTTTCATTTTAGCTCGATCATACTGAAAACACCTGACGTCATGTAATTGGACCCTAGGAGTTTGAATATGAAGGAATTTTAAAGATTCAACAACAAACAAAAAAGCTGGATTTTGAGGCCTCAAACTTCAAAACAGTGAAAATATGGCAAAACTTGACAAAACCAAAACTTTTAATTTTAGCTCGATCATACTGAAAACACCTGACGTCATGTAATTGGACCCTAGGAGTTTGAATATGAAGGAAATTTGAAGATTCAATCACAAACAAAAAAGCCGGATTTTGAGGCCTTAAACTTCAAAACAGTGAAAACGGCAAAACTTGACAAAACCAAAACTTTTAATTTTAGCTCGATCATACTGAAAACACCTGACGTCATGTAATTGGACCCTAGGAGTTTGAATATGAAGGAATTTTAAAGATTCAATAACAAACAAAAAAGCCGGATTTTGAGGCCTCAAACTTCAAAACAGTGAAAATGGCAAAACTTGACAAAACCAAAACTTTTAATTTTAGCTCGATCATACTGAAAACACCTGACGTCATGTAATTGGACCCTAGGAGTTTGAATATGAAGGAAATTTGAAGATTCAATCACAAACAAAAAAGCCGGATTTTGAGGCCTTAAACTTCAAAACAGTGAAAACGGCAAAACTTGACAAAACCAAAACTTTTAATTTTAGCTCGATCATAGTGAAAACACCTGACGTCATGTAATTGGGCCCTAGGAGTTTGAATATGAAGGAATTTTAAAGATTCAATAACAAACAAAAAAGCCGGATTTTGAGGCCTTAAACTTCAAAACAGTGAAAACCGCAAAACTTGACAAAACCAAAACTTCTAATTTTAGCTTGATCATGCTGAAAACACCTGAAACCATGTAATTGGACCCTGGGAGTTCAAATATGAAGGAATTATGAAGATTCAATAACAAACAAAAAAGCCAGATTTTGAGGCCTTAAACTTCAAAACAGTGAAAACGGCAAAACTTGACAAAATCAAAACTTATTATTTTAGCTCAATCATGCTGAAAACACCTGACGCCATGTAATTGGACCCTAGGAGTTCAAATATGAAGGAATTTTGAAGATTCAATCATAAACAAAAAAGCCGGATTTTGAGGCCTTAAACTTCAAAACAGTGAAAACGGCAAAACTTGACAAAACCAAAACTTTTAATTTTAGCTCGATCATAGTGAAAACACCTGACGTCATGTAATTGGACCCTAGGAGTTTGAATATGAAGGAATTTTGAAGATTCAATCACAAACAAAACAGCCGGATTTTGAGGCCTTAAACTTCAAGATAGTGAAAACGGCAAAACTTGACAAAACCAAAACTTTTAATTTTAGCTCAATCATACTGAAAACACCTGACGCCATGTAATTGGACCCTAGGAGATCAAATATGAAGGAATTTTTAAGATTCAATAACAAACAAAAAAGCCGGATTTTGAGGCCTCAAACTTCAAAACAGTGAAAACGGCAAAACTTGACAAAACCAAAGCTTTTAATTTCAGCTCGATCATACTGAAAACACCTGACGTCATGTAATTGGACCCTAGGAGTTTGAATATGAAGGAAATTTGAAGATTCAATCACAAACAAAAAAGCCGGATTTTGAGGCCTTAAACTTCAAAACAGTGAAAACGGCAAAACTTGACAAAACCAAAACTTTTAATTTTAGCTCGATCATAGTGAAAACACCTGACGTCATGTAATTGGACCTAGGAGTTTGAATATGAAGGAATTTTGAAGATTCAATAACAAACAAAAAAGCCGGATTTTGAGGCCTTAAACTTCAAAACAGTGAAAACCGCAAAACTTGACAAAACCAAAACTTCTAATTTTAGCTTGATCATGCTGAAAACACCTGACGCCATGTAATTGGACCCTAGGAGTTTGAATATGAAGTTATTTTGAAGATTCAATCACAAACAAAACAGCCGGATTTTGAGGCCTTAAACTTCAAGATAGTGAAAACGGCAAAACTTGACAAAACCAAAACTTTTAATTTTAGCTCAATCATACTGAAAACACCTGACGCCATGTAATTGGACCCTAGGAGATCAAATATGAAGGAATTTTTAAGATTCAATAACAAACAAAAAAGCCGGATTTTGAGGCCTCAAACTTCAAAACAGTGAAAACGGCAAAACTTGACAAAACCAAAGCTTTTAATTTCAGCTCGATCATACTGAAAACACCTGACGTCATGTAATTGGACCCTAGGAGTTTGAATATGAAGGAAATTTGAAGATTCAATCACAAACAAAAAAGCCGGATTTTGAGGCCTTAAACTTCAAAACAGTGAAAACGGCAAAACTTGACAAAACCAAAACTTTTAATTTTAGCTCGATCATAGTGAAAACACCTGACGTCATGTAATTGGACCTAGGAGTTTGAATATGAAGGAATTTTGAAGATTCAATAACAAACAAAAAAGCCGGATTTTGAGGCCTTAAACTTCAAAACCGTGAAAACCGCAAAACTTGACAAAACCAAAACTTCTAATTTTAGCTTGATCATGCTGAAAACACCTGACGCCATGTAATTGGACCCTAGGAGTTTGAATATGAAGTTATTTTGAAGATTCAATCACAAACAAAAAAGCCGGATTCTGAGGCCTTAAACTTCAAAACAGTGAAAACGGCAAAACTTGACAAAACAAAAACTTTTAATTTTAGCTCGATCATAGTGAAAACACCTGACGTCATGTAATTGGACCCTAATATGAAGGAATTTTGAAGATTCAATCACAAACAAAACAGCCGGATTTTGAGGCCTTAAACTTCAAAACAGTCAAAACGGCGAAACTTGACAAAACCAAAGCTTTTAATTTCAGCTCGATCATACTGAAAACACCTGACGTCATGTAATTGGACCCTAGGAGTTTGAATATGAAGGAAATTTGAAGATTCAATCACAAACAAAAAAGCCGGATTTTGAGGCCTTAAACTTCAAAACAGTGAAAACGGCAAAACTTGACAAAACCAAAACTTTTAATTTTAGCTCGATCATACTGAAAACACCTGACGTCATGTAATTGGACCCTAGGAGTTTGAATATGAAGGAATTTTAAAGATTCAATAACAAACAAAAAAGCCGGATTTTGAGGCCTTAAACTTCAAAACAGTGAAAACGGCAAAACTTGACAAAACCAAAACTTCTAATTTTAGCTTGATCATGCTGAAAACACCTGACGCCATGTAATTGGACCCTAGGAGTTTGAATATGAAGGAAATTTGAAGATTCAATCACAAACAAAAAAGCCGGATTTTGAGGCCTTAAACTTCAAAACAGTGAAAACGGCAAAACTTGACAAAACCAAAACTTTTAATTTTAGCTCGATCATAGTGAAAACACCTGACGTCATGTAATTGGACCTAGGAGTTTGAATATGAAGGAATTTTGAAGATTCAATAACAAACAAAAAAGCCGGATTTTGAGGCCTTAAACTTCAAAACCGTGAAAACCGCAAAACTTGACAAAACCAAAACTTCTAATTTTAGCTTGATCATGCTGAAAACACCTGACGCCATGTAATTGGACCCTAGGAGTTTGAATATGAAGTTATTTTGAAGATTCAATCACAAACAAAAAAGCCGGATTCTGAGGCCTTAAACTTCAAAACAGTGAAAACGGCAAAACTTGACAAAACAAAAACTTTTAATTTTAGCTCGATCATAGTGAAAACACCTGACGTCATGTAATTGGACCCTAATATGAAGGAATTTTGAAGATTCAATCACAAACAAAACAGCCGGATTTTGAGGCCTTAAACTTCAAAACAGTCAAAACGGCGAAACTTGACAAAACCAAAGCTTTTAATTTCAGCTCGATCATACTGAAAACACCTGACGTCATGTAATTGGACCCTAGGAGTTTGAATATGAAGGAAATTTGAAGATTCAATCACAAACAAAAAAGCCGGATTTTGAGGCCTTAAACTTCAAAACAGTGAAAACGGCAAAACTTGACAAAACCAAAACTTTTAATTTTAGCTCGATCATACTGAAAACACCTGACGTCATGTAATTGGACCCTAGGAGTTTGAATATGAAGGAATTTTAAAGATTCAATAACAAACAAAAAAGCCGGATTTTGAGGCCTTAAACTTCAAAACAGTGAAAACGGCAAAACTTGACAAAACCAAAACTTCTAATTTTAGCTTGATCATGCTGAAAACACCTGACGCCATGTAATTGGACCCTAGGAGTTCAAATATGAAGGAATTTTGAAGATTCAATTATAAACAAAAAAGCCGGATTTGAGGCACTAAACTTCAAAACAGTGAAAACGGCAAAACTTGACAAAACCAAAACTTTTAATTTTAGCTCGATCATACTGAAAACACCTGACGCCATGTAATTGGACCCTAGGAGTTTGAATATGAAGGAAATTTGAAGATTCAATCATAAACAGAAAAAGCCGGATTTTGAGGCCTTAAACTTCAAAACAGTGAAAACGGCAAAACTTGACAAAACCAATACTTCTAATTTTAGCTCGATCATGCTGAAAACACCTGACGTCATGTAATTGGACCCTGGGAGTTTGAATATGAAGGAAATTTGAAGATTCAATCACAAACAAAAAAGCCGGATTTTGAGGCCTTAAACTTCAAAACAGTGAAAACGGCAAAACTTGACAAAACCAAAACTTTTAATTTTAGCTTGATCATGCTGAAAACACCTGACGCCATTTAATTGGACCCTAGGGAGTTCAAAAATGAAGTAATTTTTAAGATTCAATAACAAACAGAAAAAGCCGGATTTTGAGGCCTTTAACTTCAAAACAGTGAAAACGGCAAAACTTGACAAAACCAAAACTTCTAATTTTAACTCGATCATACTGAAAACACCTGACGCCATGTAATTGGACCCTAGGAGTTTGAATATGAAGGTATTTTGAAGATTCAATCACAAACAAAAAAGCCGGATTCTGAGGCCTTAAACTTCAAAACAGTGAAAACGGCAAAACTTGACCAAACAAAAACTTTTAATTTTAGCTCGATCATAGTGAAAACACCTGACGTCATGTAATTGGACCCTAGGAGTTTGAATATGAAGGAATTTTGAAGATTCAATCACAAACAAAACAGCCGGATTTTGAGGCCTTAAACTTCAAAACAGTGAAAACGGCAAAACTTGACAAAACCAAAACTTTTAATTTTAGCTCGATCATACTGAAAACACCTGACGCCATGTAATTGGACTTAATACCTATGGTTTGCTATAAAGCATACAATGTATATTACTGTATTATATCCTCTCTAATATATCTACTATATTTTTTTTTTTTTTGCTTGTGTGCATCTCCGTCCCGTCCCGTCAAGACAGAGTCTTATCGACAGGTGCTGTAGTTTGCACTGCGTCCATGGCCGACTTATTTTATCCATCCCGGCATTAGCCATTGTAGTCGAGGGGGGACCATGGAAAACCCCAAGTCAGGATGGTCGGTGTCAGAACACGTTCTAAACACCTCCCGAATGCATGTGGCAGTGGCTCGTCTCTAACCAGACAGCGAAGGTTCAGACCTCTCGATCTTTTCACCTATAGCTCCCAGTAGGATTCGAACACACGACCTTCTGATTACCAGTCAGACGCGCTACCACTGCGCCACCATGCTCGGTAAAATCAATTAAGAAATTGATTGAAATTGATTGTTATTGACAATTATAAGATAGCAAATAATTATATTGAATTCGCTAACTTCGAGACATGCATGCAGACAAAATAAAATAAACTTTCAATTATATTGCTACATAAAATGATTTCTGATAATTAACTAATTATGGCTTCAAAAGTTTCAAGACCACGTTTTAAGGCGGATTCAGATGGCGACAACGGCGATGCGACGCGATTTTGACGTAAAAGCTGTGAAATTCTATGCGGCGGCGAATTCGCCGGTAATCGCGTTAATTACGATGCTCTTTTTCTTTTAATCGCCCAATATGGCCGCCAATGAATGTTACAGCAAGTGCGCATTATTCGCGTCGCGTCGCATGGTAAAAATCGCCATGTGCCATGTGAATCCACCTTAACTTCTTAAAAGTTACAATTTCCAATCCATATAAATGTCACTTACAAGCAATGTACGTGTTTTTCTTCAGTTAATTAAAACGTATATTACATAATTCTCAGTTACCTCTTGATTTGCTAATATTAAGTGACAGTATATAACAAGCAAGATTAGATTGTAAATTTGAAATACTAGGCGCCAGTCAGTCTGCGGTGCATATTGACGTAAAGTTGGTTTCCATGACAACCTCGTCTCCACGCTGCGTCTCGTTGTCAACATTACACATCGTCGTCGTCGCTGCATCAAGCAAACAGATATTTCGGAGGGAGAAGCAAGCCATTATTCCAGACATCTCATTCTTAACCTTGCAAGATGGTTGGTATTGTGACCAGCAGCCTTTTCTACATTCTCGTCCTTTTAATAGAATGAAATATAACGTGCCCTTATATGTTACGACATAATAAAAAAAAAATGCAATTTTATGCTGTGGTAAATGTGAAGCAATAAGTTTTTTTTTTTATATTCGTTGAGATTAAAATTTACAATATTATGAAATTTATATAAAAGAAAATTGTATTTTATTTTGCTTGTTTTTTTTTCTGTATTTTATTCATTTTATAAATAATTATTATATATATAATGCATTATGACGATCCAAATAATATTAATTTGAAGAGATGTTTTCTGCAGAAGCTCTCAATCGATCTGAAGGATCTGATGGATACAGTAAAAGTGCAGGAAAATGCAATTTTTTCTTAGTTATGTTGCGCAATATGTTAACATTCAAGATCTCATCAGGTCCTTAACCTATTCAGAAATAACCAGGAAATTTTAGTTCATAGACCTTACATATATATCACAGATATGGTTCCATGAAAATTAAACCTGACAATCGACATCATTAACTAAAAAAAGTATGAAATTAACCAACAATTTTTGTCCAGTTAAAATCATAAGAGCCAAGTAGCTATGACAGTTAACTTTATTAAAGATTTTGAGATTTTTTAAAGGTAAGATCGAGGATCACACGTACTTGTCACTACACTATATCTACAATGATATATAAAATGACGAATTGCATGCACGCAACCTTCTTTTTTAATTATGCTGTTGATTATTTCTGATGTGTGTATTTATATTTATTTTGTTTGTCTGTTTTTTTATCATATTTTTGTATGCTAGTATTGCTAGTATAGTGCTAATAGTGTAAAAGAATTGTCGATCGTATTATACTAAATTGCGAGGAGCTAGAGCAGAGTGTGCTCATAAATTTATCATATAATGATATGTATGATTTTTTTTTATAACAGTTTTTTTTTCTTCATAAAAAAAAAAATAAAAATTAATACATTGCAAATTATTTATATATTATAATATTATTATACTGTATATTTATCATAATTATGTTCATAAACTTTTGGAAATTTGACTATATTTTTGCCCTTATTGCTGAAATTTTTATAAAAGCTCTATCTACTCTGCTTATCACGTATGAACAGTTATGTTCGTTAGAGTAAGTATAATACATGCAGTACGTATTACACAATAGCGCGTATAACTATAGCATAGTACATGTACAGTGGTACATACAAATATAATATAGATATGATAAAATATATATCTGCGGCATGACACTTCCATCTCAGTATATATAATATAAACGCACGAAAATAATTTATTCATGGATACAAATAATTTTACCATTGTATGATAGTATACGAAACTATGAATCATGTGTCATAATAATATATTACTGTCTCTAATACATATCCTGTACGGTACAGGTTCTGAAGCTTCTCATTTCAAAACTATGTTAATATCTTCAAAATATGCAGACAATATAGTTGTTGAAATCTCACCTCGATTCTCCAGATTTGTAGTCCAGCCTCCTTGCCTGCGTCTGCGAATGCCGGTGGTGACATGGTCACTGTGGTTGTCCTGGCTGTGGTAGTTGTTCTGCTTGCAATAGTTCTGGCTGTAGTGGTGCTTGTTGCCGGTAAGCCGAACGAAGATTGAGCGTGCAAGAGCAGCAGCAATGTAGTCAAGTACGCAACTGACAGCAGCGAAGTTCGGCCTCGCACTGACGACAATGCCGCAGCGGCGCACAGGGGCGTAACCGGTGACGTCATAGCGGCGCGCGCTGCCATTGGTGCTTGGTTCGATGACCTCATAACCTACACCAGAAAGGCGCACATTTCAATTACATTATTCTTTTTCACCCTTCTGCAAAAAATTGATAAAATTAAAACAAAATAATGTATTCTGTTCAGATCGATTTTTACGATTAGTAAAAAAATGTGCGAGTGCAAGGATGCGGCTCTCAATTTTGCGTGGGCAAATAAGTTATTTAATTAATTTTTCTTTTCTTTCATTTTTTATTGACACATGCAATATATATATATGCATATATGTAAAGTTTTTAGTAGTTACAATATATATAAAAGTTAATTCGGTTGTTTTTAATAATTATAATTATTTCGATCGGTTTTTTTATTCATTAATTTTTGCAGCAAAATGATTATAGTCAGATACTTTGATTGGTTTTCTTAAAAAAAATACTAGAATATATTTAATTTATAGGAATATTAATATATCCTTTTGAGCGGATATATATATGGCATGTATAATAAAAATTCACAATTAATTTTTTCAATTTATCATATTTTTTAATGATTGATTTTCATTGATACTTATAACATGCATAATTATAAAATTATAATATGTTCACGTAAATATACTGTGAATTTTATTCTCATATTCTATATAACAAAGTTTTTAAGTATATTATAATGTATAAATATGTATATATATAATTATATATTTAATATAAAATATTGCAATTATACTCAGTCAGTTAAGCTAAAAGCTATATATATATATATATATATATATATATATATATATATATATATATATATATATATATATATATATATATATATATATATATATATATATATATATATATATATATATATATAGTGCTCAGACTGCTCAGTATATTTTGTTATTATAATATAAATTGTACGTGTAACATGCAATATGCGCGAGACAATCACACATCGAACTTAATTTTGATTTGGAAGTCTGAATTAAAATTTAAAAATGAATTTAATTTTTGTGATAATTAAATGACAGCATATAATTATCTTTGACGAAATATTTCGGACGTGACATTGAGATATAAACACAGAGGAAGAAAGTGGGGAAGTGGCATTGAAACTTCCTCCAGTAAACAATAAAGTTTCCAGGTTTCCATGATGCAGTCAAACATTTTTCGGAAAAAATACAAAACCTCAGAAAACTTCACAGTGCATGATATTATAATATTTTATATGTGATATCCTGTTTATATTATTATTTTTTATTCATCCAAACAAAATAATGTTGTTTTTTATATTGTATAATACAATAACCTGCTCCTTCGATCAATACTTAATTGCTATAAAATATAATATCAATATAATAATAAACTTTTTCACAATCAAGTTGCAACACAATTATTATAATCGGAAGAAATCATTCGTTTACGTAACACGACAGACGTATACGTATTGAAAAGAGAAACAAAAAAATTAAGCAGATTCGCGGTATATTCATCATCATAATTCATAATATATATATATATATATATATATATATATATATATATATATATATATATATATATATATATATATATATATATATATATATATATATATATATATATATAATATATATATATATATATATAATATATATATATATATATATATATATATATATATATATATACATATATAATTATATATACGTTTATATTAAAAAAACGATTAATACAATTAAAATATGACCGAAGTATATTAATTATATAAACTGTTTAAATGCGATTAATGTAACATAAATTTACATTCCATGACACACGTACACGCACGTACGTTAAGTTAACAATCGATGACAATTACTCGTATATAGAATTTCCTAATAAGGAAAGATCGATGCTTCAAGAAATATGTTTCACCATACATCATTGAAGGCCATATGCTACAACATATACATAGTCCAAGCTAGCCATGGTCATATTAATTTATTCCATTTTAAAGGCTTTAATATCGTTAAAATGTGTAAATAATATGACAAACAGATGGAGCACCAAAAGTTTGGCAAACTGATACCAATCAGTTTCAGCGCCATGAAGAATTGCATGTAAATTATTGAAAATTAAACGATAAAAACTACTAACGTACTTACCAAATGACCTTTCCTCTTAGTGACTGAGGATTTGTTCGTCTTTCTGCCTGCAGATGTCGTTGTTTATTAGAAAATTGTGCCAATAACCATATATAATAATTATATATATTGTAACTGTATAATCAGCAAATATTATTTATTGACATTTTCTGGCGTTATATAAAAAGAAAACTACATTATATTTTTTAAGTGAATCTCAAAGAGATGAATTAGTCTTTAAAAATTATTACCTATTTTTTGTAGCTGTAATATGCAAAAATTACAAGGTCAAAATAAAGTCGAAAAAGGTCAATAACACTACATAAGCGCTTGCATGACATCATGAATAAAAATTATTGAGGAAAATAATTAATTTAGTACGTACGTACACATGGACAGCACGAACGCGAGTACAAGGAATATTACTAGAAAAGAATATTATATAATTATAATTTAATACAATCATTAAAACATCCAAATATATAATTATGAAGATTAAATTTAACTTGTTCATTGTATTATTTTTTTTTCTTGATCGAATTTTATTTATACATTTTTGGCATTAACGTTGCAAATATTGTTATATAAGTGCAATGCATAAAGAAATAATTTAACAATTAATTGCGATAAAGGTTATTTTCAAAAATTTTCAACGTTGAGAAATGAGAAAAATAGCTCTACTTAATATATATCGTGGCATAAAGTCACTGAATAATATCAACTCATCTGATTGATATTTTTTTGGAAATTAATCCTGTAGATTTGTTTCCACCAAAAAATGTTTTCCTAATTAAATCGATCCCCAGAATGATATTTCATCCATCCATTAATTATATTCAAATTATATCAAATTATAAGGACCATTGCTCAATATTTTCCGATGGTAAACTGAAAATAATTTTAGGTCCATAAAATAAAAAACAAAATAAAACTGTTGGTCTGTTGATGTAAAAAAAAATGTTTAATTGACTAAAAGTCACAGTATAGTCCTCATTTAAAACAGCGCTAATTTTTAATGCTGAATAGGTCTCAAAATTGTCACTGATTTTAGTCTATTTTTTTTCCCCAAAGGAAATCAATTTCATGACGTCAGGAATATTTGCCCCAATTTTCAGAGTGGTGTACCATATTGTAAAAACCAAAAGCGTATATAATATATATAATATAGTCAACATTAAATAGGTTATACGTCTAAAGGTGAATTTCCTTGTTGTTTTGATAGCTCGAATCATCTCATATAAAATATATTATATAAAATATAAGGCTACAGATATTTATGTACAGAGCGAGTGATCGAGTCACACAATTCGTGTTTCATGTTTCATTTTTGGTTTGGATTTTCAGATTTTTTCACCAATTTTGAAATGACTTTGAAATTTTAATTGTATTCTGAAATTCTGATAGCTGATAGCTGATAGCGGTAGTGAATTTTTCGATTAACATTTTTTTCCAACCCTTCTGTGGGGGTCAAAAACCCAAAAATCGCATTTCTTTTATATAGGGTATATATTATTTCCAATATTTCCACATAGTATTAATAGTATTATGCATGATGTTAATTAAATTAAAGTGAAAAACATTTAAAAATTTTATGCGATTTGTCTTATGAGCTTGAGGATCGAGCTCGAGGCGGGGTCGAGTTAATCACGGTTATATTAGGGATCGATAAAAGGGAGGGAAGGATGATGCCATGTGGCCTCGATCCGCCTGTTCAGCTTTTATTTCGCTGAGAGGTGAGACTGAGGGAACCATGGAAAACTTCAGACATCAGGACAGAAGTACACCTCGCTATTATACTTTTTATCAATGGACCAAATGACCAAAGTGATGATGTATGTCCAAAGCCTGATGGGGATCGAATCACACACAAAAGTGCATCACTGCATGCAATGCACTGCGCATGGCCGGGTGTGGAAAGCGATCGAGATCGAGACGAATTTACCCCAGGGTCCCCATCGTAATTTTTACTTGAAAAACGGTCAAGCACCCACCCAAATATGTACTAAATTTAACACGCTCGACGTATATATAGCACCCATTATATCTTACGAGAACCGGTCTACCGGTCAATGCACCATGCGCCAAGCTCAATTTCTTATATAGGCTCATATATATATATATATATATATATATATATATATATATAATATTAATACAAATTGCCCTTCTGAATCCTATAATATTATAGTACGTGCTATATTTTTAAATAAATTAATAAAAAAAAAGAACCAAGGGCATTGGGTGTAGCACCGGTAGTTGGCAACACTGACGTATCTTCACCATGTTAATTTTTCATCATTGCTCCTCGGAGTAATTTTTATGCTAGAGCTATAAGCTGATTGCTGTAGTATCAAGATAATTAGTAGCCCAAGTGCACAATTTGGCTAAATAAAGCCTGATTTAAAGAAAAGTATTTTTTAGTAATTTTTTAAATTTACATGCATTTTTCTAAAATATAAAAAAGATACTTTTCTTTAAATCAGGCTTTATTTAGCCAAATTGTGCACTTGGGCTACTAATTATCTTGATACTACAACAATCAGCTTAGCTCGACTAGCATAAAAATTACTCCGAGGAGCAATGATAAAAAATTAACATGGTGAAGATACGTCAGTGTTGCCAACTACCGGTGCTACACCCAATGCCCTTAATTATTATAATTTCATTAAAAAATGGGTTGATCGACTATAGCTGCAACAAAAGTTAATGAAACTATATAAAATATAATTATTATATAATAATTAATTGTACAATATATTTATATACAAATTAATTAATTGCAATTCGCGTTGCTTTATTTATTAATTTATTTTTTATCCCAGTTAAAAGAACATCTCATGATTTTTTTTGAATTGCTTTATAATATAGGATATAAAATTAAACACGGACAAAAATTTTTAATAGGAAAGGTCGGTAAAAGCGCCAGTTACCAGCACGTTTGTAATATTTTACCGACATTATTACAATGTACTCTGTAAAAACTAAAGACAAAGGATTGTAAAATAGTTTTTAAAGAGTGTTGGTAAAAGTTTAACATTTTTGCTTTGCAATGCCATTTTTACCAACCTAAATCTGCGATTTTAGCACGCTTCCTTTTTGCAACTTCAAACTTTGCAAATATAGCCCATTACGTTCTTAAAATTTACCAACTTGGTTGTTTTATTCAAAAATGTCCGTTACATTTGAGCAAACTTCCTCACATTTTTGACGCGTCCTTGCATGGTGAGTGAGGTTGTGCTCAGGGTTATTCTCCTATTGTTATCGGGTATACGCGCATCAGAAAAAGTGGACATTTTCATTGTTGGGGATACGTAACTCAATGTTAAAATCGATTTTTTCGATACTTTTTCTGGAGCTCCAGAGGATTTACATTCTTAACCAAATGCACCTAGGGGTTTTAAAGGGTGAAAAGAACGATTTTTGAGACGATGGAGACATTCACTCAGTGAAATCATTGATTTTAATGCATTAAAAGTTGGACGCTTCTGATTGGCTGATCAGAATTTGTTGATTTTTTCAGTTGCAAATTCCTATTGTTGAAAATTTGCGCTTGGTCCCTGAATAAATAATTAATATTTTTGAAATAAATAAATATAACAATTTATAACACTATTTTCTACCATTTATTATTTTTTAAATAGTTTTCATAACATAAAAAGTCTTTTTTAAAATTAAATTATGGGCAAAAAGTGTTTTTTTTTATTGCAGCTCTCTGATTGGTTTAAAAGTGGACATTCTTTAACCAATGATATCGCTTGAAAATTTTCAACAATTAAAATTTCAGCCAATTAGAAAAAAATCAACAACTTTATTTTGGCCAATCACAGCAATTCCAAATGACCACTTTTAAGCCAATCAGAATTCAGTATTTAGCGCCATAAGCCAGACAGTGGCGCGTATACCCTCTATTATAGGAGAATAGCCCTGGTTGTGCTGAAAGTTGGGAGTTGGGCTGCCGTGTTTAATACGTTTAATTTAAATAGTTCTTCACTACAGTTAAGTATCGTCAAGATTTTTCATCATTACTTCATCACCGTGAATATCATATTAAGGTAAGCATAAAATCATTGTGTCAGTAACTCGTATGATTATTTTATTATATTTATCTCCTCGATTTATCTTTCTGTGTCTCTCTGTCAGTATTTATTTTCTTAAATACTTGTATCCTCTAGTGACTAGAGGATAATATTATGAATTTAAGAAAATAAATCCTAGTGCGAAGTGTTTTCGATTACTATAAATACGGCGCTATGCAAATTATTAATCTTTTCTAAAAAATCAATCATGAATGCCCTGCACCATTTAACATAAATTTACCGAATCAATTCATACTAATTTGCCGTATATTAATTATAATTATAAATAAATACATGGTACACGTATTAAAAGAGGTATAAAACATTGGTTTATTAATTTTTCGCTTCAGTTGCTTTTAAATTAAGTAACATATTATACATTGTATTTCGAGTATTTTCTCATGAATATTGCGTGCACCTTGCTAGCTCTAATAACGAATATTTACAGCAATGACGCGCCTACCGAAGGTGTCTGGGTGCTGCAGTGGACGATCTACTCATTATCGTGATGCATCCGCGATGCATCTCTGCATTAGCACACCACGATTGGAAAAGTTATTCCTCGAACCCCTACTTCAACGAAAGGCAAGCCTCTTCACTTCAAAGGATTGGACTATCAACGGTCTGTGTACTGTAGCAAGTGACATTCATTCTCGGTGTTCGACTTGAAAGTTGAAAGTGATTCATAAAACTTAAGTGACTTTTATACAACTATTAACTGCTATTTTTTATTGTCATTCAAATCTCTTCATACTTGCTTTTTTCTCTCATGAAAAAAAAAAATATATAAATATATTATTACCTAGCTAATTTGTATGCTGTCTTAAATAAATAAAATATATTACATAAAATGAAACAAATTTGATGATACTTTTTTATTTATCAAAGATATATTCCATGATGACGTACTTAATTAAGTTTATTTGAGTTAAATAGTGTAATAAAATATAATTAATTCTGGTATAGATCGAGAGTAATGTGTGAAATATTTTCACAAAGTAATTTTTATATATTAGTTTATAATTATATATGCATTGTATTTTTTTTTTTAATAATACTAATATTTTCTATCAATGTTACAGTGTATAATGTCATTTCATATTCATTATATTTCGATGTAAGCAAATTATTAACGTCAAATTTACAAGTATGAAAATAGTAATAGCTACAAATAAAGTTGGCAAATTATCACCCAAATAAAGAGTTAAGTTTAGAGGATACAAGACAGTAAAACTTAGGACATTAGGTCGGTAAAAAATACAAATAGCAAAATCAAGTCAGTAAAATTTTACACGTCTGAATGGAATAGTTTTACTCATGGAGGAAATATTTATCCATGGTTTTACTATTCGAAATCTTTAATATTTTACCGACTTAATGTGTAATTTCGTGTTAACCCATTAAAACTGTAGTTTTTACCGACCCGTTTGTATGATTTGAATTACAATGTTGGATCAGGAGTTTTTACCGACTTACTTGGTTCATGGGTTTTAGCTCGAGCTAATTAAGTCGGTAAAATTCTACCACATCTTTGTGAGAATTTATTTCCGTGAAGGATTCGATTTTAACTTAACCGGCCTCTTAAATAATTTTATTTTTTGTTCTTTGAAATTGTGAGCAGAGACACTGTGAAATCCAGAGACCCTTAATTAAGGTAGAGATAACGCCGAACAGCTGATCGACGTAATGCCCTTTGATTAACATGTAAACCTTAGCAAATTGACAAAAATTCTGAAATTTTTTTGAGAGGCAGATATTAGTGCCCAAACACCATAGAAAAAATTTCAAAATGATTTAACGAGCCGATTTTTTTTAATTAATTTTTTTAATTTTCAGCATAGGGCTTTCCCATGCAGAGCCAAACTAAAAAATTAATTTAAAAAAATCGGCTCGTTAAATGTTTTTGAAACTTTTGCTATGGCTTTTAGGCACTAATATCTGCCTCTCAAAAAAAATTCAGAATTTTTGTCAATTTGCTAAGGTTTGCATGTTAATCAAAGGGGATTACGTCGAACAGCTGTTCGACGTTATCTCTACCTTAAGTGTCTCTGTGTGAAATAATGTTAAGTAATCAAAATTAAAAAAAAAAAAAATACCGCGATTGCGAAAGTTGTCACCGAGTTTACATTTTCTCCTATAGATGGCGTAAGAACACCAAAACAAACTTTCAGTTTCAACCCTTCAACAGCTGTGCGTTGGGTCCAATCTAACACCTTTCAGGCTTCAGGCTCAAGTTTTTACGTTGATTTCTTCAATTAAGGTAATGCTGTAATTATATGCATCCAAAACTCAATATGTCAGCTTTTATATTCACAGTACAGTATATAAAGCAGTATTATGTACCATTAATTACATACTATGCAAACTTTTAATTTTGGTTGCATTGGAGCTACTGTAGCTGTGCGACCCTGCAACAATTTTCCAATCTTTATGTAATGATGCATGTGATAATTATTATGACACAGTACACATACGCGCGCCCATGCAATTCTAAACATTGCAGCTTCTAACTTGATTTTTAACTGTTTCAGAGTTGAACACCCGGAAAGATGGCACATTACAAGGGAGCAGCTAGCGAGGCGGGCCGTGCGATGCACCTCATGAAGAAACGAGAGAAGGCTCAGCAGGAAATTGAGCTGCGTAAGAAAAGGATTGAGGAAGAGCTTAAGATGGCTAACATAGAAAACAAGTTTGCTGCACATTATGATGCTGTGGAGCAACAGTTGAAGGTGAGGATAACGATTCACAAAGCCTGAAGTAGCGGCAGCTTAACTCAAGCAGAGCGAACTTGAGTAGAAGGCCACAACACGACCGCGCCCACTTTTCAATAGCCGTCCTACTGAGCAGCAGGTTTGCGTGTAATCAAATGGGAGAGGGCTTAACTTTGGTCGCGGTTTACGACAATTACGCTGTATGCTAGAGTTTTCAAAATGAAACAAGTTTAACTCTAATAT
This sequence comes from Siphlonurus alternatus, assembly GCA_949825025.1. Taxonomy (NCBI): domain Eukaryota; kingdom Metazoa; phylum Arthropoda; class Insecta; order Ephemeroptera; family Siphlonuridae; genus Siphlonurus; species Siphlonurus alternatus. Next base: position 31,086,436 of record OX463780.1, on the reverse strand, counting down.
AGTTTAATCTTACTGGACAACCTTTTTTTTCACGCAAAAACAATATTAATACACTTAAATTAAACTTTTATGAACCCGACTTCTGCTACTTCTGTTACATCTGCGCATGCGCCGGCATGCGCGAAGTAATAAAAGTCAGTTTACTGGCGATGACGTCATATGAACATTGAAAGCCTTTCTTCATAGCGAGTGACTTTCACTTTACTTAATTGCATTTTCTATACTTTGTATATATCAAGTAAAGTTATTTACTACATCGAAAATAATGTATGAAAGTTGATTCAAGTACTTTTGTATTTTCAATATTTCGTGACGTCATGATACATTACTAAAGCTTGGAAGATAGAACCAAGTTCCCGCCCTAACTTTACCGTCTTATTTCTCAAGAAGTATGATATTTATGAACTAAATAAAATAATTAGCAAACGGGAGACTACATTGAAGTATTATCGCACTACAAGACACCTTCATTAATATCAAGTAAATATTTAAAAAAAAATATGTCCTCCCGATTACATTGCATGTTATTTTTTTAAATTCCGGACGGCTAATGTCTCGACAGATGACGATCGCGCCGGCTGGGTTTTGGCCTCCTACTCAAGTACGCTCTGACTCAAGCTTGCAGTTGAATTAAAATGGTTTACCCTTAATAAAGCAATATTCAAGACGACTGGCTTTACTGATTCCAACATTCCACAAACAATTTCTTACTAAGTACATAATTGTGTACATTAGAGACCAAGCTAAACCTTCCATCAAATGATACCGCGAATCAATGGAAAAGGTGCGTCGTTGCCATTTCGGTAGCACACCAAGAGCTGGGCACTGTTTGGCAATGTCGCTTAATTTTACGTGATTTTGCTTGATTTCATTGGCTGGCGGCACTCATGTTTGACAGGAGGTTTAGCTTGGCCGCCAGTGTACTGTACATATTCAAATGCTCTCTAGATTACTAGATTCAAACATGCTGTTTGACTTTTGAACGTCAAGTACTGTATCTTGAATACAGTAGTATTAACATTTGCAAGACTGCTAAGGACTGCTTTGTATACTTTGCATCCAGCAGTACAGTATTATACATATACATACTGTAGTATATTAAGTGCTGTACTGGGTATGGTATATGGTTGAATGCTGTTTTTTTGGGTAGCACACCTTTTCGGAGTTTGATGTTTTTCTGGTGCTTCACAGACCTCCACAATTGGTCTGGTGACGCTGAACGAGATGAAGGCCAAACAGCAAGACATCGTGAAGGAGCGCGAGCGGAAGCTGGCACAGAAGCAGGCGGAGAAAGAGCGAGAACAGGAGCGGCAACTGGAGGCCAAGAAAGCCGAGAAGAGGAAGCAGAAACAGCAGGCAAGTTGTTTTATGAGAAGTACTGTACATTTTTTCATGGAGAGTAAAAAACAATGTCGAATGTTGTATATTATAATTTATTATTGCAAATAACAGTTCTGGCACAGTGGCGTGCGGTGGGTTTAGCAGGCAGTAATGCGGCGGCAAAATTATGGGACTGGACACAGCAAAAGGGGGGTCCGGGGGGCGGAGCCCCCCCCAATAGCCCGCCGCAGGCTAAAAAAATTTTAAAAAGGGGGCGTGGCAGGCGACTTTTTAAGCATAAAAATAAGACAAAAATATATTATATTTCGACGTTTTATACAATTCTAAAATCAATCACAAATAATTTTTTAAATCAATTTGTAAGACGAGTTAAATTTTTTGTCGGTAATGTCTTTTTTTATATCGATCGTATGACAGTTATATTCATGATCGATCAGCACATAATTAATATATAATATAATTATTTTCACTAAAAACAATACGTATAATTTTTGTATTGTGATTCCGACTATGTACAGCTGCAATACGTGAAAAAAAAAATACGCATTTTATTCTCTGCAGTCAATTAAATTCTAATTGTGATCCGCGACGCGGATTGATCAGGATAGCAGTCGATAAATCAATATTTTATTTTCTAACATACGTAATTTCTTTCAAATAATTTGTTGTTTTGAAAGGTAAAGTCAATTTAAGAACATGAGTTTAATCGTTTAAAATAATTATAGTGTGGATTTCATAATTGTGAAACTATATATTTGTTTTGCTTTAAAAATAAGAGATAAAGTTTTCGAATCTTATATTTTTTTCCCCGGCAGCATATAGTTTACGATAATCCACGAGGCAAAAACATCGGCTCCTCGATCGTCGTCGCTCCCCTCCCTCAACTCCCTCCCAGGACTGAAGCTCGCCCCCACCTCCTAAATCGGTAGAAAGCTCAGCTTTTTCTTTGATGATAAAACTATACGAAAAAACGGGCGTGGGAGGGGAAATGTAGATTCATGCATGGGGAAAATAAAGCTGAGTGAGTCTACCGCTTTCATGCAAGAGGGCGTCTTTGCATTGCACCGCGAATTCATTTACGTTTTTGCGGTAAACGCTTCAATAAATTCAAACGAAGATTTTCACATAGACAAAGATAAATTATTTTTTTTTTATTGAAATTTGACGTGATGAAATTGAAAAAGAAAATATTTATATTCTTTAAAGAAAGCTCAAATTTTCCCTAGATGCGCCGCATCCAACGCATTAATGGACCGCACGCCACTGTTCTGGCAGTATACATGTAATGTATAATATTTCTGGTTTTCCTATTTACAGTACTTTATATTTTAATCTGAAACTTCTAAAAATTGCAATATTTTATATTTCTTTATTCTATGGATGATAGAATACATTAAAACTATCATGCAAAATTTAATTTTATATAAGTTCTAGTAGTTTTAAACTCCCTAGTATGTGTGTCTAGATCCAGGCACTATCCTTCAACCTGGAGGAGGACGATGAGGATGGGGACAACGAGGGTAAAGAAGACGTTGTGTCTATGCCAGTCCCCTCGGCAGGATCAGCCGCTGGCCCGGTGCTCCCCGAAGTCAAGCTGGAGCCGGCAGCCAGTGACGAGGAGGTAGAAGAGGAGTCTGAGTCGTACCTCTCGCTGGCCGCGGCACCGCCCCTCAAGAAGATCCGAAAGAACCCAGACGTTGACACGAGCTTCCTGCCAGACCGCGAGAGGGAGGAGGAGGACAACAGGCTCCGGGAGGAGCTCAGACAGGTGGGAGCAATGTGACTTTCTAATAACCTGGACCTATGTACTGTACACTTTGAGACAGCATACTTTAATTTATTATGAGCTGCCTGCACCTCCAAAAAAACAAAGATACTGTATGCAGATTTACAATTTTGGAAAAGACTTAAAATGTAGCCATAAAAAAAAAAAAAAAAAAAAAATCAATTAGCCTCCATAGATTTATCACAATGCCTACAGGATGAATGAAAGATGATGATAAAAATGATTAAAAAATGATTAATTAGTTTCTAGTTATAAAGATGATGTTATAGGTTTACCTACAACAACACAGCTCTAGCTGCTACACTGTAATCTGATATTTGCTGAAGTTTACAAGAATCTTAAATTTACCGTAAATGTTAAAATGCCATATTTTGTATTCTAGATTAAAAACTGTGCAAAGTTTTTTTCATGGAACTTTTGCAAGGTTTCTGATATTCTACAATAGGTAACCAGTACTATGGTTTTCAGGAGTGGGCAGCAAAGCAGTCGACCTTGAAGGAGGAGGAGATTGACATCACATTCAGCTACTGGGACGGCTCGGGACACAGGCGTACCGTCCGTATGAAAAAAGGTTAGCACTAAAAAAATACAAAAAAGAATACCCTTCATAAAAATTTTGCTTATACTGAGAGAAAAGAAATCCTACCCCCAAATTTCTAGTTGACAAGTCAGTGTGGATTCTAACATTATTGTGTCGTGCAGGCAACTCCATATATCAGTTCTGCCAGCGGTGCCTGGAGCTGCTTCGCAAGGAGTTCAGTGAACTCAAGACGGTGACTGCCGACCAGCTGATGTATGTCAAGGAGGACCTCATCCTGCCACACCACTACACCTTCTATGACTTCATTGTCACCAAGGTATGTGTTACATGGTTACATGAAACAAGCAAAGTGTGGATGAAAACATGAATCAAATTGAATTTTAGCAGTACACTGTTAACTGCATTTTCATTTTGCTAATTTATTTTATATTATTCTGTATATAGGATGAATTATGTACACTAAAACAAAGAATTCTTGTTTTAACTAATTTTGCATCATCTACTGTATAGAAAGGAGGGAAATTATAAAAAATAATTTTTTATTTTATTATTTCTTTCAAGGGCAAGATACAGTAATATATCATACATATCACCCCTGATCTGAAGATATCTACCTACCAAAATTCATGTGCAATAAATGATCTATCTGCTGTATCAGGAGAAAATTGTAAGACATAATTTTCTTACAAACATAATTGAAGTTTAAAATAAAATAATATCTAGTCGTATGGATTTGAAAATCAATGTGAGCAAGACAAAAGTAATGGTGTTTGGTAGTACAGATAGCAACGAGGCAAAAGGAATTGACCTAAAAGGAGAACAGCTGGAACGAGTGAAAGAATTTGTATATTTGGGAAGATTGTTTCGAGAGGACGGAAGTGTAGATGGAGAGATTGATAGGAGAGTAAGTGCTGGCAGGAGGATTGTGGGTAGTATGGCAGGGTTGTGTCGCACTGAGCTGTTGTCTAATACGGCTAAGCTAGCTGTGTATAACTCTGTCCTAATACCAACTTTGATGTATGGATCTGAAGTATGGGTGTGTCAATCAAAGCATAGAAGTAAGTTGAATGCTGTTGGTATGAGTTTTTTTAAGGAATATGTGTGGTAAAACTAGGATGGATAGAGTGAGAAACACATGGGTGATGAATGAGTGTGGAGTGAAAGAAAGCGTAATTGACAAGTATGAATGAAGTACACTACGTTGGTTTGGACATGTTGGGTGATGAACGAATTGCAAAACAGGTGTTTAAAGGTAGTGTACAAGGCATGAAAGGATTAGGTAGACCTAAAAAGGTTTGGTTGGATGTGATTGCAGAATGTTTGAAGAACAGAAGTGTTAAAAGTACACAGTGTAATAGTGAGTGCAGAAGGCAAAAGAGTTTTATGAGTATTTCTGAAGCAAGTGGAGTATGCAAGAATCGAGTGCTTTGGAGGGCAATTTGTAGACGACCGAGGTAATAATGCTGCTGGCTTACCCCGTAAAGGGATATGGCGTCATGTTATGTATGTATGTAATATCTTAAATTCTCAAAAGTGATGTTACTTGTCTATAGTTTCTGCCTCTGCATGTTCTAACCCGTCTGTGATTCCTGTTGCAGGCTAGGGGAAAGAGCGGTCCGCTGTTCCAGTTTGATGTTCATGATGACATTCGTCTGATGAGCGACGCTAGCGTTGAGAAAGAGGAGAGTCACGCGGGCAAGGTATTACTAAGGAGCTGGTACGAACGTAACAAGCACATCTTCCCTGCAAGTCGCTGGGAGCCGTATGACCCCACCAAGAGCTACGATAAGTACACGGTCTCCGACCATCGAGGAGGGACTGCCAAGAAATAATTATTCTCAGAGTGCCAGTCTTTTGTCGTCGTGAGGTTCAAACTCGGAGACATGGAAAGTGATTTTAGGTCAAATAATTTTTCATGGAAGGGGTCTTCATACAAGATCAGTTGTCAAGAATGAAACCAGCTTGTCTTCAGGAGTCTATTAAACTGGCTATTGAACTTCCTACAGTGACTACTTCCATTGAAAATAATTTGATCATATTCTATAAAATCACATTGCCTGCTACTAATTAAACATTAAACTGTATTATTGAATATTTCATCAAGTAGCTATAACTGAATTTCTACCAGAGCATGTTTTGGGTAACTTGTATGAGAACGTATCTTTTTTTAAATTATGTGCTAAGAGCAAGCAATCTCAAATTCGAGAGATCACTAATATAAAAATATATTTTGTTTACCTTTTTAGGGAATATAATTAAGATAGACCCCTCTAATGTTTTTTTATAGTTTGTATTATTTAAAAGATTGGGTACAGTAATTTATTATCTGTATCAAACAGTTTTTAAGACGTACACATAATTGTCTTTTATTACTATGAATGTGTGTGTTGTGTCTGTACAGATTTTGTAAAGTGTTCATTCCTGTATGTTTTATGTGAAATTAGGAAAGCTGTAATCTGTGATATTTATTACTTTTTGATTATTCATAATCTAAAAAAAGGATTTTGCATGTTCATATTAATTATCACTAAAACATTAATAATGGTAACTTTAGTCTGAAACTCCCTGAGGCTTAAAGCCTTACTGTTAATGATTTGTAACTAATTACAGGATCATGTTGATTCAGAAATTGTAGAGATAAGAATTTACCTTTTCAGCCCTTTGATTTTCCAGATCAAAGCAAGTTTTAATTTGTTTATATTAAAATATTATGTGAACTTATGCATTACATTTAAGCTTATGATTTATGTGGACAATTTATACTATTGGTTGCATGCAAAAATTAATAAATATTAAATATACTTAAAATGTTAAGGATTCTTTTTAACGGTTGATTTGAATTTAATAAAAAATCAAATATTGTATTCTCATATTCATGCAAACAGCTATAAGGTGTTCACCTTTATCGCCTAGGTAAATAAAGAACTTGGAAGAAGCACTGATTTTGGCAATGCTTTGAACATATGTATTTACCTGGGTGATCATTGCAGGTTGCCTACTTAACTGCTTACTTCTGGATATAAGTTTTAACCATAGCTTGCCGTTTTAGGTTTTAAAGACTTCATTTTTCTTTTTTTTTTTTTATTATTATCAATTAAATTGTTTTAAAAATTAATTGACCACAGCTGTAAATAAATCTTTTTGAAACTAAATCTTGAAGCATTTACATTTTATTTCAACTAAATCTCTACCAGCATTTTTTTTTTTTTTTTGCTTCTATATATGATTTACTAAAAAGTGAGTAAAAACTAGATTTGTGAGTGGTGCGTACGTAGTTCAATCAATGATGGCTAGCAGAAACCTGTGTGTTTAACCATGCAGTACATGCTTACAGCCATATGGCATTGAAATATTTCCAAGGCTAATATGGATACGACAGTATTCTTTATTATATGATATTGCTGTTTACAGTAGTTATTGCTATGATAGAACTATAAATTTATTGCTAATAATTAGATCTGACATTAGCGATACTATTATTTGTATAGTTTGAAGCTTCAAACAATGCATCATAAATAATAGTAATAAATATTATATTCTATAATTTTATGTTTGAATCATTGAGCTCTACATTGAGCCTTGTGTAGAGCTCAATGGTTTGAATACTTTTTAAAAAACAGAACCTTTAGTATCCTAGTAAAAATTGTGCAGGCCATAATAAAATCAGCCTCAATTATTACACCATTAATTTTTTAAATACTGTTGCACACTTATTAGTCTTATTACTAAAAAGTATATTATTTTACAAATTTAAATTTGAGAAGGGTACAATATGACAAATTATTTTGTATTTTTATTTTCATGTAAAAATAATAACATTGGAATCAATTAAGTCTTCTAGATGTACTCGCAATGGTTTGTTACAGTTACCATTGCGAGAGTAGAAAACTTTATTATTATTGTATTATAATTATTTATTTATTTATTTATTTATTTATTTATTTATTTATTTATTTATTTATTTATTTATTTATTTATTTATTTATACATTTACATATTCACATTAAATATAAGTTGATACATTAAATTGTGACTATAATGCATACAGTACTAAATAACATATATTTAATAAATTTGAAATTACCCTTCTCGAAAAATAAGTCTAGTGGTCAAGTGGTTAACCACCTAAATTAAGTTGTCAACCACTAAAATCAAGTTGTCCACCACTTATTTTCAGTTGTTGACAACTAACTTTGAGTGGTAGGGTGCTCAGTGGTAACCAATGGCTTAATTAGTTGTCAACCACTTATTTTCAGTTGTTGACAACTAACTTTGAGTGGTAGGGCGCCCAGTGGTAACCACTGGCTTAGTTGTCAACTACTTATTTTCAGTTGTTGACAACTAACTTTGAGTGGTAGGGCGCCCAGTGGTAACCACTGGCTTAGTTGTCAACCACTTATTTTCAGTTGTTGACAGCTAACTTTGAGTAGTAGGGCACCCAGTGGTCACTGACTTAGTTGTCAACTACTTATTTTCAGTTGTTGACAACTAACTTTGAGTGGTAGGGCGCCCAGTGGTAACCACTGGCTTAGTTGTCAACTACTTATTTTCAGTTGTTGACAACTAACTTTGAGTGGTAGGGTGCCCAGTGGTAACCACCAGCTTAGTTGTCAACCACTCATTTTCAGTTGTTGACAGCTATAAACTTTGAGTGGTAGCTAGGGCGCTCAGTGGTAACCATGCACATGCACTGGCTCAGTTGTCAACTACTTAATTATAGTGTGTTAAAAGAAATCTAAATAATAACTGCTAATTTAATGTAAAATTAATTATTATTTATGTGTGTTAATTGTTTTACTAATATTTTGCTTATCTTACTTTTCCAGGTATTAAACAAAAACTTTTTTTTCCTCTTCTCGAGCTCATTGAGGTGTAAACAAAAATCCTGTAATCTACAAAATGTATTATGTATATATCTATAATGAATAATAAAAATAATATATATCATATTATAGCCAGTGAAAAGGCACTTGTGACGTCACGTGTACCCATGATTCCGCGGTGACGGTATATTATAGGGAAATTAATCCTGCAAATTAAAAAGATAGGTTCATATTATAGCTGCAATCACGGACATAATTTTAATTCTGGAATGTTGAAATTTTACCAGGGCAATTTTAAATAGTATTTGTCAAATAACTTTAGAGAATTTTGTTGTTGACATTCACATTATAGACTGATGAGTTATTGCAGTGTATATATAATATATATAGCAATTAAAAGATAAGCCAAAAATTTAACGTTAAATTGTTTTCCTACATAACACTTTTCGAAGAAAAAAGCACATGTATTGGAATTAATATTATATATATACGCCTATTATATTCCATGCATTATATATAAGCATTGCAGCTCTTAAAATTTAATTGACTCTTAAATTTCTTAATTTATATTATATTTTTTAAGTGACATTTTTTTAATGTACTGTACATACAGTTTTTCTGGAAACGTTGGTGTTCTCTTATATATAATTTGTTAAATTAATATTCATGACAGTAATTAAAATAATCCATCATGAATTTATGGTCACACCTGTCCTATTTCTATTAACTGATGAAATGTTTTTGGTAGAGATATCGATATCATGCATAATATTCGCGCTTCCAGATATTGACAATTTAGTTGAACATGTCCTCACTAGATGGCATTTTCTTTCAAAAATTTTGCTTTTCCGGGCAGCAGCTGCAAGAGCGAGCACGACGCGGATCGCGGAGGAAAGAAGGGGGGACAACGAGCAAGCGGGTAGCGGAGCGGGTAGACAGACGAGCAAGGAGTGCAGACGAGTAGCAGACGACAAAACAGCGGCGAACGAGAAAGCAAGGCGAGCAGCTGAATTAGACAGACGCTGAAGTAAACATGGCGGAGAAACTGGGCAAACCTCCGCCCCTGACCATGGCAACAAGACCCGTGCCCATGAAGCTTTTTGCAACTTGGGAAGTGGATCGGACTCCACCAAACTGCATACCGCGGTAAGCTTTTTTGTTGACAAATATTCTACTGCTCGAGTATGATACTTTCAGGGTCAACTGATCGCGCGTGAATGAACTTTGTGTGAATGACAAAACAGTATTCGATCGATCCTTTCTACGATATTTACGTTACAATAGCGTTAAATACCATTTATTTCACCCAATTTCGATGTCCGTTTTACAGCTTTGTGATTTGATACGAGTTTAATTTATAAAGATTATGTAAAAAATGGTAACCAGCTGTTGAAAAAAAAAAGAGGGAGGGGCGCTGGCTGGAAATTCTCTCGGTTATGTTGTAGCGTTGTAGCATACTTGTTCAGGGAGCCTACTGCAAGCTCTCTGGTTTATATTACGATCTAAATTTATGACAACATTCAACAAATAATGTGATTATTTTAATACGCAGTCAGGCTCGGACTGGGAAGCTAGGGGCCAGTCAGGGCCATATAGGCATTGCAGGCAGCAGGGGCCACTTTTCAGGGGGTCTGAGGTCTGAGGTCACTTTTCCTATGCTCCTATGTTAAAAATCTGAGGGGCCAGTCAGGGATCCCTGACCCAGCCTTATGGCCAGTCCGAGCCCTGTACGCAGTATATACGGGTCTTTCACCATACGTCACAAAACAATATGACGTCATAATTGTGTAGGCAAAACATTGTCAGTGGCATAGCAAATACGTGTTAAAGTTGGCCTCGAAATTAATTTCTCCTGACGATTCGTATCATTTCTCGTAGAAATTTCTTTCATAAATGGTGACAAGAAGAACCAATGCTAGTGAAAAAAAATATTTGGTGACCAAAACTGTTATGAGAAAAGAGGTGTTGTGAGTTATGTTAACACGCACAGCATAGGATTTTAGGGTTTTCTGCCTACATCCCGAAGCTCTTCGGGCGGCTTCGGGCATCTCCGTGCTACCCAAAATGTAAACATGAAATTCCTCTTAGTAGATTAATTTCGTCGTTGCGGAAGTATGCATATCTGAAAATTATATTTTATAAACTGTTATACATAACGCATGCGTGTATGCATATTACTTTCAAAGTTCGCCAAATTAAAAATTTTGACAACCACTCAGAACTTAAGAGTATTTACTGTATATGATATGTTGGGCCAAAATGTAGAATTATCAAGCTGCTGGAAGCAGCTATTTCCAGTCCCACTAAATTATTTTGAAATTTTCAAGTAATTTTATTTTAAGGCTGTGTAGAATGCATACTACACTGTATATGTAAATCCTCCCACCACTTCATTTATTTTTAAATTGCATGCAGTATAATACAAATTCAAATTTTTATTTCGATCGTTGAAATATCATACTTCTCATCTATACACTGATACCAGGTATGAACAGTATGCATATATACTAAAAAACTATACATGCAAAGTATGCAAACTGACAAGTTGTTTATAAAAATCCACAGATCGTTGTACATTTTGTTTAAATTTTACAAATAATGTAGATTTATATAAGTTTCAGGTTATTCCTGATCACCTTAATTCAGGGTGCAGCCTTGCTGCCATGAAATTTGTTAAAGAAGGTGCTTGAACTAAACAGAATAAAACACTATACACGTTTTCTGCATTTTTGTTTTATAATTTTGGCGCTGAAATGCTAGCTAATCGATAGAAAATAACTGCAGATAGTGTAGGCTGTAGATGGTAAATAGAGGTATCGTACAATAAGATAAATGGAAGTAAGATGTATGCTATTAAGATAAGCCTTGCACCTCTGGGCAGGCCAGCCGTTAGCTCTATTCGTGCTGGGCATTATCTTCTATGTACTATAGTAAGTAGTTCATAAAATTAAAATGAAGTTTATTCCTGAGATCTTATTTCCTTCAAATCTGCAACGTCCATCTCTTAAGTCTTCTGCTGGTGCTAAATCATAATGCAGCCAAGAAAGGTGACGTTCCGAATTTTTCGAAGTGTAATACACTAAAAGACTTACGACTATTAATATTTCAGTAATGAGATACAGGAAAAATATACCAACTTTTAGTGGAAAATTTATGAAGTACAGTAATATGTTTCTTTATATACGCAGCTTATTTTTTTATAATACTCGTAACATTAAGGTAGAGATAACACGGATCAGCTGGCCCAATGCTAAAAAAATCCCATTCATAAAAATTATGAAAAAAATTTAAAATGTTCTCCTCTACATCCCCTATCAGTAGGTAAAATATCAGGTATACAAAAACGAGCTAGTTTTCAAGCTATGAATTTTTAAAGTTGACTATTTTAATATGGAAGTTCCATTTCTCCATGCCATGTTACATTAGTCAACTTTAAAAATTAATAACTCGAAAACTAGCTCGTTTTTGTATACCTGATATTTTACCTACTGATAGGGGATGTGGAAGAGAACATTTTATTTTTTTTTCATAATTTTTATGAATGGGATTTTTTTAGCATTGGGCCAGCTGATCCGTATTATCTCTACCTTAAGATCGTTTTTATTTATAATAGAAACTTAAACAATGTTGATTAATTTTTAAAACATTAAAGTTTAAAACATTACTGTCAGGTGTCATGCTGGAGAAGATATGACTGTGGTATAAAAAATCTTCATCATTGTAAAACATACACACAGCTAGATGTTATTGTGTTATTCTTTTGTTTATAACAATTGAGGTATATTGTTGTCATCATCATGTTTTCTCTTGGTTTTAGTATGATGACAATGACATCGTGTTTAATTTTCGCGTGCATATTATTGTCATTACTATAGAGTACAACAGTATTTGGTGCAGTACACAATGTACTCTTCGTCTGATATTCTGCACTGTTGTTACATATTATATACTACATCATGTTGATTTAAAAAGCTGCTAGTACGGTTTTATGATGTTGTACAACAGATACTTTCACGTACTGCCGCTGTTCGAGTTTTAGTACTTAAGTAATAAAAACTAGAAGAGTTAAAATAAATTAACACAATAATAATTTTATAATGACTAGACTCATGTCAGTGCAATCGCAATTCATTAATGAGATTTTTGTTTTAAATAAAATAAAATTGTCAGGATCTAAAACAAGTTTTCTTAATTCTTAAATAATTAATAATTAATGTGGATGAAATGCAATATCTATTCTATTTTGGATTACCTAAAGCAAGGTATACATAATGCTGCGCCATGGCAAGCATATTAATATTTGCATTCTAGTACTTCTTTGGTCCTTAGTTTGCCTCTGACGGCCCTGACACAAATTAATTTAGAGCTGAAGTCTCTTCCTCTATCGAAATTTTGGATTAACGTGTGCGTTATATGTAGTAGGATCTTCCTAATTTAAAAATAATTAAAAATGACAATATGAGCCCAGTCCTTCCGATTTATTCTTTTGGGTCCGCTCATGCCTCTGCATTTGTCAGATGGTTGGTTGAGTCTTAGCTGTAAAGTAAATTAGAATTGAAATTTAGTTGACTGTTATATTAAGTATTGAGACTGTAAAGAGTTTCTATTTCAATAAAAACTTCTCCATTCCGAACGATCTCTTTTTACATATTATTATTATTCAGTAAAATACTGTAGAACTTTGAATCTATCATGTATAATATAAATATTGCTATTTATTAATGAATGTTAAATTTTATAATTATTAAACTGTTATTTATTATAATGCAGCATAGAGTACTACAGCATCAATCTGAGAAAGGTTTAATTTGAATTAATACAGTTGCGATGGTTTAAATAATATAATTATTTTATATATATTTTTTTTTATATAAATCAACGCATGTGATTTCATGATATATCAAGGCTGACATTGATAAAATACAATTTAATACAGCTTGTTACCTGTAGTATATATATAGTGTTCAATACCTGCTGGTAGAAAAGTAGAGCGAAGTTTTATGTTGGGTTTACGATCGACTCCGGCTGCTGGTGTGCAGAAAATAGCGGACCACATAATATAAAGACCACATTTTATTAAGCTCAACAATGCCATGTGTATTTGTTCTAGTTGCATTTATTTAACTCTGTAAGGGTTTAAAATATTTTATATTAAGTTCTGTAGTAAAAAGAAAGTTTTTATTATTATTTTCCATTGAAGTATATATTATAAAATATGATATATATATATACATTTTATTATACATAATATAAGTTAATTCTAAAGGCATAGTAATTATTCTTAGTATTTCAATGAACCTTGGGCACATTATATAACTTGACCTATTTATTTTTATTATTTATCAAAAATGTCATTTTTTAAAATAATGATGCTAATAACTGATCTCTTAACTTTGTTCTCTTATAATTTTTAATTAATTTTTTTGTATAGGCTTTTAGTAAAATTTGTAACTTGAAATTCGTCCATCCATGAAAGTTTCTATATAAGAACGCATCACGTGGTTGTTTATATCACGCTAAATTTACGCACGATTGCGCATTTCCCACAGTGCATTGTATATAACAATGAAAGCGAGTTTTTTTTCCCATAGCCTTGTAGATTATAGACTTAAGATAAAATATTAAATACTTGTTATTCATGGGACGCTTTTCTCACCCCGAACTATATACGTAAGAAAATAAGTGGCATGTAAGTACTTAAATTACATTAAGTTGATATTACAACCGGAAGTCAGGGTTATGTGTTTAATTATATTGCTCCCAAGATGTATGTATATGCTTACATTTTTTTAAAAACGTTTTTGTAGTTCAGAGTTTATTACGGGTATTATATCGGAGTAAAAAAAAAAAGGCAATCGTTTGGCTGGCTTGAAATAAAATGATCGTCACTTAAAGTTGGTTTGACGTCATACGACTATCCCATTATTATTGTATTGGAGGACAAAGGAAAAGATTCGTGACATCAAACCAACTTTAAGTGATGACAAGTTTAACTCAACCTTTTTGCATTCAAAGGTATATGGGGGAGGAAGAACAAAACATAAACATCATGTAAGCTCACTTTTTATAGACTGCCATAATTTATTATTGCTGTTGCATTTTTGTTATGCAAAATAACCGTACATAATGTTTGATATAAATGTAATGTTGACGGCTGATCTGATTTTGATAAAAAAAATTGTCTTACTTTTTTCAATTTTTTATTGAAAGCATGCTGGAAAGAAATAAGCAGTATATTTTTATTGATGAACATGTAAACATTTAAAATAAACAATGTTTACACTGTTTACAGCTTCTTAGAATAAACAAAATTTCATATGTTTTTTCTTGGTAAGCCAAAGTTTATTTTTAAGAAAATTTATTTGGTTCTTAAATCCCTTTGAAGATTATGATATAGCGGATGCTGTAAAGTGGGGAATGTGGCAATTTTTTTTTTAGAAATATCCTACTGAAAAACTTTAACTTGAGTAACACTGTACGTTTTAAAACACTCTGCCTGATGAACTTTGAATGTCATGCATGTTTAGGTATGTTAACTGATGCTAAATATCGCATTATAAATTAACATGAGTGAGTTTAAGAGCTCCAGAACCTGAAAAACATTATTAATATTGCCAATACATGATGGTGTATGGGAGGGGGGAGGAGGTTCTCCACCCCCAATGATCACCATATCCACATACTGCAAGGTAAAATACATCAGAATTGGGTACACAGATCCAGGAAAAAAAATCGGGGTGGGGGGGAGGGGCTCTTCATAAGGCCAATGGTAAACAAAATAAATTTGGAGTGGAGTGCAGGAAATACCTATATTGCCAATGCTATGTTAAATGTGAAATTTGTCCCCCCCCCCTCCCCCTGGATCCGCGCCTGCACAGATCGATGAGATCGACTCGTCTCTTGTATAATGGCACCCCCCACTCTCCAAACCAATGAGAATACACAATATGATATTGTAATACCGAGTAATAATAATATACTAGCCTAGTATATTAGGTATATAGGTGTACCCTACTTGCCCCGAGCCCCGAACGCTAAAGGGACCATCAAAATATGCATAATATATATTTAAAATTGAATTCATATTTAACAGGACGCTAAATAGGATATTAATAGGTTGTCTCCTGTGATACGCAATATTTTTTTATCATGTATGGGAACGATGTAAAGATAAAAAAAAGGTCCGGGTTATAGTTTAACAGTATTTTTTTTTTTTAGCTCTATGAATGGTTCCAATTACTTTGTCATTGCTGTAAATTACTCTTTATAGTGTATATACATACGAACGAGTTTGACACGCTTATATTTCGCACTTATTTGCACGCACGCTGGCTGCGACAAGGCTGCTGCTGTAATGCAATCCTCCACAAGGTCTCTTCTCCTCTTGCTAATGCGTCTCACTGCTGGCTATAACACGGAGGGGACCGTGACTCACTATTGTATACAAGCTCGTCAAATGATGACAAGTTGCACTTCCGCTGTACACTCGAGACCGTGAAGTTGTCCACGAAAATATATTAAATTCGTCACCTTTCTAAATGCGAAGAAACGTTGAAAATCATGGCATGCGTGTATGGTGTACGTACCATAATAAGAAAATATTATTATAATGCTAATAGATGGAGGTGTGGCGCAGTGCGCTTGACCGGGTCTCGTCAGATCACCGAAGTCAAGCAACGCCGCGCGTGGTTAGTAGTTGGATGGGTGACCATTTTCAACAAAAACCACGTTTCTCACCCAGGGGTAAAACGTTGCGCTTTTCCACTATGTGGTTCCCCTGGCTTTGGACCATTGCACTTCCGGTTCATTGACAAAAAGCTGTAGCGTCCATCCTGGCTGAGGTTTCCACGTTTCCCTCAGCCGCAGGCAAATGCCGGGATGGATTTGCAAGGCCGTGGCCGCCCCCGTTCCAGAAGAGCCCGCGAAACGCTCAAGTTAGGGTTTCGGAAGGTTCGGGGTTTCAAAGTACATAGTATAATGTAATTAGTAAATAGAAGTACCCAATAGGGTTTGATAAAAAAAAAAAAAAAAAAAAAAAAAAAAAATAGATGGAAATAATAAAAAAAAAATGCCATCAACTACTGGAAATAAATGTTTTTGGTCATTCGACAAAAATCACAAAATCAGTCGACCTCATGATCTGCACCGGCTGCACCTTTCAAGAGGTCATTCAAGTCGAAGGATGCAGGTCTTTAGATCGACTGACTTTTGCAAAAGGTTCAGTTTGAATGACCTAAAACATTTTTCCAAATATTAATATTACAGTACTAAATATATAAAAACGGTCATGATCGCATTGAATGCTATGTATGTGAAGTTCTTATAGAATAGAATATAGAATATTTATTCGACCACTGGCGGTAATACAGTGACAAAAAATTTGCCACAATACAGCATAAGTCTTGTCAAATTTTTACATTTAAAACATAACACATACATAGCACTATGACAGCAAGTTCCTAATATAAAAATAAAGGACAAAACAATATCAAATCTATTTTTTTACTTAAAAGTCACTATTATATGAATATTTTCTTATATTACTTGATGTTGTAAATTTTAAAATGTCTCTCTCTACAATTTTAAACTCATTATGAAAAAAACATTTTAACATCATAATATTCCTTATCAATCAATATTTTCTTCAGTAAATTTTTAAACAAAGTCTCATTTTTTATATGATAGTTTAATTATAATTTGTTCCTGCATGTGCAATTAAAACTGCACTCATACATAATAAACTGCATACTCCGATGGGCTTGGGGAGTCCTGCATGTACTCTTACTAATTACTAGTTTTGTTTAGATAAAAAAAAATATATATGCTTCCCAGCATTAATAAGTAAAATGCATAAGTAACTAAAATGTCTCTTTCATCCTGAGAAGTTTACAACCAATTTTTATTTGCCCTTATTATTATAATGCAAACAATTTACAGTTAAACGTTAGAATTAATAATTAATTAATTAATTACAATTAATTAATAATTGTAATACTAAAATTGAAAGTATATATATAATGCATTATCGGTATTGTGCACTGTATAATATAAAAAGTATATTTTTTTTTAATGTAGAAGTCAAATAAGAATTTCTGTATTATAAAATTTATAAATTATAATGTGATATCAACATACATCATGCATTCAAAATTAATGCACTTTTATTAATTGACTTTATGTTTGCAATTCTAAATTTTTGTACATGGCAATGAAGTAGAATAATACATCAAAGACGTTATAAATATTATATGGTCAAAACTATATCTGCATACAAAATACTGAAGTTTTTCTTTTCGTTTGTAATGCTCTTAGATTTATAGTGTATTAATTCTTGGTTGATGTGTATTTTATTCATGATGCGGGTCGTTATATTTGTCTTTTGGTTACTCTGTGATATTTATGGCCGATTTGTTGATACACGATGGTAAAGCTCGCGGCTAGTCGGGCGAATCCAAGCAAACAAATATAATATATTTTTATATATAGACTGCTGTTGCGCAGAAATATTGATTTATTATTCAGAATCGCGAGTTATGATTTATGATGTATCGTAAGCATTTGGTTTGCAGATACAAACCTCTCGATTAACATGCATGGTGAATTATTTAGTCGATCAATGCAAAGAACTTGCTCTTGTCTTTAATTTTTAATAATCGAATAACTGCATATAAAAAAGTTGAATATTTTATATCACTGCATTGATATTTCTTTTCAGTAAATAACTTACATTTGTACTAATTGCACTCTGTATCTAAGTAAGAACTACGATATTTTAAATTTATTTTATTAATTACAATTTATCTTCGGTACTTCCGAGTCAAAGGATATTTCTCTCAGTAGAAATTGAATGAAATCAAATTTAAAAAAAAAATCGGGAATGTTCTAAAACTTAATTCCTTATAAATGGTTTTCAGCAAATTCAATTAAGGGACCGTTTTTCTCACAACAGCTCCATTCTGGTTTCAATCGGTAAGGTTTCAACACAGAGCTTTAATTCTAGGATTAAAGCTCTCTGGTTTCATTTTAAACTTCTACCTGAATTTTTATTTTACAGAACTTATAAGACAGATCCACTACAAAATTTGTATAATATGCTACATATTGATGGCGACTGGGCGAGTTCAAAGTCCCCTGCAATTCTTGCTGAATTCAAAATAGATTTTGTACATCTCAATTATTCAACTGAGAATACTGAGATTTTTCCTTTTAATTTGATTTTTGTAAAATAATAAATTTTATTATTTTTTTATAAAAGAATTCAAGCGCTCATATTATTATAATTAAGAGATTGATTGATTTATGGTAATCAACCACTGTAATAAATTAATATGAAATATATTAATTAATTTTATATGTTTAACATATTTCCTGCATTAATTCTATCTAGTAATTTGAAACCATTTTAAAACTCATAAAAAATTGTATATAAAGTATTTATGTGTGTTAATAACGCGGCTACTACTGATATTGAATGAATTGATATTGATGAGTTGTGAGTAGATTAGCGTGACATTGGATTGGTTTTCACCATCACTGATTTGCCCTGTTGGAGGCAGCATCACGTCTATCAAATAGGCAGTATAGCAGCCATGCTTTATATATTTAAATGCCAGGCTGGCATGATGTAAGTCAAGCGTGTCAATTAAATAAACGCCCCACTTGACGGTGACTCATTCACGTGTCGAGCACCAACTAAATTTAAAGTGACAAGTTTAAAATTAAAATCATCTTACCAAATGCTATAGTTTAGTATGCATGTGTTTTTAATATAATTATTATCTTGAGAAAAGTCTAAATTTCATAAATGCATAGTGAGTGTTAGCTGTTAGTTGCTAATATATATGTTATATAGGAGTGGTAATAACAGCACATCATGTCCAATATATAAAATTTCAGCACATGTCCGATTATATATATAAAATATAAATCGTACGTATTATAACAAATACTGCAATCACTCTATAATAATACTTATAATACTTATATATTCAATGTGCTGCTGTTTGATAGCACATTTTGCAATTGTCGATAATTATTAAAATGTTAAAAGGACACATAAAGTGCATGGATAATCAGCTGTTTTATAATAATATTTTCATGGTTCATGTTAATTGATACAGATGATCAAAAACTTTATAAATGCGAAAGGTAATTGTTTCTTAAATAGTTCTGCGTGCATGTATTATTTCTGTTTGGTAAATCTGACTTTAATCTAATTGTGTTCTATTTACAACGCAACTCCAAGATCACTACAGGGATTACTACCTTAAACTCTATACTACCGCTGGACGACTTTCATTGCATGCACCCTATTCACACCTGCATGTTGGTAAATTGTTATGACCTAAACTTTGGTGTTATTAAAGAAAGTTTGATGCCTTTAAGAGTTTTGTTCGATGATCGTAATTCATCCTGGTGGAATGAAGAAGGATGCTGCAAGTACATACGTCGGACCGTTTTTTTTGTTGGCAGCAGCAGCAGCAAGATCTTGATCACCGTTGTCCTTACTCGTGTCCTGTTAACGTCCCCGATCTTTTGTCGTACGTTTACTCAATGCGTCATCATGGGGCTAAATCTTTTGTCTTTTATATTAACAATGATGATGATTGATTTAAAACCATGTATGAAACAGTTAATTAATCAGTAGAAAATTAACATTGGATTCAATTCAATATTTTTAATAAGGGATATTATTATAATGCCCTAAAGCTATATTTTCTAATCATAATCTATTATAAGAAAATTATGGTAATAAATTTTCAACTTTACTTTATGAGGTCATATAATGTTTTTTTATTGAAGGCCTACTTGCATAAATTCGCGGACCTTCTGCTCGTAATTTTATTTAAATTTATTTTAATTCATAATTTAATTTGTTTTTGCTTCTAACTTTTTTTAAAATTTAAATTGTTATTATAAATTATAAATAATTACAAATTTCTGCGTTTAAATTTAACATATAATAATGTATAGAAAATTCAATTGTCAAACATTTTCGTGATTGAATTAATATTAATTTTATTTGTGATATGTCCAAACATATAAAACTCATATAACGAAATTTAATTGCTTCATCGTTGAAGTCATGAACATTATATAATCGCGGTCGTATACCGTATACCGGGTCCTTATATAATATTACATTTTCTATTTATGGTGCTTCACAAGCAAATATCAGTAAATGGTATATATTCTATGTTAGGCGTGCATTAATGTACGAACAGAGTTTTCCGTGCATAATTATGTTTAAAATTAAGCAATATACTTTAATTATTAATTATTATTTATTATGTTTAACGATTGCTTTGCAATGCATGCCATTTATTTATTTACTAGATTTATTATTTCGAGGGGAGAGCTTCATAAAAGTTATTATACGTTTATATATTATTCTTTAATTATATCAGAAAAAACTTGCATACAGTACATTATATTTTTAATTCCGATAGTGTTTTTATACAAATGTATCATTCATATTAAAACTATCGTTTTTCATGCAAAAGCGGTTCACTGCTGCGGATCGACAGTATAATATTTATGATATTCTTAGCGTTGCAATCGTTGATTATTATTATTGCATTGAACGCCATTAAATATGCAAGAGAAACAAATAATAGTTATTTATCTTGAGTTCCGTTGATTGCTCTGGTTAGCTGACATACACGTGATCAAGGTCGAGCAAGTCTCGTCGACGGTATCGCGAGCAACAACATCTGGGTCTTCTGGTTTGCGGTGCACCACTGACATCGTCGTATCTCTTGACACGGTGGCGCAGCTGCCAGCCAAAATCTTCGCTCTGATGATGGCACCGCGTCAAAACTTAGTAAACATGGAATGTTCACACCAACATTTTTTTTTTACAGTAATTTTATATCTCACTTTTACTGTCATTTACTCTCACTATATTGTAGTTGTAGTTATCACGCGTTACTGGAGCATTGTTGTACCTCATGCATGACCAAAAAGCATGGTAATATCCTATACTTAATACAATTAGGTATAATATATAATACACATAGCGTGTGTTTTGTGGGCTTTTGATTGTTTATGATTTATGATTGTCTAGATTCAGGCATTGTTAGTTTATTTCAATATCAAGTTTCATGGGTGCGACGACCAAGTTTTGATATGTGGAAAATTGGAAATCTATTCCATATTATATGTATATTAAAAAAAACTGTTTCAACTGTTTCCTAGAAAAGGTTTATGTTTATGTAATCATTTGGATTCACGTCTGCTTTTTTCTTTAAATGATCTTTTCGAAACCCTTTGTATCACTAGCCAGTGACTAGCCCATAATTCAATGTAAACTGATCAGCTGATTCTAGAGGATAACCAGTTAATTACAAGAAGAATTAAAAATTGGATACAGTGTACGTTTATAAAATTGTAAAAAATAAAAATAAAAAATGTCATTAAAAATTTAAAATATTCCGAGTTGCTAAAAATGTAAAACTTCCAAACATTATATTATATGGACTTGTTTACTACTAAATTAAATATTTAACATAGTGTTGTTAGATATAAACCTCCTATCTTGTTAAGATGTACAGCCCAGACAAAGTTTGGTGACCGCGCCGTGATCATGTTGGTGCCATCTGCATTATACCCCCGTTGTATTTTTGCAGATGGAACGTGCCACCAGTGACATTATTTTCTTGTTTTTTTCTTCGTCTTCCAAGCGCGACATCGTAACTCTTTATAATTTCTCCAATGTCGTTGTTAAAATATTTATAAATAGTT
Source organism: Siphlonurus alternatus (assembly GCA_949825025.1). Classification (NCBI taxonomy): domain Eukaryota; kingdom Metazoa; phylum Arthropoda; class Insecta; order Ephemeroptera; family Siphlonuridae; genus Siphlonurus; species Siphlonurus alternatus. The sequence goes on along the minus strand of OX463780.1, from coordinate 31,064,202 downwards.
TTTGCTGCTGCTGCTACGCGCCTGCTTTGCCTGTTCGCATAGGGGGTCAGTCTCGCGAAAGAATGTTTATTCTTGGGACATGGTGACACTCTTGGAATTGGCTAGGGTGCCAGCCACCAAGCAGGTATATAACTGTAGTCACTGATGCCGTTTACAAGAAAGTATACACGCCACACGGTGAGATTCAATTATCGACTCTTTGTGATCTTGTAGGCTAAGTGGATTGACTCATGCACTAAAAACTAAAATGAAAAATGAATGAGTCATAATGCCGCGCGGGCATCGTATAACGTCATTTAAGTAAATTCCCTTAAGGGTAAGGTAACGCCACCAATGTTAAAAAAAATCCCTCTCACAAAAATTCTGAAAAAAATTTAAAATGTTCTCCTCTACACCCCCTATCAGTAGCTAAAATATCAGGTATACAAATACGATCTAGTTTTTGAGTTATGAATTTTTAAAGTTGACCAATTTAACATGGGAGTTTCATTTCTCCATGTTAAAGTAGTCAACTTTAAAAATTTATAACTCAAAAACTAGATCGTATTTGTACACCTGATATTTTAGGTACTGATAGGGGGTATAGAGGAGAACATTTTAAATTTTTTTCAGAATTTTTGTGAGAGGGATTTTTTTTAACATTGGTGGAAGGGTAAGGTAACGCCACCAATGTTAAAAAAAAAAATCCCTCACACAAAAATTCTGAAAAAAATTTAAAATGTTCTCCTCTACACCCCCTATCAGTAGCTAAAATATCAGGTATACAAATTCGATCTAGTTTTTGAGTTATGAATTTTTAAAGTTGACTATAATGGAGAAATGGAAATCCCATGTTAAATTAGTCAACTTTAAAAATTCATAACTCAAAAACTAGATCGAATTTGTAAACCTGATATTTTAGCTACTGATAGGGGGTGTAGAGGAGAACATTTTATTTTTTTTTTCAGAATTTTTGTGTGAGGGATTTTTTTTTTTAACATTGGTGGCGTTACCTTACCCTTAAGGGATTTACTGGTTTTTAATAAGATCAGTGTGACTTGAATTAAATAATTATGACATTTTTTTTTCAAAATATAATATATTATAATATATTTGCCATTTTTTAAGGCAAAAAAATGTAATTTTTATTTATTCACTTAATTCTGGGAATGTCAAAGTTTATGGATGAATATTTTATTTTATAATGTTGCTGTATTAAAAATAGATTTTAATAAGATTTATCGTCGTATAAAGTATATTAAAAACTAAAATGAAAATATAATAAAAATAAGTAAAAAATTCAATATAATTATAAGTCTTTGATAATTATACTATATATACATCATATATCTTTTATACTTAATATTTACGAGTGCTTTTTGCTAAATGTTATACTCGACTTCTATATTTTGTTCACAGTAATAATTTATTCTTTGACTTATGAGTACTGTACGAAGTTATATTCCTTTGTCGGATTTCCTTACATTTCCATTCCATTAGAGTAACATTAACTTTTAAGTACGTACTATAAATACGGCACACACACCATGCACGTGCATCACAGTACGAGTATAATGTCTTTTACACAGTTCTATTATCTGACTTTTTTTTTTTTTTTTTTTTATAAAAAATTGATCTAGAAAAGATGTAACAACAGTTGTCACAGTCCATTGTAAAATATTTAGGCATATACATTTTTTTCAGGTGCATAATGGAGTATCAACCTCAATTTTTTTTTATTGCAGAAATGGACAGAGCGTACAAAGTTATGCTACCCTGATTTTTTTCAGATTTTTTAGAGCCCGGGAAGTATTTTTAAAAAATTATTGAAAGTTCTTTTTGTGACGTCACGAGACGCCGCTCAGTAAGAAAAAGATAGGACTTGCCGCCGCGTGACGTCACAAAAAGGACATTCAATAATTTTTTAAAAATAGTTCCCGGGCTCAAATAAATCTGAAAAAAATCAGGGTAGCATAACTTTGCATGCTCTATCCATTTCTGCAATAAAATAATTTTGAGGTCGATACTCCATTATATGTGTACACCTCTGGACAACACGAACTTTACTCCTGCTTTGTTCGTAGGCGTTACCACATACAGTATCACAAACCTTAGTTTACGCATGGAAGACATTTTGAATAGAAAATAGTACCGTTTTGCGTTACGACCTTCATTTTTTAACGATAGGCGCTCGATTAGAAAAAAACATCACATCCCTAGTTTAGTTTGCCGGTTTATGAGAACGCCACGACCGTGGGCGCGGCAATCCGCTTGCCTAGCGGCCATCCCAAGTATCTAATAGACTTTTAACCTGTTATTAGTACTGACATCATGGTTCAATGTTCATTAATTTAGCGAACTTTAAAACCAAAACAGAAAATGCACGCTGCCATGATTTTTGTTATAGTGACGTCACAGGAGCTCGAAATCGATTAATTATATAAATCGAACCGAATCGAACTAAACCGATCAGCTGAGCTGAAAAAAGGCGTTCGTTTTAAAATTAAAGACAGATCGGAATATACGTCTATATACGCCTCCAGAAGCTATAATAAATCCAGAATGTTACTTTTAAGGTATAACCTGAGAATTTGCCTGTCAAGGTCAAGAGGCGTGGCTATAGTGGCAACACTGTTTGCATTGGAATGCGCATAAATTTTTAGGAGGGGGTGGTGACAACAGTCCTTGAGAACGTTGCCACATTTCTCATCACATATAGGTAACGATCATCGCCACGGTTCAAAATATATGAAAACAATTCAGAAAAATAGTCTAAAAAATTAGGTTTTAGTAAAAAAAAAAGTAAAAGAATCTGTTGTATAGTTTTTTTGCAATGCTAATTAACAAATTTAACATTGGAAGGATACAAAATTCTCATTTAAATAAATTAATTATAATTAAACCAACGGTTAAAAAATTCCGAAATTCAGAGCTAATTTGACGATTGTTGTGAGTCCACCAAATTAATTTGAAGAAAATCTGTTGTAGCGATTTTTTCGTCCAAATTTCTCAGGTTAAGCCTTAAATGCGTAAGGGTACTTATTTTTTTTAATTTCACCACTTTTTTTCAAGTTTTTAGCATTTTTGGTGTCGACGTTTTGTCACAACAGCGGCTCCATGCGGCCCCACTGGCCCCAGGCTTTCGTCTGGAAGAGGTGCAAACTGGTCGAAGTGGTGGCGACGTGATTTTGAAATCAAATTAAACTTACTTTTTTATACTTTTTTCTAATAGTTATACATATTATAGAAGCATGTAATATTTTTAAAAAATTCCATAGTTTAAAATAACCTTGTTGTGGGACATTTTTAAAAAATGAAGATTACTACGCCTTGGCGACGTCTAGTCTGTGATCTCAGGCGTAATCTAAGGCTTGTTTTACTGTAGGCTATGGAGGCGTGGTGAAGCAAAACTATTTTTTTTTTATGTATTAATGGACTAAGTTCTCACCCAAAATTGCAACAATTTGTTAAAGTAAAGTGCGCGCTAGAAAAAAAAGTTGAGTTAGTATTTTCTAAAAATAGTTCAAGTAGTCCTCCATATCAAACCAAAATTCAAAAAATTCTATCTCAAATAGGTTTGCCAGAAAAAAATTCCAAAGTCGGAGTAAACGCGTCGCTTAACATGGGGCCTTACCTGACAAAAACCCTCGAATATCTCGAAAAAATACACCGTTAGGTGGTATGAAAAAAATATAGTGATGTTCTATGACCCAAGCTTTAACCAAAAACCGATTAAAAAAAATTTCTCTCGAATCCATTTTTCCGTAAAAAAATCAAGAAAATCTACCATTTAATTCCCATAAGATTTTTTATTATTTTTTTACGGAAAAATGGATTCGAGTGAATTTTTTTTTAATCAGTTTTTTCATACCACCTAACGGTGTATTTTTTCGAGATATTCGAGGGTCTTTGTCAGGTAAGGCCCCATGTTAAGCGACGCGTTCACTCTGACTTTAGAATTTTTTTCTGTCAAACCTATTTGAGATAGAATTTTTTGAATTTTGGTTTGATATGGAGGACTACTTGAACTATTTTTAGAAAATACTAACTCAACTTTTTTTTCTAGCGCGTACTTTACTTTAATTAAGTTCTGTTGCGAAGTGTTCGTATAAATATATGTTATAGATTTCATAATTACAAGTGTTATATACGTGAATTAACTCCCATCAGTCGGATGACATCAATAATAAGTTAATAAGTGTTATCAGAGAGCTTTAATCTAACCATAAGATCTCAGGTGTTATAAGTTTGTTTATGGAAAGAAAAGGGCCCTGTGCCAAAGTCACGTGACAATAGGTCACGTGGTCCGACCCTGCCAAGTGTGACGATGGAGGAATGACGAGCAAACTAAGCCCCCTGTTGACAAAACACGTGTGAGTTATTCACGTTACCTTAATTTGATACTGACTCAATACTATGCAGGCGAATAAAACAAAGTTAAATGTTACGTAAATTTTATTAAGTCAAGGTCTTTAAATAGAATACTAAATAGAAAGCGACGTCATGTTTACAGGGAAAAATAATTTAAGTACAAGAATCACAAGGCACAATTATCTGAATTCGGACAAATAAATTACAGTATTTTTTATTTAAATTTGTATTTATCTACATTTTTTTAATAATGTGGAGATGTATTTTTTTTTTTTAATTCCCATTATAATTTGATAAATTTATTAGGCATGGCTTGAATTAATTTTAGTAATGCTATTATGCATTGATGAACAATAAGATTGTTAAATGTGTTTTTTTACTATCCACCTGTCACACGTACGTTATTCAAATGAGACTTCCGTACCGTATATTATACCTTGCCCGACACGCGACATCGTACCCTATATATAATCCTTGTAACAACTGGGTTATGTAAATATTTTGCAGTATATACCGGAGCTGAATGTTATTTGAGCAGAAACTGGGGTGCAAAGTGTAGGAACTTGTACATAAACAATCAACAACACGTTTTAATTTATATGACAGTATCTAATGCGGATTTATTGAGATACCTGATAAGAATAAAATTAGAGGTCGTCAATCATCCGTATATTAGACACCGTAAAATATCAATGAGTGAAACAATTATAATTATTCATGAAATGCTCATGCCTGTATCAAAAGAGCTAAAGGTTTTGTATACAGTAACTATTTTTTTTATTTATATTTTTTTTTTTGCGAATAATTGCCATGTCAAGAAAGCTTGCTATTATAATATGTATAACAGTCTCAGAGTGGTACAGCCTATATATAGATTTTTTTTTTGCCAAGATATATAAAAACAACCCTTAAATCTTAAAATAACATTGATTCGTTGTAGGCGAGCACGTCTGCACGTATATGTATACATGATTCGTGTAAAAGTATTTTTTACTGCAATGTATGTATACGTGCTCGCCTACAAGCATGTAATATAATCGATATACCTTTAATAATTTGTAACGAGAATCTGCAAAGTTAATAACGAAAAAAAAGGACTATATATTATATTGATTAAAGGTTTATATACCAAACTTTGAAACATTATATATACTATATACTTAAATCAATTATTGATTGTGAGTAACAAAGTGATAACATATAAAGTTTAAATTACCACCACAGCAAAGAGAAAATTAAATAAGCCGATCGTGGAAGTTTTCTCTCTCTCTCTCTCTCTGATAGCGTACCATGCAGCACGTATCGTCCCTTTTCGTAATGGATTAGAAATGCCACCACCATAGTTATTTATTAATGGAAATTTGAGAGCGCGTGATGATTGGATTGGTCATAAGGGTGCAGCGCCGTTGATGTTGAAATGACGTAACTTGTGGTCCATGAGAAGAGAGACCTCTTAAAGCCTCTCAAAAAGAGGTATTGTGAACTAGAGTGGCACAATGAATTGCTTGCTTTTTGAATCTCTGTTGATTGAGATCTCGCAATCATTTAACCTGTGAATGCAACAAGACTTGCAAAGGACTTTAAACTCGCCATCAATTGGGGGAATACAAATTTTGAAGTGAATCTGTCTTGTTTTGTGAAAACTGAGGTAGAAGTTTAACATTGGCTTTATGGACGGAAACCGGAAATAGAGCTGTCGTGAGAAAACTGCTAGATTTAGATTGAATTTGATCAAACCATAAGCAATTAAGTTTTAGAACCTTCTCGATTTTTTTTAAAATTTATTTCATTCGATTCCGTCGTAGAAAAATATTCCTTTACTCGCAAAGTTACTGCATGAGATTCATCGTAAGGACATGATGGGTATAATAGCAAAATTTGTAATAGACTTTCATATTTTATACCATATTGATCCTTATCCTTATTGAATAGGTAATTTTGTAAGACAATGATCTTGAAATGAGATAAATAATTATGTTGCAATGCCTTGCTATTTTGTTGATATAGCATTCAATTTTATCATAAATTTAAAATTAATTACAATGCACATAAATGCTGATATAAAAATATAAGCAACCTCTTTGAGCTTGCTCCGTTTCCATCTAGCACCATCATCTCATCAGGACCAGAGCAGTTGAGATGTGGTGACGTCATATGCTGAGGGTGCAGCTACAAATGCCGACTAAATCGATATGATATTCGCTGCTGCTCCTCACTGCAGCCTCCGCTGGAGCAAGTTCTGATTTCATCACCAACATGATTTATTTCTTGATACTCTTGTGTCATATTACACAATATATCTCATATTTTATTAAAATTTATTATAAAAACACATGTTTTAACACTATAGTAAAATATAAAAGTTAAATAAATATTATGATATAGTTTATTTGATTTTGTATTGATATTCAAATTATGTCACAAATTTAACACGCACGTCAATTTAAAATGTCGTGTCTCACGTCACTATATAATTTTTTACTATTAAATTTCCTATACTATTGATATATTTTTTCATTTTATCTTTGACAGCAATTAAAATTTGTTGACTTTTATATTTTTTGGGCATATTTCGTCCTGATATAATATTATATGGAGGTTGTAAAAAATTGACAGTTTATTGCAAGCATGCAGTATCATAATCTAACCCCTGTAGGGCCTGTTCATGCTGAATCTCATATCTGTTATATTGGAGTGTTGCGCTGAGGGTGAGATATACCCTAAAAATTAGGACTTAATCACGAACAAAAATGGTTGATATGCAAATTACTATCATGCTATCATGCTACAAGCTAGAAATAAGTAACAGGAATTATAGAAAAATTGTGCACAAGTTGTTGTGCATCCCATTTTAGTGGAATTACAATACGCTTTTAATTTACCGTGCATCGATATATATAGCTGCTATGTATCGACATCGCCCTTCCCCTTTTTTACATAGAGGGCTAATGAAGCCTGGCCGTGACACTCAAGTTCCGCACCGATGAGAAGATAATATCGTCACTTTCACGTACTTTCCAATTAAAAAACACAATGATAAGTAACAATTTGTACCATATTGTTGTGTGGTCTGCTGCCGAGATATTATCATTAATAAATACTAAATAGAAATTATTTTCTGCACACCGCAATATCACTGACCTTGTTTTCAACGTGATTAATTGCAAATAGCGTTGTCATTCCAAGCTGTAAATTACCTGACAATGCTAAAAAAAAAAAAAATAATAATAAAATAAAAACATTCGAATATTTAAGATTTTTACCCTCTTCATCATGGTATGAAATTAATGTCAAAAGCATACGACTTTTACATTTGACAGTTTTGACACCTATTTCGTACATCATGCTATAATCAATAATTTATGAATTTGCCACAAATAATCAGGATAAATCGTTTTCTTCAAATATCTCACTAAAAATTAACGACTGTATTGAAATGCAAGGGATGAGCGACCTTCCGTGATGGGGGTACAGTTTGTGACACGCACGCGACTCCCTGCGGTGTCATCGTCATTTTCCATCCCCCCCCCCCCCCTTCCCTTCCTAGTCGCTCACGATGGCACCAACACTCGAAAGGAAGACAAGGGTGCGTGCGTGATTCATTCGACCCCATTTCAATACGTGGCAGCTCAAGTAATTCAACTTTACAGTCAAGCTTCGAAGAAAATAATTAATGAACATTTATTGTACCTTTGTGTATTTTAATAATGTATCTCTTGAGGTTAAAGACCTTGAAAATGAAATGCTGCGCAATATACCTAGAAATTATTGATCGATATGATAAACACAGAAATAAATATTGAATAACACTATTTTGATTTTCTCACTTCGTTGTTTAAAATGAAGATGTTGTTTCAATATTTAGTAAAGTCATCATTATCTTGTTCATTAATTATTTTCTCAATAGAGTGAGGTCAGTGTCACCTTCAGAAAATGATCATCATGAAAAGGAAGTTGTAAATTAACCCTCCTACGTTGACAACAACGACAAAAAGTTTCTCCCCACCATATAGGGTGAATCTCGTCACATTGCGACGTGACATGCACGAGGTATAGCGTCAATAAACTACGCAGCTCTGGTCGCCGTTCTGTGTTAGGGCCCAGTTAGTTAGGCGCGTGGGCGCGGCAGCACGCACACCAACAGACCCATCCCGGTGCTCAAATCGATGTGTTCTCCCACGGCAATGTAGCAGGGCTCTAGCAGGTACGGTAGAACACTATAGAGTACTTATTGTCGAGAGACCTGCTGGAATATAATATAATTATATATATATATAGACTGAAAGTTAATTGAGTGACTCCATCTGGTAACAAAAACGAAAATCATCATGACACACTCATAAAATAAACTTGATTTTGAAGAGAGATATTATTATTACGTTGTAGGTTTTGTCTCTGTCATGGTGCAATTCCATCCAGAATAAAACTCTCAAGAACAGGTTATTTTTTATAGTCATTAAAATTTACATAATGCAATGTTTTGTTTAAAGAAGAATATGATATACGATCTTATACATTATTATTTCATCATACTGTAAATTTATTTGGATTCAGTTTTGGTTTTTAGACTTTTTTTAGTTATAATGTGCCTCGTATATAGATTTTCATGAGATGATTATGTTTACTACTTAGTATTTTCAAGTCCAAATTTGTAAGTGCCACGCCCTCTTTTCTTTTTGCACCTGTTAATTTACTTTTACCTGATGATACCTCAAGGACAATGAATATTACAAAGAAGACTTCAAAGCACTTCCTATTAATGTTACTTCAGAATAACTTAAATATTATTGCTAGAAAAAATCTTTAGAATGATGTAATACCTCCAAAATTCTCGCTATTTCTGTAGACAAATTTGAGAGATACTCTTGTATCACAATAATATTTATAACTCTAATCTTCTCAAGCATTATGATTGTCCTATAAATAAACAAAAGAATGTTCAAACGTCTCGTCAAATTCCTGAAGTAGCGAGTGCAGGAATTCACGATGGCTATGGTGTCAGTGCTACCTGTCGGTGGGTGCACCACCTTGGTCGCGGTGAAGCGCCAAGTGTGGAGGCGCCTGTTCCCTGGAGATAGAGAGGCTGTTGAATGATACCGTCAGTCAAACCGCAGTAGCAGCTTGCTGCGTAGTATAGATTTACTTGCCTGTTTCACCGGTCGAGACGGCGGCTGCAAATCTTGTTGAGTGCAGAATAGATAGAGATTATAATATCGTTTTATATACGTCGTCTTTCAAGAACTACACTGTCAAATATTATTATCATATACCTTTATTCTCAATGTGTATAATTCCTTAAAATTATAATATTATAGTATACAACAAATTGTAGTTGGGTATATAATTCAATTTATTGATATGCTGGTTGGTTGGTTGGTATTTTGGGGCAATTGACACATTTTAGTCATGTATGCCCCCAATTTATTGATGCATGCAAAATAAGACAAGTTTACTTTACGTTAAGATCTAATTTTGTTATAATTAATTGCTTTGATTTTGTTTTGTTCTCTAAACTCTAAACGTTTTTTATATTATACCATAATATGCCAGTCGCTTTGTATTAAATCTGGTGGTTAATCCATAATAATATTATTAGAAATTTTATCCAAATGACATTTTTCAGTTGCATCGGAAATAAGATAATAATAAGAAATAACAATGGGCATTCAAGATCTTAAAAGTATGAGGGTTAATGGACCTAATTTTTTTACTGTGTATATAACGCTGATGTTATCAGAGATTTGAAAGGCAAATGTCAAGGTCACAATAGCAGCTGAGACCCGCCTTTTAGCAGATAAGACGGGGTTGTGGGGTTGTATGTAAATGAAAAGGCCAGCGCCGCTTTTAGAAATTTCGTTCTCCATAAAAGGTCAAGTTTAAAAAGCCATGCATAAAGTATCTAGTAAAGTATCATTCCTCGCCTGATGTAAACATGGTTTTTGACACTTGCTGAAGGTCCCTTCCAGCTCCATGCAGCTTTACAGAATATGTCCATACATGCATATATATATATATATATAACTAGACAGTGTTCTCGATTAAATGGCATTCAATAAGTGCTATTTTTTTTTTCTGAGAGATTACTTTTTTTTACAACTTTGTGCAGCCAAGCTACTACTAAGGTAGCCGTCAGTGTCATTGCAGCTTGCGTTTTCCCTGTGGGATGTATTTTATGATATCTCGTCGGTAAAATTTCCTATAATTCACTGTATAAATGAAAAATTATAGATTTAGATAAAACTTTCATACCATTGTGCTTCAAATTAAGGGGGGGGAAATGAAAATTTGCTTCCTCAAAATTGTCAAACTGCAAATACCTCTTTGTCTATTGAAGCTAATATTATGGGGTACGTACCATGCAGCGTTACAAACTGTGATCGTCTCGAAGTGGTTTATCATTGTAATAAATTTGAAACCAATCTCGAAGGTCCATTCTTTTAATTATAACAGTAGCTATTTCCGGAGGTATTGTGTTCTCCTCAAGCAACGTCATTCAGAAGAGATGCAGACTGCAAGAAGGGGTGACCTCGCCGCATGAGTCTGCATGCGTCACGAGGTGGTTGCGCACGTGCTGGCGTCACCACTTGGTGAGATCGGGTGTCGAACCCCCGACCGTCGCGTGCCCAGCTACTGCTAACTTCACAGTCTTCTGTCATATGCAGGCTTCTCACCACCTGCCTATATCCGCCGCTCTGTAAATTTACCTAGTGTAAATATTGACATCTTTTACTGCACTGTCAACTCTTGTAACCCTATACTTTTTTTTACGTTTAGACTCGTCAGACGATTATGATTTCCTATAACATTACTGATTCAATTGGTAATATTTGGGACTTAATTTAATGACTTAATACACCTTTGACAAATTTAATATTACCATGCAAGGCACTGTACTGCATTATGCAGTCTCTGAAAGTCATGTAGGCTCCCCCAAAATTGCATATATCTGCATATATTTTTTCTTGCATGTATTATCTAATTTAGCAATGCAGGCAGGAGTAACTTCTTAAGCTATCATGAGGAACTCGGCGAGACTTATTTGCTATAGCTATGATATTATAAGCAAATATATTCAGATTTATAATTCTGGCTAACAATAAGTTAAGCAGCAAGCAGCCATACAAATCTTAAAAGTTCACTACGTTTTCATATTGTAGACTTGAAAACAATGCTTGAACAAAGCAAAGTCTTTACTGGGCATTTTAATACAAATAAGCAAAGTCATTACTGGGCATTTTAATATACAAAAATTAGTATTTTCTAGTCGATGGTAGGCAATATATAACAATAAAATTCACTGACCTGTGTTGATTTTAAATAATACGAAACGGAGAGCAATCGTATCAAAATAAATTGTTCAATGAATTTGTGTCGATCATCAACAAAGAACTATGACGGAAGTATCTACGCGGGTCGTCAAATGATATTTCAAAAGAGATATGAATCTTTTTTGTTGTTGACCATTCGATATAATTTTCGGCGGTGAAACTCAATTCCTGGTGATAACTTCTATATTAAGGGTAAGGTAACGCCACCAATGTTAAAAAAAATCCCTCTCACAAAAATTCTGAAAAAAATTTAAAATGTTCTCCTCTACACCCCCTATCAGTAGCTAAAATATCAGGTATACAAATACGATCTAGTTTTTGAGTTATGAATTTTTAAAGTTGACTAATTTAACATGGGAGTTTCATTTCTCCATGTTAAAGTAGTCAACTTAAAAAATTTATAACTCAAAAACTAGATCGTATTTGTGTACCTGATATTTTAGGTACTGATAGGGGGTATAGAGGAGAACATTTTAAATTTTTTTCAGAATTTTTGTGAGAGGGATTTTTTTTAACATTGGTGGCGTTACCTTACCCTTAACCTGTCACAACAGCAGCGTGTTTTATCTGACATTTTTATTAACATCCATTCAAGTGCATGATTTCGTCCTAACGGAAAAAAAAAGTTATGGATGAATCCAACAATATTAATTTTTTTAAAAAATATCATGATATTTATTTACTATGATACAGGTAAGGAACAAGAACAATCTTCTGCATGTGTTACTCATCAGCTGCAATGTGTTTTCTCTCTAATATAAAATAATTTAGGTCTTGTTTATTTATAAATTAATATCATAAAAGGAAGTTTGTTCAACTCATTATCTAAGGCTCTGTAATTATTTTTAAAGTTTAAAGCAACTATAGGCACCTGAAGCAGTGGTAGACGCATCCGATTTGTAATTGGAAAGTCGTAAGTTCGATTACATGCATGCCAGGTACCGCCAGATTTTTCCGCATGCATCTAGTAGGTGGTTGATGACTACCAACCATCCTGACAAAAATTTACGTATGGTTCCCAGAGTCACAACTATGGCAAATGTTTTGTAAAAGTATGGATTACTATAGACTATAGAGGCTTCAAGTGTTTCCCGGCGGGAAAATTTTCTATAAGCCACCATGTTAGAAAATTTGAATTTTTCTCCGCAAATATTACAGCTATTAATTTGAAACCAAAGACCAAACTCGAGTTCGGTCTTTGTTTGAAACCATCTCCCACTTCCCCATTTAGGGGGTCTTTTAATAATGAATCAAGAACTCATTTTCCTCTAAAAAAAAAAAAAAGCAGTTTTGAGTTTTTTTTACATATAGGTTTGGATAGGACGGTGGGAACACCGTAAAATCAGCTGACTTGAAGTCTCCATTAGAATGAATTCCCCGGTTCGGATCGCACGAAATCCTAAAGAAATTTTAAGTTGAGTCGAAGTTAAATTCAGTAACTTATGACCATGCGGTACGCCACAATAGTGTTCGGTTAATAAAGTACTTTATTTAGAGAGTAAATAAGTTGCGAACTCGTAGCTGGTGTGCAGTCAATTTATTGTGTTTATAGCTTAGATAACGGATCATGCGGCAGAGAGATAAGACTTGAGCGCGTGGCGGATGATGAAGAGATATCATACAGTCACGCACGGCGCCTAAACGTGGCGCCTACGTGTTCGCACGCAAGCTGCAATTCTCTTGGTGCTAAATATAGGCCAGTGTGCGCCGTAGCACCAGGGGGGCCTACTGTTTCTTATTGCTAATGTTCTGGCACGTCTATCTAGATTGTATGCTATCATAATATATATTATAAGAAAAGAAACTGCATGTAGTATTTCATAACAAAAGTATAATCTGCTTATTTTCTCTACTTGAAGTGTATGTTATATGAATCCTTTTTTTAATAAATACTAATTTAGTATAGGTATAAAAAGAACAATTTTCCAAAGAAGTTTTCTTACACATTATAAGTTACACACATGATTAATATAATTACACCACAGTTGTATTGCACATCAGTGCATGTATTACATCAATTATTGTTACACTTTGCAAATTGTTTTATAATATATGGTGTAAAGTCAATAGCAGATAAAATGAACTACATAGATAAACCTATTACTTTTTTTATCACTTATCCACAAATTGTAACGTTATAAGCTATTAGCAGGGATTATAGATTGATGCTCATTTCAGACTTCTGCATGAACTTATCCTATGTAGAAATTAATAAAAATATTTGGATAACAATTCATTTTCTATTATTCATAGTAATAAATTCATGTATTTATTTTGGGGAAATTGTACATTATACACCTGCAAGTTTTAAAGTACCTTGTTTTTAAATGCATTGGAAGGTAATGTCAGCAAATTATATTGCAACAAACCAGTACTGCAGAGCTTTCTACTACCCTGTAGTGCTGTAACTATATAACAAAGTAGCTTCATTATCACGCTCCATGTAAATAACATTTGCTCCAATGTGATAGCGCTGTATCAAACGATAAAGCATTTTCACTGTGGTTACTGCATTAATTAGATTAATGTTTTTTTTTAATTAAAATTTTTGTTTAATCAAATCCATATAATATGTTTCTACTTAGTACTTGTTAAATAGTATGTGTCATATTGTGGTCAAATTAAATAGAACGGAAATCTGACCTTTCAAAAAACTGTCACAGAATATTAAAATTTATACTAATAATAATTTACAAAATCTGATACGATTTAATAATTAATATATTTGTACATGTATATTTTAACAAAATACAATATATATTTATTTATTGTTTCCAAGTTAAGCTTTTAAAGCCATATAAGAGTATAATCATGAAAACTGTTGGATAAGAAGATTAACAAAACTGGGTGAACTATATCATATATTGTACAAAATTATATGGAAGTGATAAAGATGTGTGTAATCCTGTACTCGCTCTTGTATATTTTCTCGTGTTAAAAAGTAAGGCAATAGGAAATATTCCATATCTATAACACAATAATATAACATCTATAATGCTGATGTCAAACACGAAGTTTGTCACAAATATGTTTTTTTAGTCTATCTTCCTTCAATTTAAGTCGAATTTTAATTTGCTAGTTTAAAATTCAATCAATATTCTATAAAGTATGATGAATAAGTTGTTTCATTGTTGGAAATTTGCATACAGGACCTGATGTAACCGTACTTCCGTACATGACTTCATACAAAAAAAAAAAAAAAAAAAAAAAAAGTATTGTATACTGGTACAAAAAGTTAGTAAAAAGAGTAAAGTGTCATGCCTTTTTTGACCATCAACTGTAAGTGGGCGGGGTATTTTTCATGTTTATTATCTGTGTCTGTACAATAAGATGTGACTCATGTGCATCATGGATTATTACTATTTGTCTTGTTACTGCTGCGTACGTAGGCTTTTACTATAGTACGGCTTCTTGCTCGTCGTCGTAAATAAACAAAGAAATATAACACACGTAAAAGAAAATAATAAAAGAGAAGAAGATCGTAAAATGTTTCATATTTCCTTGTGATCTTTTATAATATCGAATGACGAAATACACTGTCATTATACATACTATATAGTGTCAGTCAATATGTGAGGTCAGTACACCTTATATTTTTATCATATGTTTTTGTATACTTAGTGAATGATCGTTCAGTTGCAATCTGACAAAAATATCGTATAAATCTTTTCATGATATTTAAACAAAAATGAAAATTTCCAGCTTAAAGTAATTATCCCTAAAATGTATAATCTTATTTCTCTGTGAATTCTTCCTGCTTAATATATACAACAGTATTTATACTATTATAAATAATTATTTATAAATTTATTTAATAATTTATGAATTAATTACATTTTCATCTTGAAATCATTCTCGTACAGAGGTAAGTAAATTTATACAAATAATAAATCCAGTAAAAAGCGTATATTTATATACTGTATAATAATTTTATAACTATAATAATATTAAATGAATCCGTATTTCGGTAATCAGTGTAGTGTATTTGCGCTTCATTAGTTTAATAATTTAATTTATTTTAAGTTATTTAAATATATTTTCAAAACCACTTTATTGACAAATTTGCATGGTATTCAATTTAGTCTTAAACTTAATCTTATTGAAAAGTTATATAGTAATAATATTTTCTTCTCTCTTGAAATTTTCTTTCACATCAGACTTTATGAAATATTCTGTTATATAACGACAATACAAAAGCCTTTTCAAGCTGAGGTACTGCTATGCAAAACATGGCCTGACGGAAATTGAAATTCATTAGACACAACTCTCACGTAGAGGAAGGAAGAATTTTGTATACGCGTCTTGCCTGCTAGCTGCCAAAGTTGTTATTGCAGCAAAAGACTATTTTTTTTCCATGCAGCCTCCACTCGGCGTCCGTCGTGTCGCAGGAATAAATCGCAGTAGAGACCAACAAACTTTATTGATTTTGCACCCTCGCTTGCTCGCGGCGGAACTTTTTACTTTCTAAATGGCAGGAATACTGCAGCACACTTTTTTTTATCTTTTATCATTTAAAAACAATGTACTTAACTTTTTAAATTAAAAATTTTAATTCTATGAAAATCTAATTAAAATTCCACATATTTTTCTCACATAAAAACTTAGTTGTTTTAAGCCCAAAAACTGTCAATGGAAAAATGTCTGAAAATTGTCTTTTAATTCAATTTTGTAACTTATATAACAAAGTTCAAAAGAGCCATTTTATAGGATTGATCTTCAATTTGGATTTGGAGAAAGAACATGGAATTTTGTGCTACCAAAAATTTGGAACGAAATACCGTTAAATATTAGATCAATTGACGAAAAAATGTTATTGAAAAAAGTGCTGAGAAAGCATATATTAAATAATTTGCGTTAATGTGAGCTGTAATACCATTCTATTAATTGTATTCGTGCTTCTGTTTAAGTTGAAGGGTTTAAATTTGTTCGTGCTTATTTTTGTTTGTTTTGTTTTTATCTTTTGTTAATGTTATTAATGTATTGTTTTGTATTGTTATTTTTAATAAATATAGGTAATTTTGTTTAAGCTTACTATACGTGTTGAATAATTGTATGTAACTCAGTTAAATTCCAACCGATAGGGCTTCATTTAGGGCCTTGGTTGGACTGTATTTGTACACAATTTAATAATAAAAAACTTTAAAAAAAAACTTTGATGTGTTATTGTTTATAAAACGTTAAACGAGGTTTCTGATCCCAGTTTTGGCCGACTGAGATAAACTTGGAGAAACTTCCATCATGAGCAGAATATGATGAAATTCTTGGTTTGTTATTTTTATGATGTTTTTAAAACACACTTGGGCCATGAAGTAGCCACATCGTAGACAGCACAATGAACACAAGGCTTTATGTTACAGAAAAATCTATAAACACTATATAAAATTGTGTTGATTTTGATTAAAATGAGATTTTCTTAAAATTCTATCGAATTGAAAAACAGATTAAATCAAACTTTATTATTATACTCATTCTGTAACATTATATATTAATATTTTCTAGAAACTTTTAGTTTTTATATCACTCTTGGTAAGTATATTGTTATCAAGATTTTAAAAGTGTTATCAATGTAGGACAAATGTTAGAAACCTTATTATTTTTTTATATATATAATATATATATTATATTTGTGTTCACATACTGTAGAACCGGCTTTGCACTACACAATTTTCGCTTTCGTCGCCCATACTGCATTATCAAAACCATAATAATGATGTCAAAACTAGCTGCATGTATCAAGATAAATATGAAAGCTAAAGTATAAATTATACTTTGTACTACCAGATGCAAAAACAGATGGTATACTTTCTTGTAATAGTTATTTTCTTAAACGTTGAAAAGTAACCTTTATAGCAATGCCAATTATCTGCTTTTGCATCTCATTGCCTCAATTATGAAATTTCAAATAAGTTGTCACAGAAAGCAAAACGTATTTGTTACAAATTTTATTTTATTATTTCATTGCTTACTAATTTTTGTCTTGGTTTCAGTTTTTATTTACCATTAAGTTCATTTCTTAACTCATATCAGGACTTTCTTATTCGAAATTTGTTGGAAATTATTTTTTTAAATGCATGTATAAATATTACATTTAAATGGATCGATAATTTAATACAGTTCACTGATATTGTGCACCTCTGCAGATTATGCTCACTGATGCACATAACATGCATGTAACTATATAGAAGCCATGTACTTCCTATTACCGTTGTTAGTTTAGAAAATGCATGTTGTCGTGTGTCACGCTCACTATCGAGGCTACGAACGGTGCAGTTTAATTCTTCTCACATTAGGCTCGCTCGAGTGCAGCGGTGGTGGCAATTTGCACCGCGTGACGTCACTGGCTCACGTGTGAGTCACGCTCGTCTACTTCTTATCTGCTAGCCTATAGCTGAGTCACGTGTGTGCTCTATAGCAGCACATCTTATTTATCATTGCGTGATCTGATTCAATGAGCGACCTCACACACCGTGTGTAGGAATTTAATTCATGAGCATGTATACATGTGAGACACCGCTGGACGTATAAACATCAGACATTTGCGATAAAGGCTATTTTCAATTTTAAAGATAAGAAAAATAGCTCTTATCAGAAAATAACAAAATGAAACTATTTTTTTCAGCTTATTTTCATGCCAATTTAAATTCAAATACAATTAAAGGATAATTGTTATCTTTAAAATATTATTAATGTTGAATCATTAATTAAATTATTATCATTATAAGAAAAGAGTGAAAATAACAATTAAATTGAAATTTATTGGTGTATTGACTTCGGGTCTGCGGACCAAGCAGTCATTGCCCGTAATATGAAAATAACAATATCCAACATAGCAGCAATGTATATATTACCGGTATAACAAAATGAGTATAATATATGTAACCTTATACTGATAAATATACTTTATTACCAAATTTTAAACATTTTAATGCATAATTAAATATTGTATCCAAATGAGCAAATAAAGCCTAGACTATCGCAAAATAACCTCGTCCTTCTTGGATCGAAGCAAGTAGATACTATTAATTAAATATTTTTAAATATATAATTTTTTTCTTTTGCCATGCAATGCTAATAAGATTGAAACATGCATCATATTTTATGGCCGTAAGTTGCAGCCACCTATCCGAGAATAATCTGAGGATTATCCGTGGATTATTTACTAATTAACATTAAAATTCTCGGATAATTGTCGGATTTTTCTAAGATAGGTTGGCTGCAACTTACGGCCATTGTGTATTGCGTATTATTAATTATTAATTTTCAACATTTCAGGTATATTCATGGTGTCTATTTTTTTTTTTAAGTTTTAGTTCTGATCTGAACAAAATAATAGACACAATTTTATATTTACTAAAACGTTTAACTTGTTATATCCTTGTCAAGCATCAAGGAGTGAATACTAACATTGATGGTTGCGTGCTACGAATTTATCCATTATTAGTTACATGGTTATAAAACTTTAGGTAGACAGGAAATGTTTACCTTTGTAAAATAAAAAAGTTTCTCAATAATAATATCATAACGACGTAATAATAATAGATGAATATTAATATGAATATGTTTATATTCAGAAATGGTATAACATGTTCCATGTACAAAACCATCTAGTATAGATATTGCATTGTATATTATATGGAAAACCATTTGTGTTATAGGGTGAGGCACCGTAGTTAACAATTCTTATACTTATAAGGCTCATATTACTATTATTATATTATGTAATATTACCTTAACTATAAAAACTAATATGCATGAGTACACAACAACATGTATGGCATGCAGACATATTCATATCCCAGGTATAGACTGGATTAAAAGGAAAGGGAGACCTCTCATTTTTTTTATATAAGAACATTATAATCGAGCGACAATTTTTTTTTATATACGTCTGAGATGACAAAAGCTTTTGATATAAAAAAAAAAGACGTCCGTGGTTCCTTCTTCTTCAGATCCAGTGTCAAAGCTTAGCAACAATGTGGGTCATACAATCTTCTATCATACCACACTTTTTTCAACTTTGTTATTTTATATAGACGAGAAGGTCTGATAAATATTATATTATATATAAAAAAATGTACAGTACTGGATAAAAGTCACGAAGGTTATATATATATATATATATATATATATATATATATATATATATATATATATATATATAATATATATAGTCTGTAGTTTGTATGTACCAAGAAAATTAACTTTTGACACCAAAACTTTTTGGTTTGCTATAAAAAGGTACTTTTATAAACAAAAGTGTCTCATACAATGTTGTTAGTTTTTCAAAGTCTGTGTCACTGGTATCAATAAAGACAAAGAAGTTATGTTATGATTTATGATATTGAACCTTGTAGAATTTTGTCAGTGTGTATCATATAAAATTTCCTAGTATCCACCTTTACGTCATTGGTCAAAGTTGTCACAAAAATAAACTTTGATGATACCTTGAACAAACTTATCGTGAGAAATCTATATTAAGTCTATAATCTAAATCTATATATAATTTGAGTATTATATAAGAACTTTACTATAACCTATTGCGAAGACGTTTTCTTCAGTTGGAATCATGTACAACATAATTAGCAATTAAGAAAATGAAGAGCTACGAAGCTATATATAGGATGTATTATAGTTTACATGCAGCAGTTTCATTGGGATCGTAGAGACTTTTGTCTGCTATTACCGGTATAAATGTAGTCTGAATGTTTTATAAATGTATTTCTTGTAATGCACTATATTGCAAGTATAGAGGGAAAATAATTACGCACTTAGTGAATTTACGTTTCCTACACACAACGACCGTGTGCTATTCGCGAACGCAACCAAATTCAGCCCTCTAGCGGCCAAAAGTGTGAACTACTAGAATGCGGCTAGCTGTTCATAACAGTATAGGAACAACATATCGTTCCTGAGTTAATTTACGTGATTATATAATATTATCCACTTGCAAATTTTTAATTATCATAATAAAGTTAAATATTAGTCTTAATAAATAAAATAACAGATAAATGTGACCATACACCGTGTCATTTGCTTTAAATAGAGTCTTGCGCGCGGCGCGTGGTATATATGCATAATATGTATATGTCGATCCATATGATATTAAATTATTGTTAATTTTTCTTACTGATTGGGATAAAATTATGAAATTAATTTTCAAGGTGTAATCGACCCTCCTAAAAACTCGGAAATAATTTTAGATTTTCTCCCCGACACACCCCTGAGGGTGGAGAACTACCCCGAAAAACAATTTTCCTTAAAAATTGTGCTAAAATTACGAAATTAATTTTCAAGGGGTAATCGACCTTCCTGAACTCGGAAATAATTTTAGATTCTCTCCCCGACGCACCCCTGAGGGTGGAGAACTACCCCCAAAAACAATCTTCCTTAGAAATTGTGCTAAAATAATGAAATTAATTTTCAAGGGGCAATCGACCCTACTGAACTCGGAAATAATTTTAGATTCTCTCCCCGACACACCCCTGAGGGTGGAGAACTACCCCGAAAATCAATTTTCCTTGAAAATTGTGCTAAAATTATGAAATTAATTTTCAAGGGGTAATCGACCCTACTGAAGTCGGAAATAATTTTAGATTTTCTCCCCGACGTACATCTGAGGGTGGAAACCTACCCCTACAATCCATTTTCCTTAAAAATTGTACTAAAATAAAAAAATTAAATTTTCAAGTGTTTATTAACCCCTAGCTGAAACTCGGAAATAAATTTAGACTTTTTCCCCGACGCAACCCTGAGGGTCAACGGCTACCCACCATATCCTTCTTTCTTAATAATTGAGTTGAAATTGTGAATTAAATTTTTATTCGGGATTTATCGAAATTTTTCAGAGAAAAAGTATCCCATACTCACTTCTTCACTTGCAGTATGATGATGGTTTCACTCAATGTGTTCAGCACCGTTAATTGGCGTGATGGCACATGTTGGTCCGCTCAACGAGGCTATGTGTGTAGGTGCATGGCCTCTAACATCTGAGTTGTGACCAATTCCATGCAACGTCTTATCTCCACTTTCTGTTCGTCAATTGGTCTCAAATCTCTTCTTGTAAACCTTTTGCTTCAGAAAGAGATTTGAGACCATTGACGAGCTGAAAGTGATAGACGTTATGTGGAATTGATGGTCACACCTCAGTTGTTAATTAAAGTCACACATAGCCTCATTGTGCAGAGTGCAGACCCCAACATGAGCCTTCACGCCATGTAATTATTATAACGGTGGACATCCATCATCATACTGCAAGTAAAGAGGCGAGTCTGATATTTTTTTTTTCTATGAAAAATTACGATAAATCCCGAAAAAAATTTAATTCACAATTTCAACTCGATTATTAAGAAAGAAGGATATGGTGGGTAGCCGTTTACCCTCAGGGTTGCGTCGGAGAGAAAATCTAAAATTATTTCCGACTTCAGTAGGGTCGATTACCCCTTGAAAATTAATTTCATAATTTTAACACAATTTTTAAGGAAAGTGGATTTTAGGGGTAGGTCTCCACCCTCAGGGGTGCGTCAGGGAGAAAATTTAAAATTATTTCCGACTTCAGTAGGGTCGATTACCCCTTGAAAATAAATTTCATAATTTTAGCACAATTTTTAAGGAAAGTGGATTTTAGGGGTAGTTCTCCACCCTCAGAAGTGCGTCGGGGAGAAAATTTAAAATTATTTCCGAGTTCAGGAGGGTCAATTACTACTTGAAATTTAATTTCATAATTTTAGCACAATTTTTAAGGAAAGTGGATTTTAGGGGTAGGTTTCCACCCTCAGGGGTGCGTCAGGGAGAAAATATAATATTTTTTTCCAATTTAGGAAGGTCGATTACCTCTTGAAAATTAATTTCATAATTTTAGCACAATTTTTAAGGAAAGTGGATTTTAGGGGTAGTTCTCCACCCTCAGGGGTGCGTCGGGGAGAAAATCTAAAATCATTTCCTAGTTTAGGAGGTTCGATTACCCCTTGAAAATTAATTTCATAATTTTAGCACAATTTTTAAGGAAAATGGGTTTTAGGGGTAGTTATCTAACACTCAAGGGTGCGTCGGGGAGAAAATCTAAAATTATTTCTTAGTTCAGGAGGGTTAATAAACCCTTGAAAATTAAGTTTTAAAATTTTAGCTCGTTTATTAAAAAAAGTGGAAAATACTAATAGCTAGGTCTGAATAACGGGGTACGGCCGGGTAGCACTCCAGGGGTGTGCGTGGTATAGGTGGTGCCACGGGGGTGTGGTAATGAATCTGTATTAATTAATTATTTCAGAGGTGTAAATTAATTACCTATTGTACGAAATTTTCTCCATAAAATTCTTATAAATCTTCAAATTGTTACATCTCGGTCATATTCATATTGGAAAAACTTTTCGTATTTCCTATGGGTGAAAAAAAACACCCCTGAAAAGGCTGAAAGGGGTGCGATTGGCTCCAATAATATTGTAAAGCCCCTGAATTTAATTTGACAGCTGGTGCGTCAAATTTTACGTTTGTATGTAAGCTTCTAATCGCACATTATCAAATTATTAACCTGCTTTTCATACTCCATATTTCTTTCGAGCCGCATTACGTCCGCCATTTTGTGACGTCATCACTCTGCAGACAGCGCCGCCATCGGTCATTTCGTTCGAGAATAGCCAGTATACAATAAAATTCTTGGATACACCCGCTTGTAGCCAAATCCTCCCCAAACAGTTACTGTCGAGAACTTTTTATGATTTATGTTTTTTTTTTCCGTCGGTCTCTATACGGAATGTCTTTTATAGTAAAAAAAGAATAATTTATTATTAATTATTAATATTTTTGTTGAAAAGAAGAGCATTATTGAGAAAACTATTCTAAAAAATTCAATGAAAACGCATAATTAAAAAAAATGCATCAAACATGAGGGATTTTTATATGGAGTCTAGTTGAGTAGCTCAGTAGCTATATTATAGCATGAGCAGAGCACATTTTGTGTTTTATGTGTTTTGAATGGACAAAGGGTGGTTGTTACTAGTAGTACTTGCAGGCTACCACGCGGTAGCAAGCAAGCCCAGTGTGATGGTATATACCAGTGTCAAGTGCCCTGCTGCCACCCCGTCTATCCCTATATCTACTTTAGCGCCCACGGCATTCGTGAATCGATCCACTCGATGCACGAGAAAGCCGCAACACCAGCACCCTCTAGCGATCCCAAGGAGAACCACACTCACACTGAGGAAAAAAATAAAGCTTCAAATTACTTTGGTATATAATCAAAGCAATTATTTTTAAAATGCAACCGTCTTCTACATAAAATTTTAAAGTTTTGCTGCTTTTTCGCTGCTTAGGTCGGTGAAAGGTTAAACTTATAAAGTTTTAAAACATTAAAGAAATTTTAATGCAACAAGTACATAATGCTTTAAGACTCAACTCTGTTATTAGTTAGTTATAAAATACATAATCTGGAGACTTAAGTTAAATAATTTAAATTCAATAAATGTAAGTATATAATAAAGTATCGACCTAAATGATACTACTATATGTAATAATTTTGTATTTAACATTATATGTGTTGCTCTTGTTTGTTTTTTAACTTACAACGCTCGATGTATAGCATTTTACAGT
This sequence comes from Siphlonurus alternatus, assembly GCA_949825025.1. Classification (NCBI taxonomy): domain Eukaryota; kingdom Metazoa; phylum Arthropoda; class Insecta; order Ephemeroptera; family Siphlonuridae; genus Siphlonurus; species Siphlonurus alternatus. Next base: position 31,039,942 of record OX463780.1, on the reverse strand, counting down.
TTGAACTTTTAAACAGTTTCTTACTCTCTTTGCTTCATAGCTTTTAACATTAAAAAACATTAGAATCAAATAAGTAAAAGTTACTTCATAACGCCATAAAATATCAAGTCGTATAATGCTTAAAAAGTTAAAGAGTGCAGCATAATATTTAAAGTTACGGAATTCTTACTTACAAAGCGCATGCGCACCACATGCGTACAGCGATGACAGTTGGTCAGTCGTTCATCTATCTTTGCTTGCCGTGTTTGCGGCCATTTATATTCGACAAGTTATCTTCAAACATCGAAGTCATCTTTAGTACTATCTTTTTGAACTAAAGATTTTTAGTTTAATACATTAATTATTTATCTGTTGTGTCATAAAGTTTAGTGATTTATGTCATATTTTCATTAAAATAATGTGTTTGAAAGTTCAATTTTTTTTTTACCGAAGACAGCATGGCATCCAACTCCCGGAGGGGATCATCTGATGATAAAACTGTAAGTATGCTAACATCGGAATCAAACCCTTTTTAAAAGTTTTGTTTTATAGTTGTTAAGTATTATTTTTGTTTTAATTTCCACGTTACTACAATTGCCACTACATACTACATATGTGGGCAAACCCAACTTCGGCCCAATGGGCAACTTTGCAAATCTGATCGGTGATTCTGTTCGCATGGGCAAAAATAAAATCCGGGAAGGGTGACCCCCCCCCCAAAAATATTTTTTTTTCACTATCTTGATTGTGGACGACGAAGGGACGGTGAAGTGAAAAAAAATACCCCCCTCCCCTCCCGGGTCATGGGCAAAGTCAACTGCGGTCCTATGGACATATCTGCAAATCTGATTAGAGATTATTGTTCCGTGGGCAAAAAAAAAAATTTTGGGGTGGGGGAAAATTTTTCCCACCCCTCCCAATTTTTTTTTTTACCATCTCGATTCAGGACGACAATCTTTTGGCGAAGTGAAAAAAAATACCCCCCCCCCTCCCGGGTCATTGGCAAAGTCAACTTCGGTCCTATGGGCATATCTGTAAATCTGATTAGAGATTATTGTTCCGTGGGCAAAAAAAAAAAAAAAAAAAAAAATTGGGGTGGGGGGGAATTTTTCCCACCCCTCCTCAAAATTTTTTTTTTTTACTATCTCGATTCAGGACGACAAACTTTTGGTAAAGTGAAAAAAAAATACCCCCCCCCCTCCCTGGTCATGAGCAAAGTCAACTTCGGTCCTATGGACAAATCTGCAAATCTGATTAGTGATTAATGTTACATGGGCAAAAAAAAAAAAAAGTTTGGGGCGTGGGGAAATTTCCATGAAAATATTATGTGAAATTATTGAATATTATTTAAATTTTTCAAATAATTTTATTCACTGAAAATTAAAATGTGCCTTTTTTTTTATTCGTCATAGCAAAAGTTTTATATACAGGAAAACTTTTAAACAACGGCATTAAAAAAATATTTGTGAAGCAGCAACGTATTTCCATAATTTTTTCACGCCCCATATTTTTAATAGGAATGAAATTGCTATGACAATGTTTTAAAGCATGATTTTAATGTTACTTTCAGGTTCCAGGAAACCTGTGCACTGAGCTGCAGCGTCTGCAGAATAGAAGTTCCGTGTAGATAATGTTTTCATAGTTATTAAATTGTAATTTCAACACATCATGCAACATCATATAATACGCTGCTCTGATGTTATGTTAAATAAGCAAGGTTTATTATGTATGCTATTTCTATATGTCCATTTATTTCAATAAATTGTATATTGTAATCATATTCATTTTTTTCATTGATTAAGATATGATGTAGTTATTATTTTTATGTCTTTATTTATATTTACTATTTTTAATATAACGATTCCAAATCTGTTGTAACTGTGACTTTTTTTGTAGCAATGTGGAGTTGGATCAATTTATATATTGACACAAAGCAAAAGCATTGAAGTTTACTTGAAACAGTACTTTAATGCTTTTACTTCATGTTGGTCGATGAATGAATCCAACTGAACAATATATTCATTTATGATTTAAGTTGCTACACATTTGCCATGAAAATAGTAAATATTTAACATGTTAAGTTATTGCATGCATTGAAAGCAAAAAGATTAACAGGTAGCTTTCTATTGCTTAAGTAGATAAAATAATATAGTTTACTCTATAATAAGTAATGTAGATATTTCTTGAAAAATAATGGTTTGAGACATTGAATCTTACCCATTAAGAACTTAAAAATAAAAAGTACATTCAATAAAAAGTAAAGTAGTATTCTACTTTTAAAGTAATGTTGTTATTACGCTTAAAAACCTAAAGAGTTTACAGCTTAACAAAGTAGCACTTGTGACATAAAGCCATAGAGAGCCCGCTGCTTACAATTTTAAGGAGTTACTACTTAGAATTTTATATTTAAAACAGTGACATTCTAGGCATTGCAGCTCATACAATACTACACCGAAGTCGCTAGCATTTTATCTTCTGACTCTTTACTTTCTTATATATTATACAAGGTACATTTCAATGTACTTGAGTACTTAACTTTTAAAAGAATTTGGGGCTGGCATAGATCCACCAGTGTTAAACTTTTGATTTCAAAAGTTACTCTTTAACTATTTTTCTCAGTGCACTCACTTGTCCCCGCCACGGTATAACAAAACCCCTACATTAATTATTTACCACCCTTAATTATGCAAATGAATTTAAAAAAAAAAATGTTGAAAATGTATACATTGTATACAATAATTTAAAAGTATATGCTCACCATTTTTATATGAACGATCAATAGTAACGTGCCCTGCTGTGCTTCATAATGTGTGAAATGCAATATTACATGTGCAAAATAGATTTTTAAACAATTTTAAGTTTTCATTAAACTAAATATTTACTCTTCCTCTCATATATATATTTTTGTTCGTTATAGTTTTCTTTTCACACGCGTTTTTCCCCCTGCGTGCTGGTAATTTTTTAATCTTTCATTAATTAAACACAAGTTGGTAATACATTCAGATTGGAGTTTTTTTTTATATAACTTCACTGACTAAAACTTTTAATATTATTAAAAAAATTCATTTCAATATCGATTTCAAATGTTGATTGTGTAGAGTTACTCGTATATTTTTAATTATAATAGAAATAATAGAAAACAAAGAAGAAATTTTTACAAAACAGAAAACATTGGATTTTTGTTTCATAAGCTTTTATATTGAAATTTTATATGAAATTGAAAACAAAATTGCTTTTCAAATATAATTTAAAATTATTATTATAAAACTGATACGAACATATTATATAAGTCTCATGTTTTCTATCCCGTTCTCTCTATATTGCTTGTTTATTTGCATAACAATTGAAGGTTGACTTTTTTAACTTTGATATTGTCTGGGATGTTATTGCTCGCTTGTCTGTACTTGATATCGAATATATTGAAACGTTTCCATGGAAACAGGTTCCAACTATTGGTGACACATGCTCCAGTTGTCTTTATATTGAATGTTGGATATTAAATTGGGTATGTTATTATGACGAAGAGAAAATATATGGAAATTTAAAGTTGAGAACTGATTCCAATGATTCGAGTGTGGTGAAAAGTGAAATAAATTATACTTCCTTGTTGTATGGCGGAACTTATTATTTGTACCGATGTATAAAAGTTTCAAAATTGAAATATCCAAAATATTATTAAGGACAATTAACATGACCAAATTGCATTATTGCAGTATTCTGATGTTTAAAAAAAATAAAATGTCAGTTTTGGAAACATTTTAGAAACGTTATATACAGCTAGTTATATCTTAAAATAAAAGCAGCGTTTGAAGGAAAGGGGGAGGGGAACTGTTATCATGGGTTGCAATAAACTATATGGAAAAAAGTAAAAACTGGAAAAAATGTATATTATTTGTATACAAGTAATGCAAGCGTGTGTAACTTTAAAATAAACATTAGAGAAATTTAATTCTAGGTAATGAAGTCTCAAATCAATTTTAATGTAATTGTTGCTTAACCATCCATATACGTAATTGGATGTGGTTACTGGTTATACAATTATTTTTGAATATATTTATACACTTTTTAAGTCATCTTTTGACCCATATATCTTCTCATATCAGTTTTCTTAGAAGTTGTTAGATCATTCATAAAAATGAATGTAGTTGTTCGCCAATTAAGTGGGATGTTTTCCCAACTGTCTCTTTGTGTCATATATTATACAAACTAGGAACGTTGTTCAAGGACTTTTCTTTATTGTCGTGTGCAATGGAGAAAACGTTTGTGTGAAGTCAAACTTCTCGTTAGAAACTAATAATTGGCAGCGTTACAGCGTTACCTATAGAAATTGAAATTGAATTTTTTGTTATTATAAAGTAACTGTCACATGCTGAACATAGATTTTAATTAGCGTATTTCTTGTAATATATTTTCTATATAAAGTTTTCATATCAAAGAAAATAAACCTCACTGTGTTTGCATATTTATATTATATTAGCCCAATATTGTTGAACAATACGTTTTACCATGCCAGCTATTTATTTACTTCGAACGAAAGATGCAATCGCTTTTCGGTTAAAAATATCAAATCTTAATTTGAGTATATATGATTGTATTTAAGCTATAACTCTAGATGATAAACCAGATGAACAATGAAAATTCTAAAATGCCTTCAATATTATTCGTTTGCTTCTCCTTATTTAATTTATAAATGAAGACTTAAAAGTTACTTAAAGGAAAAATTCTGAAACTGGAGTGACAAGCTTTTCTTGAAATTATATTTAATTTTATAAACATCACTTGCTATTTTTAATTAACGTTTCAATTCTATGCAGACTTTATATCTTTCACGATATAGCTTTTGAGCCTTGTTTTCAATTAGTGCTAACATAAAGAAGCACAGGCTGTTTTCCTCTTCTTGTCTCTTACAAGTGTTAGTAGCGAGAAATCGCAACACCCAACTCATTATTATTCCTTTAAAAAGTTTTAATTGGAGACGATGCTGCCGTGGAATTGATTAAAAATCCTAGTTTCATTTTTTTTTATATCATCCCTTATACTTAATATTTTGATGAAGTTGATTTTTTTTTTTTTTGGTGATGATGATGTATAGTAACATTTAATTTTTTAATTACATTGCTCTGTTTTCAAATATTTTTCACAAGAAAAGTATAGAATAAGTGTTGAGCTTCAATTTACATTTTGATGCTTTTATATATGAAATTAATAAACAAATACATGTAAATTTTCATAGCCTATTTTAAAATAACTTTGTACTCCCGGTTATATGTTAACTGTATTAATTAATTAATTTAAAAAAGATGAATATTGTCTTTACGGAAAAATTTCTTGAAAAAAATTTAGTAAAAATAGAGTTTGATTGCCACTCTAAAAATAATACAACATTGATGCAGCCTACACATCTGGGACTGCAGCATACAAGGTTGTACAGAAGCTTTTTGCTCACGAGATTGACGTTGCTAGATTATGTCTAATCAGTGCCTCTTCTTTCATGTCTGGTAACTCTATATATCTTGGCAAATAGCTTAGGGGACCGACCGTCGAGGTTACATAATAAGCAGGCATGCAGCAGTCTCTAATTAGGCGCGAGGTCAGGGGTCATGTGACGTCACAATGGAGAACGGTTCTCATTGGCTAACCTTTGCAATCTCTAAGTCACATTATAAGTATCATAAGCATGCAGTCCTTTTGGAGAAATGTAAAAAAAAAAAAAATTGTGGTCAAGGCGTATATTATCATAGTTAACACAAAAAGTTCATAAGTACATAATATAATAATCCTGGCAAAATGTCAGTATAAATGGATGCATTGTAGAGAAACATCTTATTCTTTTAATTGCAATGTCGATCCATGCATTCAGAAATAGCTGATAGGTTTAAGATAGGTGACAGAGCTCTCGCACTTTTAATTAAATCAATCTCTGAACTCAAAGTTGGGTATATTATTTAAGTTTTTTATCATTAAAAAAATTATTATATTATTATTTTAGAATTTATCAATTTATTACAAGTATGCATTATACTACATGTACGTACTAATAGTATCCAATCAATTAAATAAGATTGCCATAATGAAGCGAACACCGAACAATGTAAATATCACTGAGCTAAATATAACTCAGGCTTTCGTGTCATAGTGTTATTTGTATTTTGTCGCACAATGAATGACGTCATGACTTCTTAAGTGTTCATGTCTGCATTGCCCGTGACGTCACAAGAAATCATTGAAATTGTTTATCGCGGAATGTCACGATATATTTCAACGAAAATGACATCAATGATCACGCGAATGAACGATTCCAAATATAAACCTGCTTTAGCCGCAGTTTAGTGGACATAAAAATAACTTTCAAATGTCAATTTTTTTATTTACGAGAGTAGTTTTTAACGTATTATGCCATGGCTTCAATAATATAGACTACTTACATCTGCTTTTTCTCTCTTCCGGTTTCTGGTTTAAAATTATGTACTTGTAAAAAAATTATTTTATTACAAAATAAAGTAACTTAAAAAGAACTAAAATGGAATCAATATCATGCGTTTTTTCCTCTAAATCCACTTGAAAAAAAAAAAAAAAAAAAATGGTCCAGTATGAAAACTCTATATTATATATTATTATATATTTATTGCACATGTAAATTTTAGTCTGCAACACAAACTTTATTTCCGTTTTTTTTAGTAAAATTAGATTTCATTCTGCCTACAAATAAAACCATTTTATATTTATAGACAATTTTAACACAAAGATTATTCACCAACAAAAATGGCATAATTATAATTATATAGACATTATTACTATAGACATTTTTAGTACCAATTTTATTAATACTCGATGTAAAACTAATGTGGGATTTGATGTAAAATTTTAGTATTAAAAAAATTTCAGGGCTAATTAAAATCTGTATTAAGTTTTTTGCGAATGCGAATGCTCCATGCATAATAATTCCTTAAAAAAAAATAAATAATAATAAAAAAAAAATCGGTAAAAGCAGCCTTTTCTATATACTGCATGATTTTAATATTTCCTCGCAGATATTACAATTAGAGGTCACATGTCATTTGCAGTCTCTGCACTTGAAATATTAGTACTTATACTGACATGTCAGTGGGGGTTTATAGCAGAAAATTGCTTTTGCAGTCACGAATATGTAACGTGTTATTTCCATTGATTTATTGTTATTTTTTCTTATAATGTAAAAAAAGTTTTATTTAACTTAACACCAACAATATAATATATTATATGGTGCTCATATATATTGCGTGATCTTTCAGACGTCATCATCTTGAGCTGATAGGCACCAGTGACGTCATAGTCTCGTTATTATAAATTTGAACACTTATAGCCCATGTAGGATAAACAATATAAATTTTATTGTCGGAGCTAATGCTATATGAAATGTGTCTCTAAATTTATTTCTATTTTTAGACTCACATAATGTCTCGATCAATGAAAGTTACTCTGACTTTACTTTTTTTTTTGACCCAACATTCTTACAGCATTTAAGTTGGTATTTTTTTATTAGACCATTTAAAATGATAACATTTTTGGTCTCTTGAGTCATATTATAATTTATTTTTTATATTCATGAATAGTTTAATACCATCATTGTGACCATCTCATTAAGTGGTTATAACTTTTATAGACATTGTAGTTTTTATACAGTATTATGTATTCGTTTTCAAATTAAATTTTATTGTACTTATTTTAAATAAATATATAACGAATTTTTCTATATCAATTGTGTGATTTGTTGACAAAAATAAATCTATAATAAATATAATAATGTTCTCTGGTCAAATTTTGTATTTAATTTCTTTGTTAATATTGCAACTTTATTGGAAGTTGGTATATTATTTATTATATTATACATACATGCACTGATAACCGATCGTATCTTAGTTATGTTATTTTGTGGGATACGTTCTCGAATATCTCTATAAATTAAACTTGATTCTCCCTATATACGTATTAAATTCACCCCCACTAATGAGATATTCTGGACAAGAAGGGTGCGACTTGGCGTTGTTCCTAGGGGAATTCCCGGGCATGTGGCGCCCGTACGTGACTCACCCTAACAGTAGCCACCTCAGTGGCGCCAAAGAGAACAGCACGCAATATGCAGGGCATGGAAATTTAGATTTGAAAGTCTAGGAGAAGTACGGTGGGAGGGAAGGGGGTGGGGGGAATAATAGTAGAGGAAATGCAAATATAGCACTCAACCAGTAATTTGAAAAATGGAATGTTATTTTCTTCAAGCATTATGCGATATATATCGACAAACTTTTTAATTGAGCCTTAAAAGCTTATATTTTATGAAATTGCGTATTATTTAATAGCAATTTTAAATTAATTTAAAATGAACCCTCTTATCTTTCTGTAAATTAAAAATAAATAAAACTGATAATATACATTGCGGGAAGGTTCTCCATGAGCACCAAGTTCGTTATTGAGATGTGTACTGCGGGTCTGCGTGTTGGCTGGGGCAGGCAGGAGGGAGGGGGGAGTGCCGCCGGTTGGCTTGGTGCAGCGGCAGGGCGCCCTCAGTCACAATCTGACGTTCGTCCCGTCTGTGTGCTGCGTGATCACGTGCATGGCAACCGCATCAGTGCATAGCCCCTCCACAGGGATCAGAATGCCAAAGTTTAGAGGATTTCAGAGACTTCACTCTCCGACACAAGAACAAATTGACAACCCAATAAGGTTAGAGTTAGACACACAATTATAAATTAAAATATTGATAGATGTGATGGATAGAGCTCTATATTTTTATGAATATTATTCTTGATTGCATATTACAATTAGAATATTATATTTTAAGGAATTAATGTAAATATTATGCTTCATAATTTAACTGCTGTCAACAATCAACAATGCTCGCCTATGCTACATATATACTATAGTATCAGATATATAAACTGAGTACACCATCATTATATTTTTTCAATATTATAAATTGTAATTTTTCATGCTTAAATTGTAACAATAATATTATTGTTAGATTACCATTTAATAGCATTATTGCATACTTATGTTACTTTTTAAATAAAGTCCAATTTTATTCACAATATAACAAGAGTTTTCAAGTGACGAAAGTTAAATCATTACTGCTAATGTAAAGAACGTTACTTTCATCCGTGATTTAAAATAATAATAATATGACAAGCAGTGTGCCTGCTGAAGTAATTAATTACTGCATCTTTTAATTGGTGCCAACTTTGTATTAATTAAACGCTAAAGACGTCTGCTAGTGCCATCTTTTTGTTCTAAGATAATTAATTACTGTCGCAGACAGACAGAGTTTTTTTTTTAGCAATGTATTGTCTTTGTTTCTTGAAGCAAAAATGAAGTTAATTGAGGCAATAAAATTTAATTGTCAACCTTTTTTTCTTCGATCAATACTTTCAGAAACTCTATTACATCAGTATACTGTATAATCTGTATTATTATTATTGATGCATGAGTTTATTCGTGTTTGATAATTTGTTGAATAACCAGTAAAAATTATATAAATTGTCGTATTTTTTAATTATATATTTTTTTTTATATTATGTCTTTCTGATAACTATATATTCATATGTAACTTTGATTTTTGTTTATAATTTCAATGAATTTTGTATTATATATATATTCAGTGCCATAAAAAAAAACACTTGAAATACAGAATTCTATGAACAGTACTAACTCATGCAATTTTCTAGTTGTTTTCCTCCAGCTCCTTTTTTATTATTTTTAATTAATATATTCTGTCGATATAAGATACAGTAAAATTATATTCTGTCGATATAAGATACAGTAAAATTTTATTCCATTCAAAGCTACTTTTTCAATTAAATTCAAATTAGTTTTTATTAGAAAAAAACATATTACATCATACATAAAGTTTGACCTTAAGTATTACGACTTAATAGCCAAATCAGCCATAACAAAGCTACATTTATAACATAACTGCACGCTTGATGAAATTCGTGTTACTGACATCTTTGAGATTTTATGCATGACAATTCATAAAACTTTTTCAAGTAAATTTAGTGGCTTATTATTAGAAAAGAGAGTTTCAAATTAATTGAAGGGATCTCATAATAAAAAAGATCCTCTTCTAGTTGAAAAGACGGCGAAAGTTTTTTTTTTTTTTTTTTTTTTTTTGCGTGAGGAGAAAATTAATTAAATCGTTTGACAAAGATGGTTAAGATTTGATAACATCTGATGGTGAACTTTCGCTCTCGTGCATCTGACTGTTACAACAATAGACTTATTTTCAGATTATCACAGAGCTCACGCTCCATTAAGTTTTATTGTATGTACGTTATTATTACGATAAAGTTTTTGTGTGTACAAACACGTGTTGAATGTTGTCAAGAAAATTTACATGCACTATAATAATAATAATTGTAGCTCATTATATTTGCAAGTTGGCTTGTTGGAATTATATTGCATTAGTTATAATTACATAATATGTAATAAAAATATATATTTTCTTTCCGGTTGGATGCTGCAGTTTTATTATTATTTTTTTTAATGTTAATTATGTTATTAATATTAAGCTCCTTGTTTGATCTTTTATTACTAAAGATTAAATTAATTTGTATTAATTAAACAGCTAATTATTTGTAAGTTGTAAATATCAATTTTAGATAACATTAATTGTTATATACTGTACAATTTTAACGTTTCATTTATAAATGCTGATTTATCAGGCTTGACTTATTTCGTCAGCCAACCAATTAATCTTTCGTGATGTTGACGTCAATGAATGATTTTATCATCTTCCTAAAAAATTCCAACAATATTAAATGTTTATAAAATATTTGGTTCAATCGAGTTTCTTCTTTTGCCAGTTTGATCTATTTATACGACGAACACTGTTGTGCCCTCCCTTTTTCAATGAATTATGTATTTTCCAAAAGTGCTGCTTCAATCCACCTCCTCATGCAGATGTTGCCCTGACGTGACGTTTCTGTGTCTTGTTGCAGGCTATGTTCACTGACGTTGTCGCGGTTGGTGCTGCTCAAGTCGCTGGGAGCAGACCTCAGCTCCATCATCATCGCAGTCAAGATGCAGGTCAGTGACTCCTCTTCGACCATACTTCAACGAACACAAAATTACCCCCGGAACTGGAAGTTATCTGACCTTTTAATTCATATTGAAATTTTGCATGTATTAAATATTCCAAACTCTAAAATTCAAAGTTTTAGAAATACCTTACCTATAGTAGTTACCTTGTATTTCCGGCTATTTCTCGTAGTAATCTTGTGTTTGTTGTGCTGTAGTGCGCACCAGACATGTAGCTACTGAATATTTCATACCAAACTCTAAACGATGTTGTACAGTACTCTGGACACTTACTGCCAGGTCGGCTGTGGCTGCTACTGAGCACTTCCCGTCTACAGTAGTACAGTATAGATTTTGTATTTAAGTTACTTGGGATTGAGGCTTATTTTGTAATAATTTACACAAAATGCAAAATTTGCCGCACCCACTTTATCCAGATGCTCTTATAGATAAAGGTAGTTTTTTTCCCTAGTTTCGACTATGGTTAATTAATGACCATGAAATATTATTAGTTATATTGCGAAAAAGCTGAATTAAAAACAAAAACCCATTTGGTGGTTATTTAATTTTTTATTGAATTTTCTTTCAAAGAATTACATTATGCACAGAAAATAATAAATTTTAATGCTAATTGTGCCTCGTTAACTCAATTGTCTTTATCTTGTGTTTTTAAAACATGTTTTTATGCAATTAGAAAGCTTTTATTACAAAATTAAAAAAGTAAAATGCTGGTCCAATTTGCATAGTCCCCGAGGTCACATGCATTTTTTTTTTTTTTTTTGTGGAAATATCTATGTTATGTCGGACAACAGGTATATAAATATAAAGACAACAAACAGTGTCAAATCTTGGAAATAAAGAACGCAGAATAAAAGTTAGTAAACAATGATATCACTTATCAGTTTATATAATTATGGTCTTATCTTTCGCTAAGTTTTATTTTTTTTTACCAGGCATGGTGCAATAGCTTTATAAAATAACGAAATAATTAGGGTATATAATTAAATGCGCATAAGATTAAAAATATAATGTGTCACGAAAAAAAAAAAAAAAAAAAGATGTTACAGGTTCGCCATGTTTCAGGGAGTTTGACTAAATAGTTTTTTTTTTATAATTTGTTCACATAATATATTACATTGTATGATGGTGTTTACACTTCTATAGAATCCAAACGTTATACTCCAACTGTGCATGTATATATATGTCTTAAATTAATTCCTTTCAAATAATTAGCTATTAGTTATATTTTAATTGGGTTTTAATTAAGAAAAGTTGGACTTGTGAGTGTTCTTTTTACGTCCCCAAAAATTGCAATTTTTTTTTTTTTTTTTTTTTTTTTACAAGGATACACCCCTAAGAGCTTACAGCTCGCGGCGGGGTACTGGGTAGGGATAAGGTAGGGAACGGATAGTGGCCACGGCCTGCATGCTTACGCGTCCCAGCATTCGCTGAGGTGAGACTGAGGGAACCGTGGAAAACCTCAGTCAGGACGGACACCTCTACTTTTTCTCAATGGACCAAAGCGATGTCCAAAGCCTGGGGAACCACACACAAGTGCAATTTGCATCTTCTCAGCTGCAGAAATAACTTAACCAAAGATCATACTGTAGTTGCTGTTATACATGGGAATTTTTGAAATATATTGTCGTAATTTTTATTTTTCTATATATAACACACACACACACATATATATATATTATATATATATATATATATATATATATATATATATATATATATATATATATATATATATATATATATATATATATATTATGTTTTTCATGCACCGAATGATATTCATACCAAATCGTGTTGCTCCAATAAAAACTTTTACTAGCATCGATCATGAGACTCTCTCACCTCTAATTAATGGAATATATAACGTTGTTTGTTGTATTGTTAATTGTCTTCTACTTATACATCATACTAAATAAATATGCTGAAATGTCTTATTGTCTCTGCAAGATGAAGCGGTACATTTGAATTTTACTGAGAGCTGTCACATGCCACCATGGAATGTTAAATATTAAAAGAGTGAGGAAAAATCTTTAAATCGTGTAGACTTCCATGCATGATATCTCAAAGCTCGCGTGTTCATGTCGTGTGCTTGTAAAAGGTACATTACCAACATTGCATGTTTGTGCGAGTTAAACACGATTATATACAATAAACATACACGAGTGTAATGTATAACACTGATGTATAATATGATTGAAAGTCAAATTAGAGTTGTCAATATATCATGGATAACTCGATTATATTTTCTAATTAATTAATGTTCTTGTAGAACAAGACGCTCATGCATATATATAAAAAATATGTATTGAAAAATGCGTGTGTTTATATTTTTTATCGTAAGCTATAGTGTATTGTAAAAATATGAAGAAATCTCTTCTTGTACTGATAATCTGTTATAATAATATATATTTAACTGCATGTTTTGTCTACTGCAAACAGATAATAATTCTTAATTGCCAAGTCTCATATTCCAAGCTCATATTATTTATAAAGAAAAGAAGTTATGACCATGTTTGACATCCACTGACGGTTTGGAATGACAACACTCTGAATGTGTCTGTTGCTCTCATTCCAAGATGACTGTAATCGTGTTTCAATTCATAAACAGTAGACACGTGAGTTGCGAGCGGAAGTTTTCCTTGTTATCAGCGCGCTAGATGATAAGGCGGCTTTATCACATGCAGCAGTCCTTTGTTTTTTAACTTCATCACCGTCGCTTTGTTTTATAACCACAGAATTTTATACAAGCTTTTTAATAAAATTATGTTGTTTATTTTATAATAAAAAAATAATATAGCACGTACAGGAATTATTTGCATACTTGATGGATAAACAATGTTATGAAAATTCAATAATGTATTTTCTAAGTAGGTCATGTGTTTTTTGATTTAATTATGAACGTTCTTCTTATTATTAATCATGCTTCTTTTTTTTTTTTTTTTTTTTTGTCATGTTATTTAAAACGAAGAAGAGCATTCATCAATGACAGCAGAGTGACGTGGAATGTGAACTCATCTCCTTGTTGCTATGCAACCCGCAGTGCATACTTACTCAAGAAGTTGCATACTTGCAGGGGTAAAACGTTTTTACTACTTTCACCAACTGCATACTAAATAAAATTTAATCAATGTAAAGTAGAGTAAAAAGAAATTTAGCATATCAATTAAGAAATGTAATTAATTTTTAATTTGTCTTTTAATCCACTTTTTTTTCTCATTTACTCACATTCAAATTAAATGTTATAATTTCCCAGCTTCTATATAGAAAAACATGCCGTAAGTTTGTTATTTATTTTTTATACATAATATATGTGTGAAAAAAATATATATTAAAGCTTAGCCTGCGTTGGTCTGTGCTCTGTACCGCTTCAAAATTCCATGTGTTCTATATACATACACTCTATATTTATATTTTATGTATTAAAATTCTGATATAATTTTATATTTTTTTTTATGAAGCTGGTATTACACATTATTTACTGCGTGCCATTTCTTCTTACGAGAAAACTTCAACTCCATACACACTTGTAAGTGGAGTTGAAGTTTTTTTGTAAGGAAAAAATCGTATGTTGTAGTATTGGCTTAACTTGACATATAATTTTAGCTGGCGTATATATAATATAACATTAAAAAAAAAATAAAAACACTGAATTTTTTATTGTGCCCCTGGTAAAATGTTAAGTCCTATAAGAGAATGACTGTAAGCTACATATTATATAATACTGTCGGATGCACATTTATATGTTCTATTGCAACTTACAATTAATAAAAGTCTGTAAGTTCTCACTGTGGCAATAATTATTATGTCATTCCCATATCTCGAGGGGAGTTTTATAAAAATTAAATCCCCGGCGGACTGGTATGAAGTCCCTGCGCTAAGTGATCATTCAAGGTCGGCACTCACACCGTCTTGACCTCGTCGCGGGATCGATCCCGGCACCTCTCACGTGGTGTCAAGAGGTGCTCCTCGCATATACACTGTCAACGCACCAACAATGAATGGCAATGTTTAATTATATTGTATTTACAATTAAATTCATAAATAATTGTTTATTTTTTTTGTATGCATATTATATTTTATGATTTATATATATTATATATGTAGTTTATCTTATATAATATAGTTTATATACTGTATATAAAATAATGTAATTTTTGTTATTGTTGATTTAAAACAAAGGGTTGACCTTTTTTAATACTCTTTAATATATTTTATAACATATACAATATAAATTGAGAACATATTGTTTTGTAAGTATACATTTGTTTTTATTTTCTAGTATTGAAGTGAAACTAAAAACATGCCATGTCTTTTACCGTCTAAAAGAGTTAACTTGCAAAAATTACAATGCGCATGCATACAAACTTTTTTTTTTTTTTTTTAATTTGTTGGCTCGGAGTTCAATTCAATGACATCGGTGGAATCGTTGATATAATTTATTAATTATTCAACTTATAATTATTAGCCATCAAGGTTTTTAACAATACTGCTACGCCATTTACATGAATCGTTATGAAAACATTTATTGATCTTTTGAAGAAAAAGTTGCGAAACTTCTTTATTTATTCAACCATGTCGTTCCTTTAATTCTCTTCTCGGCAATTAAGTATACTTTTTATGACCCAGCATTATGAACCCTTGGGATAGCCCTTGTTCCCTGAGTTGCTGCAATTGTATTTTAAAGAGACAAAATTTGTGCAGATTTGTAACTTTTGGGGAGGTATATAGTAAGAGTATATGTTATGTGATTTACAAAGGAATATATCCAGCTTTCTCACTAACCACGGGGTTAGAGTCAGTTTAAATACTTTAAATCATCGACACTAACCGCGGTTAGTGAGAAAGCTTAATTATAAAAAAATATAATGTATTATAGAGTATCGACTTCAAAAATTTTTATTGCACTTGCAAATGATAAAGGGTGCAAAGTTATGCCACTCTGTTTTTTATTTTTTTTTTTATATATATTTTTTTTTCTTCAGATTTTTAGAGACTGGGAAGTATTGCTAAAAAGTTTTGCCGATCCGAGTCGGGTTTGAACTTTGAACCTACGCCCCGCCCCTTTTAGGTCCTATCCTTTTATTAAGAGATGCTTCAAAAGGCATCACAATCCCTCTGTACCAGGCGCGGATCCAGGGGGGTTGCAGCCCCCCCCCCCGAAATTTTGGATTTAACATGGGCAATATAGGCATTTCCCCCACTCCAAATTGTTTTTTAACATTGGCCTTATGGAGGCAGCCCCCCCCCCCCCTCCCCCGAATTTTTTTTTCTGGATCCGCGCCTGCTCTGTACTTTCAATATTTAAAAAAAAAAAATAGTTCCCGGATTCTTAAAAGATATGAGAAAAAAATCAAAGTAGATTATATAATAATTTTGCACCCTCTACCCATTTCTGCATGCAGTAAAAAAAATTAAGGTATGACCTGAGAATTTGTCTGTCAAGGTCAAGAGGCGTGGCTATAGTGGCAACACTGTTTGCATTGGAATACGCATAATTTTTTAGGAGGGGGTGGTGACATCAGTCCTTGAGAACGTTGCCACATTTCTCATCACATACAGGAAACGATCATCGCCACGGTTCAAAATATATGAAAACAATTCAGAAAAATAGTCTAAAAAATTAGGTTTTAGTAAAAAAAAAAGTAAAAGAATCTGTTGTATAGTTTTTTTGCAATGCTAATTAACAAATTTAACATTGGAAGGATACAAAAGTCTCATTTAAATAAATTAATTATAATTAAACCAACGGTTAAAAAATTCCGAAAAAATTCAGAGCTAATTTGACGATTGTTGTGAGTCCACCAAATTAATTTGAAGAAAATCTGTTGTAGCGAATTTTTCGTCCAAATTTCTCAGGTTAAGCCTTAAGGTCGATACCCCATTGTTATCTCCTGCATAAATAATAAATATATCAAAAAAACAATACTACATTCCAAGAAATTTGAACTCCTCAGATTGTGAAATGAAAAACAACAGTCTAAGCTACATTTCTATCCTATAACATCTCGTACTCTAGTCTCTTTACTCCTCTCATATATCCTATAAGAGTTGTATATGGCATCCTAGGATTCATGGCCTTTCCTGAACACCCTCCGTTCCTTCCTATTATAGGTTCTTAGTAAACATACGGGAAAATCAGGCAATAGTTTTCGTGTTTTCCCGAAGTGTACTTGCATTATAATACGAGCCAGCATTATTTTAATTGTACAGACGTGGGAAGTAATAACATCATGTCATTGATCATCCTGTTAGCGTGTCATGTCGAACAACTTGGTCTCTTTCTAATGGAGAGATGAAAGATATATACCAGCTCAAGGTTTCCGATTTTATACAATGGAAAACTATTACGTGTATAATATACTAACTACAACTAATAATTTTCGTCATTGTGTCGTCGTATATCGCGTGTGTTCTAATTTTTTAATAATGATACATCATATCGGTCAAAATCAAGAGTTTGAATTGCGTTTAGTTAATAAATAAGCTTCTATGCTAGAGTTTTTATTGAAAATTTTACCTTGGACTACTATACTAAACAATTAGAAAAATAAAATAAAAAAACAATGTATAATTACAAGAAAAAATATTGGAAAATATAGGACTATAAGTAGTAAAAGACCTATTTAATAATAACCCTGTTTTAAAATAAGATTGGGGGCAATTCCATAATAAGTTGCTTTTTTGTCAATTTTGATGTAATAAACAATAACATTGAGCACATACACGTATATTACAATAATTTTATTATTCTTTGATAAATATTAATTTTAATAAATAATTTTTAACACTTAACTTCTCTTTTTAATTACATGATACAATTTTTCTAATTATTGAATTCAAATTTTCCTTACAAGAAAACGTCAACTCCATTTGATTGTATGAAGATAAAATTTTCTTGTAAGGAAAATTGTATGCAAAATTGCATTGTGTAATATATATATATATATATATATATATATATAATATATATAGGCTTACAACTTCTCACGAATCCTTGGGAAAAGTTATGTAACGTCAGTTAGAACCGTGTTTATTATGACTGGTAATTGCCTGCTAGAGACACGAGCTTGTCTCTACTTTATAAACAAGGCTGCACTATATAGTGATGAGCTGATCCCTGTTTAACACCCTGTACGTGAACCACGAGGCTTGAGAGAGATTTTCAGAATAAGCCTTATGGTCGCAGGGAATTACTCGATAAATATTATGTTGTTGTTGTTGTTGCGGAGTATCGTTAAATTCACGTAATGCAACCTCACATACATTCGATTTAATCATTCAATCGTAGCTCTTATACCGTTATCATTATTGAGTCTTATGAAGAGTTGAGTGAGAAATAAAACGATGTTTATAGATACAGTAAGTAAATATACAATATCTTGTCACTAAATATTATCAGTAGGGTTATATTTAGAGATTATATACACTATATATTTAATGGACCATATTCCTTACATATAACAAACATTTAAGATGGTATGTGTAAACAATTATACTTTAATTGTTGATATGATGTAAACTGTAAACATAGGAGAGGAAACTGCGGTCCACATTTTTGTGTGTTATATCTGAGCTTTAAAATTTTGTTACACGTAGAGCTTTGTATATATACCCTACAAAAATGTGAAGTAATATGGCTCCTAGGAATTGGTCCGAAGAGGAATTGGTCCGAAAAGCAATTGGTCCGAAAAAGAGGCGGTGCCAACGAGGAGTGGGGGGTTCTTAAAAACGTGTCAGATAAAAGTGGCAACGCTGCAAACGATTCGAACCAATTCCGCTTTCGGACCATTTCCTCTAAATATGATTTTTGTTTAATTTTGGTAGCATTACAAGGTGTAATCAGTAATCATTTTAAAAATGCAGTTAACTACTAAAAGTGCATTTATTGCAAATTGCAGACACTAACTTTATTTAAAAAAAGACGGCCAAAAGAAGGCGAAGAATTGGTCCGAAAGGGGAATTGGTCCGAAAGCTTTATAATGTCAATTAAGTGGAATTGGTCCGAAAGCTTTATAATGTCAAAATAGAGGAATTGGTCCGAAAACTTTATAATGTCAATTAAGAGGAATTGGTCCGAAAGCTTTATATTGTCAATTAAGAGGAATTGGTCCGAAAGGTTTATTATATCAATATAGAGGAATTGGTCCGAAAGCTTTATATTGTCAATATAGAGGAATTGGTCCGAAAGCTTTATAATATCAATAAAGAGGAATTGGTCCGAAAGCTTTATAATGTCAAAATAGAGGAATTGGTCCGAAAGCTTTATAATGTCAAAATAGAGAAATTGGTCCGAAAGCTTTATAATGTCCATTAAGAGGAATTGGTCCGAAAGCTTTATAATATCAAGAAAGAAGAATTGGTCCGAAAGCTTTATAATGTCAATTAAGAGGAATTGGTCCGAATTAAAGCTTTATTATATCAATTAAGAGGAATTGGTCCGAAAGCTTTATATTGTCAATATAGAGGAATTGGTCCGAAAGCTTTATAATATCAATAAAGAGGAATTGGTCCGAAAGCTTTAAAATGTCAATAAAGAGGAATTGGTCCGAAAGCTTTATAATATCAAAATAGAGGAATTGGTCCGAATAGGGAATCCGTCCGAAAGCTTTATTATATCAGTAAAGGGGAATCTGTCCTAAAATTTAAATTCATAAGTAGAGAGGAAACTGTCCGAAATGGGAATTCGTCTGAAATCTTTACTATATATATATCAATAAAGAGAAATCTGCCATATATTTTAATTTTAAATTGGGGGTGTGGGGGAGGCCACTGCAGGCTCGTTTGTTTTTGTTTGAAACCCCATGATTAAAAAAAAGAGAATGATCTAGTACAAAACTGCAAAACTGTGTATATATTATTTCTTCACGTACTAATTTTTTAATTTTTTCAATATGTACGTATGAGGTGATTTGACTTCGTTTTCAATTTTTTAATATTTTACTAAGAAGAATAAGTTGTTATCTTTTAACTGTGCAGTTGCATAAAAAATTATTAAAGCTTTAAAAAAATCATTTTAAATACATTTTTAGCCAATAAGACAAGATGTAATAGTCCATCAAATGACAACATGAATAATTATAATTATATAATTATAATAATAATAATATAATTATTATAATAATTATTGAATAATTAAATATTTCCAATGTGCTTTTTGACCTTTTTCTGTCATCAGTACGTATAATTTTTTTAAAATAATTACATATTTTTATATTCATAATAATAATAATATTGATTAAGGATTTCCCTAAAAATTACAATAATGGATGCTAATTTGTTATATAATTAATACCACAGAATCTTGTTATTTGTGTAGCTGAATTTTAATAATTTGAATAATATTTACAAAAATATCACTGTGTCCAAAAATTACATAGATATCATGACTGAAGTGATTTTTTAGCAATTTTGAATTCCACCCTTATTCCATATTATTAATTTTTTATCATAAAATATTGTCATAAAATTTCATTTTATATTTTAGTTTGTGATATAATAAACCTTTCGGACCAATTCCTCTTAATTGACATTATAAAGCTTTCGGACCAATTCCTCTTAATTGACATTATAAAGCTTTCGGACCAATTCCTCTTTATTGATATATTAAAGCTTTCGGACCAATTCCTCTTTCTTGATATTATAAAGCTTTCGGACCAATTCCTCTATTTTGACATTATAAAGCTTTCGGACCAATTCCTCATAATTGATACATTAAAGCTTTCGGACCAATTCCTCTTAATTGACATTATAAAGCATTCGGACCAATTTCTCTATATTGATATAATAAACCTTTCGGACCAATTCCTCTATATTGATATAATAAACCTTTCGGACCAATTCCTCTTAATTGACAATATAAAGCTTTCGGACCAATTCCTCTATATTGATGTAATAAAGCTTTCGGACCAATTCCTCTTAATTGACATTATAAAGTTTTCGGACCAATTCCTCTTTATTGATATTATAAAGCTTTCGGACCAATTCTTCTTTCTTGAAGATATTATAAAGCTTTCGGACCAATTCCTCTTAATTGACATTATAAAGTTTTCGGACCAATTCCTCTTTAATGATATTGTAAAGCTTTCGGACCAATTCCCCTTTCGGACCAATTCTTCGCCTTCTTTTGACCGTCTTTTTTTAAATAAAGTTAGTGTCTGCAATTTGCAATAAATTCACTTTTAGTAGTTAACTGCATTTTTTAAATGATTACTGATTACACTTTGTAATATATGCTACCAAAATTAAACAAAAATCATATTTAGAGGAAATGGTCCGAAAGCGGAATTGGTCCGAATCGTTTGCAGCGTTGCCACTTTTATCTGACACGTTTTTAAGAACCCCCCACTCCTCGTTGGCATCGCCTCTTTTTCGGACCAATTCCTTTTCGGACCAATTCCTCTTCGGACCAATTCTCTGGGGCCAAGTAATATAGGATAAATTTAACCACTTTAACCTAATTTTTTAATAATGCAGTCAGGTAAAGTCGTGACTTGCAATGTATACTCGTCTTGGAAAATTTACGTTTGCAGCCCTGTGATATACTCGTCACAATAGTGATTTACAAGGCTGCAAACGGAAATTTTCCAAGGTGACGAGTGTGATAAAACAGATGTTACGCCCACTTTTAACCAAGAGCATTCCATTGAAGTGGGCGTGGCAGATTATGTTTTTGCTCAAACTACAATAAGCTGTAAGCAGCTTTGATGATTATTCTCCCTCGTTGATCTCCCCATGCTAAACTTGTGGTTCGCTTATGTTACAGAGTTCCAAGCGCACGCTGCGCTCCAACGAGCTGATGCTGCCGCCCAGCGGTTTGCTCGACACTGAGCTCGAGCTGCACTTCTCTCTGCAGGCAAGTACAGACTGCACCCTCTTGCATGCAGCGATATTATTGTGCACTCGTGCTAAGGCGGGTCTGGTTAAAGAAACGGAGATTTTCTACTGTAATAAAATAATTGGAAGTGGGTGGGTCATTTTTTTTACGTGTAACCTCAATTACAGGGCGATGTCTCTTTCCTGGTCCTTATTATTAAACATCACTTTCGGGACCCCAAAATTAACCAGCGTTTTCCTATGCTGGGACGCACTTCCTTTGGGCGAGCGTCTGGGTTCGTCGGAACCCGACGAAACTTTTCCTGGGGGTTCCCGGGGGTGGCCGCCGTAACCGGGAAAATAATAAAAAATCCACGTCCGGGGGGGGACTGGGGGTGAATTTTTTTATCTAGATTTTTGGGGTTTTTCAGCCTCCGAGCTCTTCCGGTGCCCTGCGCTGGCCTTGGCCGGTGGAGGTCTTTGCCCGGTGAACTTTTGTTGCTGCCGAGTCGTGTTCGGTTCCGGACACCGGACACCCTTTCGGCAGCGCACGCCGCCCGTGAGGTTACGTTTGGAAATTTGGGCTCCTCGGTGTCGTGTGGTCTGTGTTTCGAATCACCGTGTGTTCGAGTGTTGGTGCGTGGTGTGTTGTCGTGGCCGTGTAGTGAGGACGTCATGCTATTGCGACGTATTACGTGTCACTTTGATGTGTTATGGCCCTCTATCATGCACTTTGAATCACAAATGTGGACATTGTGGACACGGGGTGACCTTGTGCCGCGTGACTCCACGGCTAGGGGATCTCCTCCCTGAGTTCATCTTTTCGTTGGTTTCGATTTGTGTTTTCTGATACGTAGACATGTAACGCACAACGTACTAGTGCTACTTTTTCCATTTTTTATACATACAGTGTTTCCTGCCATTGGAAAGTTTATGGTTACCAACTTCAACAGCTTCTTTGTCGTTCAAGTTTGAATGTTGGTGGAAAAATGCAAGTCTACCATTGGTAGAAAGAGTTCTGCTAACTGGGATTGACTGAAGCTTTTGCATATCGTCAATGCTTTGAAATTATTATACTTTATTAACTTTCTTTGTGTGACTGCTGCCATCCCATTGGCTGCTTCTGTTTAGAGGCAACATTGCAAAAGGGGATCTGACTGCTTAGTGCAGTGATGTGAAATTCGCGCGAAGATTGGTCCGCGAAAATGCGCATGCGAATATCCGCGCAAGTGCGCGCATATGTGCGTAAGATAGTTTCAAGATGGTGGCTGCCCGCAAATGGAATCACGTGAGCACAGATATTGTAGACATTCAGAAGTTCGATATTTTTCCCATAGATGGAGATGCCATATATGGTAGCACATTCCAAGCAAACTACTTTCAGGTGTGACTTAATTAATGTAACTTTATATAAAATTGATTATTTTCGTAAATAATGCTCGGATTTACTCCCAATTAGGTCTAGGGGGGGTTATAAAATTAAGGTGCAAGTAATGCGGGTTGCATACTTTCAGGGGCATGTAGGTTGTGGTTGCATACTTTCAGGGGCAATTTGCGTTCGGTACATCATAGCATTACGAGGTTTAATTACAACTGGCCACCTCTTTGTGTTGAAGATGGGCAGTGTCCGGAGTAAGCCCATTGCCTTGCTCGCTCGAACACGACCGGACGCTAAGAAAATAATTAACTCGAATCTCCCCAAGCTCCTTAAAAAAATTATTAAATAAAATAAAATAAATAATTATAAAATAGTAGGGGCCTAACAACTGCGTCTGACTCCTTAAAAAAATTATTAAATAAAATAAAATAAATAATAATAAAATAGTAGGGGTCTAACAACTGCGTCTTAGTCCCTTAGTCGTTATCTGAGCCTGTTCATCTTCGCTAATTTAAAACACTATAATATCTGTCAACATATGGCTGAGAGATTTTTGGAAGTGCATCACTGCACTGGGTGGAAAGCAAGACGAATTTATCCCAGGGAGGGAGCGGCGTATTTTTATACTTGAAATGGTCACCCATCCAAGTATTAACCACGCTTGACGTAGCCTGACTTCAGTGATCTAACGAGAACCGGTCAATGCATAACGCCACGCTCCACCTCTACTCTGAATTACTCTGAATCTTTTTAGATTTTTATGAGTCCTGCAAGTATTTCTAAATAATTATTGAACGTTCTGTAATTTAAGTTGGCACCCCTGAATCGTTAATAAAAAGGATAGGACAGAGACGCCTGTTGACGCCTCCAGAGGGCGTGGCAGCACATTTAATAATTATTAAAAAATAGTTCTGGTTTTCAAAAAAATCTGGAAAAAATCAGAGTAGCATAATTTGGTATCTTCAATTCATTTCTGTAATAAAAAATTTTCATGTAGGTTGTCCATTTTGCATTAAAATACCGTTATGATATCACGTATTGAATACTTATATAGATGGCAACATATGATTGACAAAATTAATTAAAAGACTTGAAACCAAACGAGCGTAGGCGAGTTTACACCCCACCCCTAGTTATATAGAAAAGAAGAGACGAACTGCGCTATGTCTTCTTAGTAATAGTTTTCAGCTGATTTAACTTGCTATGTTCTTCACATATATTATTAATTATTGCAACGCAGTACGTACGTATTACGAAATGAAAATATTTCTTTTGTCAAGAGCTTACACATTGTTATTTTCTATGGAGTGAGAAAGAAATTATCATAAATCAATTAAAGGATAAGTTATAGCAAGTGCGCATTCCATTGCATATAATAATGTCGTCATTGCTAATATTATAATATGCTTTGGTTCTTTTTGCAGTTGGTGAGATAGTTCTAAATATTTTAGTGCAGAGACACGTGTTTTAATTTTAAGTAAATAATTGGGTATATTTAGTTGAACAAAATCTGAATAATTATCCTCATTTATTTCCTTGGCAACCACATAACAAGTTAACCTTTTGTTTAACTTAATGTAAGTAAATATGCTCTCATCACATTCAAACTTTTCTGAATATTTGTTCAACGAAATGTATTTCAACGGTGTTGTTTGACGCCTCAAATACAACCGAGGAAAGAATGAAAGTACTAAATTACACAATTTTACTAACAAAATGTCTTTAAAATCACTGTAAATTCTATTATAGAACGTATTTTGCTGAGCTTGTAAATTTATTTTGCCGTTTTGTGAATTTATATAAATAAACTATCTTTTGTTATTCCATAAAAGTATAATTTATATTTTGGCACAGTATTTATTTAATCCACTTTGAAATAAAACAGTTTGACATTTCTTAGAACTTAAACTTAGGTCAGATCAATCGTAAAAAAAGAAAGGTTGAATTTCTCGTACGTTTGTATTAAAAAGTAAAATCCATATTGGTGAAACAAAAGTTTAGAGAAGAATTGGAGCAAAGTGGAAACAAAAGTGAATCGTTTTTCCGAGCACGCTCGCGACAAACCAATAAAACGACACTAAATAAACTTCGCACTGCGGAGCTGGGAAAGTAATAAGAAGTTCGGTCAAGGACGACCAATCATAAGCATAGTGCAATGTCATACTAGTTAATTTATACGTTATCTCGGCGTAATTACTAGACTAATTGTAAGTAAATTGATTATTTATTGCTACACAATTCATAACTCGCACATCAATCAATAAACATAATAATAATTGTTGATTTAATTACTTGGTGGGATTGAACAGCACCTCACTCCGAAAATTTACCAATAACTTCATAAGATTGTAACAATACGCGCGTGTATTAATATTATATTTTTTATATCACATTTAATCCCTTAAAAAAAAACTGTTCTTATTTGTATCCATTCTTGGGGTGATGATTTTTGCCGTTTTAAAAATTGTATTTAATTATTCCACGACACCTGAAAACCTGAACAGTTAAAAAAAAAATTTTAAAAATTAAAATATTGTAAATAGCTGAGTTTTCTTACTGTCTCTACCTTAATGACAACATTATTTTGTAAGTAAGATAAAGTAAATAATAAATTTTTGCATCCTGAAGCTTGTTAAATATTCGGATGACAAAGAGACCACCAAATTTGTCTGTTACAGTATTGACAGAAATTCTTTCTAGAAAGTGAAAAGTTAATTACTTCCATCGCTCTTTGTCCCCTGCGGTTCCAGCTGTTGTCGACAAGTTGTCACACAATGACAAAATGTATCTTTAAAGTAAAGTGCGCGCTAGAAAAAAAAGTTGAGTTAGTATTTTCTAAAAATAGTTCAAGTAGTCCTCCATATCAAACCAAAATTCAAAAAATTCTATCTCAAATAGGTTTGCCAGAAAAAAATTCCAAAGTCAGAATGAACGCGTCGCTTAACATGGGGCCTTACCTGACAAAAACACTCGAATATCTCGAAAAAATACACCGTTAGGTGGTATGAAAAAAATATAGTGATGTTCTATGACCCAAGCTTTAACCAAAAACCGATTAAAAAAAATTTCTCTCGAATCCATTTTTCCGTAAAAAAATAGTAAAAAATCTTATGGAAATTAACATGGTAGATTTTCTTGATTTTTTTACGGAAAAATGGATTCGAGAGAATTTTTTTTTAATCGGTTTTTGGTTAAAGCTTGGGTCATAGAACATCACTATATTTTTTTGATACCACCTAACGGTGTATTTTTTCGAGATATTCGAGGGGTTTTGTCAGGTAAGGCCCCATGTTAAGCGACGCGTTCACTCTGACTTTGGAATTTTTTTTCTGGTAAACCTATTTGAGATAGAATTTTTTGAATTTTGGTTTGATATGGAGGACTACTTGAACTATTTTTAGAAAATACTAACTCAACTTTTTTTTCTAGCGCGCACTTTACTTTTAAAGTGGCTTTATGTAACAAACACTGAGTCAAAGGATACAATTTGTGTTGTTATTTGCAAGTTCTTCTCAATTATATATGGAAAATTAACACATAAAATATTAATATAGCATATTACTGTCATATTAAATTGAAGTAATGGTTTTTATTTTTTGGTATGAAAAAAGTTAAGATACAAAGTTACGTTTTACCACTATGTATATATATAGTATTACAGTAAATGAGATCGCAAGACCAATTTTGATACAACATGTCCATGAAAGTAATTTTTATTATAATTTTGTTAATACATGGAATGGTGTAGAAAATAGACACATTAACAACTATTGGTTCGGAAAATACATTTGCTTGCCCTTATATTATTTTAAATATATATATTCACCCATGTTAACAATAACTTACGATGAATATAAGCGTAATTAATGCTCTTTGTTATTTTTTTAATTACATCAAGGATATACAATTATTATTGGAACGTTATTACAAATTCCCGACAAATTTCGTTGCCTTTTTGAAATATACAGTATAGCAGGGCAGTCCCCTACAGGCCGTCTCACATGGATTTTCGATTGTCATCTCACTGATATTAGTCGTCCGGATTTTTAAAAGTAAATGGGTCCTCCGTGTAAGAAAATATTTATTTTAAAATATTTACGTGGAAAAATGAAAGTAAAATGTAGTCTGATGTCCATGAATTATTATTTTCTACACACTGTTATTTTTATTTATTTGATAAATATCATACTTTAAGAGAAAAACGCAAGGCGGGAACCGAGTTATAACTTATAAGTCTGGTAATATAGTATGACGTCACAGAATATCAAAACCACAAATAAACAGAAAATCAACCTTCATAAATATTTTGATTACAGGAATTAACTTGATTTGATGTTAAAATAATGTAAATACTCACATTAAGGTAGATTTCAATTCCACAGTCATGCAAAATATATATAAAGTCTATACTACGTCATCACTTTAGAAATGGGCTTAGACTTTTTTTATACTAGTCGTCCTGAGCAGACTGCCCTGAGTATAGTATCAAAATACCACGTCCAAGCTAGTCAAATTATGACATTTTTTATATCACACGAATTCTTTCCTTTTTAAATATCTGCATCATAAATAATTAATCCTAAATTGCCGTACAAGTATTGAAGTATTTATCTTTAATATCTTTATAATTGAGAAAAACGTATTCTCGTAGCGTTGAGGCTAGTAAAAAGGCCGCATGACAGAGGGCAGCAGCAGGGTTCTCGTCTGAAGTGGCCACCACTTTAGTATAGGGGACTTGATGATTCCAACGTTTCCCCCTACACGTTCAGACTGCAGAGGCCTGAGTAGCATAAATTTAATAAGGCCCTAATTGACTTCATCATCAAACCATCAAAAACTTTTGTGTGCATGAAAAGAAAAAAAAAAAGAAAAAAAAAAGTCATTTGAAATTTAAGCATAATCATCATGATTATTTTACTAACTTAACAAATGAAAATTATAAATAAATGATTGTTTACTATTATGTGGGTATTATGATAGAGACAGTTAAATTTCAAAAGGATATAATTCATTAAATAAAGTTTTTCCATTGCTGTTTATTGCAACACAGTTTACGATATACAATAAACATCCTTTACTTAACAATTAACATAAATGCTAACCAAAATTTTAATGGAAGCTGAAATATAGTTCTAATTCAAGTTATCATCGTCTACAATACTGCTACATGCAATGCAAATTTAATTCACATATATATATTTTTTAAATTAAGATTGTAACTATATAAAATCGTTCATATATATTAAGCCTGGCAAATAAGATTAGCTATAATTTTAATGTAAGTTTGACCTGAACGATTCGATTGCCCCCGTTGCTATGTGCTCATCTTGTGTTGGTGCTCTTGTGGTTCCAGTACCCGCACTTCATCAAGCGAGACGACACCAACCGTCTGTTGGTGATGTTACAACGCCGCAAGCGCTACAAGAACAGGACCATCCTAGGCTTCAAGACCCTCGCCGAGGGAACCATCAACATGTCGCAGGTACTTACCATGACATGCCCGCGAGCAA
Organism: Siphlonurus alternatus; assembly: GCA_949825025.1. Classification (NCBI taxonomy): domain Eukaryota; kingdom Metazoa; phylum Arthropoda; class Insecta; order Ephemeroptera; family Siphlonuridae; genus Siphlonurus; species Siphlonurus alternatus. The sequence continues at coordinate 31,011,193 of OX463780.1, read as the reverse complement.
ACCATCGTCTTTATCGTTGCTTGTCTGACAATTCACCATCAGTATATTATCCAGTTATCATGGCGTAAAACCAAAGCGTTTATACTGCAGTGTATTTTATTACAATTTCATTTCCCTGTCGTGTTCCACGTTCTTTGATTTTTTTTTCTGTATATTATTTAATTAATTTGAAATTGAAACTTAAGTTGATGTAATAAGAAACTCGTAATTAAAATTAAACACATTACAGCAGTACAAACTGTTTTTTTTCTTGTTTTTTTGTTTTGTTTTCTCTGGTAAATTCGTAAATTCTTTATCATTTAGAAATTTGTTGCTTAAAATTTGTTTCCTAGCTGCTGCAGCTTATATCATTGCAATATTATTGTTTTTATAATCATACATCCTATACGCATTCTTTGTTTATGCTACATATTTATATAATTATACAATCTCGTTCCCCGTTCACTATGTGTACAATTTCTTTAACGTCTTAACATCACAAAGTGTATAATACAGGATATTGATGTTAACTTTTAAATGTACTTTTATATGAAAATGTTATAAGGATGTATTTTATTAAAGTATACAGTATACTTAACGTCAGACTTTATGGATCTATTGGTAATGTTAGATACCTGCATTATCTTAGGCTCGCTTGTAAGCATTTTTGACTACAAGAGATTCATTAATGTTACATTTTTACATAAACGGAGTATATACCTCGGCACACCTTGCCTCTAGAGGCTTTGATTAAGGTTCAAGCAGCCTATGGAAGTGGATATAATAGAACTTTTGGGGATGGCTAGACTTGATGTTCTTCTCACCTCTTCCAAAATTGCAAATTACTATAATGTGCATCTCTTTATCTTGCCCCAGCAGGCAGCGGTAGTACATAATATAAGCTCTTCTCACTTTGTCTAATTACTACTTGGCTCATTCTGATTATGTTTTCCTCCCCGACTTGCATGACTAGAACAGTCGATATGTAAACAAAGTTATCGTGACATCGCCACATTAATGTCGGACACTGATCTCTAATTGACACGACGCCGACAGGTTCAAAGGATTTTATTGTACATGTGTGTTCAGTGGTAACATCGATATATTACGTAGAATCCTCTCGTCGTCATTACATTCATGTTTACGAAAAGGCAATATTAATATTTTATTGTAACAAAATTATGGTGTTTTCTGTTGAATATTGTATTTTACTATAGTTTTACACGCGACTGTAAAAAAGAAATTTTATTAGTTCGTTGCTGTGTTTAAGAATTAATGATTATAAATTCATTTTAACAGCTAATTTTGTAGCTGTTAATCGCGAGTTATATATTAGCAATTTTATTTATGATATTGCAATCAAAATATCAATAAGGTGGAAACCGTAGAATTATATTAAAAATTATCATGCGACGTTGTTTAAAAAAAATACTCGTCATTAATTTAAATTGTAAAATGCGTGTGACAAATTTAAGCCAAGCTATATTATATTAAAATTATATACCACCACTTGTTTTTCCGACACGCAGTTACAAATTTTGTGTAATTTAAATTCTAAATCGCTACAAAACTACATCGATTGTGGAAGTAAATATTTTGATGTTGCGGGGGGTCTTGGAAATGCGCCTCATCTCGCTGACGTGACTGATGCCTCTTCCATCAGTCAGCCTGTGCTGAGTCATGCCAGAAGGGGGAGGGGCTGACGGATGGCTCCTTGCGAATCTAGGTCGCAGAATTCATTCAATCCATTATACTCTCAAGTCAAGCTCTTAGCAAAATATTTCCTCTTCAAATCAATAATCCAGTGGTGTGTCAAGGGAAGATTTAAAAAAAAAGCAGATTTTTTTTTTTTTTTTTTTTTTTTTTTTTTTTTTTTTTTTTGTATCAGAATAATAAATGTAACAGTTTTGTTTGTAAATTTGCGCATTTTTTTCCCCATACACTATTCATTTTATGAGCCTATAAAAAAAACATTTTTAATATTTAGGTCAAAGTATTTTATCGTATTAAAACACAATTTTGCGTGTCATTTTCGCCTTTTATATATACCGCAGAGATGTCATTAGAATAATTTGTAACGCTTTAGGTTGACATATTTTTTTGTGACTGATATTTCAGTAGATTGATTGAAGGTGCATACATACAAAATTGCTTCTTATATGATCATTTTGTCTACTATCAAAACCAAAAAGGTGTGCCCCTCTCCTTATGGAACTTGTATGCTACTCAGGGGCACACCTTTTTGGTTCTGATAGTAGTTAACTATCATTGAAGGCTAGGATCCAGGAAACAGAATTCTTGGAGACAAGGATAAATGTGGGGGTTCTGATACAGAAACAAAAATATTGTAGAGTTTATGATTTTTAAAGGAATACATTGAAATATTTATCTTTCCACGTCTCTCATTTGATTGGTGTTCCGTATTACCCGGGTGCATCACAGGTAAATGGATATTGAGCAAGAGTGGAAACGCTGTGATATCATAATCATAGACATTTTTAATAACATAGAGGGAAAAGTGTTGCATGACTATTTCATCACAGCGTTTTGCAGCATGATTTTAAGTGTTAAAAAATTGAAGAAGAAAGCTGACATGCAGTAAATAGCACGAAATTCTCTTTCTAAATATGCAGTACAAAAAAATCATGCAGGTTGTCTGTTCTTGGATGTGCAACAAGATCAATAATTGGTTCTCCCTGTCCATGTCCCTCCTCTAATTGGCTTGCTGTGCATATATTCCTCTGACTACCTCTCCCTGCCCATATCTCTTCTCTTATTGGCTCTCTCTGCCCAGGTTCTGCAGCGGCAGATGGACGTTGAGCTGGAGTTACTGGGGGGTGACGCCAAGGACAAGAGCAACGTGGTGGCCCGCGTGTCTGTCCTGGCTCTCAGCAGTCAGCCCGTAGACCACGAGGAGGCTGGGCTGCGACACAAGCGACTGGCGCTGCATGACAACGCAGGTGCGACCTCACACCTAGTCATCACACTCTGTCAGTCTCAAGTGACACGGTGTCGTTTAGTGCCACTGGAGCTAGAACAAGCAGCAAGATTAAATAAGCAAAGAACAAAAATTATTTCATTTAAAATGTTAAAAAGTTATCTTTTATTGAGTCTACTAAATCTAACATGTAAAAGCAATCTCCATTCTTCTAAAAGAAATTTTATTCATTCAATTTTTCAGGACAGTCAATCTCTAAACTCTTAAAATTTAGCTTTTGAATTAAATATCTATTATCGACTGCACTGATTCAATGCATGCATACTAACTGATCCAAAGTTACAGCCAAATTTAATTTTGACTAAAGTAGAGGAGATTGCTGCAAAGATAACCAGGGTATAGTTGAAAACATTCAAATGAGGAATAGAATAAAACATTTAATTTATTCACCTAGAAAAAGCTCTAATTTTTAATGTAGAAATTTTATAAATTAGTTTTAGGGTTCAAATGAAAACAAACGTTACCACAACCTTAGATCTAAACATAAAAATCGTTGAATTATGTTTTCGTTTGACCCAAGTACCGCTGCTGCTTCAGTTCTGGTTCCACGTGGCATTGTTTGCATACGGCACCTCTTTCCCTCTCATGTGACAAGTTGCTTTGAGTGCCTGCTGAAATGTCATTGTCTCTACTTTGGTTATGGTCTGAGCCTGGGGTAGGCTAGAACATAGAAAGCTAGCTCTTTTGGGGAAGGGAGATTCATAATCAACTTGGTATCAAGATATTAACATTTTAATTTGAATACTTCACTTTTTATTTATTAATATTTAGCATTTAAGTCAAATTCAAATATTTGATGATCCAAGTCGCCAAATATTTGTTTATTTGCAATGAAAATGCTGCTCATTAATATTTTTCATGCATGCTAAATTTTTGAATTTAATACTATATGCTTTATTTGATATATTATGAGCTTAAGTTTGCTATAGGTGAGACACCTTGCAAAGAAACAATAGTTCTGATGAGATATTCTCTTTTATTGTTTCTGGTGAAATTAGTTAAGCGAAATTGAAAATAACAAGAAAATATAACATTATCAGTAGCTAATAATTAATTCATAGCACAATCAAATATATCCTAACACATTCCTGATATGTACAGATATGTCCACAATGATGGTTGTGAATTTGCTACATATTTAGAATTAGAAAATAAATTAAATGTACCTAATCAATAAAATATGCACAGCATAAAATATTCAAATTAAGATAATTTGGATATAGAGAGCTAAAAGACAATAAATTAATCATAATCAATAATAATAATTGCAAAAACAATCATCAAAATTATTACACCATCAAATGTAGAAGTGTATCATTGTGGGCATAGCTATAACCCTGTAGACATACACTAGACATTAATTAGGCTAGTGCTATGTTGTTAATAGGCAGTAGGTGCTCACCTATGTATCCATTTTGATAGTAAAAATACAAAAAAAGCACTTTCTTCTCTATCTCTATTTCTGTCTCTTGTTTTTCTCCCTCCATTTATCCTTCACTACTATTCCTTAATCATTCGGTTTTCGGCGCACCCAATTAATATTTTTTTTTTTTATATATATATTAACATAAAATATTACTAACAAAATAATTAATATATCCTTATTATTAAATAACATTATATTTGCGACCATAACAATTTACTACATTCTTTTTGATGTATTTTTTTTAATACTAATAAAAATATATTTATATATTTTTTTTTGTTAATGTACTAAAAAAAATCATCATAATCCTCCCCTGTATGTTTATTTTTGATATATCATGCATGCTTGTTATTGCCTGTTGGTTCCCGCCCCTTTGCATGTGCTTGTGTCTTGCCGTGCGTGCTCGCTGGCTGCTGATACTGCTGCTGCGTGGGCTGGTGAAGCAGACGCCCAGCTCGCGCCCCTCCTCTGGTCGCTTCTCTCCCGCCGACTAACCACCGCCCCCTCCCGCCACCGCCACGGTCGTGGCGACCCCCTCTCGCCCACAGATCGAGCTGGTGCAGACTTTTCGGACGATGATGAGGAGTTCAGCAGTAATGAGGAGGGTTCAGACTCAGAGCCCATGTTGGAGGACCACGCGATGGGCCCACGGAGAGCTCGTAAACCGAGCAGGGCTAAGATCCCAGCTACTGCTAGGGTGAGTTGAGGCAGGCAAAGATGGACTGACCTCAAGGGGACTTTGTAGACAGTAAATCTAGTGTATATTTTCCAAGGATGGTGTAAATATTTGGTATATTTGTAAAATTTCAACACCTTCGTCAAAAAGAAATAAAAAAAATTAGTTTTATAGCACTCTATAAACATCCCAATTAAGTGTAATGCCTTGTATATGAGGACTTGTGTTACTTGAACAAGCAGCAAAAATTAATTAGATATTTACAGTACTACTCTACAATTGAGGAAAATGTAATTTTTGTGTAGCTATGAATTGACAAACATTGTCTGACAAAACTGTTGTTTTAAAGTTGAAGATGTTATTGTTTATATTATGGTTGAGAAAATTTTTATTTTCACAACCTGCAATAGCTGCAAGTATAAAAACAAATACAGAACTCGGACACTATGAACTTGGTGAAAGTTAATTTTAATTTATAAGCCCAAATTTTTTGACTTGCATCAACTTCTGAGTAGATTATAAGTATCCTTAGGATTTAAATGTTAATTTGACTACTTTACTAGAGTTTTACCATTGATATTTCCTTCTTTATTTACAATCTTAATATACTGCAGGGGAGTGTGGATTGACGTTGTGTGTGTCCCCGCAGCAACGTAATCTCAAGCAGAAGTTCATCTCACTGCTCAAGAGGTTCCGAGTTAGTGAGGACCTGGAGAACGACCAGGAGGAGATTGACCAGAAGTTGCATGGTGAGTCACTGCCAGGTGCTGTCTTACGAAGGCTTTGTAGGGAGAAATTTCACATGTTTTCTCCTTATTTCAGTTTAAGGTTAAAGTGTAATTTTTTGTCTCTATTAGTGAGGCAAATATTATGATTAAAATAGAGGCTCTTAAAAAAAAAAAATGTTATTGTTTTCCTTTTTTTTAACTGAAATTATTTTTTTTACAAATACTACTGTCGTTCATTTACAACATAAAGATATGACCAGTGATAAGATAGAACGGTGAATTTAAACTGACACAGAGGTGACCCTAATGATTGCTGTTGACTCACTTGTTTGTTGATATTCAGGTGCGGACATGGACCCCACGGACATTGCAGACTTGTTTGAGGAGCTGGAGGATATGAGTGATTCAGGTCCAGAGATGGACACCATGAGCATCTCGTCAACACCCAAGCCGTCACTACGTCCCTTCTTCTCCAGCAGTCGCTCGCTGGTGCAGGCAGACGGGCTAGTGCCCCCCATCCCTGGTGAGGCCCATCCCCGTGCAACCACCCCCACTACTTCGCAGCAGCAGCACCTGAGGAACGGGCACCACAGCAGCACTTCAGCACCTCAGCACCACCAGTGCTCTAGGGTCGCATTCAGGGGTGCGTCGCAACTTCCCTAGATGAACTAAAACCTTGCATGTCACTGACTGGTGTATCTAGAGTGTCTAGCAGCTAGGGGTATCTCTTTACTGTGTAGTCATATTATAAAAATCCATACTTATTTTTCATTTTTTAGTGAAGACACTTAAGATTCCTCCACATGATAACACAATGCATAAAAAGGCATTTAACTTATTTTTTGTACTATTTCAAAGCAAACATTAATACAGCAATATTTTTTTAGTAAAATTTTCATTAATTATAAAGAAATATTACATATATAACATTATTGAATATTTTTTCAATATTTTTATACCTTATTTCATGATCATAACCTCACAAGCTCCCATATATATAAAAAAAAATGTGACTTGTAGTTTGATAACTCCAGCATGAACTCTCAGTTACGACAGAGAAAGTTACTAGACACTCTAATCACTTGCCAACATACAATAGTGATGTTGAACCAGTCAATTGCACCTGCCTCTTGTGATGTTGCCTCCTTCCTTGCATGATCTGGTTAGTTTTAATTTGCATTGCAAGCACGGTTATTGTATTGTCAAATTGATGAGCATGTTTTGTAGTGCTGAGAACAGAAATATTTCAAGTAACCATTTAATACTTAGATCTGATATTTTATTTTATTATCAAAAGTATTGTTTTAGGGTGGAATTAATTAAACACAGAACAGTATAATTTAATTTTAATTTGTAATATTATAAAATATGTAGAATATTAAATCTGAGTTTTAGTGTACAGCTTAATATGTCAATAATGGACAACATACATGAAAAAATTTTATTGCAGAAATGAATAGAGGGTACCAAATTATGCTACTCTGAATTTTTTCAGATTTTTTTGAAACCCAGAACTATTTTTAAATAATTATTGAAAGTTCTGTGATTTCAGTTGACACCCCTAAATTCTTAATAAAAAGGATAGAGACTGGACGCCTATTGACGCCTTCAGGGGGCGTGGCCGCACTTTCAATAATTATTTAAAAATAATTCTGGGTCTAAAAAAAATCTGAAAAAATTCAGAGTAGCATAATTTGGTACCCTCTATTCATTTCTGAAATAAAAAAATGTCATGCATGTTGTCCATTGTTGTCTTTTTTAAATAGAAAGCAATTATCGTTCATTCAAAATGCTACCAAATGTCAGAGCTTATTATAGTAATTAAGTTTTTTTTTTTGTGCAAGTGGCTGACGTGCATTAATTAAAATAGAACAGTACAAACTTTTCGGCGATCAAAGACTTCTGATTCTTGTAAGATTTTCCAAGATCAGAAACAGATTTATAGCCAAGGAACAACTTATAAATTTTGACATCTTGTTAGATGATAAGTTTATTTTCATTTCAAATATGTGCTTCATAGTTAAGAAATGTCACATAGTCAAATATAATACATATTGTCACCTCAGAATATAAGTGTGTCATATAGACCACGAGGTTTTGATGTAATTTTAGACCATATTTATGGTTTATACAACACTTATACTCCGAGGCAATGATATGTCATTGTGTAGAATACAGATTGTATTAGCTTTAGCTAATAGCTTTAGCTTTATACATTGCAACTAGAATTGTAATATATTAGTCAATTGACAACTAATACAGATCAGTGCTTACTACAGCTTAGGCCAAAATGATTGGAGTACTTGCCACGTGTGAGTGTTGCAGTAAGCATTATAAAAAAAGACAAACAAAAAAAAAAAACAAAACAAAAAACGCTAATAAAAATTGTAACATTGTAAAAAAATGCTTTTAGTTTGTATGATGACAGAATATTAATGTGACTAACATAGAATAGAATAAATAAGATTTCTTCACTTAATAATATTAATTACCACTCCCACGCTTATAATCTAATATGCATGCTTTAAGAAAAAGACTCATGATAAGTCCCACATGTTGCGACTCATCCCTGAATGGCTTTTCATTTTTTCAGTATTTATATAATTACAATGTTTACTGAAATATTGTGATGACATTGTTTATTAAAATATATTTCATGTTCTCAATATATTTTCTATTGTTTATTTGTAATGTAGTTTCAATCCATTTCTTATTGTATATTTTAAAACTTCAGTTTGGTGTTGTAATATTGTTATTATTTGAGAGATCCCCCCACTTTTTTTTCTCCCTTTCTGAGAAAATTATTTGTTTAGTATGAACAATCGTCTATGCGATATTTATTTTAATCAAAGAAAAGGATAGACAACCCGTAAAAATACAATTTGTTGAAAGGTGATAAATGCTATATTTAGAGGGGTGGTAGTAGAAAAAGACCCCTCTGAATATAGCATTTATCACCTTGCGATAATTTGTGTTTTTACGGGTTGTCTATCCTTTTCTTTCTAAGAAAAATTAGCATTTTCACGGAATCCTGGATCAGGTAGGTCCAAAATATAAAAAGAATTTTATTTATACCATGGTTAGTGTTTTTATTTTTTGTGACACTTTTTCAACTTCTTTCAGCTTTCAGAAATATTAATCTTGTAAATAATAAAGAAGCTTTTACAGATATTATTTAATTATTTTCTTTTTCTGATAATTATTTAAATTGTTCAATGCAAGTTGCAATTTCTTTCAGTACAGTGCAATTTTAAGTATTCTGGTAACTTAAAAAATAGTTTTAATTGCCATTATATATTGTAAACATACATTAATTTTCGTGTTTTGAATACAAAACAATTTGCTAACTGTCATATTATGTATTTAAATATATTATTAGTTTCCAGTATTGAATTTGCAGTTGATATAATTTACCTATTGCCTGTAAATTAGCATTTTTTTTTTAATGCAATAGTTTTAACTAGTTATTTTATTTTTATATTTATTGATATTAAATTCTCTCAATGCAACTGCTTTGCACAAAGAGAGCTGTAGATCCGCTGCATTGCTGTACAGTTTTGCAGTGCTGAGCTATATGATCCACCGTGGACTTGTTGATGAACTGCTGACTGTTGGTGTGGCTTGCAGAGAAGGGGTCTGACCGTCAGAGCGACGAGAGCTCCAAGAAGGCAGACTCGGACTCTCACCCCGAGAACTGGACTGACCATGAGCACAGTGACCCTCAGCAGCCCTGCCTGGCCTCGTCACCCCCTCACGCACCCCTCGCACAGTCAGAGAGTCTGGAGAAGGGCAAGGTAACTATGGGACTTGATTAAAATGTGCTTGTGAATGTAAGCAAGTTGCAATGCTCTGATAATACTCTTAAACTCACTAAGCTAAAGTTCACCAGGTATGAAGGTATAGATAGATATGGGCACGGTATTATGTTGTCAGTAGAAGCTTTAAGTGTTTCCTGTCTGGAAAATTTTCTCCATATATTTAACTATTAAAGCTTTTGATCTAAAAGCATCTCTCTCTCCCCCCCCCCCTCCCCATGAGATCTTCCGATAATTAAGAAGTTGAATTTTAAAATTTTGAAGAACTTATTTTCCTCTAAAAAAAATATTTTATGCCAAAAAAGCAATTTTTTTATATATAGGTTTGAATAGGCTGGTAGCAACACCTCAAAATTAGCTGACTTGAAGTCTTTATATAGTCAGTTTGTGCAGCCAATAATGCCTCTAGCTTCAGCACCAATCAACGCCCTTGTCCTCCTTGTTGCAGGACGGAGGTGACCGTGAGCGACGTACACGTTTGTTTGCTCGGGACCGCACCACTTCGGGCAGCAAGAGCAAGAAGAGTGACACCCCACGCACCCCCGGGGCGGCCCCGGAGCAAATGGGTGGACCCGTGCACACCGAGAGCAGCGTGAGTATCTGCTAGAGCAATGTAGAAGTCATCTTACGGAATACAGATGAGTCTTAATTTTATTTATATTGTTCTAAAATTGACGAATAAACATCTATCAGAAACATTAACATGATTGACTTTTAGAACTAAATGTTTTGATTTGTGATAAAACTTAATTCTAGTTCAACTGTACAGATCATGACAAATCAGTGACTTGTATTTTGTATCCAGCCTCGCAAAGCCCTGCTGGAGCAACTGTCACGTCTGCTGCCTCTTGACGACGCCCTACTGCCCGATCATGTGGTGTTGGTGGCAGCCGGGGAGGGTCCGGGAGCTAGCCTTGCCGCACGCCTGGCTGAGAGGCAACAGAGGGTATTGAGCATCGCTGGAGCAGCGGACGTCAGGGCAACCATCACCTGCCTCGTCAGCAAGATCCAGAAGTTGTAAGTCATCCTTGGGTTACTAAGTGTCTCTGTGAGCTTCATGTGCTCTGACTATGGAGAAGAAAACCTGCTCATGGGTGCTGTTAAATTTTCAAGGAGTTTTGCCATAACATACCAATTCTGCTCAATCAAAATCTATAATATTGTTCTGGGTTATCAATATTTTTAGTACCTCAATTTTCTTTGATTAAATCTAATCAAATAGAACAAGAAAGTGTTTATTTTAATTAAAAAGGTATATATTCATTATCAAAATAAATGCAGTGTTTCTAATTTTATATTCAATTTTTAAAAAGTACTTGTTCAAAATCCCAGATTTTTTTTTATATTAAAATTAATCTCCAAATTAAGGAAAATAAACCATTTAGGTTGTGATAATCTTATTAAAAGAAAAGGATAGGAATAACCAGCAAGGCCTTACCGATCGAAAGAGTCACAGCAGGTGGAAATTCTTGCGGTCACAAGTTTCTACTTCTTGTGACTGAAGAAGCATCTCCACAATGCGAAACGTTTCAAAAATGTTGGTTGGTTTGGTTACCAATGGCGGAACTTGTTTTTCAACATTGTTCACAGTGCTCTCTGGGGCTCCTAATACCCAGTCTGCACGCCAGACAGTTAAGTACCGTTTCTAAGCGGGGCACGTATGTTGTTTGCACAACATTCCGCGGTCTTAATCACCCCAGCGGAGTATAGACAGCCGTAAGCTGCCTTCCTCCTACCAACTCTTTCATCTAGTAGCCAGTCACACCCATTCCAAGTCGCGAAAAGTCTGCCGTATTCGGGATTTGAACCGGGGACCTCTCGGACGAGAGCCAAGTGTACTAACCACTACACCAAAGAGCAGGTTTTTTCCGATGTAAAAATGTAAAAACTTTCGAGTGAACCTCTGTGACCGCAAGAATTTCCACCTGCTGTGACTCTTTCGATCGGTAAGGCCTTGCTGGTTATTCCTATCCTTTTCTTTTAATAAGATTAAAATTAATCTCACTCATTAAAAATGTGAGGCAATCGCTACTAAATTTCATAAATTAAAAAAGAGAAAATATCACGTATAATAAGTGTTCTTCATCATAGTTACGTGTACCAAACCAATTGTGATGCATTCACTGACACCTCATGGTATGGTTCTTCTTGCAGTTGCAACAGCAGTGCTAAGCCGCCACCCCCCGTCAAAGTGCTGGTGGCTGGGCCTGACTCTCTGGTCAGCTGTGTGATGAGGCAGTACGTTGAGCAGCTCTCCTCCAAGCCCCCAGACTGGCAGAACCACCTGAGATTCCTGGTCGTGCCACTCGGTAAGACATACTCTGGGTCTAGACACATATTTAATTACAAAGAATTACTAAGCTGAAGTTCAGTTACATGTTACATATATCAGAAAGTAAATTTTCAATTTTATTGAAATCATGAGACTCTGATTAAATTACATTTCTCTTATCTGTGTAACCATCTTAAATACATTTGATAGGTATAGTATGAAATTGCTTATTTTGCCTCTTGTGATAATTCATGACTGAAACTCTCCACTCTTACCCTTGCGCCTCTCCTACAGTTGGCAGCAACTCACTGTCCCGCTACCTGGCTAGCCTGGACTCCATGTATGCAGCCTCATTTTCTGGGGACTCTTGGCGGGAACTCGTGGAGCGTCTCGAGGCCAAGTCCGAGTGCCAGGAGGCGCTGACTCGCATCCAGCGGTACCTCGTCGCAGCAAACTCTCCCTTGCCCCTGCCCGTCGCAGAGGCCATGGTCACCTACAAGGAGCGGAGGTGAGTGTGATATCAAAGCCTCGCTCTCTTCATTTAAAATTCGTCACCTCAGAATATGTGTTGTATAAACCATGAGGTTTTGAGGCGATTATAGACCTTACGTACATGTAGGCTAAGGTCTATAATTGCAACAAAATATCTTGGTTGATACAATACTTATATTCTACGGTGACGAAATTATTACTGTAATTCATGATCCTCTGATCATGCGCTACATTATCATTTTTTGACAATTTGTACTTTATGAGTTTAGTCTACCCTTTTCTGTAATTAAACCATTGTTTCACAAAATTCTATACAGATAATGATAATTAATAAAAATCATACCATATAATTTGGTACCGGTATGCTAATCTGTAACTTTCAATCTACATTTAAAATTAAATTACAGCTGCGTTAGTTGTATGTTATATAATAAATAAAAGCAAAGTACTTAACATTTATTTCTTGTTCCAGTTCTGATGAGGAGTCCTGTCAAATATTCATCCCCTTCATCAACGTAAGTCTTAATTTCAATGTCATAAATTGAAGAAACTGAATATAATAACCTCCACACAAAAATAGCACACATAGATTGTATTCAGTAATAATAATAATTTAATTTAATGTAAAATAACTATATAAGTATATGCCTTTCATTAAATTCTTACCGGTAGTTCTACTGAATCTTTACTTGTTTATGGCATTATAAGTTCCAATAATGCTTTATGTAATGACACTGTCATATTACCTACTAACTTTGTTATTCCCACATACTGGATGCAGTGGTAACTTTGCTTGTACAGGAGGTGCGTCTTGGTTCGTCTGAGAACTCCTCGACTGCCAGCGTTGACCTCGAGGAAAGCCAGTTGAGCCCTCCCATGCTGCTCAACTCTGGCTCTCCCCCCTCGACTGCCGGCCTCGTATCTCCGGCCCAAGCCCAGCAGCCCAGTGAGAAGCGCGGGGAGCGTGTGACTCCGCCCTCTTCTCCCAACGTCAACACCTCTTACTTGCAGTCCCCTAGGTGGGTGACCTTCTGGTGAGAAACTTGAGACGTCACTCCATTAATAGGCAGATAGGCTGTGGAAGGTATTATTTGCCCGAGGTGGCAGCAGCCATTGCATGACAGCTGAGGTATATTAGAGCTATAGTTTACTAGAGTGCTTCTTCTATCATTCATGTATTGGCTTATATTTGTAGATTAGAAACAAAAATATAAATTCTATAAAACTTGAAATTAAGATACAAAGGAGATGATAAAATAATCATTCATAAATATTTTCTGCTGTAAAATGGTAATTAATCAATTCTACACATTTAAAATCTGTTCTTGACCCATACAATTATCACTGTAGTACTAAAAGTATAGGAAAAGAGCTTCATGAAGTTTTAATAAAAAAAAAAAAAAAAAAAAAAAAAAAACATTTTATTGAAAGGCAATGATTGTTTGAAACCAGTTCAGTAGAGTATGTGCTATAGAAATAATAGTAGCATGAGCTTTCTAGTAATTTGCTAGGATTGGTGGTACTTAAATTAAGGTTCAGAAATTCTTTCATCTTACTAGTATAGAATAGCATATAAAAAAAAATCTTTATTGCTGCAAAGATTAGGCAAGCCGATTCTTGTGCATCTAACTGCTCATGCTTACAGACAAATTTTAAGTTATTAAATTTCTTGACAATTTCCTGTATGCAATGGCCATAAATGTAGATACCGGTACCTAATAACTTCCTGTACTATTTAGTTTGAAAATATAGCTAGAACAGTATAAAGTGAGTGACATGTAGTCTGCAAGCTCTAGGTATTATAATTTCTTGCCAACCTTTGTATGAACTGCCATGAAGCAGTACTACAGTGCACTGACGTCTCTGTTTTGTGACAGGGAGAGCATGATTCCCAGTGAGCCGATGGAGCTGCAGCTGGACTACTGGCTGCACCCGTCAGCCGCTACTCAAGCAACGGCTGCAGTCAAGGGAGAGCAGCCCAAGGGTCGGCCAGACTCCAACAAGTGCACCCTGAAAACCACCTTCCGAGCACTGCAGGTGCAACGTCTGCCTCAACCCGGCATGAGCCCTACGGCTCTCTTCCTCATGAGTTACACTACCAAGGAGAGCAAGAAGAAGAGTAAGTTGCTTATTACCATTCATTACCAGAGTGTGTAAAGAGTATCCAATTTCCGTGAATGTTATAACTTTGCAAATTATATTGAAATTGAAATACATACTGTACAAGAAACAGTGATAATGTTCTTTAAGTATACTACCCTACTACTATATCAGAATTCATTTTCAAATGTTACTAGATACATAATAAAGCCTTCAACAGCATTGTTTTACCACTGTAGGTTCAAACCAATATTTTGTGTCCTAAACTGTGGTGATAACCATAATGCTAAGTATAATCTATAATAAAGATACTCAGTCAGAGTTGTTTGTAATGACTGTTCAGAGTTCTGGTAAAGCTAACAATTGTCATTTTGCCTGCCAGCAGCGGTGATGCGGCTGGGTAAGAAGAAGGAGAAGGAAAAGGAGGCGGAGCCCAAGAGTCAGCTGATTGAAGGTGTGACCCGTCTGATCTGCTCAGCAAAGACACACAACGTCCCTCTCAAAGGTAAGCAAGTTACCTGTTTGACGTCTCTTTGATGTCATGAAAAAGGGTTTGAAACCTGGGAATGTAATGATTTTTAGTACTGTAGACTGTAATAGTCTTCATCTGGAAAAATTACTAGGAGGGACTATAAATATTTTGTTTTATTGATAATTTTCTATGAGAGAATATTTTAAACAATAACCTACAATCTTTTAGTAAATAAAAAAATAAAATATTTAAGGAAGTCCCCATCTGCTAATTAACTAGCTATACCTTAAAATGTATCTGTTCTTTATATTTTTATTATTTCTTGCACCTGAAATTTTGTCATTGAAAAAATATATTGAAGAAATAAGATAACCTTAGAGAAAGAAGTACATTATTCACAAAAAAAAAACTTACAATGCCATAGTTTTTAGCCTAGAAAATGTTTGTACGATTTTGATATCACAAACTAAATTATAAATTTCTAGGTTTCAATTTGGTCTTCAGTGAATGGTCCTTATAATTATTTTCTAGCATAAATTCTAACAACGTTTCTATTACAGGACTGTCAGCATCCCAGATGATGCGGTTACATTTGTTCCTTGAATAAAAATCCAGCTGGATCAATAGAGTATTGTCCTCATTTTTTTTTATTGCAGAAATGGATAGAGGGTGCAAAGTTATGCTACCCTGATTTTTTTCAGATTTTTTAGAGCCCGGGAACTATTTTTAAAAAATTATTGAAAGTCCTTTTCAATGACGCCGCTCCTTAAGAAAAAGATAGGACTTGCCGCCGCGTGACGTCACAAATAAGACTTTCAATAATTTTTTAAAAATAGTTCCAGGTCTCAAAAAAATCTGAAAAAAATCAGGGTAGCATAACTTTGCACCCTCTATCCATTTCTGCAATAAAAAAAATTGAGGACGATACTCCATTATCTGCTCTACCATCCAACTGATCTAACTGAATTTTGATACACGGAACATCTAGAACAGCAGTTTAGGATTCTGACCATTTGTTAATCTGAAATCCTCGTGTGTTCCCTGCAGTGAGCATAGATGGGATGGAGTGGAACGGCGTCAAGTTCTTCCAGTTGTCAGCTCAGTGGCAGACACACATCAAGCACTTCCCCATCGCGCTCTTCAATGTACCCGAGCCGGGCTCCTGCTAGTCCACGTGCTGCCCTCTGCTGGCCAGGCGACTAACCTCTCACCACGAGCCGCCTCCCAGCAGCAAGATCTCAAAACGAGCCCCCAAGTCTCGCAGCACAAGTTTGGGCTCCATGCGAACCTCGTAGATAACTCAAGTTCAGCAATGTTGATCACTCTAACGTAACTTTAATAAATATTTGAGAATAGCAATCTCAATCTGTTTTACTGGAAATTTTGCATGCTTAAAAGTTTATTTAAAAAAACTAATTTCTATTTCAACGGAAAAAGTGCAATATAAAATTTGCAGTAAGACATGACAGAAATCTTATTGGCAAAGCTGCCTTGCCATCTATAATGCTGCAATTGTGCAATATACCACCATATTGCTAATGATTAAATTTTACACTCTCAATTTTTATTTTGATTACATATTGTGACAAAGTCAACATTGATGAAGACTGAATTATTTTTATGCTGAGTGTGATGAAAGTGTTCTTGAAATATAAAGACATAGAGTTACAGTTACTCTGTGCCAAAGATATTAATAAATTAATTAATGTAATTATTACAAATCTGTAATAACTCAAATCTGTAACGTTGTAAAGTTCCCAAATCTCCATAAATGCTGTGATGTTGTAGTTAGAATGATTATTATATAATAATATGCATAGTTTTTAATGTTTTTTGTTTTTGTTTAAGTACCTGCAAATTAGAATGTTTTATTTTGTAAAAATAAAATTCTTTTAATCTTAATGTATATACTTTTTGTGTCTATTTTTTAAATTATTGATAATTATACTTCCATTTTTTTTTTAAAGATAAAAATTTCAATACCTTTTTTATACTGACAAGTTTTTTTTTTTTTACCAAAGACAAGTCAAAAATATATTATTTAAAATTGTGTGCATTTTCTTATTATAAATAATGTTGTTCGTTAGGTGTTAATTTGTTAAATAACTTAAGGGACAATATGTGACATTTCATAATATTTTGCTCTAATAATTGGCAATCATAAACCAAAATGAATGTTTATCTTAAAAAAAATTTAAATTTAAATTGTTGTAGAATTTTTTTTATTATTATTTAAAAAGTGATTTTTCTTTATTTTAATTTAAAAATGTGATCTTTCAGCTTTAGCCATGATATTTAATTAATTTAATAATTAATTAAGTTGTGATGTCTTTCTTCTTACTCTTATAATATCTGAGTCATGGAGAGAAATATTTATTTACTAACATTAAATTTAAATTAATTAAATTTCAAACTGAATGATAAGATTTTACATTTTATTTTAAAGTGACAAAGTACCTAAATTGACATGCATACTTCAACATTTAGTCTCCATTGTGATAATGTAATACTTTTAAACTATTTTTTAACTATTACTTTCTATGTTAATTATGACATAACTGCATTACGTGAGGTTCAGTTTGTAACAATTACAACATCATTTGTAGTAATTACTTTTACGAATGAGCCTTACTTGAATTGAAATACACTTATTTTACATGAATTAATTAAAAAAATGTATTTCTCTCCGTGACCCTGTACATTCAATGACTATTTACCACGGCATATCTATAATAATCAATAAATATTATTGCTCATTTACAATGTCATTATTTTTTAATTTAATAATAAAGAATATTAAATACTGTCATCACAAGATACTTATAATATATATACAGTGTGTTCTTGTTCCTTGGCGAGTATTTTCTGATTAATTGTAAGCTGTATTTTAAAACTTTAATAATAACCACGTATAATGGGAATTGTAAACATTGTGTTAAGAGATATGATATATAAAGAAATGTGTTAATCATGTTGTTAACATTGTGTTCAGTGTTAATAAATAATAACCGAGTTTGGAATTTGCATACTTTCTCAAGATAACTAAGATAACTTAATTAGTTAGTTACAGAGAACATGGTCTTAAGAAAACTTAGTTTCAATTTAGTTTACTGAGGATTTCATGGTGAATTTTCTTCTTAATTGATACACAATTAACAAGTAATAATTAGTTTCTGATATATTGTGATTTTAAAAAACATGACTGGTAGTGCTGAAAAATAAAAATTACAATTCTGTCTTTTTACTCTGTGTGGTATCTACTTCATAGTGTTTTAAATGTGTTGTGATTTTTGTGGAAGTTTGCAAATATTATTTGTAGTTTTCTTAAGTCCTCAATTTTTGAACAGGCACCATGTTCAATGGAATTAGTAATGTTTCTTTGGCATCACTATTTTGTTACAGCATCATTTAATTTTTTATTTAATTAACAGCTAGGCATGACAAAATATTTTTTAAAAAATTTAATTTTCTACTCTTATTCATGGTCTTTAGAGCTTGACAAATAGAATGTATATGATATTAATATATAATATTTTGTTAATGACGAGATCTATTAGTATATATCATAATTTCAATTGCACATCACTTTTTTTTTAGAATCCACTAAATAACTTTCACATTACAATAATAAGGGTTGATAATTATATTTAATAAAATTACAACATATCAAATTAAAAGCCACATAAAAGGACAAAATAAATATAATTAAGATCATGAATACTTTGGTTTTTGTCCAAATTTTGAGGCAAAGTATGTAATTATAATATTCTGTCTCAAAAAGCTTTGATAATTTGTAATAAAGATCACTCTTATAAAACAAGCAAATATATTTATAATCCTTGAATCATATATTTGTAGTCTGCTTGGCTTTATTTCTGTAGATTTTTTGTTGTGTTTTCCGTGTATTTGTCTCTATGGCGAACTGGGTGTTGTTGTGGGCACTTGCCCTGATGTCTTCTAACATGTTTGAACTTGTGTGTAATGTGGGCTAGCAGGCACTGGTTTGGAGCAAAATGCTGCTACAGTATTCAACTTTTGATGTTACTCTCACCAAGAACTATATCTCTGGTGAAGATTTCATGTGCTTTCATAATACATAATAATTAATTAAATGTAATATTGCTGTAATGTTAATTGTGTATAATTATCTTCTATGAAATATAGTAAATAAAAAAAAAAATGCTCTTTATCAGTGCCAAATTAAATTATTGTGTATTAACATACTTTTAAAACTTAAAAAAAATATTATACAGCTTATTTAATTGAAATGCATTTCCCAACAAAATAATAGACATTGTATTTTTGGCCTTATTATTATTTGTTTTTTTCTTTATAATTTTTATTTTCTATTGAAATAAGAACAATTTTAGCCATAATGGTATTTAAGTCATTTTTGTATTTATGTACAGATGATAAAATAATATTATAAAAAAAATCTAGTAGCTCAGTAAAGAGTGTGTAATGTAATGTGAAATATTTGTAAATATACAAAATATCTCAAGTAATTTACTGTGATTTATTTATTTATTTTTATTTATTTTTCTACCCAAATTATAAGGAGGTAAAATTTTCGCAGGAGGCAAAAGCTCCAGAGTGGTGAGGAGAAGCACACCCTTCTGAGAAACCTCAGTTTTAAGGGTAAGATAACACGAACAATCGATTGTTGTAGTCCCATTTGATTAACATGTAAACCTTAGCAACCTCATAATAATTCTGAATTTTTTTTGAGAGACAGTTCTTAGCACCAAAAAAATTTGGAAAAAATTACAAAACAATGGGACGATCCAATTTTTTTAAATGAAATGGAGACCTAAACTAAGAAATTAATTTATAGAAATTGGATCGTCCGATTGTTTTGAAATTTTTTCCATATTTTTTTGGTGATAACAACTGTCTAAAAAAAAAAAAAAAAAAAAATCAGAATTATTATGAGGTTGCTAAGGTTTACATATGCATGTTAATCAAATGGGACTACAACAATTGATTGTTCGTGTTATCTTACCCTTAACTGTCTGTCAAAAATTAATTTTTGGACCTTGTTTGGTTCCGCCATGAATTTTCAACAACAACTTGAATTTTGTGGTGGCAGTTGATTTTGTATAAGGAATTGGGTTTCTGACTAGGAAATAAACAATAATACTTCTTAAGGGTAAGGTAACGCCACCAATGTTAAAAAAAATCCCTCTCACAAAAATTCTGAAAAAAATTTAAAATGTTCTCCTCTACACCCCCTATCAGTAGCTAAAATATCAGGTATACAAATACGATCTAGTTTTTGAGTTATGAATTTTTAAAGTTGACCAATTTAACATGGGAGTTTCATTTCTCCATGTTAAAGTAGTCAACTTTAAAAATTTATAACTCAAAAACTAGATCGTATTTGTATACCTGATATTTTAGGTACTGATAGGGGGTATAGAGGAGAACATTTTAAATTTTTTTCAGAATTTTTGTGAGAGGGATTTTTTTTAACATTGGTGGCGTTACCTTACCCTTAAGGGGCATTTGAAATTACTAATTAAATCCCTAGAAATGTTATATTGTTATTTATAATTATGTGGGATGTTACAAAAAGAACTAAAAATTTATTGGCTATATAGTATAATCATTATTAAACTAAATAATGCAAATATAGAATTAAATTAGTATACATTTTTTTATGAGCTGTGCAAGAGGGTCACTGCCAAGGGAGAAGGGCGGCAAGGTGACAAGGGGTGCAATGGCCAGTTCGGTCCCTGCCTCTCCTATGTTAACTCTTGCATGGTGCATATAACTTTCCTGCCAATTGGGCCTACAATTTGAGGTTGCACCAATGGAACTATGCAATCTTAAAACAACTTTTTAAATATTTATGAATATCTGAGAATATCTGAGATCCTTGCTTTGAAAAAAGAAATATAAATCATCTAAACTATTACTCATTTCACGTTGAATTTACTATTTAGTTATTTTTTATATATTAAACTTAGCAAATTTTTAAACTAAATTTTTACCTAGCCCCTTACATGTATGCAACTCTTTCAACAGAATTGTCCTGCGGGTTGCCTAACTTATAGAAACCTGATAAAAAGAATGTGAAATTTCTTTTATTGTAACATGGTAATTAGCTAATTACATATAATTATAATATACTATTTTGCAAGATAATAACAGTAAGAAAATTGAAATTTAAAGCCAAAATAAGCTGAACAAATTAAAACTTTATTTTATTATTTAACATCCCATTGAAATATCAAAATTATACTTATTATATACTATAAATAACATTAACATTAAAACTTTCAAATTGAAAATATAAGAATACTTTGAAAATTAATTATAAAACATTCGTAGTAAAAATATTAAGTACAAAAATGAAATATTGACAAAACAACTATTGAAAATAGGATCCAATAATAAATTTTGAAAACTCGTAAATTAAAGCTAGTTTAAACTGGCATGTCTGTTTTGAAATTTATCAAATTTAATAACGGCAGAAGCTAATCGTATATTTTTTCCTAATGTTACTAGCCCAAAGGAAATTTTATGTATTATTCATCAAAACTCTCAACTTATTTAAAAGGCTAGAAAATATTATTAATAAAGTACCCTTCAAAATTTATTACATTAAAGAAACTTTTTATTTTCTCATTTTAATACATATTTTATTCAAAATTTTATTTCATAACTATTAAAAAAAATTAATTTATATAATATCATCTGAAAGAAATATATTATATTATATCCATGCGTAAAAAAAGGAAATAAAAACGCGCAACAGGTTGGGTGGGTCAATATTTGACGTAAAAATGCACACACTTATGAATGTAGATGAAAATTTAACAAGTACAACACAGGATTAGACATGAAAAGGCTTCTAAAATAAAATAAAAAATAAACAGTAATTTAAAGCTTGTTTTCAAAGAAATTTGTATAGTAAATTAGTCAAAATTACAAGCTATAGTCGTTATAGTTATAGTCTTTAATTTATTTTTATGTTAGATATGATTGTATGTGTACAAATATGACTTTCATTTAATGAATTATATTTTATTTTATTAACAACAAGAATATCTCCACTCTTTGATCCTAGGATAATTATTAATTAAAGCCTGTTCATATTTCTTTACTTTCTAATTATTAATGGATTGCATGATAATTTCTTCTCTCTTCATACATGTTATTTCTTGCAAATAAAGAGAAGCCGTCACCAGAAAAAGAGAAGTAGAGTCTGAAACAAACAAATTAATTATTAATTTCTTGATGTTACACGAACAAATTTCTTTTGAATTATTTTACTAAAATCCTTTTTACTTTTTTAGTATTTTCTGTCACGATTTCCACATCGTGGAGGAAAAAAAATCAGAATCGAGTTGAAATGTCTAATGGAATGCTTTTTATCGTAGTGAAACTTTTATTGTGCTGGAGAAATAATGTTGAGTGACATTCACTCGGTAATTGGAGGCTCGAAGTGCCTTCTCATTGTCCCTCACTGATGGCTTTTTGTGCAGACTTCACGTAAATATTGCATGGCACTCACTTAAATTGATTTAACTTGAAATTGACTTCTATTTTATACATCTTTCATTTGATTTTTTTTTAACTTAGTGTATTTAAATATGCTTTGTAATCAGTAATATATAAGTAAATAATATTTTATTTAAACCTCTTAGATTGTATTAGGACAATATATTATGCTCACGTCAATTAAATTTTTTGTATTGCGTGAATTTTCATTTAATGTAATTATGATTTGTTTTGTTTATTTAGTGAAACATTATTTTCATTTTTAGAAAACAAGGCTTCATAATTAGCACTCCATTAGTTTTTCTTTCTATTAATAACATTTATTATTATAAGCCTAACTTCAATGTCAGCGTCAATAACATCAAAATTAGAGGTGTTTTAAGTTTTTAGAGTATTTTTATCTTTTATAAGATGGAAAAATATACGTAACATTTTTTGTAATTTATTTGTTTTTAATGTTCTGATGATGAATGCTTTTTCTTTACGCTTCATTTTTGAAACTTATGAAAAACATTATATAATTTTGTATTTAAAGACAAGGAGAAAAATTCTATTTCAAAACAACGAATAAAAAATAGAATTTAACCCTATAAATAAAAAATATGCAAAAAAAACACATATATTTTATATTTCTTGATAAGCTAGCGTGTAATATATTATAGAATACAATCATATCAAGCAGAATTTTTATTGGTAGTAAAATTGAATACAATTAAACTGGTATATAGTTTATATTATTTGTGATCGCTGGTTGGTTTATCAAGTAAATGCAAGGGGGGGCGGACCCTCACTGATTTTAAGGGCTGGTCGATACGATATGACGCTGTACTATACACATGGGGGGAGAGGGTGGGTGGAAAAGGGAGGCAGCAAGGTAGCTAAGCCAACTCGGTGACACGCGCAATGGCGTTCCAATATAACTGCTTTATATACTTGATTATTAGTATATATGTATATATATACAAAAGTATTGATTCATCATATACACCCAGACGTTAGTATTTCTGTGGTTCATTTAGTGTGATGATGTTACTCGTTTGGATGCTGTATCTCGACTGAGAGTTTTAAATAAAAAAATGTAAGTATTAATTTTGTTTTTTTATATATGTAAGATAAAAATCATCTTGGGGGTAAAGTTGCTATAGCGCAGACTCGAAAGTTTTTATAGCAAAAGACTCCAATGCCGTACCCTCTAACTCTAAGACCCATAGGCTAAGAGTAGGGATGTTAAATATCTAGACCAATGAGAAGAGAGTATTCGTGAGAAAAACTTCTCGACGTCATTTTAGCCGCAGTAACATCGATTAAAATTGTCTACCAAGGAGAAATTCTCTAATATTCTCTTGCTCCCTTGGTATTTCATTCTATTCCCCTCTTTTCCCTTTCTCTTATATACCCACACACACAAGGGAATTTTATCTCAAGATGGAAAGAAAAAAAATAATATAGATTATTATTATACAATGGAGAATAATACTCTCTGTGTGATGTAAGCTAAGCTTAAAACATTTTGTTACACACCACACACAGAAAGGAGATGCTTTTATACTGTTTTCATATGCTTCATAAAAGTTTAGTGGAATAATATTATAAAATATAAAACAAGTATTTAATATTGTATGTTTTAATTTCAAAATTATAAAATATAATAAATATGAATTGACACATATTTTTAATGGTTAAATTGCATGCTTAAAAATGTTCGTGATTAGTTATAGTCATGCATAAATAGGAAAAATCTGACTCGGAAGAAATACTTTCGTTGATTTAGAGATTTTTCTGGTTTGGTAAGATTTTGTCGTCATTTTTACCTCCCTAAAACCACCCGCCATCTTGTCAGTTTACCTCCCCAATGCAAGGGGGTGGATATGTTAATGATTTAGTAAAAGCTTAATAAACATTTAACCGATCACAGTAAATGCAATTCATTTGAGAGACATATTTTAAAGAATATAATGTGCCAAAAAATATTATAAAATGTTTTATTTTTATTCGATATCTTAGTAGCAATAGTATTAAAACTTTGTCATTAAAATAATTGAAAAAATGCAAAAAGTTTCCTTTATATAATTATTTCCTTCACAGCAAACTGTTATTTGTAAATAATTTAAGTGGTAATTTCATTTGCAATTTGAATTTGTTAATTTTAAATATTTAAATAATTGATTTACTTTTATAACTTGCCTTATCCATTTTAATTATGA
This sequence comes from Siphlonurus alternatus, assembly GCA_949825025.1. Classification (NCBI taxonomy): domain Eukaryota; kingdom Metazoa; phylum Arthropoda; class Insecta; order Ephemeroptera; family Siphlonuridae; genus Siphlonurus; species Siphlonurus alternatus. Next base: position 30,986,525 of record OX463780.1, on the reverse strand, counting down.
TTGTATCCGTTTTAATTGATTATATACGTGAACTTTTTTATACATTAACTTAATATTTTTGTACAGGTCTGTAATTTTGTATTTGAAGATAAAGAGCTTCACCTGCAAAGTTTTGAACATTATTGTTCAATCATATTAATATAATATTGTTATTTTATTTTTTTATTGAATCCAATACAGTATTTCCATAATTTTGATACATGGTATATAAGTACATCACCAACCTATGAAAACATAAACATATTTTATAAACTTTTGGTTCGATTGTAAATGCAAGAGAAATTAGACTTTAAAAAAAAACAGGAAAACAACTAGGGTTATGCAGCAAAAAAATATTTTGACAAAATTATTATTTACTTTAAAAAAATAATATATACTACGATTGCAGTATAATGTAGTCTTGCTTACTGTTAATAATTGTTTAATGTTTATAATAATATAATATTAAATTTATTCTATGTATAGTCTTCCGTTTTTGTTTTAAATAATAACATGGCCATTGAATAAATATTTTAATTGTAATTTTAACTGCTACACAACATATGTTAAAAATATTAATATTTTAAGGAATATGATTTTAAATTGAAATAAATACGAAGCTTAAAAAACTTATATCGAGCATTGTTAATGATGATACAGAGAGGAGGGAAATCTGATATTTGCGAGTTTATCAAATAAATAAACAAAGGCTGCTGTGTTGCCGCACATTGTTGGGCAGGGGGTTGGAGGGATGAACAAGGCAGCAAATGTTTTGTGTGTTGCTCATTAGCGCAGAGCTGAGCCCACAAACAAAACGCGCGTGATCGCTGTATAAAAATTGCGGCATTATTTTTCATGGAGAAGCAAAAATGCTATAGCAGCAAAGTTAATGGTCCGTCCCAACGATTATACCATTCATGTTTTAATTTTCAGGAAGTAAAAAATATAAAAAAATGACTTAATTCTTATTCACATTTTTTTATACATGCTTTTGTTGCTACTGCGTTTTTAAATGTATATTATAATGTATATCCACAGCATACATTTCTGCATGGTCACTTTGTTTTCATGAGATAATGTAAAAAAAAAAATGTAAAATAACATAGAAAAAAAATGAAATATTTTTGTATTTAAACTTCAAATTACTTTCAATTTAATTGAGTAAATTTCTATTTACTTCGCAAAAAAAAAATATATATATATAATATATATTATAATACATGCAGAATAATAAGCAATTAAATAAAAATGCAATTAACTGTTACAATTTAAAAAGCAATAATATTTTTAGCTAAAAAAAGGGGATAATATTGCAATGTTCTTTAATATTTGCAACGCACATTTTTTTTATCCATTTCCATGCACTTTCATGCTGCACAAAACCATGCAGCTACCGTACATATTATAGGAGTTATATAATTTATAAATGAAGAAATCTAATTAATTAATAAATATATAAATGATTCTAATTCCTATTTGATTTTAATATTTCTTTTTATATAATTTAACATACTAGAGGAATGATTAAAATTATATATACCATTTCTAATTTTATTCAAGAAACACCATTTTTTTTTTTTCAAAGTAAATATCGAGAAAAAAGTTAATTAAAAACGATGTCATTCATTTTCATCATAAGAGGCTATAAATTACATTTTTTATTTTCCTAGCTATAGTTTTTCTACCTCTTTCTTTCTTTCTTTCTCTCTCTCTCTCTCTCTCTCTCTCTCTCTCTCTCTCTCTCTTGATATACGCCATTATATATAAGCATTCTTACAACATATATAGGGGTGGTTTACTAAGGGGGATGACATTAAAATGGCGGCAGCTTCTAGCTAGCTTGAGTGAGTGACTGCTGTGCGTGTGATATTCACGAACGTTGAGATATAATATATGAGGTGGACATAGAGATAGAGAATAAAGCAAGGCGTCGTGTAGTCCTCTAGCAAATAGGCTTTTCTCTTGGTCATGGTGTGCATACAGAGGGAGGTATATATTATAATGCTAGCAGAAAACGGTGGCAATATCGACCGTAGCTCAGGAGGGAGGATGCTGGAGGCTGGGAGCTGTGGTCCACGAGACCCTTTTTGCTCCTCTCTTGCGCACACAGCAGCATCATGCAGAAGAGGAGAACTAGGGGGAGAAGAGTTTCTTTTTCTCCGAGATGATGGGGAAATTGCAAAGCGAGATATATATATATATATACTGTAGAGGAAGGAAGGGAGAGAGAACCCAAGCTGTAAGCTTACGAGGGTAATTATCATACGATGCCGACGAGAAAATGGTTTCTCCCTCTCACACACAGCTTTTCCCAACTATTACTTAACCCTACTATATATAACAAAAAAGTAACATTTGAAATATACTATAGCTTTTACTATATAATACTGTTTTATATGTAAGAGCTTTTTCAGAACAATTTCTCAAGCATATAATAAAGTATATAGGAATATATTATAATGTTATAATTTATATCTATATAAAATAAGGATTTTATAAGGCTACTTTGATAATAATATAATATAATATGCTTACTATTACAAATATATAATAGAATATTAGATTTATTATTACACGAAACCTTATATTATATAATATATATAGTAAGAAATTTTCAATTAGTAATATTAGAAAATTACTTTATTGTTATTATAATTAATTTGTTTGTAAGTTTATTTTTGAAATATTTTACTATAACGCCATGGGAGTTTTAGTTGTAAATTGTTTCTATTTTAAATACTATGAGAATTAAAATACAAAGGGAAAACTGTGATACTTTTTAACTTTTTATAGATAGACTTGCATTGATTGCTTGATTTATTGTTGCAATTTTATTATTTTGATATATTATTCTAAGCTGTGTAGCATAAAATCATGCAGCATTGTGATATTTTTTTTTTACGATTTCTACTTTATTACATAATATTAAAAGTGTGAAAAACTTTTCACCAGTTTTATAATACTTTTTATTGCTAAAAGTGAAAGTGTGTTTTGAAATTTAATTGATATACTATTATATGCAATGATAAGTATTCAAAAATATAAGAGTACTTTTATGGTAAAATTTACTATCCTAAAAGTTTTTTCTAACATGGGCGAAATGTTTCATTATGAAATTGCAGAGTTGATAATGGATGCGTCGTTAATTTGGCAAAATTTTAGTAGCCTCAAGCAGAGAACAACTCGAATTATTTTCGTGGGGTTGTTATTTTACAAACTTTTTGTAGCAAATATATTTTAGAATGTTTGAAAAACTTTGCTGCTGCTTTTCATCAAAATATTTCTCATTATATTATTTTTAACTTTTTTATAAAAGGAAAAATACTTAATAGAAATTTAATTATTATTATAAAAAAGTTTACACTCAAAGTAAACTTTTCTTGTTATTTTCCTGAGAACTCAATTTGTTATATAAAATTTATTATTATAAAAAGTATAATTAAAGCAAATATGTTTTTTTAATGTTATAGCAATAGAACATTCAGCAAATTTAGACGCCTATTATAGGTATATAAGATATACTGTATAATATAGCTATAAAATGCAAGATGAAAATTGTTGCTATAGCCTATAATAATAATTATCAATAATATCAATCTCTTACTTGAATTCAAGTAAAATAATTCGAGTTTTATAAAACATTTTTTTTTTCAATTTCTTACAAAAATTTATCAGCAGGTTGTTTGATAATTTGTGTGTGGAAAATAAACCACATTGAATTTGTTGAAATTATATGTAAGTATTTTATTAAACACAAATACTGTTCATTTAAAATTAATTTGTACATATAATTATGTATTGACTACAGGGCTGAGATTGAATTAATTTGTTAATGACTAAATATATATTATAAGATATAAAAAATGTCATATTTTGTATTTTGTTGTATTTAATGATATTATTTTCAAATTCCTGAGCAAAATACATGCACCCTAATACTGTCGGATTAAAAAAGTGCTCCCTGAATAGCAAACAAGTCTCGTAAGGAGAGGCGCACGTCTTTTCGTTTCTGACAGTATGTACTGAATTATGTTTAATACTTTGCAGGTCGCAACCGCCACCTTTCTGCCCTCATGCATTTACATTGTAGCACGCAAACAATACATTTGAAATTTAATTTAAAAGTAGTTGAAAGTATTGGAAGAATTAGTTGAAAAAACAAACAAGGCTTTTTTTTGTAAACATTTGTAGAATTCAATCATTTAATTTGATTTATTGGTTTATACTCTAAACATCTCATTTATTGATTCCTCTTACAATACATTATTACTAGGTAGCAAAATGACTACCGTGACTTTGTTAAAACTGCACTATTCTGTTTTCCAAAAGTCAAGGGGTTGTAAGGTCAAATCGGTTGTGGTCGTGTGTTTCCGGAGAGCCCTCGGCTGGGATCGTTCACTCAATTTTTAAGATCAAGTGTATAAACCCACCCAAAATGCAGATTGTTTTGGTTTTGAGCAAGTTGAGTCGAGGTGAAATGATTTATTGTCACACAATGGACAACATACATAAAATTTTTTTATTGCAGAAATGAATGGAGGGTACCAAATTATGCCACTCTGAATTCTTTTACATTTTTTTGAAACCCAGAACTATTTTTAAATAATTATTGAAAGTGCGGCCACGCCCCCTGGAGGCGTCAATAGGCGTCCAGTCTCTATCCTTTTTATTAAGGCTGCAGGGGTGCCAACTGAAATCATAGGACTTTCAATAATTATTTAAAAATAGTTCCGGGTTTCAAAAAAATCTGAAAAAATTCAGAGTAGCATAATTTCGTACCATCTATTCATTTCTGCAATAAAATTTTTTCATGTATGTTGTCCATTTGCTTGAGGGTATGTATAGTATAAAGTAATAAGATATAATAATAGTTGACAATATTTTATATTAATAATATTTAAATGATTTTAAATTAATACATTCATCTAAATATTTTAAAGTTGTCAATTAAAGAATCAATAATTTTTACGATTTGAAATAAAAATTTAATTTTAAATTATTCCATATTCCATATATATTATAATGCTTATATGAAAGTTCATCTTTTCAATTAAAACAAAATGAAACATTTAATGCTTCAATTTTATTATATTTATTAATAAATTAGATTAATTATAAAATTATTAAATGTTCATTACACAAAGGTTATTATTATAATAATAATTTTAGGTATTATAACTTGGAGTATATTAAAAATTGATTGAATTAATTAGCTGTAGTTCTAATTCAGTGATCACAGTAGTGGTTGTTCCGCTTGTGGCTAGGTTCGATTCCCGCTCGACCCCGCGGTCTGGGGGGAGGGGGTAGGGGGGGTCTGAGCTGGCGGTTCGCCGCAGTTCGGAGCTTTGATCTCCTCTCTCCGCAACCAACCTGACGAGATAAAGCGAGTGCAGACGAGGCATCTCCTCCGTTCAAACATTTATTTCATTCTGCAATCAAGATGCTAAGTCAGCGACATCTAAATGGTATTTGATTATAATTGACACAATTTTACCGTAACTAAAATTTTAAAAATGAGTGATTTTAGGTTTTGTATTAATGTGAAAAATTAAAGTATTGTGTTTTAACTTTTAAGAGTAATTAATTATTTTTGATAGAAGGTATAAAATGTAGGAAATAAAATCAGAGATAGGTATTTAAATACCTGTATATTCTCTGATAAAATTGTAAGATCATGAATTACTTTGATGGAGTACGCCATTTAATTTGTAGTACTCCGTACGTTTATATAATGTCTTAAAAAACGAAAGAAGGAAAAGTTAAGAAAATATATGAAAACGATGGAAAAATGTAATTAAAGCCTATTTTCTAAAATAAATAAAAATATTCATTAAATTTATTATATATGATTAAGTAATGGGACTTTAATTTAGACTTGATACTTAATTATTCTATACATTCTTAACATTTTCAATTCATAAACCCCATCGCAAATTTTTGACTTTATATCTGCATATCTATTTAAACTCCATTCTCAAATTATTTTATTTTTATCTGTGAGAATGTTATTATGAATGCACGTTCTACCCCTCCCACCCTTCAATATACAAATCTGCAAAACATCTCTGATTGGCTGCGCAAATTCCAAGATTATCTTATCTTATAAGATTTCTGTACGACATTGACATTAGAAATATGTTGATTGGAATTGAAGTCTCCTAGATATCTATAGCATATATATGGGACTTCACAGAAACATAAATTCTAATTTACACATTTTTTCAGAAAACAATGAATGACAAATAAGAGAAGGTAGCTAATAAAAAGTTACAATTTTAGTGTCTAATTTTAGCCTAGAAAATATTAGCACATGTGTTTTTGTACTCAATTTCATCAAATTTTAGAAAAACAATTTTCTAGTCTAACATTACATCAGCTAATTAAGTTATTTTGAAATAATCACTAAATTACTTTAACACAAAAATGTACGTGTTGGATTTATTTAAAATATTTTTATTTTACAAAAATCCTTAGTAACCAAATATATTAATAAAATCGTACGCCCACTTTTAATGTAAACAAATTATTTTTCAATGTTTAAAAGGAATTAAAATATTATATTGAAATAATTGAAATTAACCCTATTATTCAATGAAAATAAATTATCTTTTTGGACTAAAAAAAAATCGATTTTTTTATTTTTTAGAAAGAGTTTTATATTTTTATTGTTAATGTTTTTACATTTTAATGACTAATAAAAAATTGTATGCTATTATATTTCATGCCTAATATTTTATTGCAAAAAGAAAATAATGACTATTAATTGCTTTATTAATACATTTCCTTTTAAATTTGTATATTGTGAATAAAAATTACAAAAATAAAATTAGCAGAATTGAAAATTATTGTTTTACTGAGAACACTTTTTGGTAAATTAATTCCAGCTTAAAATTTAAATTTTTATTTTGTTGTCGTTAACATAGATATAATTTGTTCTACAGTCGAGAATGACCAGGACTTGATGTATATTAAAGAAATATGTTCTTGGGTTCTCTAAACACTTAATCGTCACCTAGGAACGTTTTCCTGAAATAAGAAAATTTGAGAAAAGATTATAAATTATGAAATAATAATTTGAAATTATTAATTCTGATTTTCTGGACGATCAGGAAAGTAAGGAAAGTCCTTATCTTATGGTGAGTTTCAAGATAATGAAGTTTTAGTTCAATATTAAATGTATCCATTTAAAAGTCATAAAGATCAAAAGATCGGTGAAAATATATCAAATTAAAATTTTCTCGGACCTAATTCAGGTGGTGCTCGCTCGCTGTCAAAGTCTCCATTTTGAGTTAATTTAAAATAATTATCACCACCTAGGAATGATAGGATTTTGAGTGAGTGAAGCTTCACTTATTGCATGTTGTCATGAAAAAGTTGAAAGTTCTTTTTGTAGTTTTTAAAATTAATTTAGTTTTTTATTATTATTATTACTGTTATATTATATGATTTCCTTTCATGCTAATTAGAACTTATTATTTCTTACTTTATGGGAGTTTACTAAATTTAGAATATAATATAAATTAGAGACTCTAAACTTTATTTCCTATATAGATGTTCTTCTTGAAAAAGTTTTTTAAAAGTGCATTCTCAGATGATACCACAATAAAAATAATGTTTATAATATGTTGACTCCTAGTTTGATTAAAAGGTAAGTGCTGAGAAATTATTTTTTCCCTGGGCAATGTGCAATGTGGTTTAATTTTGAGTAAATAAATATTACATGGTGCATCATCTTCAACATCAAAATACAATATATTTCCATATTTCAACAGAATATCAACTCTAAAAACGTTATAATCTTCACCATTATATCTCGTATACCATGCAATTAAGAAAATTTTAAAAACTGTAATAAAAAAATTATTAATTATTAAAAAAATGAAAATCATATTAAATATTTTATATATAGCTTTAAAAAAACTCACTCTAAAGAAAATTTATTATTCACTTCTCTTTATTTTTAAGAGAAATGATAAAATGATTTTAATTACTTCATTCTGATGTGTCATTAGCACTGATCATTATCTATAATGAAATTAATTTTCCATTTATCTAGAGATATAAAAATCCTGGATATGCAAACTTAATGTAGACTCTTCAGACTCATCGCACAAGTTTAATTCTAGAAGCAGATTCTCACCATATAAAAAAAATTACCCTTCTTGTCAGATGCAATTTTTCGTAGCCCAGCAAGGCTCTCTGGGAGCTTCGTGGGCACATTGCCAGAAAAGGGGTGAAAAAAAAAACTGATATCAAATTAAGAGAAAAGCTTGATCAATTTAGAGAGAAAAACTTTTTTTTTTACACATATAAAAAGCATCTGTTAAGTGACATTTTTTTACGCGTTTCTATCAGTCTGTGACACGAACTTCTTTTTCTCGTGACGTAAACTCGCATCATTTCTCACGAGTGCCATCCACAATGAACGCCATGATCGTTAGTTTTTTTAAGGTTGTATACTGTCAGTTTTGTTTGTATTAATGTTACGATTGAGTTTTAATTATTACTTAGTTTTTTTATAGCATTTTAATTAAGTAATTAATGTTTTAATGAATAAATATTATATAATTTTTATATGCTTAACCAAATATTTGTCTTGGTGAATTAGTTTCATGAACATAGATCACCCCCCCCCCCTTTTTAATATCAACGCATGAATGTGTATGTAGTTAAAAATTATAATGACTTTGTTTTTTTATGATTATATATCATGAAAAATCACTCTGATATATACAGTATATCAAATCTTCCTTACATCATATATTATTATTGGGTGAGAAAAAAGCAAAGTACATTCTATTTTTTATTGATGTATTGACCTCATAAAGTACCAAGAGATGGCATTGAAAACAGCCTCTATAGAATCAGTATGACTCAACTACACGTGTACTTTAGCCAGTAGCTCAGATATCAAAACAATGACACTTTTAGAATCACTCAGGTAAAATCCACCAGATGTCCATACCTGTCTTTATGCTGTTAATTAACATAACATCAGGGAGAATATCAATGAATGTAGAAACTGCGGGCAGCAATTAGTCAAAACAGCATACTTTTTACACACAAAATTAATAAAATTAATAACTTGAAAATCAAATTAATTTTTACTTTATGAATATTTTTTTTTTTTAGTTTTTTTTTTTTTACACTCTATCGTCAGTTTTTTTATATTTTTAGTAATTAAAATATTTAATTTCTTCATTGGGAAATAATTATCAATTACTGCATATTGGTGACGTTATTCCTTAAGTCAACTCCCATAATTTTTTTTTTAAATTTTCTTTTAATTTAATTATCTTTACATAAAGAAAACAAAATTCCATGTAATACATACACTCGAAAAAAAAAAAAAATCGACAACGTGTGATTCAGCCTTTAGAAATACAAATACCTTGGTGTGCTTACAATTTTTTCCCTTCATTTTTAGATTCTGTTAGTTTTTTTTTTTTTTTTTTTCATGAAAAAAAAATGAAGTATATTTAACTTAACCTGATATAAACCTCAGAAAAGAATTTAACTCTTAAGTTTCCTATCGTGTTGAGCAGCTCAAGTCAGTTCTTCATAGGTTGGTTCGGTGTATTGATATCATACTGGTCATCTGACACTGAGGTGCCACCCCCACCCCTCGCTATCTGGACAACCATCTCTCTCTCTCTCCAAGCAACACTGGAGACTCTGGAGAGTAAGTAGAATGACATTCCTTGTGCAGATGAAATATCACTGTCATTTGATATACGTCGTATGAATTCTTGACGTTATGCCCTTCATTTCCTTTCTTTCTTGTATAAAATAGAAGATAAAAAGGAGGAAATTATTCAAGTTATGTAATATTTGAGAAGAATTCATATTTTAATTAAATTTAAAATATTAATTAAATTTCTAGAAATTTGATTTTTTTTATTTTTCTTTCTTACTTTTCAATACTTTGATCTCATTTGACTATGAGAGTAATTATTATAATTAAAAAAAAAAAAATAATTTTTGTTCAAAATTTATGAAGTCCATATTTTTTTCTTATTAAAATTTCTCTTTACATTTTTATATACTTTTCTATGAAATTAAATTGATGTATTAGCTAATCATGGATTGAGAGTTCCCAGTACTAATTAAAGCCGTTGAAACTTAATTAATGAACGTTTTTTTTTTATTGTGCAGAGACAATTGTTTTTAATATATTTGGGAATTATTGCACCACTCTAGAATTGAAGTGTTAAAGTGTTAGTAAGTAATAACCTGAAAAAATAATGATTTTTTTTATTGCAGTTCAGAAATGGATAAAGAGTGCAAAGTTATGCTACTGATTTTTTTCAGATATTTTTGAGACAGGGAACTATTTTTAAAAAATCATTGAAAGTCCTTTTCGTTTAATATTTTTTATTTTCCATTGCAATATTATGAAATAATAATAATAATAAAATAAAAATCAGAGAACTGTTACTGACCAGTGACAGCAAATAATTTAAATTAAAAATTATATTTAACAAAATCTAAAAGTTCATATTTTACTCCCCATCCTCATTACTGAATGCCAATGAACGTGATGCATAAACTAAAAAAATTAGCTTAGTAAATAAAATTTCGATTATAATTATTAATCGCTTTTAGCTTCTTCCACATGCTATATACTATTATTAAATTTCTTAACTTAAGGTATAGGTTTATTTTTTTAAGGTATTGTTATGTGTACAGTACATCTCTACTCTGATATAGTTAATTTAGTGACAACCCATCAGAATATCAACAATTTAAATATTTAGTATTGTTAAAAATTAATTCTTAGTTTCTGAGATGTTCAGCTACATAATCTTGCCGAGAGCTACGCTCTGTAGACGCCGGTGTCTCAGGCTCTGGCGCCCGGTCTTTTAAAGATGTGGAGCACGGGAAAATGGCCGACCAAGTGCATGGTATTACCACATTGCATTTAATTTAGGAGAGCATTTTTGCAGAATTGTTCAATTTAGTTAAAATAAAGATTATTTTGCATTTTCTTCATATCCTTTAAACTTCACTGTCATTTGAAAACAAGTAAATATTTTTAAATTTATTTTTTGTATTAACTAAATCAAATTAATTTACTTAAAATATTGTATAGAATTTGTAGTACAGTTTGGAAATGTTATGAATTTCATAATTAATAGCATATTATCCATTAGATACAGCTGTTAAATTATTTGTAAGGTATACGATGATAAAATTTAGGTTAAATTTACTAAAAAATAACTTCAATAAAATTGATTGTTAAATTTAACAATGAATTATAAGTAAAACCTATATTCAATTTTCCCTAAAAGCTGAAAATTTGTTTACAATTTTACACATAATCGAATTCTCATCTCCATGACTGTAAAGACATGAAACGATCAAAGCAATAAAATTTGCAAAATTGTTTTATTGCTTTACAAAAAAAGTGAATATTATATTATTATTTAAAAATTAATACAAACAAATATCAAAAATTATATATTATAGAAACAACACTTTTTTTCAATTGGATTGTTAGGTATATTAAATAAAAAATAGTTTATGTTTATTAAATTAAATCTTCAGCATTTTGAAAATAATTTAAAATATAACTTGCATTTTTGTTTCTTATTAAAAAAATATATATAAATAAAATAAAAAATGTTTGATATAAATTAACAACTGAATGCTTAAAAATCATAAAACCATAACAGGTAAGTTATTATAAAGAGGATATAATATTTTCACACATCAGTTTAGACAAGCTATTTATTTAGGGAGCAGCTCGATGAAGATTTATGAAGCGTATATTTCGGGTCAAAGACTTTATTACGGGTCAATAAGATTTTCTTTTAGAAATAATATGCAAGACATTGCTTTGTTGTTAACGGTAAATACTTAGTGCTGCTACATTAAGTACGTGTTCATTGTGTCGTGCTAACTTGACTCAGGGAGGACCCTCTCTCTGGAAGGACGTACCAAGAATATTTAGAAAAGAGAAACAAATTTTTCTTTTGTTTATAAATAACATCACGGAGGTATAATAATTTTCGTGCTTGAAATGTTGTAGCAAAGCTCTTAATTGGTACTCATTAGTATTTTATTCTTGTTGCAAAAATATCTTATTTTACGTGTCATATACTTTATGTAAGATTTTGTTTAGTTTTGTTGCAGCTAAAATTTATAAAAATCACATTAATATTATTAAAATTACAAAATAAAAAATTGAAAATAATCATAAAAATAAATGTTAAGCAAATTAACGCTACAAAATTTAATTAGTAATTTACCTGAATGATTTTTTCTATAATATATATAGCCCCAATATAGGCAATATAAATATCTTGACTATTAATTAAATTAATTATAAATGTATAAACTGAAGAGTCCAGTACTGGCTATTATTTTTTTACGCATGAAAACTTTGCAATGGATTAATCGACCTCAAAATTTTTACTACGGAAATAAATAGGAGTGGCAAATTTATGCTAATCTGATTTTTCAGATTTTTTTAGAGCCCGGGAACTATTTTTAAAAAATTATTGAAATTACAGAGAGAGGCGTCAAGAAGGTTAAAAGAAGTAAACGGGATTTGGGCTCAAACCTGAACTTTGAATGAATTTTTAGCAATATTTTCTAGCCTTTAAAAAATCTGAACAAAAATCAGAGTGGCATAACTGTGCCCCCAGGCGCGGATCCAAGGGGGGGGGGAGGGCGATGGGGGCGATCGCCCCCCCCCCCCCCTCCAAAAGGTCCCAAAATACATTGAAAGTATTACCACCCCCACCCGTCGCCCCACCCTCCCACCCCAAATTTAACATTGCGGGATAGGGCACCGCCCCCCCCCCCCCAAAACCGCGGGCTGGATCCGCCCCTGTGTGCACCCTCTATTCATTTCTGGAATAAAAATGTCTGAAAGTGATACTCCAATTAGTTTGCTAAATTTAAGGTGTGTTAAATATTAAAATGTTAAAAATCTAAATTATAATTAATATTTTTACTATTTTTAACCTAAAATTAATTTATTAATTTGAATGAAGAATGTAAAGGAATTAATGTATATCATTTAATTATAATGGAAACGCCGAAGATTAAAATATTCAACAATTTTATGTTCATATTTCAGCAAGTATTTCTTTGTAAGTTTAGGATTCAATTCTTTCTCTCAATGGAATACATTACAAATATTCTTTGATTCCAATAAAAATATAATACTTTAATTTTAGATTAAACTCTCACGCTCTAGAAAAAATTACTTTATCTTGAAAGATACTTCATAATAAAAATTGCAGTTTAAAATATATAACATTCTTTATTTCTGTAATTTTTATAATTGCTCTAACTGTGCAGTAAATTGTGATAAGAATTATCCAAGTGCAGCAATTGCAATATCATAATCTATACGGCTATACCTCTACCTACATATTTCATGAGTGCAAGGCTATCAGTGTTTATAATATGCAATGGTGTGCAATGTTTTATTATAAATCTGAATTATAAGCTGCAGCCTGCATAACTTTTATGTTTATAGAATAAAGTGCATGGTATGCAGTTAACAAATATGATTATATAATTTACTTTCATTAAAATTATGATTTTAAGTCTCTTTTGTTTAATTGATTTTTATATTAATTTATCTCTGTATTTATGTGATTTTTTTAAAAACTGAAGATCATAGCTTTTTGTTGAACGATCACATCTTAATTTTAAATCATTAAATGAGAGAATTCTATAATCTATTTTTTTTTCTTATTGTTTTTAACGTGCATTACTTTCTATATTCTTGGAGTGTAGGTTTTACCGTGGGATTGTGACGCAGGTGCAAGAGAGAGAGAGAGAGAGAGAGAGAGAGAGAGAGAGAGAAATATATAAGGCACAATATACCAAGCCTCTCTGTTTCTGCTACTATGCTACTAAGTAAGCTCCCTTGCGATTACAGGGTTTATACATTAGAACAATGTTAAATACAGCAACACACTATATACCTTCTCTCTTTCCCTATAAAGTCCCTATATACTATACTACCCAGCTTTCCAAGCATCATCTACCTCTAGTTTGTTGTATACACAAAGTATATAGCAGCAGCAGGCACACCACTGTGTTATGTGCGTGCTTGCTTACAAGTCTCTTTGAGCCCTCACCTCCTCTATCTAGCAAGAAGATATAGCGAGGCAGCCAGGCAAGCAACCGGCCGGGTATATGCATGCAAGGCAATAAGGCTTGGTACACGCCACTTCAAAGCTGTAAACAACAGTGACCAACGAAGGGAGCTAAGCAAGAAACAGAGCAAACAATCCCATACAACCTAAAGTAAAAGGAGAAAATAGGCATGCTGAAATTTTATGTACAGACACAGACCAGGTATATTATTATTTAATATTAAGCTTCAAATGTTTATTTATTCTAGAAAATTTAGAATATAACTTTGTTTATAATAGGCAAATAATTATATAATAACTGTTATTTTCTTTTATAATAATATTATATAAAATGTAAATATAAGGATTAAGTTTGTGACGTAGGAGAAGATAACTGTTTTCGCTTGAGAAATCTTGTAAACTTTAAATGTTTATATTGAGATCTTCAAAACCAATCGGTAGTTCAATGCAGGATTTACGTTTTTTTTTTTTTTTTTTTTTTTTTTGCGCCTGCAAAATATTTACGTATGCAACCATAGTAGTACGCTAGTACAGCAGGTTGCAGTGCGCAGGAGCTAACGTCACTTCTCCTGACCCATTTTATTTGTCAATATTCAATTCAAAAAGGCTTTTATTAGAAAAAGTCATATTACATCATCCATTAAGTTTGAATAACAAAGTAAAAATCTGGTGTTATGTTATCATCTTTAATTATCAACAGTTTTCTGACTAAAAACTTTGCAAAAAAAATTTGCAGTCTAACATTTCACTAACATTTTTATATAATATAGCTTATATTTAAAAAAAAAAAAAAGTTAATGAACTATCCATACGCTGCAAGCACAATTTTAGCAGTCAACAATTTTCTAAACAACGTTTTTTTAACCCTCTATCTCTTTATATATAACTTATCTAATACAGCCACAATCATTCCGAATTTTATTAAAATAATAATTTCAGAATTAATATTAATTTCTGAGAGTGATTAAGTTCATTTTTAAATTATTCTGCTGCTATAACATAATACAAAGTAATAATATTTGACACAATAAATAATAATAATACAATCTGTATTATAATTTTATGGAATTTAAGTCCAGTTTATTTCACTGACCTATCACAATAACTAAAAAACAAAAACACTTTTAAATAATTATTATAACAACCTTTGAGATTATTGCAAGGAAAAATATCACTTAATTAAAATTTTCTTAAAAAAGAATTGTGCCCACTCCTTTATCTGCATAGGCAGCTAAACTTTAATTTTGTTATTTAATTTTTTTCAATAAAAACAAAACTTTTGTGTCTCTGAAGTTTCAGTCTAATGGCATTAAAAATAAAACATTTTGTCATCATGCCATTCATTATAAAGGAGCTATTTTGTTTAAAAAAAAAAAGTATGTGATTTTTCATTCTAAAAATCTCTTGCTGTGTATTTTATAATCTTTTAGGTATTAATTATACAAAGTTTTTTTTTATGACATTTAATATTGCTGGTGTTGTTAGATAAACTAGTATGATGTAAAATTAATGACATGAGTGATCAAATATTAATTAGTGATTAAGTGTTAACCCTAAGACAGTGGTATTTTTTAAAGCATGCTGCTGCAATAAGTAGCTAGTGAATATGCAACAGTGTATATTATAGCCACTAGGTTACCGTGGTGTGACTACTTCTATTGGTTAATTGCATGCTTAAGGGTGGGGGAAACTACCCTTGGTCCAGGGGCGGGGATGCTGTAAAATATGGCGGATTAATGATCTCTGTAGGCGTGGTCGCGCCTGCGTGTAAATACCATAAAGATGGCGTCCTGGATATGCAAATTAGGTCTGCATAATGAGACAGAAGGGTGGAGTTAAGGGAGGGGCTTATTTTGTACTTTTTTATTTTCAAAAAAATAAAAAATACTAGGGGGGTATAAAATTTAAAAGGAATATTATTTTAGCTAAATACGCTAATATTTAATATATATTAAATTTATTTAAAAAAAAGTTGCCAAACTTGATCTATATAAAACTCCCCACTCTTTTTTTGGTTTGGTATGAAAA
Source organism: Siphlonurus alternatus (assembly GCA_949825025.1). Classification (NCBI taxonomy): domain Eukaryota; kingdom Metazoa; phylum Arthropoda; class Insecta; order Ephemeroptera; family Siphlonuridae; genus Siphlonurus; species Siphlonurus alternatus. The sequence goes on along the minus strand of OX463780.1, from coordinate 30,970,398 downwards.
GAATGTTGTTCACAACAATATGTACATTGAGTACCTCTCCTTTTTTCTCTCCACATGATGCTGCCGTATCCCCTTGTCAATATATCAGCATTGATCCTTAATAATTCGTGAATCCACCCTAAGCTAAATGCACGAACCAATGGCAAGCGGTGATTACGATGCAATTGACTTCCTGTCCGCTTTGTTAAATAAAAATTATTGACAAAAGCTATCAGCCTAGTAGCAATTTGCCAGTACACTAGTCCTGTATGTTGTGTTGTTATGTGTATGTTTTTCTCCTAGTTTGCAGTGATTTTAGCAAATATCTTAAACGTGTTAAAAAATTTGGTTCCAGTTTTATTTATAATAATATTTAATAGATAAGAGCAAATTTTTTAGTTTCAAATTATCGTTCGTGATATTTTATTGTTTCATTTTATTTCCAAAATTCAATCATTTAATTGGAAGTATCACTCAAATAGGTAAGTCTTGGATACAATACAATGATGTATATGTTTTTGTAAGATCGAGATTTGATATAATTATTCACTAAAAAAATAACATTAACATTTTATAGTAAATGAATAATTTTATTGTAAACTTGAGAACCTTGAAACCATACAAATAAAAAATAATATAGAAATCTTAAAAATATTGAATACTCCCTTTCAAGATATTATCTCATTGTTATTTTAATTACGTTAATTTACAAAAGTAATTTATAACTTTTAGTAAACTAATGAGAGTATCATAAAATCATAAACTTCATAGCAATATTTTGTATTAGAATTATAACACTGTTGCCAAGTGCATACAATTATGTATTAGTCACTATAAAATAACGTAAACTATACATAATCCTTAAAACATTTAAATATACTGTAAACCAAATAATATTTCCCTTCATCATAGAAGTTATATACACAAAGGGAAATTATTCTGAGAGAATTTTGAATTCATTGGGTCGAGTTATAATAATTACTGGAGGGAGATGAGATGGTGTGCGCATGAACGTCGTCTTTTTTTTTTCTTTTCTTGGTTTTGACATCAAGGAAGTAAGGGTGAGGGAGGTCGTTATAAATGGGCGAACCGAACCCTGCGGCTAACCCCGTCTTGGCTGTATGAGAGATAGAAGTGAGGAGGGAGAGGATTCTTTTCCCTAGGGGTAAATGCAATTTATCGTCTTGGCCTATGTTTTAAGCTTTACTATCAGGCATACATAGTCATGCAAGTGCAAGTCCTATATAGTACCTTATGTAGTGTAGTCCCTCTTTTTGGTCCTTAGGGGTGAATATATAATTTCTCAGAGAAAATGGTTGAAACAATTTCTACATTCATTTTCTCTTATGTCTATCTAATATCATACAAACCCTTCTCCCTTCTTTCATATTAACGATTTTAGCATACGATGATTAACTTTGTGTCGAAATAGTTAAAGTTTTTTTTAATGTCTTTATAAAAATAGTTCAAACAAAAGAAGGGCTTATATAACAAATATTCATCTCGAAATATATTTTAAGAAAATAAAAAAATGGAAGAGACAGAGAAATGTGAACCAAAATGAAATTATTGACAAAGTTGCTTACTTGGAATAAAAATTCTGACTTGGAGAATACTAAATTCAAAGGCTATCCAATTGATTAGTAAGTATATACAAAAATGTATACTTACTAATAAATTGGAGATTAAAATAACAAAATTTAAAACGTATTTGAAAATTAAGGTAAAAGAAAAATAATTGAACTTCCCTCGCACCAAAAAATAAATAAATTGCTCTCCCTTATACCAAATTGAGCTTCATTAATTTAAACTTTAGTCTCTAATGTACCGGAAATATAATTAAGCGCTTTATATTTTAGTATTTCCGAATTCCTGGAGTCAAGTAGAGAAATAATTAACTGTGAAATTTTCAATTAAATCAAAATTTCCTGTAAACAAATTAAATTATATTTTATTAAAGTTTACTGTAAATAATTAATTAAAAAACCACACAAAAAACATCAATCAACTATATACTATATATTTCATCTTTTTATACATGTACTTATTCCACTTTAATAAAATCATAAAAAAAAAACGTTTAAAAATAAAATAATTTTAATCCACCCTATCATAAAAAAAACTTTTAATACTTTTTTTCTCTCTTGTCTAAGGTGTTAAAAAGTTTAAGTTTAAATAAATCTTTATTTTTCATACCGCCATAAAAAAAAGTGTATTACAGGCAAGGGTTGTGTTGGCTTAAGCGGAGAGGGTGGGGGTGGGGGGTTTGTTATCTTGTCAGAGCAAAGGAGGCTACAACGGAGGAAATTTCCTCTGAGCTGCTCCGAACGTGAGGTCGATAATACCCCCCACCCCACCCCCCCAACTTGTCGTATAACACGAGACCGTTATACACCACCGACTGAACGGTGCTGCTGCTACGACCACGTGGCCAAGTAAGCCAGCCAGCCCCCAGGCAAACTTGATTGAAAAGTAATTAAATAGCTTTGCTTAATCAATGTCAGTCTCTTTTTTTTTATACTTGTCACATACATTGTAGAATTAATGAAAATTCTTTAATGAATAATAATAAAAAATATATTATATACGATGCTTATAAACAAAAGACTGTGTTATATTTAGGTTATTCAATTTTCTTATGATGATAAATATAATATATAAAGTTGCAAACAAAAAAGTTAATTAGTTTGTTGAGATTATTTTATTTTTAAGTCTTAATTTGTTAATAAATAATTAAAAATGAAGAGTTAAAAAGCTATTTTTTAATTATAATTTTGTGATTTTTTATTAAGGGCACTAATCATTTATAAAAATATTGTTAATAACCGTTGTAATTAATAAAAGGTACTTTTAGTATATTAATAAAATTTCTATTTATTTTGATATACTGTCACGAAATGTCATTTTCTTATTTTCTTTATTGAAAATTACTGAGCAACAAGTTTTTTTTTTGTAAATATTGTTAAAAAAACATTTTTATTTGTGTTACGTAATTAAGGTGGATTCACATAGCGATTTTTACCATGCGACGCGAATAATGCGCACTTGCTGTAACAGCCATTGGTGGCCATATTGGGCGATTAAAAGAAAATGAGCTTCATAATTAACGCGATTACCGGCGAATTCGCCGCCGCATAGGATTTCACAGCTTTTACGTCAAAATCGCGTCGCATCACCGTTGTCGCCATCTGAATATTCTGAATCCGCCTTTTTAATAATATAAAATTATGTAATACATAAATAATATCTAATGAAGCGTAGTACAACAAAAATATTCTTATATATAAACTAAATTACTTTTTAATGATACATACATGCGTATTTATATTAAAATACTTTTAATTAATAAAGACAATAATTAAAATTTCAAAAGCTAAAATTCCCTTAGCGAAACTTTATATATAAACGTCCTCTAATTTTACGTAGACCTTTGAGTATAAGCAAATATATATAAACTTATGTATGGTATAGTTACTAGTAGGTACATAGGGACTATATGTAGAATATATATATATATATATATATCCTTGCTAGAATCCTTAGTGTTCTCGAGATATATACATACAGCATACAGTAGTATAGTGAGTGTGTTCTATCCCTTAACTTTACCAGTAGCAGCTCTATATGTAACTTGTATTTACATTAGCTTGCTTGGTAGAAGAGTAGAAGAGAGAAAGAGAGAACTAGAACCATTCTAGGGCCAGGCTAGAGTAACCAGAGAACATTTGCGCCTGTAGCATATACTACAAGTACGACACAAAAGCTTCTCTCTCTCTCTTTTCTAGACTCTTGTAGTTTCACCTCCATCCATAGTCTGCCTGCTTGCTTCGCTTCAGGCTCACATGTTGGGGTTTGTTAGAATTAGTAGATTCAGAATCATGGTTAATCAACCTGGATGTAATACAGAATTAAATATCTTTTATATACACAAACAATTATTTGATTTATAATGTATTTGAAATTATTATTTTATAACTAAATTTCATAAATTATAACTATAACTTTTATTAATGAAAATTTATACATTTATAAATTTTAATTTTGTTTTACCTCCAATATTCTTATCTTGACTTAGAAAACAGCCTAAAGCTCAAAGCAACGACGATATAGAGAGAATATAAGAGGAGAGAAAGAAGCCTTAACAACATAGTATAGAGAGAAGCAAAAGCTATACAGTAACTACACTATGAAACGAAACAAACCTCTTTTTGGTTAGATAAAACTTTAGCCTTATTTCCCCCACTCTCCCTTCATTTTATGTTTTTCCCTTTCCTTTGAGGCTCATCAACCCAACAATTTTACACGTTTACAAATAATCGTATTAAGCCTCATTAAGTAAACATGTGACTTAACTGTGAGAAAGAATGAGAAAGAGGGAGAAATAGTGCAATATTTTAAAATGTTTTTCAAGGTAAATCTCATTCATTTTCTTTCTCTGTTTCATAATCGTAATCACAGTACAAGAGAGAGAGAGAGAAAGGTGTCGGCATATGGTGCTGAAAAGATTTAAAAGCTTGCGCTCACAGTATTAAAGTGTATATAATAAAAGGGGTAGGTTTTGTATTCTACACTAGGTATATGCTATGGTCTTTGATTGCTTTCTAAATAGCTTTATAGAACGTATAAAATTACACTATACCCAACACTATTATATATATATACACAGTTATGTTATAATGCAAAATGAAGATAAGGATTTTCATACCATATAAGTCTTGTTCGAATATTTATAGGACAATAAATTTACAAAATGTAATGATGGTCTATTAAAAATAAAAAAGGTAAAATATATAAACCTGCATGAGTCTGATGTACACCAAATGATTATTTTAATAACGTGAACGCTGAACTTATTTCATACCAGTCAACAATAATGGTTTATATGAGTATTTAATCTCTACTGTCTACACTATTAAAACAAGATTGAAAATTTTTATAATGTAAAATGTAAAGTGAATTATTAAACAAGAATCTCATATTGTTGTTTATCAACAATTCAAGGGTAAGAAATTTTGCAATTTTTTTAAACAGTTTTATTTTCAATGTATTTGTTTATATGATAATCATTAGTTTAATAAAATATGTATGCACATTTTGTAATTTCCAATTTGAAATGAATGCAATAATAAATTAATTTAATTTCCAAAATATGACTGATGTGTTATGAAAATAGAAAGAAATTCAGAAAAGAAGTGCATTCAAATTATAATCATACTGTATAAAATGAGAAATCATGGCATAATCTTAGAAAAAAATTATCTTGTTATGTATGTAATTTTGTTAACTGACATGCTATGGTTGCATAAAATGTCATTAAAAAAAAAAAAAACTAAATGTCGTTATTGAAAGAATGCAATACGACAAAATTAGACACAGTTTCAATGTCTACTCTTCGTGTTGAAAGAGGGAGTGTCGCGATCTGCACGAGAGGAGCCGCACGTTAATTGTTGATAATCTCTCCGCGGCGCTACTAAAAGCGCGTCAATCAAGCGCCAGGCACGCCCACTTCAAGTAGAGCCACGTGGCAAAACACATTTTTTTTTACGCGGGAAAACTGTTATAAAATGAGAATGCTTTTGCTTCCATTTATACGCAATAGGTGGCACATTCGTTCTCTTATCTGAACTTATCTCTCTGTTATGTTTTTTTAGGAGATGAATGAAAAATAAATTTGTATTTCTTTTAAATAATTATACCATTTATTATATTGCATTATTATAAACTTTAAATATAAATATATATTTACATTATAATCTAATGATCAATAAAAATGTATTTTCCCAAGTTAAAATTATAACTGTTTACATTGCAGCTGGCTGTTATTTATAGTACATGCTCTATAATATATAATATGTATATATTCTGAAGATACATAATTTGTAAGATTACGACGTAGTCAATGGTTATATATGAGTCGCCGCGGATCAAAAGGGTTTATATCCAAGCCCAACTGGGATTGAATTTTTGAGCCTCGGTTACATGAAAAATAATTTTTTCATACCACTTTTGAACCTGGAATTGGAAAGATAACTACACTTGTCTAATCTAGCCAAATCTAGGTTCAAAAGTGACGGGAAAAAAATTGTTGTTGATGCAGCTGAGGCTCAAAAATTCAATCCCAGCAAAAAGATAACCAGATCATGGTTAGTGAGAAATCTGGTTAATTATATGAGTTACATTTCTTCATATCGCGACCATTATATTTACTATAAAAATATGAAATTGAGTCGACAAGATTCAAGTGATTATAGAATAATATTATAAGATACCAATTAAATAAATTAATTAATATAATTTACTTGCAAGTTTCAATTTAATTACATTTTTTTAAGTAATGAAATGTTAAATGTTTAAATTTAAATTGTATAATATTTAATATTAAAATAAAACCATATAACAAAATAATATTTCTAGCATAAATAATATGAAAAGTTGTACATGGTAATTAATTGCTCGTGTCTGACAGCTATATGGCAAAGAGTACGTTTTGCTGGTGATGTTGACAAAAGAAGAGCGGATTCCGCGCGTGTAACGAGCTGTCTCATCTACACCAGCCGTCCATCACGAGAGCTCGCTTGCATGGCTGGTTGCGGCGATCGAGGAGAAAACTCTACCGGGGGACACTAACAAATGAGGCACGCCAATTCAGCAGCAGTGCAAGTGAAAAATGATCCTTCTCGTGATTAGAAACAGCTTAGCTTTAACCGAGTGCTTAAGTAATTTAAACTAAGAAATTTTAAAATACTTGCCAAGTCTGTATTATTATTAATTACCTTTTTTTCCACTTTAAAAAAAATCAATAAATCATCATGTGTATCTACGAAGTTATATTATATACATTATTTTCTTTAGGTCATGTTCATTTAATAATTCGTGTAAAATGCATTATTTGTATTTTGGATTCAGTAGTATATCTATAAACAATTTCATATACTTTTTAACAATAATTAATATCATCCTCATATATAATAGAAGTAATTATTTATAGAAACATCCAAGGTAAATTTAATACTTTTTTTATAACTCTTATAAATTGCAGTAGAATTGTTGCTAATTCATAAATTAAATTACATATTGTTCTCTAATATATTCTTCAAAAAGCAAACAAAAATAAAGCACTTTCAATTTAAGTCATTGAATTCACACTCACCGTATTTGAAACAAAGAAATGAAATCAGTAATGTTTTGTCTAAAAGTCTTAAATTCTGTTAAAAACTTTTACTATACTGTATACGAATGTAGAATACTTAAAAAAAAAAACGACACACCAAAGTTACCTTTTCTCTATCTTTATCTGTTAAAATTTTAGTATTCAGAGTACAAAAGTAGATGGTAGCTTTTGAATAAGTTCCCTTCAGCACCATAGTGACAATAATTAAGCTGATTGCACGACTATTGTTAAACTTGTAAAGGCACGTTCGAATTAGTGTGGAAAGACGACTCAGATTAAGGCTCATATTGTTCAAATGTATAGAACTTTTTTTTTAAATATTTATATATGTATAATATACGTGTTTAAATTTTTAAAAGATACATTTTCTCTAAATAGAGACATAATTTAGATTATCATGCTAAATTTACTTTTTCTGTAGAAAACTTTTTATTTTTAAAAAAGGAGAAATTTACATAAGAATTTACGTTGCTTAAATATTCAAACTTCTTCTTTTTTTAATGCCTGTTGAATTTTTCCTCACATGCGCAGTGTAGAGTTTATAAATGATGATATACTTGTATGATGTACGTTATACAAAAATGTATACAATCTTTATTGATAATATTTTAATTTATTATTTTTGGAATACTATCAGACACATCATAAATAAAAATATGATACTTATGAGAGAATCTAAGTAAATAAAACTTTGAATAAGCCATAAATATTGAAGAGCTATTAAGTAGTAATTTCATAGACTCATATTGTTATTAACATGAAGTACACATTATATAGATTCAGATACTATTGTAGCTTTATTATTTTCCACTATCACCACATTTATGTATTATTGAACGGTGAGCTCTAGTGCGGTCTAGGAGGTCTCTGGGATGCCGGCAGACGGTGGTCCAGCGGCCGGGGGCTTGCCCGCAGCCTCCCCGATCATCTAGCCGCCTAGATCACCACGACAAGTTGTGGCGAACGTCAACAAAAGTGTAATTAAATGTCACTTAAGAAGAATATTACCACTTAATTTTTATGAGGTTAGTTAATACAATAATATATATTTATAATTTCTTTATATACTATAAATATATTCTATATCATAATTATACTGAATATTGTAAGTTCATCATTGCTTGCCTGCAGTAAAATCAACACGTAACTTATTTAGTATAATATTGTCATGTAAAGGTGGATTCACATGGTGATTTTTATCATGCGACGCGACGCGAGTAAAGCGCACTATTGGCTATTGGCGCGGTCATACTTAACGATTAAAAGAAAAAGAGCATCGTAATTAACGCGATTCTCGGCGAATTCGCCGCCGCATAGGATTTCACAGCTTTTACGTCAAAATCGCGTCGCATTGCCGTTGTTGCCATCTGAATCCGCCTTAAGTTCTGTAAAAATGATAATAATTGGCTTTAAGCTGTTGTAAATTCAAAAGTAACTATACACTTTGACATTTTTTTTTTTACTAGAAAATTAAAGAATCTTAAAAAAGTGGATATTATGGGACAACTCAAACGTTATAATGTAGCCTCATCTGCTCAGACCACATATTCAGATTTGAAGCTTCAAAAGAGGTAAAAAAAATGCCGATGCAGTCAGTTATCTTCCCCCCCCCCCAATTATTTATTTATATAGAGGATAAACATAAGAAAATAATAACAATAAACAACATAAACAGAGTTGCCTTTGTATTTAAAACAATAAAAACTACATTGAAATAAACATTTGTCTTATGAGCAGGTAAACATCTTCCACGTGAGACGCCAACAATAGCTGGCGGTGTGTGCGAGTGACAGTCATATTATCGGCACGCCCACTACTGCCTCTCACACGAACACTGCACTTGAGAAGTGACAGCACCTGCACGATCGAGTAGTTATTTTCAACAGCATGTACAGACATATTGCTTGAAAATGGAGGAAATTTAAGCCAGAGGAATCTGTTACTGCACGTGTGGAATAGAATAATTGTCAAATTTATATCTAAATTAGTCTAATAAAATAAAAATTTGAGATTTTATAGAGTTTTAATTAACTGTAGGTCATCTGAAAATTTACAATAAATAATTGATTCCTTAAAATTTTTGGGCAATTGACACATTTTGGTCATATGTATGCCCCCAATTTATTAATAACAAAAAAGGATTAATGTCAGTGGGCTTAGTAGATGGTGAACCACTCTGAAAATTCCAGCAAACCTTTTTTGACATCATGAAATAAATTTCCATGGGGGAAAAAAAATCGGTGAAATTTTCGAGATATATTAAATTTACATTCAACATTGAAATTAGCATTGTTTTAAATGCAGACTGCTGTGACTTTTAGTCAAATCAGTATAATTATATATATTTTTTTTCACACGAAAAAATTGATTATTCAAAATGTACACTGAATTTGTTGTTTTTTTACAGCAAACCAACAGTTATTTTGTCCTTTATTTTATGGGCTTAAAATATTTTCAGTTTATCACCGTAAAATTTTGAGCAATGGATATTACTCCTTAATAATTATAAAATGTACAATTTGAAATTATGTATACTATAATATCTCAGTGATTTTAAAATAATTTAATTATAATAGGTACTTTTATTTTAAAACTGTAGTTTTTAATCGCAATCTCTTCTGGCTCGAGAGAAGTAAAATATAATTTGTATGTTTCTACCTGTGGCTTTAGCTGGAAGTAATATCAGAATATATAAATAATTATGTTCTCTAGTAATACCGAGAATTTCCGCAAATGGTCGAAGTTTCAAAGTGACTTCCCACACAGGGCATAAAATTACGAGCATTATTGATTGATTTGTATTGTATTTGTTATAACGCATCATGTTATTAAAATATGATTATAACCATAATATAATAAGGTGGATTTTCATGAGCGTTTCCCATCCTACGACGCAAATAATGCACACTTGCTGTAACATCCATTGGCGGCCATAATTAGCGATTAAAAAAATAGCATCGTAATGAACACGATATTCACTGCCGCAACCCGACAAATTCGCTCGCAGCATAGATTTTTTTTAATCAACTTGTATTTAAAATTATTAAAAAAAAAGTATACTGTTTATCATATATAATTAAAAAATTAACTTAATTATGATGCAATAAAAACGTATAATTATGATGATAACATGAGATAATACGCCTTCAATGTAACATAGAACATAGCATTAATATTAATGTCAGAATAATGCAATATTTAGCGTATGAAGAATAGAATGGTTTTGAATGTTGTAGAATATTGATGATGAAGTAACAATGTTGTGTTGCAATTAGAGCATTGAGAAGTAAACCCGTCGAGTCAGCCTCTCATGTATTGTTATTATATCGGCGTGTATATAGAGAAAGGCCAACCAAGCAACCCACTACTGGCGTTTTCTCTGAAGCATCACCGCTTGTTATAGTCAGTATAGGAGGAGGAAATTCGAAGACCTTTCAGCTCGAATGCTCTCTCCTTCCATGGCTGTCTGCTTGCCCGTCCGTTCCTTTTGCTTGAGTAGAGAAACTGGACGATACAAGCACAGTACATTTACCAGCAAAATATACATTACGCTAACAAAATACACGTGTATATATATCTATATACAGAGGGAAATTTATTTACCATATTATTTACTATTATAGCTCTTGCATCATTAAAATTATTAAGAGAAGTTGAATTTAATTACAAAATTATTAATAATAATTGCTTAAAATTTTATTATAGTATTGTTTTAATATGTAAATTTGCTATTTTTTATTATAAGACAAGCAAATAACTGTAATTTATTTTACTAAATTTTTCAAAAATGAAAATACAGAGTATATTAATAAGCTAATAAGAAAAAATTAGCATGCATTAATGTAAGTAAACAAAGACTTGCAGTTTTTGGAACAATTCACCATTCAATTCATGCAATGGAGTATTGACCTCAATTTTTTTTATTACAGAAATGGATAGAGCGTGCAAAGTTATGCTACCCTGATTTTTTTCAGATTTTTTAGAGCCCGGGAACTATTTTTAAAAAATTATTGAAAGTCCTTTTTGTGACGTCACGCGGTGGCAAGTCCTATCTTTTTCTTAAAGAGCGGCGTCTCGTGACGTCACAAAAAGAACTTTCAATAATTTTTTAAAAATAGTTCCCGGGCTCTAAAAAATCTGAAAAAAAATCAGGGTAACATAACATTGCACGCTCTATCCATTTCTGCAATAAAAATTGAGGTCAATACTCCATTGGCTATTTTTTTAAATTTTTACATGAAAATTGACAACATATTATATTATAGATTGTATAATATGATAAATTTAACACAATTTGGCAATTGATATTAATATACAGTTCTTCATATTGTCTTTATATTTATATATGATACTGTATAGTATATGTAATGAATAACTGACGTATTTTAGTCAATATTAGCTTGATTTAGTTTAAAGTAATAATTTATTAAATGTTGATTACAAAATAAGTGCTAGGTTGTAGTAAAATGGAATTGATTTTAGCTATCAATGTTATGGTGTTTGTGTATGAAATTGCCTATCTGGCAGGATGAATCTATACTGAATATTGCTGACACTGGCAATATTCAGCTGGCTGGCGTGATAAATTTCTGCCCATACTCTGGCTAGCCCTTCAGCTAACTGAGCTGCTGCCTCCATAATGGGAGCTATACTTACATGAAACGTGAGTTGGGTCTTGTAATAGAAGGTGGAAAGTACAACTAGAGTCAATCATAACGTTACCTCTGTCTGGCGGAGATGCAGATTTGTAATTTTGTTAGTTGTTCAACCATTCACAGAGTTCAAGCTTACTTTCTCCACAAAATAAGTAAGTGGCTTTACCAAGTTTTACCCTTAAAAACAGCTGTAACGATATACCTTTGTGTTGTCACTAAAACTTGCATTTTAAATGAATTTTCTTTAAAAATTCAAATCTGTATTTTTTTAGCTGCAGCCTCAGAAAATCAGATGTCTTGAGGTGTACGATTCTGCGAATGTTTTTAATTTTAATATTTTAAGTGGAATTTTTTTCAATTCCATGTTTTTTGAAAAAATTATCATCAATCGTTCATCATAAATAATGTTTCTATGTTTTTCTAGCAATACAAACATAATTATAGTATATCTATAATGTCATTGGCCAAATCATCTTTTAATTTCTTTCAATTATTTCTCTTCGTCTAAATTATAAAGTTCACAGGTACAGAATTTTGAACTTAGACCATTAATAAACACTCCAAACTTGCTTGCCAATTTTTTAAAATTTTTATATTTTATGTTTATTGATTCACGTTGATAAGTTTGATAACTTAAACAAAAATTATCTGAAAAAAAAAGTCAATGCAAAAACATTATCATGGAGATATATTTTATGTATACATAATTAAATTAAACTCATATACGTGCTACCAAAGAGCTTACATGATGTATTGTACAATATAAGATCTCTGGTGCTACGTGTTACTCGTAAAAAAACTTACAAAAAATACAAAACAAAAAACAATAATATAATAATTAAAGAAATATATGCTCTAATTTCTTTACCATATTATATTACTCCATTCATATTTTTCATTCACATTTTTTTATTTATGTTAATTTTTCATACTCTAGTGTCTGTTTCAAAGACTAGAATTTATTAACACGAAAAGTGATACCTGTGTTTAATTATTTATAATTACAACGAGGCTGACGTAAAAGCGTCACCGTTATGTAATATCAGGTTACCTTCATAATTTTTTTTTCTAGTTGACTAACAAATTTGTTGAATATGACTTTTAGTTTGTCACAAAACAACTTAATTTTATAATTAATTGAAAATCTGAAAGGAATTTTAATAAAGAATTTAATATCAAACTTATTAATAATAATATTTTAATTTTATTATACAGTATTCTCTTTGTTTTAAAATTTATTATAATTTAAAGGTAAATATTATCAAAATATAAAATAGAGTGTAAAATTAAATATATACGATAAGAGGTAAACAATATATTAATTTATACATGCAACATTTTTAGTCTATATATGAATATAATGTTTGAATAAGCTCTCGAAAATTTTGATCAAGTATATCCTCTTTCACATCAACAGGTATAATAATAATACGTACGTTATTTTATCAAATATGTTCTTATAGGTTCCTATCTCATATGATATTATATAGATTCTAAATATTGTCATGTAAAGGTATATGAGAGGAGGTTCAATTTAATTGTCAGAGAGAGAGAGAGAGAGAGAGAGAGAGAGAGAGAAAACTGAGCTTTCATGATTGACTTCTAAAATATATAGAGAGAAATCTATGTATTGTAAAGGACGTTGGTTGGTAGTTTGATTTGCGATTGTTGGTCATGGTAAAGAGAGAGAGAAGGGATGTATAATACACACACGTTATAGAAAACCCATGGTGAAATGTTACTCGGTATATAAAACGAAGGGGAGAATTAAAAAGCTGACAGAAACATAGGCGAGGTGTTGAGCTCTATAATTAATCTCGCACCTTCTCTTTTACTTTTTTTTTTCTCTCTCTCCTTGCTTGCCACCTAGATCGCCACTTGCTGCATGTGTGTGTGTGTTTTAGCTACATTTTTGTGGCATGTTTAACATCAATCGCTTTTGAAAATCTCGTGTAAACTTCATTTAAAAAAAAATTGCCTTATGATATATTTCAGTTTAAACACCCCTCTTTTTCCATTAAGGTAATAAATAATAAAATGACTATTTTCTTTCATAATACTTAAATATTACATATACGACGTAAAATGTACTATAAAAATGTGTTTATTAAATTTTTCTGCTGTATGCAAGGATGTTGATATCATTTTATGTTCTTTATATAGTTATACTATAAAAAAAAACGTTTTTATAGCTTCATACAGTTTTAATGAGAATTGTAATAAAATTTAAAGAAAATTTATGAAATATTGTTACAGTAAAAAATAAAAAAATGTTTTACAAAGATAAAAAATTTAAGCATTAGTTTATTTTTCTCAGTTGGCAGCAAATTTAATTTATCCTAACTCAAAAGAGTCAAAAGTCTGAGCCAAAAAATCAATTTTATTTAAAAATTTTTTTTTGTTAAAGTGTGTAAGTACACTGCCACTATATGTTTAGTAAAGATACTTCATATATAAATCTGATTCCCACAAGAATTTAACTTTTTTGTTTTTAAAAACCACAAAGAAACAAATTAAACTTTTATGAACACATTGAAATCTCTTTTATTTAACAGCCAAAGTTAAGCAAAGTTAAACATTTACGTAGCCGTTTGATCCTTTACTTTATATAAAATAAAATGTCACTTTAATGAATAAAATATAATTCTAAGAATTTCCAAGTATACTTTAAATTATTTTCTTCTTCTTCTTTACATTTTGAGTGAAATAGACATGATGAGAGAAATTTGTGAAGCGACTAGACTAAATTGAAATTAGAATGTCAGATGAAAACCGAGGCGGTTTGAGAAGATAGAACGAGAGACTCCTCGGCTACTGGAAGCTGCTGTCAGACCCCCCCCCTCCCTTCCATGTCCATATGTCCAGTTCTCACGCTCCGAGAGGTTCGTGAAATCTCTGACAGCACGAGGCGGCCAACTCAACTCCCTGCCTGCCTGCCTTGCCTACCCACACTAGCTAGGGTTGTCAATGCTTCAGAGAATGCTATGTCTGTTGCTAAGCTAGAGAGAGAGAGAGAGAGAGAGAGAGAGAGAGAGAGAGAGAGAGAGAGAGAGAGAGAGAGAGAGAGAGAGAGAGAGAGAGAGAGAGAGAGAGAGAGAGAGAGAGAGAGAGAGATAGAGAGAGAGAGAGAGAGAGAGAGAGAGAGAGAGAGAGAGAGAGAGAGAGAGATAAAGGTTGCGATTCAATCTAAACTATTGAAATGGAAATGGTATTAATGTTTCATTGAAATTATAAATTTATTTCTTTAAGTTCAATATACGTCAGAATTTATTTATAAAGATTAATATTTTAGATAAAATATAAATAAATAAATAGATTTTACATTTTATTTAAATTTTTAAAATAATTTAATCTAATAAAATAAATAAACAAAAATGTAATATAGATTAATATAGTACTTCATAATTAATATAATTTGCAATGTTATTTTTAATATAATATTTGTTTTATAAGAATATTAAATAAAAAAAATGATAATTCAATGAAATCAGACCCTTCTCATCGCTTGAGGAATATTAATATTAGTATATATAATAAGCTTGTTAAATGAATAAAAAGCTTCAGAAAGATTGACAGCAATATTTTCTGAGAGGACAAAAAATAAAGCTAATCCACTTTACATGTGATTTATCTCACAGCGCTGGTGTTACTTTTTTTGTCATCTTATTTATACTCGTGCGCGCGGTTTACGGATGGATCAATAGCTAAGGAGGTCCAGCAAAGGCGACAAGAGTGCAGCCATCTTATGTAGCAAGGGCGACGCTTGCGAGTTCGATCAAGCCAGTGGCAGCTGCTATGGGGTGGGGCGTCCGACAAGACTTAACTCAGTTCTCTTACCCTTCCACAGATGGCGACACTTGGATCACATAACAAATTAATGTAATAAAGCAATTGGAATATACTATAAAAAAAGGGTTCTCTTTGTGGTGTATGAATATATCAGATTTACGTTAAAATAAGCGGGAAAAAATTTAACGCTCAGAATGTAAGGAGACGCCGAGTAGAAACGTTGGGTGTTTTTTCAGCCTGTAATGTAGGCAACTATTTGAGCGGGCACGTAAAGCGGGTTGCATCGCACACAAATATTAAACTTCGGGTTTCTGGAACTCTTTATATAATATATTTGTATTCGACGAAGAAATATAAAACGGAATATTACTGTTTTTAGTGATTTTATTTAAAAACATTTCATGAAGCATCAATCTTGCTGACACTTGGTAAATCATTTTTATAACACACGTTATACGGCACTCAAATTAAAAACTGGATTCTTTTGCATTAAATGTTTAATATTTCAAGACTTAATTAAAAAGAAAAAAAATTACCAGTTATGTTTGAAATACTACCATTGTTGCAAATATTTGTATTCAGAGTCAATGAATGCAAACATATTTCAATTTCATTAACTCAATTATATCTAAGATATATAATAATTTCTGTTGAAATAATTGTTGTTAATTAATTTTAAAATGCAAAATATAATAAAAATGAAACAGAAGTTTCAATTGCATTATTTGCCAAATGACGTTTACTATAGTTAGTTTTATTACCTAACTAATGATGCTGTGGTTTTAATTAAATTATGAAGAAATTAATTAATATAAACCTTACTTTTTAACAAAAACTAATTACTCTTATAATCTACGGAAACAAAATTACCAATAAAATAATGATGTTATAAATTAATTATTTTAAAACAAATAAAATAATATTATATATCTTTCGTTATTAAGAATTTTCTATTGATGTTCATCCATTTTTCCTTACCCAACCTTAAACACATCTCCTTTGATGTCTCTTATAGTTTATATGAAGTAGGGGATAAAGTAAAGAGGGTGGGTGGGTGGTACGTGGCAAGTAAGGAGCGTTAATCAGGCAGCCATGTTGCCTGCTAGGGTCGAGGGTTTTTGGGGAGAAAGGGAGGGAGAGAAGAGATGGAGGAAAATGGGGGAGGGTTTGATTAAGGGAGAGCAAGTGGGAGGTAGAGGGACGTAGGGATGCTAATTTAGGCAGATACAAGGAGGCAACGTTGCCTCTAGGGGCTTGGAGATAGCGTGATCAAAACCAGAGCATGCTTCTAGCCAACCACCCACCCTCCCAACCTTCTCTCTCTAACCATGCTGCTGATGTTAGAGCAGTAAGAAACTTTTCTCTGTCCAGGGGGAGGAGGAATACGATGATGAGGACGCCATATTGTGAGTCAATAACTCGAGAGGGTTAAAACAAGGAGAAACTTCTCTAATGGTTGACCTAAGTACAGTAGTTTCATCAGATACATGCTGCAGCTACATTATATATGGTATTAATAATATAGTAGTAGCAAAGTGAAATTTTAACGTAGTTAATTTTAAAATATATTTTATTTTTAAAATAAAATTTATTATATATAAACTGTAAAATAAATGTACATCTAATAATCATAATATTGAACAGACTGTTTTCTTTCTGTGTCTCTTCATAGCATTAGTTAATTAATTTTTTTGCGATAATTATAAGATAGTAACTTATTAATTAATGTTATAACTATGTTATACTTAAATAACTTATAAAACCACAAGAATATAAAAATTAAAACATATAATTTAGAAACATAAGTGAATGCTGCAACAAAAAGTGTTAAAAGCTAAAAATTATAATGAATCTTTATAGAGAAAATTGAATTTTTCTTTTTCCAACTGATAACAAATCCATAAATGCTTTTACAATTAAAATGACAAAATATTTAAAGTAAAAAATATGTAACATAAATTTCGACATTAACCACATTTTATATAGTAAATGAAAAGTAATTTTTTGAAATATAAGCCACAGCGTAAGAAAATTGAGAGAACTTTGGCATTAATTTTCAATACTTTATCATTTCAAAATTTCAAAAGAGACACAGTATTTAGCATTTAGATTACCAGTCCATGATTAATGTTAAAGAATTTTAAACTTAATTTTAAGACTATCACAAAGAAGATAATTATGTTATAAAATTTCATCTAACCTTAAAACTATTCTTCGTTCTTTTATAAACAAATTTTCGTTGAAATACCATGTTTATGTTATTATATTTATAATGAAACAATTAAAAAAATAAGTTTACAAAATTTTATGGGCTTTAAAAATTCATAGCTAATAAGAATTAGGTAATTTTTATGATTGAAAATACTGATTATCGAAGTTAATAAAACACAGAGTTGGTGAAAGAAGACAGAATAAGTTGTTGAGTTTGTTACTTTCGGTAATTAGGCGTGGTATTTGACGTAGCTTAGGTAAATATGAGGGCGTATATTAATTAGGCTCTCTGGCGAGAAGCATCCCTCAAGCAGGCAAGCCAGAAAGGAGGGTGGGGAGGGTTGTTGGCCGCAGCTCCGGAAGTGGGATAAATATGCGAGACCGCACAGGCAAGGGGGTGGGGACAGTGTAGCCTGCGGGAAAAAACATTTTTATTAATTGGGTTATGAGCCTGAGAAGCTAAATATTACACTCTGAATTATAACATCCTGTCATGTGGACATACTGAGGGGATTATTAAATCAATAAAATAACGGGTTAATTTATTATGTTTCATATTTTTTAGTAATTTTATATTTTTGGAATGCAGAAGTAAAATTTTGTGACAAGTGACAAAGTGAAATATTTAAACGATTTTCGTTGTTATTTTTATGAGTTTTGTTATTAATAATATGTATATTAAAATCAAGTGATATTTGCTTAACGGGAAATTATTTAGTATTTATTAAAATGAATGATAATTAATTTCTACATTTGCTACTTTCATAAACTAAAAATTTCCTAATTTATTTTATAATAATTTTACTGTAATTTAAAAAGTTTTTCGAAAATCTTTATAAACGTCACATTATAGATCATGCATTGTAATTAATTTTCTTTAAGAATTATAACTACGCCATGACTTAAAATATATTATATTTTGTAGAACTTATACCATTTCAATATATATATATATATATATACAAATGTTTAATGAATTAAAAATATTTCGGTTGTTGTTGTTAATAATTTTGAATTTAACGATAAAATGTATAAATATTACTGTTTTAGTTATAAGTTATAACACAAAATATTTGAAAATTGTGTGTGTTTTAACTTTTACTGCGATTTAATTCACGCTTATAAACTTCCAAAGGAACAAATTTAAGTTAGCTGTTCTTTTATCTCAATTAAATTCATCGCACATTACTCGACAAAAATTAGGTACGCTTTTATGAATTCACAACAAATTACTCTTTTGGGAATTTCTAAAGTGACAAAGTAATTTACAACACAATTTTGATTTACTTTACAACAACTAATACGCTTTTCATATGTTAAAAAAATAAATAGAGTCCATTACATTAATTACATAAAATTTTTTGTCGAGGTAACGTTTAATGAACGAGATATAATTAAAAAGAGGAAACATTTCATTAAGTCTGAGTAGTAACAAAAATCACTGGGAGATAATGGTAATTATAGCTGGCTTCGTAATTACTCTGGTGCGGTGTGTAGCTACCGTGCAGCACAGGGGCGACGTCTCTCTCTCTCTTTCTTTCTCTCTCTCTCTCTCTCAGCGTGCAAGCGATGCTACAAGGAAATGAAGCAAATGACGAGCACCAGAGAGAATAAGAATGGAAAGACTCTCTCTCATGGACCATAAATACGCCTCCCTGCCTGATACCATTTTACTTGTTGAAAAAAGCATTTAAAAGAATATTCAATAGAAACACCACAAGCAGGCAGTAATGGTATATTGAAGGTGTGTTTAAATTAATTAATGAATAGAGAGTATTTAATTCAAAATAAAAGTTTTTTAATACAACTGTTTATTTAATTATATAAATATAGTTTATTCACATTCTTTATATTTAAAGTTTAAACAATTTATTATTAAGCATTTGTTTTTTTAATGAAATTAAATTTAAAAAAAGTGTAAATATATTTCTAGAGAGATTTTATGGCCCTTTGATCATAATTTTACACTATGCATTATGAAAGTTACGAAGATTGATACAATCTATAAAATTACAGTCTTCCCGCTGGGTTCGATGATTGCTTATATTCATTACAAATGCACTTGTTTTAAAGACAATCAGGCTCGCTCGACGTGTATGCACCAGATGTAATTCAAGCCTGCTTCCGTGTCTGTACAACAAACAATGCGGCCAAACCACTCTTGTCAATCAAGCCAGGACTTGCAAATGACAAGATGAATGTCGTGACGAGATGTGGATCGTATTTAATAAAAATATTGATATGCTTTTATATCATTTTAATTAATATAATATTATATATAATAATATTATTTCATGCTATAGTATGACTGTGTTAATACCATTCTGATTTTATTGGAACCTTAACAAAATAATTTAAAATTATCAATCAAATTAATTTGTGTTTTACTACAAATCAGGCTTAAGTCTTACAAAAAAAATCTTAAATATTAGCAAATTTATGAGATTGCGAACAGCAATATTTACGTTTACATGACGGTGTTTAATACGTATTCATTGACGACGGATAATGTTATTCTTATGAGGCGTCTTCAACGTATCCGTATGAAACCCCATCATGTGAACGTAGCTAATGTTATAAATTAATTTATTAGTAATAGTTATGAATAAATGTTTTGTATCTGATTTTTTATTGATTATATACGAATGTCGGTTGATTATGTTATAAAGTTGTAAACAAACTATTATATCAAATTTGCAATGAAAACTGTAACATAACACTTTTGAAATTGACATTGAAATTTAATATAATCATAACATTTTTCTGGGAGACTTGAATGATAGACTTATCTAGATTTGCCAGTTTCTGCACAAACCGAGCTTGTTGATAGATTCAATATTGACAAAGTCACAATGGGCATTTAAATATTGAATTATTGATATTTTTTTTTTACAAATTAAGCAGCATAAATTTATACAAATTGAAACAAAAAATATTTAGAGTAAATTTAATACATGATGATGAATAAAATAATACAGTCTATTACACTTTATATTTGTTGGTTTTCATTAGATTTTGCAATAGAACATACATCATCAAAATCGTCGTGTTAGGTTAGTAGAAAATGGCCGACGTTTGCTATATATAAGCTAGCAGTGAAGCGTTATTATTCTCTAACCGTGGATTCAATTAGACCTTCTTCTCTCTCTCTCTCTATCTCCTCCTCTCCCACTACTACAGCTACTATATACTAGACTACGGAGCAAGCGAGTTAGAAAGTTTTACTACCCCCTCATTTGCGATAGACCTAGGGCTTGCTTGCTATCTAGACAAAGCAATATGGCAGCAGCACAGCGTATATAGAGAAGAAGGAAAGCAGTATTATATATATATTATATGGCAAGCATGAGGCAAGGCTGCTGCAGGGATGAATTAAGACCTCAGGCCGTATATTACCTGGGCTAGCTGCTGCTGTACCTTCTACCTCCTTCTCATAATATCAAGCAACGTGAATAACACCGTGAAATAAACTTGTAATTAGATTTAAAATATGTTGCTCTTCTCTGGCTAAAATCTCTGCACCATAATATGGTTTATATATTTGTTTTATATTATATACTATGTATGAATTTTAACACTAAAAAATACCATCTTGTCACTATAATTACTATATAATTAGATTAAAATATGTGAAATTGTTTTATTTTCTTTAAAAAAAAAAAATGCTTAAAATATTTTCACAACTTTGCCAGTAATAAATACCTTTGTTTTAGAGATTTATAATATGTTGTTGAATAATATACTTTAGAAAAAACATTCATGAAAATATCACTGAATAGTTTTCTCTAGCCACGTATGAATTTCGTTTTTCATTATGTTTAGTCAATTATTAATACCACCGTACGTTTATATCTCAAATTATATCACTCTAAACAATATTTGGTTGTTGATGTTTGCTGGGTCGAATTCTAAAGGCTCTCCCTCAATTAATCCTCTCATTAAGTACCACTGAATGGAAGGTGATTCTCGCAAGGAAATGAGGCCGGGGCTGACGTCGCGAAATTGGACGTGTTTGTACATCTCCGGCCCTGCTGACTGGCCACCTCTTCAGTCATCTCAATCAAACTTAGTGCGGTAAAACAAAAGACACTCGACATAAAACTTCACTCACCTGTTCAAAACTATTTTCCGCCCTAAACAAGAATTATAAAAATAGAAATGAAAGGAAAAAAATTGCACATATTACTAGAAAAATTAAATACAATAAAAAAAAATAAGTTCATTATTATGAAATATATTGATTTATTTTTTAAATTAAATTTTAGTAGAAAGTTAAAAAAAATGAGAATTCAGGAATGTAAATTGCAAATACATTAAAATATTTTTAGAGTAAATTACGTAAATTGTGGTTTATTGTTATTTAATTAATTTAATTTATTGTCTTCTGAAATTATAAATTTCAAGAATGAAATTGCAACTTTTATTTTACCATTTTAATTAACCTCGATAGAACGGAAAATAGCTTTCTTGTTGTTGCCACGGTCACACACTACACCGACATTCAAATTCGATAGCCAGCATCTTAGCACTGAAGCAATCATCTTTACCCAATTAACTGTTACTTTAATGAGACTTTATAATTAATTTAATATAATTTTATTAATTACGTTATATTTACAAATTTCACTTTTAATAAATATTAGAGCTTATTAGTGATCAAATATTGAAAATGCGTTTATCATAAAATAAAAAAAATGCAATGATTTAATTAATTAAATATTAAAAATTAAAATAATTTAATCTTAATTGTTGTTTATTTTGAAAAAAATATTAAAATTATTAAATAAAGATAAATAACTTAGTAACTAAAATGCCGGTTGTTATATATCACCATCACTTTATCTACTTACTGAATGCTAAGACTTCTAAGATGAAACTGAAATTCTGGATGCTGTGGTCCAGATCTTGTTGTATGATCCGGTCAGATGAGATGATGTACCGGAAGACAAACACACTTGCCAGAAATAAGCTTGCATGTTGTGTTGAGGTATCTCTAGCTATGGTGATGATGATAATAATAAAAAAAAAGATTCCCTCCTTACTTGTAAAGTTAGGGGGTTTAGGAGGACTGGTCCAGCAAGTTAATGTTGCGCTGCTGCAAGTGATGCTGCACGAGAGTGTGGGAATCTTGTTGGTCCATCTTGCAGCAGCACCTCGTCTATTGTTGCACTGCATCATCTTGCAAGCAGCTCACATGTACTGGACATTAACTTGTGGCTTTGACCGTGGGAATACGTGAGATTAAATAAAACGAGACTGGCAATGTTTTACAATTAACAAATTATAACATTTTATGTTATTTAATTCGAAAATCTACAATATATAGTGTATTTTGGATTGATTATTAATTTGTAATAGAAAAAGTATCATAATTAAAATTTAAACAAATTTATGTAGAACAATATTAAGTTTTATTAGAGTTGGTGCTACTAGCTTTTTTTTAATTTTTTTTTAATATTGCATCATCATGAGAAAACATTAAGAAATATGATTTAAATAATTATAATAGCATAACTTTTTATAGAATTATTTTTATAATTATTGTTTGTTTCAATTTGAATAACAACTTATTTTATAATAATGTGAAAGCTAATATAGATAAAAATACTAATTAATATATTAATTAATTGATCAGTCTTAATGTTCAATAAAATAGTACAAAGGAACTCTCGTAATCCTAGAATTAATTATAATCCAAACGGAATGTGCGAAGGAGTGCTTTTCCAACTAAATACTTTGATTTACGAAAAATTGGTAATTATCTCCTCGGATGTACAGTCGTCACCTCGGAAACTTTCCCTTTACGGCCTTGTTAATCACCATGTCCCGTAGGAATAACGTAGAGCATGGTGATCAACAAGGCTGAAAGTGGGAAATTTTCTAAGGCGATGAGTGTACAACAGCGACTTCACATTTGACGGTACGTGCAAGTGTGCAGTCGAGCTGACGAGAGAAGTTGCGCTGCTGCAGACCGTGGGAAGCTGCGAGGCCAGACTTGACCAGCAGATGGACTCTCGTTGCGTCATAGCTCGCACGTACACTAACTTCGAGATCTTGTTACTTAATGTTAACTAATGCTGTATTACAATATATTTAATCAAACTATTTTAAATACATTTTGTGTATATTTGATTTAGATATATAGTTAAATAATTAAACTTTTCATCGTCATGGTTAAAATAATTTACGGATGAATTAATTTTATTGTATTGTTTATTGTATTCACTGTAGAAATTTTCATTTTAGAAATTACTTGATTTTTTATACTATAATGCTTTATTTATCCAGTAAATTTTATATCTATTCCTGCAAGTCTAAAATGACACACAATAAAATAAATTGTATTATCAATTTTAACAATATTTTTAATAAAAATTTTCAAATGAACTATTTTTAGAAGATAAAACATTTTACGTTCACATGACGGTGTTTTAATACGGATCCATTGACGACGCCTCAAGAATATAAAATTATCCGTCGTCAACGGATCCGTTTTAAACAATGTCATGTGAACGTAGTAAATTTAAGTTTCCTTGCTTTTTTTCTAGACTATTAAATAGTCTTTGCGCTTATTATGTTATTATGTCTTATGTATTTCTCATAGAACACCTAGTTTTGATGTTAATTAAATTATTTAATTACTTGAAATAGTACCAAACAAATTATAAGAAATGATTTATTTTAAAATTAATAGATAGATAGATACATATTATGGTACACCCATCGCCTCAGAAATTTTCCCTCACCAATAAATGGCCGTAGCGTCGATGAAGTTTCTGATCATCTAGGATAAGTTTCTGAGGAAATGTTGTATATTTTTTAACATCTGATTTAACTTAATTTCCACTATAACCTACTTTTGTTATAAAATGCTTTTGAATGATATATTAATTTAGCGATTTCATTTGTAAACAATGCAAGTGTATACATGAGGACTAAATTACATTAAGAATAAATTGTACAGATTTGATCTATAAAATCATGTTTTAATTGCAATTTATATAAAATACTGTTAAAAAAAATATTGTAATGCAATATTCTTGATTTGCTTCATCATACGGCGTATTAACCGTGCAAACAATCTGGTTTAACATTACGATCAATGCCGCCTGGCTTAATTGCCTCTCTTGCTCTCTCGTTCGCGCGCGTACTTTTTTACTCTCGACGTTTTTCCCTCTTTTTTTTCCCCCACACACAGCAGTGAGGTTTCATTCATGTTCGCTCAGTGAGACCATTCAAATGAATCTGCTGGATGTGGCGCGGAATTTGCCACGGGGAATAACATGAGACAGAGGAGCACATTTAGCTTGCTCTGTTTACACAACTTTCACTTTTTAACGTATACAACACTTTTCAACTTAACACACTTTTTCATATAAGCTTATTAAATTTTAATTTATATTATACTGACATTTACACTACTTTATATGAAAAAATAATTTAAAAAAAATAATTCAATTTCCATAAACATTTAGAACAATAATTACAGCCATTTATTAGCAGTATATTGTAGCTTTAGAAGATATTGGCGAACAGGAAATTTTGATGCATTAGAGCTTAATTATGCATTGAACTTATATGACAACAAGAAAATATATTCAATTTTATAATATTCATCTTACTTAAAAATAACTCAATATAGATATTTAATTAAATGAAAATAAAATTTATGCAGATGGCAGTTCTAATTCACACCAATTTAATTATTGGACGAGTCTTTAAATTAGGTTAAAATTTACATTAGAAACACAAATGACGCGCGGTGCCCCTTTACGTTATGCAACCTGCATATCTTGAATGCTCACAAAGTTGCATACATTTAAGGAAAAACAAAAAACGGAACTGGAGCACACATCGACAAAATGGCTTGATGGTATCATTTCAGTATTTTTTTAACTAAAATTTCATATCTAGAACATTAACAATGTTGTAAAAAATATTTATGAAGTATTTGTACAAATCAAAATCCTGGAGAGTACCTGTAGCCAAAAATAGGTTGATTGCATCGCTCATGAAATGCCTTATTTAATTAATATTCTTCTATTTAATTTGTTTTAACATTTTAAATCAAAACATTTTGTGTTAAATTTTCTAATAATATTATGTATGGACAATTTAGCCTTGAATATTCACCAATTGGGTTATTATATTTTTGACATTAATTTACTTATATTTTTTCTCTACTCCTAACAATGTAATTTATCCCAAAAACCAAATATTATTATTAATAAGTCAGACTGTGATTTTTTTATGGTAACAAAAACTAATCTTCAATTTCTTCACATAATTTTCTACATAATGGTACGAATTTGTTACAATTAAGTACATTGGTCTGAAAAATGAAAAATAATGTAAACATAATTAAGGTCAGTGATCAAATTAGAATAATAATGTAAATTGAGTTGTCTCGATGAAGAAAGGTATTTTTTCTTCTCTTTCTCTTTCGTTGCCCATACTTTTCTCTTTCATCAATATTCAAAATTAAAAAATATCTGGTTGTAATATAAAAAATAACTTCAAAGGTTTTTTCTCAAGAGTGAATCGTTCATCAAAATTAAAATTTTAGTTCTACAATTTTAATTAATCGTTAAACTTTATTTAAATTTTGTGTAGCTAGCAATGTTTATTAATTAAGTGACAAAAAATTATGTTAATTAATCATGTTAATCATGTGATTATGTTAATTGATAGTATTTTTTTTCTCCAATATCATCAATTTATTTTTAATAATGTTTGTTAGTTTTTATTTATATTTTTATTACATATATTATGACACACTGATACAAATACAATTATTGCAGTTTATTACAGGATACGTTTCATATTTTAAAACCTTGCATGGTTTAGCAGGGGGATAATATAATATTAGTTATTTTATTGCTGAAGAATATTCTATTCTATTAAATATTCTATTGTATCACTGTATCGGTCGATAGAGGGTAAAATAATATAAAAAAATGGACTGGGCTGG
This sequence comes from Siphlonurus alternatus, assembly GCA_949825025.1. Taxonomy (NCBI): domain Eukaryota; kingdom Metazoa; phylum Arthropoda; class Insecta; order Ephemeroptera; family Siphlonuridae; genus Siphlonurus; species Siphlonurus alternatus. Next base: position 30,943,622 of record OX463780.1, on the reverse strand, counting down.
GCTGTGGTTAATGTAATTAACAATATACGATAAAAATATTATAAATAAAAATCAAAGTTTTATAAGTATATAATTAAATTAATTTTAATATAAGTATTAAATTCGAATTACTAAAATTTATTATATGTAAGGGAATATAAAATCTGTTAAAATTTACAATTTTATACAATTTATTATTTAACTACATTGCATTAATACATTCATAATAATATATTGTGTATTATTTTCTTGCATAATGATATAGGGGTGACAACATGTCATCCTTGGTTCACGTAGTTCAAGGGTTAGAAACAAGATGGCAGTAGTGGTACTATTCACAGCGCAGCGTAGTCGGCATAAATAATTCCGTCGTATTAATTATTCAAACACTCCAACCTGTTACAAAATATAAATGACCTTTTTAATAAAAATATTCAACAAAATATTACATATAAATTTTTTTTTTGCATTATAATATACCTTAAATTATATTGTCATCAATGTTTAGAACGATTAAATATATTATAACTAAAAATAATAATAATTAAATGAAATTACTAATTATTAAGAATATTATGAGATTCTATTTTACAAGTGTGTGTTTTTTGTTCCAGACCATGCTGCTCTTTCGCTTCCCGGACATGCAAGATGAAGAAGGTTAAATCAGTGAAGGCATCGTGTCGTAAAGTTACTTACGTTAGATGCAATATGTATATATCTGTATATGTAATACGTTATGGAGATTTTGTAGGTTAGACATTATAGTTTATAATTTAGACATAATTAAGCTTGCATTTATGTAAGTAAATTACTTATTAACGTTTTATATTATTATGTCAATTCTAATTGGTACTTATCTACTTATAAAATAAGCATCGTGGATATTAAAATATAAATGATATATTTTATGTGAAAATGTAAAACTATACAATCCAATGGACAACCTTGCTATAGTTTTTTTTTTATTTATATTTTTTTTTATTGCATTGTTGACATGAGGCTTACATGATATATAAAATGGTTTTATGGTAAATATTACTATAAAACCATTTTATCATAATTATAACTTATTGCTGACGTCACAATAGCTTATTAGCTGCAGGGTACATGATAACATTTATACTATACTGTAACAAAAGTATAATTTGCTATTATAGTACATATTTAGCTACAGAGCTTCACAATATGATTCTCCTTTTTTAAAATAATTTTTTAAATTTTAATAATGTTTTAAAATTTTAATAATTTGTTTATAAAAAATATCAAAATTTGACAAATGCAAATAAAATAGTTTAAAAAAATAGAGCAACTTATAAATATAATACATTATTAATATCGAGTACAGCCGGTATTACACGATACAATATTTCCTTGCAAGAAAACTTAATCTCCACTTGCTTGTGTGGAGAGGAAATTTTCTTGCAAGGAAAAATTGTTACTAAATTTGTATTGTGTAATATAAAGGCTTAAGATTTTTTACCCATAACCACCATACCATACCAGAGCAACTAGTTAATCGATTATATTTCAAGATTATTATATTATTATACATATTGTATCTTATAGTAAATGATAAAATAAACATAAATAATCGAAATTATATTCTGCGTTTTTTTTTTTTTTTTTTTTTTTTTTAGAGAAACTTACCTAATATTATTAGGTATAAACGATTAATTATAATAACTAAAAATAACAACAAAATGTATTGCATATACAGATAATGTTACAAAAACTAGAGAAACGACACGCGTTCGGGTCATATTTTTCACAACCTCTTTTTTTTTACCTCATAGAAATGTTTCTCTTTGGAACTAAGGGGTGCATATTGTGGTTACCTTAGGGACACCCGTAAAAAAGTGTTTTCTTTTCAGTATTAACTCTTTGTTTGAATTTGGGAGTATAAAGAGGTAAAAGGTGGACCTTTTTTTATGGAGCAAAAACTGTTTTATAGAGGGGGATAAACAATAATTTACCTATTGAAATCCAATTCAGGTATGTTGTTGATTAATAATTATTAATGTTGTGAGAATAATGAACTTTACAATAAATAGTAATGCATTCATCAAATTTTATTCTCTGTGTATTTTATGTAGTAATTATAATTAATAATTGTTGAATTAATTAAAATAATAATAATTCAAATGGTGTAAAAAATAAATAAGACATAATTAAGGTTGCGTTCAGTATCGGGTATAATAGAATGTTAGGCATGTAATGAGAAAAAAAAATTTATAATTGTTAAATGTTATTTTTATTATGTAATATTTCTAGATGTTACAAAAAAAAAAAATAAATAAAAATAATAAAAGTATAATAGCAGAAATTACTATACATTATCATATTGCTGAAGTATTAATTTATTTACTATATCTCTCTTTTCTAGTTTCTTTTATACTGATACTAAAAGTTGAAGTATCATTTTTATTCTACACTTGTATTTGCAAAAAAATATTGTAATTTTGTAAAATAACCTTTACTTTGACAAATAAAAAGTATATTGTTCTATGTTTTTATTTGAATGTTTCAATTTACAAATTAGCATTACTTTATTATTTTAAATTCTTTATTAAATAATAATAAATAAATAATAAGAATGATCTGTTAATATAATTACTTTGCATACTATAAAAAAAGTCGTGTTTGAAAACCAAGAGAATAGCTAGCATAATTACAACATAATGCATAAGCATATTATATGAACATTTTACTCAACTTTTGTTATTTAATCATTAGGATTATAATTTAAACCTATATATAGTTACAGTATAATATTATACACCTAATTTTTTACAAGATATTTTATCATCTTCTATAAGCTTGTATTAATTTGTTATTTTTTCGAAAGGTTTTATTTGATTAAATAACTTTTGACCTTCCTATCTTTGCCACGTGTCAGTTTAAATACTTTAAGATTTTTTATCATGACAATAATACTAAATAAAAGTATAATATTTAATAACAAAAATATAACTTTTTATAATGTTAAAATTGTAAACTGCCATGCATGGTTATACCAGACTAGAAATAAATATAAAACAAGCGTACATAAAATATAATGATATGAATGAAAAATTGAAATAATTTCAATATAATTTTGTTTTGTTTTTTTTTCTTTTTATACACTATTAATTACTAAAGCAAATTTATTTGTATTAAGTTTCGAGTTCTTAGATTTTGTTGTCAGTGTGTCCTATAATGTTTACAACTTTGAGTAATTAATAGAATCCAAGTAGCATTATAGAAGCTTGCTTGCTACAGGAATTATATTCCCTTCATTTAGTTACTAAAGTTTCGTTCTCCTCTCTTATATGTCAAAATAGTAAACGCTAGTAGTTTACTGTTTACTTTGCTTAATGTGTAGACTTGAGCAATGGTTTGAAGGAAGGTGCAGCTTTCCATGATCGGAACAAACTGAAGGCGATGTTCAAGTACTCGTCGTACGTTCAACCTCAAACTGCATAAATATTTCAACAAACGTGCAATAAATATTTCAACAACCGTGCAATAAATATTTCAAAAAAACGTGCAAGGATTTTTTTTTACTGCAAAATTGGTTAAAGGACCTCAAGTTATGAGCTGTCAACTTTGTTCAAGCCATTACTTGGATTATAAAGTGCAATAATTGGATGGCAAAATAGCACTAAATAATCCCCCATTAAATTTAATTCACACCATCTAGAAAAATCAGAAGTAAAAAACACATACAAAAACTTGATTTGTCAAATTAACCCTTAAAATCATGGTATAAAACGCCCTAGTCTTAGAAATATTTAACACGCAAGCAAGGCTTTCATGACTATGACGTAACAGTGCGTTGCAATGCGATTTTTAAGGGTTTAAAATATATAAAAAATAAATGAAAGTACGTAATTCAAAGTCCTTTATCTACTAGTAAATACGCAATAAAATAATTTATGTAGGTTGTCTGTTGTTTGACTATTTAACCTTTTCTATAGAGGCTTTGAAAACAAAGTCTGCAAGAACAAAGTTCAAACTGTATAGTTTACAAAAAAAAAAAAAAAAAGTAATTTTGCTGTCAAAAACAATAACATGTAAATTCTATTATTTTATTCCCAATTAATTCTTTTACTTTACAAATATCAAAACTAACTATAAAATATGCTCACAGCTAGAAATACAAAGTAATATATTACATAATTTTATTACAAACTCTTTTACTGAGAAAGATAAAAATTTAAACAATTTTCATCAAGTGCCGTTAAAAGGTTAGTGTATAATATAATTACAGCCTTTACATTATAAGCAATAATTTAATTACAACAGCGTCTTGTCTACTATGTTCATTACCTTGGACGAATCTTTGGTCTATTTGTTGCAAGGTTTCAAGTTTGTCTGATATATCAGAGAGGCTGGAATATGTAAAGCAAAGGTGGGAGAAGGTGGTGGGTTGAAGTGGTCAAGTAGGTAGAAAATTGGGGGGGGGGAGAGAGTCTATTGAATCAATACACTTGTAGGAGCAAACTAAAGCAAGTTAGTAAACTAACGTATGAAGTCTTGGAGAGAGCTAGCCGAGAGTTTCATATTATATTATCTAAACTTACTCGATAGCTCAGCAGCAACTTCATACAACTGTTTACATCCTCCGGGCATTCTCTTGAAATTTGTAACATAAAAATATTAGATAGCATGATGTTATGAGAAGCTAATACACGCCCTGGAGCTGTTGCAACTTGTTGATGGTAAACTACTAAAGTGCTTGTGGCTGCTTGGTTGAAATAGAGAAGACTTCTTCTTAGAAACATTTAAATAAAAGAAATTATGTATTATATTATATTATAAAATATTGTAAGCAATAAGCAAGAATTTTATTAGTATTAAGAATAGGTATAAGATCCAAAGATTCATAAGAATGAATTTACTAGGACGTTAAATAAAATATTATACATGTCATGTTATGCGTCATTATAGTGATACATGAATATCATATAGATGAATGACAAGCAGTCCCTTAATATTACTTAATATTAATATATGTTTGAAGGTGCTTGAAAAGTGCTGTAGATTTTAAGCTTTGCGTTAATATTGTTTAGATTTGAAAATTTTTACCCCAAATTTTCTTCAAAACTTAACTGAAAGAATTTCATTTTTCTACACATTTGGTTGCATGTCAACCTGTATTTCCATTTTCAAAAATGTTATTTAATAAAGTAATAAAATTTCAACATGTGTTATAAAGTATTTATGGTAATTTCCTCATTACGAGCTGCTGCGACTGGACTCGAGCTCTCTCTCCCGGAGAACAAAGTTCTTGAGACGAGTTTTTCAGCTGCTATGACGCTCGATACTCGGCGAACTTCTCGCCAAGTTTGAGAAAGGAGGGAGCGACGTCTTTTTGTCAGCACTCAGCATCTGGCGCACCCAGCCAAGCTCCCATGCAGAGCTGGACGACCACTGTTCGCGGACTAAGGCAAGAAACAACCCCCAGGGGTTCGGGGTGGAGTTGAAAGAAGGAGTGATGCAAGGACATACTGCACTTTGCATATTACATAACAAATAGTCATTTCTTACCATTTAGTTTGAGAAAAAGTTAAGAAGAATTTTCATTTCAAATGGAGTAATCTTCGTTCTAAATTTTTACACTGAAATTAATTGTTATTTTTTTAATTTAAGATTTGTATTACATTGTTTTGTGATTTTTGAATACTAGTATTTTTTATTAAATTAATATTGTATGGCTATTAATATTTCATAAATCTTTAAATTTTGCTTCCGAAAGAAAAAAAAAGAAAAAAACAAACAAATATATAATTAAATCCATAGCGTGCAAGAATGGACAACATACATGAAATTTTTTTATTACAGAAATGAATAGAGGGTACCAAATTATGCTACTCTGAATTTTTTCAGATTTTTTTGAAACCCAGAACTATTTTTAAATAATTATTGAAAGTGCGGCCACGCCCCCTGAAGGCGTCAATAGGCGTCCAGTCTCTATCCTTTTTATCAAGAATATAGAGGTGCCAACTGAAATCACAGGACTTTCAATAATTATTTAAAAATAGTTTCGGCACTCAAAAAAATCTGAAAAAAATCAGAGTAGCATAATTTGGTGCCCTCTATTCATTTCTGCAATAAATTTTTTTCATGTATGTTGTCCATTCACTATACTTAAGAATATATGAAAAACTTAAAACTTAAGTTTTAAGTTGCATTTAATTTTAATACGTAATACGAGCGAGCTTTATGAGGCACTTCTGTTTTACGTAAGCCACACAATCTTAGTCAAAATTAGTGGGGCAGCGCGTATGGACTTGCTCTTAATGACCAACTCTATAATATAGCTTCACGTACACAGTACATTGATATATTACTATAAGACATAAACTATAACAATGGACAACTGCATGAAAATTTTTTATTGCAGAAATGAATAGAGGGTACCAAATTATGCTACTCTGATTTTTTTCAGATTTTTGTGAGACCCTATTCCTATTTTTAAATAATTATTGAAAATTCTATGAATTAAGTTGGCACTCCTGAATCCTTAATAAAAAGGATAGGGTTTAGACGCCTATTGACGCCTCCAGGGGGCGTGGCCGCACTTTCAATAATTATTTAAAAATAGTTTCAGGTCTCTAAAAATTGGGACAAAATTTAGGGTAGCATAATTTTCTATTAATTTCTGCAATAAAAATAAAATCATGTAGGTCCATTTGGAATTTCGATCGCATCGTTTTGACAGCAGTTCCTCCATTCAAGAGCACCGGTTCATTCCGCGTCTCCGAGAACTCCTTGAGGTTGTGGGAGGGCCTGCTGGTGTCCACTGAGCAGCATCTTGGCTCACCAGACGAGTGGTCTTCTTGCTCGCTGCAGCAACAGCTGTTGTGGCGAACAACTTGAAGCGAACAAAAATTCAACTTCTCTACAAACTGATAGTTCCACATAGGAAATTAGCTCTGTTATATTTCAGTCCGGGATTTTAATACAGAGGTGTTTACATGGATTATAGAAATATTGAAATAGTTTTTAGCTTGTTAACTAGCTTTGTTTATACTGCAACTAAAAACAAAAGAAAAGTAATTTCTCTTTACTTTGAACTATATTCTAAAGTTGTCAATATACATACAATTTTGGAATCGTAGGTATGTTCGTAAAACCTGCCCAAATTGACCTTATGTCCAAGTACACTCGTCGCCTCGGAAAATTTCCCACTTGCAGCCTTATTAGTTATTATTGTTATTAATCATTATGCCCTGTGTTAAACTTACGGTCCACGGTGATTAACAAGGCCGCAAAGGGAAATTTTCAAAGGCGATAACTGTACATAAGGTCGATTGCCTGCAAAAAGTGTACCCTGGGCAGGGTGTATGAGCAGACGATAAGATCTGAAAATTAAAGACTTTATGATTATTTTAAATTTACTTGCTCTATAATTGTTTTTATAAAAATAAATTTTAAATTTCAAGTTAAAATAAACTCTCCACATATATTATAAAATAGAGATGTGAATTGCTTGGTAAAAAGCAGCCGGGGGTACTTTTCGATCAATTTATACATGTATAGAGCTGCATTGGGGTTAAATCGCACGAAATAATAGAGTAGCGAGGATTTAGCTTGGTACTGTACAGCAAATGAAGAAGTTCCGTCGTCGACTATTTTAAATTTTTCTTCCCAAATATGTAATCTTTAACCCAAAAAATAATTATTATTATTATAACCATCGGACCAGTTCTCCAACTAAGTCACTATAGCCTATACCAATAACCAATTTATAGAACAGCTGACCAATAAAATGCGCTGCTAAAACTTGACGTGGTGACGTCACTGGGATACAACATGGTGGCGATAGTGTTTGACTTCAAAGTAGACCATCCTCTCTAATCTATTATCATTGAGTAAATCAGAGTAACATTCCAGTTGTCCCGATGTGTCCACATGGTTTTGGATGCGTATTTAATTTTTATTGAAATTATAACAAAATAGGACGATAGCAAATGTTTAAAATAAGTAACATATTAACATGTTTCTTGAAAGCTTAGAAATTTTAAGCTTTGTATTATAATTCAATTAATGAATTTTACTTTGAAGTCAAACAAAGGTGTGTTAATTCATGAAAATTAATTTTAAGCGTTACTCTTTCAATGATACATAATTAATTATAATAATAATATAGTAAAGCCAAAACCGAGATTAAATTTGAAGAAAATATACACATAAATAACGAATATAATTATGTGAAATTACTAACAGATTTATATTATAAAAAATATACACGTATGTAGGATAATTATTACTTAATATTTCGTATAGTTTTTAGTATATTATAATATAAATATGTATAGATGTTTATTTTACAATGTAATAAGCCCTATAGTACTTTGTATAAAGTCTCGTCCATTAGTTATGAAGGAAACGCTGTAGGCGGTTGCCGGCTCTTGACTGTTCTTGTGGCTCAACTAAGAAAGGAGGGGTGTCTTGGGAGATGATAGCCAGTGGGGTTTCCTTGCTTAGGGTGAGGATTAATCGATATCCTTTGGTCAGCCAAGTCTTAGAAGATGCGGGCGCTCCCTCAGTAGCCAAGATGCCAAGCGAACAGCAAAGTAAGGATTTAATATGCCAAGTATAAAGCTTCCTTCTTACGTACAATCCCAAGCAGGCGGCTTAGCTCATAAAGTAAAAGGAACAAAGCTAAAACTTTATCCTAGAATGAAGCACCTCCTTCTCTTTTGTTAATCCTGTATTAAATTCACTCAAGCATAATCAAAATTCATGTTAGAAAGTTTCACTTTTAAGTATTATCTAGTCATGTATAAAATTCATTGAAATTAAAAAATATATATTTTTAAATTTTTTATTATAATATTTTTCTATTAGCTTTAAAACAAAATCATTTACATAACGCCTGTATCTAGGTAAGTGTATTTTTCGTGATGTTTTAGTAAATATATTGCATGATTGCCATATACTCGTAAAGCTATATATAGTAATGATACACCCTATACTTTTTTGTTGTACAGATTGCATGTTGCCCCTTCAGCTTGTAAAACAAATCACATTAAATTAGTTAATTACGACAAGATGTTAGTATTTTTGTAGGTATATAACAATGACGACTGAGGTTGAAATAAAACGTGAAAGCACTTCCTAACATTCAGTTTCAGTGTAAAAAGGTTTTTATTGTTCCTAACATAAAAACATCCTCGTTTGTCTCTACACTTGGTGAATATGCAATAAGTTCTGCAAGCAATATTTTTAAAGGTACTTCAAGTGTCCTGGATTTTCAGTGTCTCCTTTTACTTATAATTTAACAGAGCACAGCTTAATTTCTTAATGAAAAAAAGTAAACAAAAAAAGTAAATAAATATGAAATCTAGGTCTAAAAATGTAGCAAAAGATGAAATTTTCCTATTTTCAAGGTACGCAGAAAAAAAAAAGAAGAATATAATTCACTGTACTGCATATATACAATCCCAAGATAGACCTTACAATACACAAATGAGTATTGCCATGCATAATGACTTTTAGTCACTATTCAATTCATTAATACTGTATATTATGCTCAATTTAGGATGCAGTAATGTATGAATTGTTATTTATACCTACAAGATGATGTATATGATGAAACCCAAAACACTAATTTTACTACACAGTCGTATGTTATAACTTAGCCCCAATTTGATGTAACATTATTTTCCCAATAAAAGAATTTTTGAATTAAATTGTAACATAAATGTTTGTACGTTAAAATTCTTTTCTTCAGAAAAAATTTCTGCAATGTTGTAACAATCGCAAAAAGTCAAAATTTTACAAAGTACTAATTCATATCTCGCTAAACAATAAAATTTATTATGACAAATCAGTATTAAAACTGTGATAAATTATGATGCAGTTATATAGTCTTAAGTTATCTTAAATAAATCTTGATTATGATAGAGTTTTAATTAATTTGTTGTTTTGCTGGTCGTTATCAATGTAAACACGCGGACGGACGAGCGGATTACAACAAGACGAATGTGCGAGAGCCGCTAATGGTTTTATAAACGTCCAGTGAAGTTGTATGCTTTGTGCGCGACCGGCCGGAACCAGTTTTTGTTCCTCTCTCTCGCCGCAATGCTACTCTCTCTGTACACTTTCTACCAGTGATAAATTGATAGACAAATTTCCATGTCATGAATATTACTCAAAATTTCTATCGTAAGTCATCGGCAAAGTTGTGACTGAGGAATTAAGGAAGAAAAAAAAAAAATTTTTTTTTGTTGCCTTTTTTAGAAATAAATAATAAACACAAAAAACAGTAATCAATTAACTAGGTTCTAATAGAGTAATTAATTAGGAATTGAGAACATGTTTTTTTTTTTTTTTTTGGTGTTGCAATCTTAAAATTATGATTAAAAATAGAAGCCATATATGTATCAATAAAGCAGTACGTAGAAAATTATACATTTTTGCACCTTTTATACACAATTATAGACTGATAAAATTTAACTTTTTCAATGATTACAAATATTTTCTTATGGATATAGTTGCATGTCAGTATATTATGTTCTCTATCATTGGAGAGATATAAATTTCCCCAGCACAAGTATATATAAATCTACGTAAAATTTAATACGTATATCAGATTATATTTAATATTTTATAATTTAATTTTACATTGAAGTTCTTCTTCTTCTTCATTGAAGAGCGAAAATCTCATCATCTAAATAATCTATTAAAACGTCGTATAAATGTTGAGTACGAGCCATTGAGTCGCTCAAGAGTAATTACTATTGGACATCTTCTTGAAACATAAGAGAGGTTGCTTGGTGGTATCCCTAACTCCATCCAGTATATACCTACTTCAAATTATGTCTCAAAGGGGATGAAATAGAAGGTGGAGGATCCAGATTAAACCAGCCATATATAGAATCGTATAGCAGCAGCAGTTTCTCAAACTGTAAATCTACCATCTAAATCTCAGGGAGGATATATCAAAGAGGGTTGATATCGAAAACGAGGAATGGATACTACCCCTATATATATGCAGAATAACATTATACCGGTCTGGTCAGTTTTTTTAAAAAAAACTATAACGGTCATTATAAGATATAAAAGTGAACATCAAGAATTTAAAAGCATGGGAAAATATGTAATAGAAAAGAACTTTTAAAAAATATATATTATAGAAAAAAAAGGGGTGAATATACTAGTACAAGTTTCCTTGTAGAAATTTGCAATTCAAATGAAAAGGAGGGAGGGGGTAGTTTAAGAGAGGAGTATAACGATGAGAGAGTTAGTTTCTCCCTTCCTTGGCTTTCACGTCCGATATTATTGAGCAAAGGCATCTGTCTTGTAGCAAGCAAGTAGATGTTAGTTCGTGGTGGTTCTATCTAATACTGCAAATGTCTTACGGATTCCAACTCCGTATATGCAGAATAGAAAGGAACGTCGTCCCAATGTTGTAGTAACTGTGACCACCTCCTCTACCTAACGTTCTATCACAAACTATCTTCAACATTTCTACTAGAGACCCTTTTCCTTAGAACGTGCATAGAATGTTCAAGTAAACTTACAGGAAAACGAATATACGAATCTGCCTTGTGACATTTAGGATGAACTCTATTTCAACATAATATAATGCTTCTCATGTATATTATCAATCTTATTTTTATAATATGATAAATTATTATGACTTTATATTATGTTCGTTTAATGAGGCATCAAATAATTTATGTTGTGTTCAGTTAACATAGTTATGTAGTTAAATGTAATTTTAAACTTTTTAGTTACAGAAAAATTTTCATTTTTTAATATGCTTTACAAAAATTCTGCATTATTAATATAACTATGGTCGTCTTCCGTCTCTGTCTACAACTTTTACTCTTTGAGAAGACAAACGAAAAAGTAACTAAAAAATATAAGAGTTGAATAATATCAATATAAAAATTATATGAGACCACCATATGTGAAACTAGAAAACTTTACGTTCTGATAAACGCTATTTTTACACCTTTAAACATATTAAAGTCACCTTTATTGCAAATGTTAATTAAAAGTCTTGAATTTAATTTTATTTTACAATGTTAGTTTACTTCAGCATATTCTGCTATTATATTGGCGTACAAGCATTCAAACTTAACAACAGCATTGCTATAACAACCTCGTACGAATACAAGTGGCCATGGTGCCATGGTCGAAGTATACATAAGATGTAACTGTTTTTTAATTTTAAAAATATTATATAAAAAAATGTATTAATAATTATTACGTTAAAATTGTAATTTAATGAGATCGAAAAAAGAAGAAAACAAGTCTATACACAGACAATATCCAACGTTGAGTTAATCTTACAAGGCTTATAGTTTGGCTCACAGTGGCTCAGAATATTATGCTAATCCTCGCTGCTAACTGGGAGCGTCTGATAAGTTGTCGCCTCCTCAATTTGCAGCGACATTCAGTGATACAACGACGACAAGGTGTAAGGAGGAGGAGCCCCTCTTTGATCGGTAACGACTTGCCTTGTGCCCCAAGTGAATACCTTCCTTCACAAGCAAAATGATTATCATGTACTTTAACCATTCAACATTATTGCTATTTGTTGTTAATTTAATATTACAAGTATATCATAATATTTCCTTGATTTCATTCATTTTATTCAACAATAAATTTACATAAGTTTTTGAAAGTTTTATCATTTTTTTAAAAAAGTTCATAAATACACACTCAATAAGATTTTACTTAAATTACCGGTAGTACAGATAGTTCAAATACGCGCATTAATCGATTGTGTATTCACGAACAGACCTATCATTTCTAGTATTTCAATAAATATTTGTTATAAAATTCAACTAAATTCTGAAAAAAAAAAAAAAAAAACATGTTTATGACTTAATCGTTTACTACATTATAAAAATAAATATAAAACTGAAATTTTACAAATTTTAATAATTATTTAGTTGTTATTTTTTATATTATGCAGATATATTTTATTTATAGTCTAAAAACATGCAATGTAAAATAAAATAAGTATAACTTTGATGTTTGCTCTTTTTAATATAAAAAAAATGTAATTGTATTGAACGTAGCTCATGAATATTTTTTTGTATGACACCTGTGAAGAAGCAGCCACACAAAGGTTATCACCCTCAGTTTTTTTTGTGAGGTCACGCTTATTTTCTCTCAATCAATTTTTAAACGATTTTTTTATGAAGTCGTGTGCCAGCACCTGAGGGTCGGTATTTTTTTACTACATTTTTCTTAACTACCTGTTAAGTGAGTGGTATTAATTCAGTGTTTTTTTCATAGCTTTGCGGCCACCTCACATGCCGCCTTGCTCGCTTTTCGTCCCATGCTGTTCCCCCTGCAGTTGCTTTGAGGTGTTCAACCCTTCCTAGTAGGTCAGTTGAAGCTAATATATCCCGTGAGAAACACGCTTTCTTTATATCGCTAGTCCAAAGTATAATTTACTACAGTGTCACTTTTATAATTTACTTATTAGTGCATAGAATATGTTTTAGTTGATTAGATCAATTTTTCTATAAATATTCACTATTTTACTATTCATTTAGTGAAAATCAGGTAAGTAATTATGGTTAATTCAGGAAAATTAATTAATAAAATTGTTTTTTATCAACTTTTTACGCCATTTAAACTGATTTCAAGTAGAATTTACAATTAATGAATTAATTGTTAAAGTGGACGTAATTAAAGGATTTGTTTTTGTTAAGTACTCTACCTATTTCTTATTATGAGAATTCTATGAATTCGATAAAACTGTGGAGGTATTTCAATCACTTTGGTTGCTACAAGAAGTTTTGACTTGGGAAGAGTATCTAAGTGAGTGGTGATACTTGGCCGGGAAGTTAGTGCTGAGAGGTTGAGTGCTCGTGCGCAGATTGCTTGCTCTTCTTCCTCAAGTTTGTCGGGGGAAAGAGGGGAGGCATAACAAGATTACCCACGACTGGCAGGTAGCAACTTGTACTACCTTGTTCTTGTTTAATTAGATCTTGTAAGGACACCTCAGACACAAAAGTGGAATAATGGTTGCAACGTTTTGCGATGTACTTGCATCTATTTAATATTCTCTCTAACCGCTTGCTAAGAAAACTTTTCATTTTCTGCTATGTTTTTAGAAACTTTTGTACCATATATATTTTTGTTTATATAATATAAGTTAAATGTTTAAAATAAAATATGTAGGACCTTATTTCACTTTGCATACATTACACATAACTATACTCTATCGAGTGCATATGATTTTGAGATAGTTAAATATGAATATTTATAAAAGAAAATCACATAATTATATACAGTATAATTATACTATATTTTATCTCAATTTAATATTTTATGATTTTCAAGATTAAACCAAAGAATTAATATTGTTTCTTTGATTAAATTTAGACGCTGTTCACTATTTTCAAAACAAGATCAATAATTTGATTATTTATTATTTAGAAAATTAACATAAATTCAAAATGTGTTATACACACGAGAGTTCAATCATAAATCGAGCAAAATATTTGTAGAATATTTACAACTGAAATGAAACATTTGCTTACAGTTAAAATTATGTTGTCTGCCAACTCAATGAAATTATTGCATCGTGCAGTAAGAAATATTCACGAATTTGAAATATTTTGAAAATTTATTAAAAAATTGTTTGTCAAATTTTTAAAAAAACAAAACAAAACAAACTAATACTGTTGTTCATTAACTTTTAAATTAATTAAAAATACATGATAACCACAGTCTCTTATTATAATAATAAACAACTTTATTTTAACAGCTCTTGTTCTAAAACAAATTCGTTTAATTTTACTTTTACATTATTTGTCATAAATTATTGAAACTAACACTATAATATATTTATGTTAAGTCTATAATTTTAACTTTCTATAAAATAAATAAATCAAATATTATAAGAGACTTAAAACAACATTTAAACTCATGCATGTAAATGAACATAATTCATTATGTTATAAAATCAAGTTCATAGAACATTAAGTACAGCTTAATACACATTACTATTAGCATCTCTACATATAAGTTTAAAGCGTTCGACTTTTGGTTGTAGCAAGTCCACAAGTAAACTTACAGAAGCCAGGCATAATTCCCTGGTCACCGTATGGGAAGATCCCTTCTGGAAAACAAATGGTGAGAGTATGGGAGTTTGGACATTGAGGCAATCTTACTTAGACTATATAGACGTAAGCCTTAAGATAGCAAAAGGAAACAGCAGTAGCGTCTATCCTAGAAGAGGCTCTTAGCAGTACAGTACGTTGAGCAGCAAACTTTCTATGAGATTACACTTTGCACAGACTTTTAGCCGAAACTAATTTTCGCAAGAGCTTCGCCCCATTAATTCCCTCCTTCTCTTATACTATTTATACTCCCTTTTGTATATATAATGGTTCATTGTTAAAATAAGCAAGCTAAAGTATTTTTCATCAAGCTTTTCCTTGATGATGAAAATAAAATATAAAGGTGGCTGTGGCAAAAGCAAGCAAGTTTGCTCTCTTGGTGTATAAGCTTGCTGGTATATAACGTATGTATCACGGTCGCTTCATTAACAACTTTATTTAATTTCACAGCGAGAGCTGACTGAAGCAGTAGTAGCCCTCCTCCTTCTTGTTTGCTTGCTGGTTGCCCAGTGTGGATGTATAACGTCCACAGAAAAAAAAAGAAGGGTTGTAAGTGAGGAAAAGAAGTGAGGAAGGGAATTAAAATGTAATTATAATATAGCAAAAATTAACTTGATTTTAAAGTCAATATATTATGTATGAGAAAAAAAATTGTAATTAAAAATTACATCTATGTATTTTTTATCATTAAATTTAAAAAGAAGTGTGTAAAAGAGTAATTAAAAGTTATTATTTTTATTTTAAATTTATAATTAAATAATTATAAATTTAATATCTAATGTATCAATTACAACTACATGCAATTATGAATAATTAAATAATGATATTATGATAAATAACGAAAATGAACATTGAATGCAAGTACACATTAAAGATTTGTTTGTTTTCGTATATAAAGAATATTTTGCAAAAATAATGCACGGTGAGACAGCTCTTTTTATTTCTTTATTTTCATAATATCATTGAAATTTTTCATTAAAAAAAAATGCATCCATGGTACAATATTTAAGTTAAAATGATAAAAAGATTTTGCGCAAGTTAAAGCAGCCCTCGTATCATCTATATTGCTTATTAAGGATTCACGAAGGATAAAATTATCTAAGAAGATAACTAAGGTTTTGTTACGAAACGATTTTTGTCATAAAGTTATTAAATAGTAGTGAGGAATCTGGTTATTTTCTTCATGAATTGTGCCGCTCATTAAATAAAATATTGAGATAATTCACAATTTAAACAGGAACCTAATGGATCTAACATCAAGATATAGTAAAGAAGTTCAGTTCTTCAGTTCTTATTTACGTCTGTTTGCATTGCGGGGTTGCTGAGACGTTGTCAGAAGTGAGCGAGGGGAGCGGGCGGCCATGTTATTGATTATCTTCCATCTTGAGCGCTTGCTCGGCTGCCTCTCCTTCCTCCTTTTAATTACTTTTATCTCACTGCTGCTAGCACAAGCAAAATTAAGCTCCACCACTACCTTTGTATTTTTTGTTATATCCTCCTTCTCTTCAACATTATCTCTGCTTTTTTATGGTTCTTAATTAACAATCTTATACACAAACGCGGAAAGGTAACAAAAAAAATGTATATATATGTTTTTACCAAAAACACAATTTTTCTCAAAGTAATTAATTTTTTTTTTCAACGTTACTTTCGTTGAGATTAAAGAATAATTAAAAAATGCAAAGCATTTTTTTTCCATACAAACCTTAAAAAGATTGTATAGTTTGTATCTCATAAAAAGAAATGTGGAATTAAAAAAGCAAGAAGCAATTTATTTTTTAAACAAGTTTATTTATTTGCTGTACAATTTTAATATACTAAATTTTATATTTAATTAAGAATATGTAACTAAAAATTCATTTGCATATTTTAAGATTTCATTATGAGACTAAAAATAATACAACACATATTGTATCTAGATAATCATGAACATGCACTCGATTGCAGGGACTAAAAATTAGACTACAGTTAAACTTATAAATTTTGCTCTATAAAGTTTGACCACGTCTCTGCAATAGGGTGCAAGACTCAATACTTTATATTTACAGAAAAGATTTGATTTACATGATTAGAGAAAACAAATGCAATACAAGAAACTTAGTTGCATTCATGTAGTGCCTAATAAAGTACAAGAAGAAGATTCACTGATCACAAATCACCACAAACTGATTCACTCTCACATTCACTGACGTAGGGCCGCGGTTTGAGACTCGATTAGAGTAGATTTTCCGAGTGCCGGACGCGAGATGCAGGCTGCTGCGTTAGATGTAAACCGGTTAGATGACCAGTGGGTAGCAACATACTGACCCCATTGCATCAATCCTTTGTCCTCATCTCCTGCCAGCAATCGAGCTGGAATGAAAAACGCTAATTTACCTACCTATAGTATATAGTTTGTAGTGTAAGATGTTGCTACGTGTTTGAAATTTAATTTTAATATTTATTTATATCATGATGTACAGTAGTAGTCAAAATTAATGGGACAGAGCTTACACACTACAGCGTTCACTCCATTCTTAATGACTATAGTTCTAGCTGTATTTTTATTTTTGTTCACTTTTCAAACTCTCTGTAAACATTGACTTAACTGTTTTAACTGTTAACTATATAATGGAGCTTATGAATAATTAAGAATATGTTTTTAGATTATAGATTTCATATTGTGTTTTAAATGCTTTTAATATCCTTACTTAGCAGGAAATGTTTATAAATTTGTTTTCAAATATGAGGCAAAGCATGCGGACTCAATAATCAATATAAAAGCATAATAAAATATGTTTGTTAAGAATTATTACATCCATAACTTATCACATATTATTTATATTCTATATATTATAACTGATATAGAAGAAATTAAAGCATCCATAAATTGTTATTGCTTAATATTAGCCTACTGAATTTTACCTGATTATATACAGAGGAAGAATTTAAATTCAAATCAATTCATAGAAAATGTTGAACAAATTGCCTAGATTTTAGGCTGAGAGAGTGAATTTAAGAAAAACGACTTTTTCGTAAAAATTACAATTAAAAATTTGCTTATTCCTTTACATACTGTAGATTTATATTTAAAATATAACTGTTACTATTTAATCACAATTAAATTGCAATCTAAATAATTATTAATATGAAAACAAATTTCAACCATGGTGTATTAATGATAATTTGGTCTCATTTTGAGCCCAACATTTCTTTCTGGACCATATAATTGTACCAAATTTGGTCCAGTCCAGCTGTTTTGTTCTACGAGCCATGTTGTGTCTGAGCCACTCCCCCCTCCCCCCGCGCAACCCCCGCGCGCAGCAGTGACGTCATCGCATCACCCCTAACTGCATAAAACAGGCGTCTATCAAAACGTATATAAAAATGTCTGCATTGGCTACATGATTTAGGTAAGAAGAATATTGCAAAATTAACAATTTTACATACTTTTTTAATACTAATTATAATAGAATAAATATAAAGTTGTATATATTATGTTTCTTTGTATATTTTATATTTGTAGTGTAAACTTATGTTAAAAAAATTGACTTTATAGCTGTACGTTGTCATAATACTAAGCAGCTTTTTTTAACAATGAATATAATTACAAAATACACTATATTTTAGGAACAATACTGAAAAAGATGCTTGGCTGAAAATGTTCAGTTAATAAAAATTAAAAATTTAGATAAGGTTTCTGATTTATCTAAAATTAGACGATGTTTAAAATATAAATTTCAATTCGTTTATTATAATACTGTACAAAAAGAAGAAAAAAAAATTAAAATGATATATAACGTAATTTATAATGAGAGATGTTTTATCAAAAGTTGCTTAAAATTACAAAACGTTATTGATGAAGTATGACAAAGTTTTCATTGTTCATAAATGTTGGAAAAAGACAGTTCCACGTGACGTCACGAATGGTCCAGCTTGGTTTACTGGTCAAGCAATCACACCTGGCGACCCCGTCGAGGTCCAACACTCGCCAGCCTCCCCTCGCAACCCTTTGTCCGTGCGACAATGCGCATCCTGACCCACATTGTTGCCGCTGGAGCTGCCGCCTTGTGTAGCAGCCGGGAGAGAGAGAGAGAGAAAGCGCTCAATGGATGCACACAATTAGACGCTGGAAGTAGAGTCGATTCCTAACTTCACGTACAAGCATTACTTGTGAGATGTTAATTGTCTAATTGTAAGTGCCATACATTTATTTCAAGAAATAATTTAATGATTACAATGGTTCAATATTGTAACCATTATAATATATGTATAAAAAATACAAAATTTTCTTAAATATTTTATGTAGTAAAATCCTCTTCTTGTGGATTAATTGAAGAAGGCATTAATCAGAACTTAATCGTGGCATAAACTTATTATTATTTTTTTTTAAAATTTTGATGCTCTAATTTTAAACTGCTCTTGATAAGTAATTCAATAACGAACCTTAGTGAAAATGCAAGAAGGTTGTTTTGAAACTCCATTACATAAATGTAAATAAAGTAAAATTTAATAAAAATTAACGTTTGTTGATTAAATGCTCTATTCAATGATTGCACACACGGGAGCGGCGAGAGATGAAATGACTGTTCTTGTTTGTACTCGGTTGATGTAAGATGAGGGAGCGTCTTTGTGGCGCCTCCTCCGCGAGATTGGTTGATTTACGTACTGCAAGGAACGGGAGCTATACTGCGGTGGTAGCAGCATCTCTCCTCCGCTCCCTGGAGAAATCATCGCGCCCTGCCTCGGTAATTAACTCATTCGTGCTGAGGAGTAATTAGACGTTATACGCAAAGCCATAAGCGAGTGAGTTGAAAACTTATGTACAGAAAAAAATGTTTTCTAATTTAATCTAGAAATTTTGTGGTAATACAGTATAATTTATAATATATTATAATTTAAGTTTGTAAATTATGTAACTTGATTAAAAACACTTAAAGATGAATATCTTTTTTAATTTCAATGTTTATTGGTTATAATATTTTAATTATCGTATTTATTAAGCTTTATAAAAATAACAATATTTATTGCCATTTTAGCTCGTACAAAATATAACAATAAATTATACAAAAATATTATACTTGTCAAATAGTCAAATGCATGAATAAGTTTTCAACTATTTTATAATCATATGATTATATGAGTTGCCTAAATCTTCAAAATCAGTAATTGTAGTTTCAACTAACAAGTAAGATCATAATCCCATCTTTTTACCAGGAAAATGACTCTTACTGAAAATGCAAATTGCCGGTTTTGAAACTAGAAGTCTCATACCTAAAAACAAATATGAAGTATAATTTTTGATTTTTTAATGATATTGATAGTATCTTTTTATATATTTTTTTTTAAAAAATACAGTATGATTATAAATTACAACCCAATATAATTTAAATCAATAATTCTGTTTGCAGTTAAAATTAAATTTTATTTTGAAATGATTTGTAAAATAAAAGTTACTGAAAACGATAACATATTTATTTGTAATATAATATTTGGAAGTTTCATCTGTAATTTAGAGTATACAAAAAAAAAAAAAAAAAAAAAAAAAAATCAAACAAACCTTCAACATCTTTAATTAATATATATTTTTTAAATATTAAGTTGCTATTTTTAAATGAGACCTTGAAGTATTCTTGAGGTATATTGAACTGATTAATAATTAGTGTGCGGTAAAACTGAACGTTAATCGAATAACTCCAGCGCCATAAAATAAATCATTTAATGCGAGATTTTCCGCTTGAGTTGTTTACTCCTTACACGAAGCAAGGACATTCCACTTAATTGTCGGGCTGGAAGTCACAGAGATCGTCGTCGTCTTTGACAGGCTGCTCAAACACTCGAGTGCTAATGGTATTTGCCCAGAACAGATTAAACCACACTCAACATGAGACAAATATTCATATTGTGATTCTTGACATCAAGGACACTATACTTGTTAAATACTCTATACAATTATATACAGTACGTTTCATAAGTGAATTCAAAGTTAGAAAATCACTCCTAGCTACTTTGTATTTTATATTCAAATTCATATTATGTTTTTCTATGAATATAAATATATAAATAATATTTTAATGTAATAAATAATTATAAGTTTCAGACAAAAAAGAAGAAAATTAATTAGCCAAATTAATGTCAAATTTTAAAAACATTTTAAACATCAATATGCAAGTTAAAACTTTGTCCAGAAAAAAAGACACTCACTCTGCGTGTTAGACTATATAGTTTATAAGCTAACATATTGTGTTGAAGAAATTTCAAAATATAGAAATTTTAGCAAATCAGTGAGAATGCTATTAAAATTGATTTTACACTGCGTTATAATGCGTATTTGTAATTTGAGTTCTACTACCTTTATGTTTTATTGATGTGTCTAAATAATTTTTTTACTAGTATTTTTTTTTAAATATTTATTTTTGTATACAACGAATAAATTTTTTGAATTTTGTAAAACTCTGCATGTCATATAAATATATGCATGTATAAGATGATGAGATGTCCTAATATAATAAATGATGTACAATGTTGTCATGTTTAACTAGAAAAACAACAGATAAAATAAGATTTTTAAAAAGTTTGACGTAACTTTCGCAATTTCAAATAATGACTTAATTAAAAAAAAAATAGTATCCAAAACTTTTTAAACTAAACTTTAAAAAAATATCATATAAATTTTTTCAAACATAATATATTTTTTTTTAGCTTTCTAGTATAATTTTGCAATTAGAAGTTTCCATGTAATTGAGATAAATACCGCGCAGTTTGAGAGGGAGGGTTCAAGGGGTGAGGTTCTCTGTAGAACGACGTTCGCTCGAGATTGAGATTGCTTCTCATCTCGGTCTCCGCTGGAATTCGTCTCATAACATTCCTCCCTGCAGAACTGGAAAACGTAAAGGAGAAGTTTTGCTTCACTCGCTACTCCACCGATCATTAAGCCCCGCAAGCTTGATCAAATTAGCCCGCTAGCTGCTTGCTCGCTTTACCTTTGCTTACCCCCCTTACCTCTCACCCTCCAGTTTGCCTGCTGACCAAAGTTTGGTGCTGATCTAACCAACTTTACCGCCTGAAGGTACCAAATCACTGCAAGCAAGACCAATCCTGATAAAGAAACGATGTCTCTCTCTCTCTCTCTCTCTCTCTCTCTCTCTCTCTCTCTCTCTCTCTCTCTCTCTCTCTCTCTTTCTATAACGCTATGTATACGAAAGCTGTAACAAAGTTTACTTGAAAATTACTCTCTCTCTCTCTCTCTCTCTCTCTCTCTCTCTCTCTCTTATAGAGATGTTAATTTTAGAGAGAGAGAGAGAGAGAGAGAGAGAGAGAGAGAGAGAGAGAGAGAGAGAGAGAGTTTGGTTTTGAATGGCCACAGGAATTTATATCTAGGAATATTCTGTGATTATAAAGTTTTCAATATTGCAGTAACAAAGTAGATACCATCAAAATTCATGCATTAATATTTTATTAATTATATAAGTTTGATATAATTTCTTATATTATATTATATAATGTTAGTTCACTTGTAACTTAAACTGTATAGTTATTACTTTATGTAGTTTTTCCAACTAAGATTTGCTTATTAATTTTATATACGTAAAAAAAGAAAACGAGGATTGTTTAAAGTTTGCATGCTGCATGCATACTTACAGCTTTCATGCAACTCGCGTATACTTGAAATTAAGTTTCTTTGATTGCTAATAAGCATAAGAAATAATAGCATCTGTGATATATTTTTTTATGTATATTGTAATACTTGTTTTAGTTATAAGCTATTCTTAACTTAGCATAAAAAACACTCCAGTACACTAAGAGGTTTATAATAGCTTCTTTGTTGGTATTAAAAAAAATCAAACACTTGCCAAGCAAACAAACTATACAGCAAAAAAAATTTATTCATATCTAAGTCTTTCATCGAGTTACCTGAGAATTTTTTATCAATGACAAGTCTACCTGTGTCCGTACTAACCACATCATAATAAGTGTTTTTATGGGGACGGTTCTTTACCACTTAGCCGTAATACTAGCCGCCAATATGTATAAAAAAAAACATGCTTGACTTGATCACTTCAAACAAATTCAAAGAGTTTTTTTTTTTTTACTATCTTCTTTGTAACTTAATTTTTTTATAACTTATTTTCAGGTATTAAAAGTGTAATAATACTCTCGCCATCCATTGCCATTAATTCTGCATGTACTTAGATTTTTTGTAGGGGGTATTGGAATCAAACAATAAGTATTTTTGTGTGTACTACGTAACATTAAAGAAATTGATATTCTTTTAAATATTATTTATTCTGTATGAATAATTAATGAAGTATTTTGCAATATTTACAATAAATTTGAAACTTATAAACGCCATAATAATCTGCAGTATATAATATTATATACCATGATTGAGGTTTACCACACTAGAATATTTAATGAAAACTGTATAAATTCTAATATTCTCTTACCCCTTCTTTGATTCAAAGTATTGAACATGAAGCAATATGAGTATATAAGAGCACATCCTGCATTTAATTTATATATATATATAATGCCTTCATATGGAATTCAAATATACCAAAACCTTGACTGGTTTGCAATACTCTCTCTCTCTCTCTCTCTCTCTTTAGGAATTCCTGCGATGCTTGATTGGTGGTGATGGCCTCTACTGATGAGGCTGCTGATATTGCTGGATGGTTTATGGAGGGGTCACTCTACTACAGATCATGATGAGATGCCTAAGAGTAAGATGTTGTGGCTGTTCCACACAGCCTCCGGTCACGTCTTTCATATACCGGAGATATAAGCTGCCATCAACACAACTCTAATCTCCATATAAATATATATGTAGACTCAGTCAAAACTTCATATCAGTATAACATTCCAATATATTCAACAACTTGTATGTATATGAGAGTTAAATATTACTTCATTTCACTAATGTCTACAATATAAACTTCATTTCATATACATATAATACGAGATAAAAAGTAAAAAAAAAAAATAATAATAATAAACCAAATATATGATGCAAATATTATACCTTTCTATTACAAAGTTACACTACAAAAAAGTTGTTAGATTAAATATTATAATATTTGTATATATATTATTTGCAATTGCATTGAATTAAAAAATATTCTTAAAAAAATGTATTAAAAATGTAAGATACTTTAAATTAATTTAAAAATAATTTTTACTGTTAATATTAAATATTTAAAGATATATTGTATAAATATTTTTGTATGGGAGTATTATTTAATGTAAATTAACACTTGCAGTACGTAAAAGTTAAATTTTATAAAGAAGTACAATATGTCATTATTATTTTAAATGAATATTGAGGAAGGTTATGTAT
Organism: Siphlonurus alternatus; assembly: GCA_949825025.1. Classification (NCBI taxonomy): domain Eukaryota; kingdom Metazoa; phylum Arthropoda; class Insecta; order Ephemeroptera; family Siphlonuridae; genus Siphlonurus; species Siphlonurus alternatus. The sequence continues at coordinate 30,919,244 of OX463780.1, read as the reverse complement.
GTGACCTTGCCAAAAATGTGTGATAAAAAAAAGAGAAAGTCGAGGGTGAAATAGAGTTTACGGGGACAGAGAGTGAATATTATAAAGCTTTCTGGCTGTGGGTGCGAGCGCGATATAAACTCTGGCGGCCCGGCAACAAACGTTTGCAGCCCCAGCAAGGCAGCAGCCCCATTACATCACAAAGCGGGCAGCAAGCACGTAAAACAACACACATGAAAGAAAGAGACTGGCCCGCCACCGTTGGCTTTAATTCTCTCTCTCTCTCTCTCTCTCTCTCTCTCTCTCTCTCTCTCTCTCTCTCTCTCTCTCTCTCTCTCTCTCTCTCTTTCTCTCTCTCTCTTTCTCCCCCAAGCGTAAAGCAATGTTTTAACAGAGGAGATTGTTGAAAATTACTCAGTCACAGGTTTTTCTATATAGACATACATAAAAACGTGTTAAAAATTACCATTTTACAAAGTGTAATATACATATAGCACTATTTTATTTTTTTCGTTCTTGCATTCATATATCTCTTTCTCTTTACATTTTTACTCACAGTTTTATTTACGTACGCGATAACGTATATTGATTTTACGAATTTCATTCATAAAAATTTAGCTCATGGCCATTTCTTAAATGATAATTATAAATTTCCATGATTTCCTATACTAATTTTCATTCCCAATTGTTGTTTTAAGAAATCAATTATTTTTATGAAATACTGTAATACATTGTTATATTTAAAATTTATAGAATATTTTGAATTATTGACTTAACTAACAATATTCTAACTAGCCTATATACTTAACTCTAAAATTTATTACATGTTGGTGTTCAAAATTTTGTTATAATATACGATAAGTTTTGTTTAACGTTATAAAGTTTTACTTGTGAATATTTATAATAAACAAAGTATTTAACTTACTAATCATGGTTAAATCATGTTCTAAAACTCACTAACAGCAGCTATAGCTAGTTGCTACAAGTTATAGCAAAGTTTAAAGACCCACCACCACCACTATCGTCGAGTATACCCCCCCAAAAACTAAAAGCAAGCAAAAGCAAGCAAAGCAGACAGTTGGGCAATCTATCGTTCACATCTCAACTTGATTCTCAAATCATTAATATCAAAGTTGAGGAGGCTGCCGAGGGGTCTTCAATGCTATATTTAAGAGAGAGTTAGTTTACATCGCGTTACATCGCGTCCATTATAGAGGCGCAATAGAAGCAAGGAGAGGGATGAGAAGATTAATTAGCATGCTCTATGCAGAAAGATCTAGGGGGAGGGGAGGGGTTAAGACGAAGAAGAACGTGGGAAGTTTAAGGAGAATTCGATGCCTTTAAAAATGAGTGTTAATAATAATTGATAATTTTTATGATAAAATTGCTTTATTTTGATATGCAAAAAATGCTAAGTTTAAATTAAAAAAAAAAATATATTAAGTTTTGAAGACATTATTACATTACCGATGAAATATTTTTTAGCTAGACAGCATATTGAAATATAAAAATCAAAGCAATAATGAATAACCTTTTATATATGATAAATTAAAAAAATATTGTAGGAATTGCAAATTTGATAGTATAAAATATAAATCACATGCACATGATGTTTTTCAATATTCCGGGAAATTGTAATTTTTATATATTAATGTTACTATGAAGTAATTAAAGATTTGTTTCAACTTCCTTAAAGTTTGTTGTTAGTGGAATTAAGAGGAATAGTTGTAAGGTGGTGAGGTATCCTAGCTACGTCCACAAACATCTGGTAAGTTGGAGAGTAGCAATTTCTGCGTGGCTAGCACCTTGAGTTTCCCAGCAACATCCTCAATTTGTTGCTTTATGTTCTGAATTCTAATGTACTTAACCTACAGATAAGTTAGCTGTTAGTAGAGAGACGAACTAAGAGCAGAAAGGTATATAAACCTTCCTTCGTTCGAATTACGTAATTTAAAGCCTTAGCATTTATAATATGTTCTACAAGAGTAAATTGTTTAACTAACCATCTAAAAGTTATACGAATTATTTACCCTATTAACTATAAACTTGTTTATGATAAAACTAATTTGAATTAATTAAAATTGTTTTAAATTTATATTTTTCATTTTATTTTACAGTTTAGTTACAGTTTCTATAAGTATTCATAACAATTTTACCAATTATATGTATGTTACAAACTATAAAACTGTGATTTAAAACTTAATTTTATTTCAAGTGTCCTGCAATTGCTATAATTGAAAGTAAAATTAAAGAATATCAATATATTATATTTTATCTAGCGTATATTATATTATATATTATCTTTCTTTACACATGTACTTTGACACTATTTTATTAGAATTTAAAATTTTCATATTAATTTGTTTTATTCAATGTAATATTATTATTGTTATTATCATGCAGTTATAAAGTAAAACAAAGAAGCCAGTAAATTAAAATCTCTCAACGTTCTGATAGTATATATATTTATTGCTAGGTATGTTCGTAAATGCACAATCGATTCATGAATCAATAATCGGATGAACCTTCTGTACACGTTCATCAAATAATAATTGATTATTTTCTGATTGTGTATTTACGAACAAACCTACAGTGAAATTTGAACACTTTTATGTAACAATATTCAAATTTATTCTATGCAAAATGAGATAACAATTCAAAATATTATTTAATTTATGAAAAAAATTTTTTTTCGATCTATTTTTACGGCAAAAAATAAAAATACATCACCCCGTGATGTATTTTAATGCTATAATTTTAATGAATTTAATTTAAAAACAAACTGAACCGCTAATGAATATTTTTCGTCAACTCTGGTGTTTGGGTGACATTTCAAACAACTACCTATTTTTATATAATATTACCATACTGTAATAATAACTCCCCCAAAAACATCCCTATATACTATAAATAATATCCTAGTTTACGAAATGTTCTTGTAAGATTAAGTTTGTTCTAATCGAGTAAGTTTGCTCATATTTTAGGTTCAGTGAAGAGCGAGCTCAGATCAAAGCAGCCTCCTTGTAGGCAGGCCACCCGCGTGTCACGCTCGAGTTGCTGACCGTCCCCTGGCGAGCTGCAACCCGCGCGCCACTGCTTCAAAGATGCTAGAATCTGAGCAGCATCTCCCGGCGCATTCCCGCCTCTCTAACTTTCCTTCAAATGGATGACTAAACTTGTTCTATGAGAAAACTTTTACTTGCATGCTTCTCTCTATGCCTGATTCAATGCTCTGCTAATGTATAATGAAATAAAGAAAAAAATATTCACTTAAACTTTGAACAATGCCCTCATTCTATAAACTATGCTATAGATTATAATTATTAGAAGTAAGATGAATTATTTGAAATGCTTTAATCTTCATTTTGTGCTTACTACATCATAATGATTTGATTTATAAATTTAGTTTTTTATTTGCAGTATTTAAATATTTTAATTTCATTGCTCAATTGAAACCAACAGTACTGTGAAATATGAAATCATTGTGTTCCCTTTGGGGTTGCTAGATATTTTGTAAATAAAATTTTCTTTCACAACATTCTTGAGAGTTTTTATACGTTGCTTTCTTTATCTTTTAATAAACAAACTATTAATTTAAAGTTTAATGTATTTTTTATTATTAAAATCCAAATCTACACAATGTTACCTAATTTCTAATTTCTGGATGTTAGATATTAAAAAACAAAACTGCTTAATATTTTGTTGCATATAATATTAATAAGAACATAATATATTATAATATTATTTATTGAAATATTTGTACAATTTAATATAAATTTACAGTCGGATAAATAATAATAATAATTTTTCAGTACAATTAAATATATTAAAAAACATTTTTATACGGAATGTATACCTACAAATTTATGTGTTATTTATTTGAAATTAAATGTTTCAGACCGTCAATATTGGACCACGGCCGAACCGAAACCCAGGTGCTAATATGTGCTCGACGCAACAATGACTTCATGTATGCAGCTGCTTGTTCACCTTTTTTACTACAGACACTAAATTGTAAAATGTTTAATTTGGAAACCAATGTTCCGTATTTAAATATTTAATACATTAAATTTAATATAACCCTGTATCTTACTGTATAAATCTATAAATAAATTTCTATTAACAAATCGTTCCGCATCTTGATGAAATACATTTAATATTTCCTTACTGCAATTTAATTACTTGCCAAAGCCAAAGTATGCATATTCCAGTAAATCATAAGTAATTTAAGAAACATGAAAAAATACAACGTTTAATAATTTATTGTAGTTGTGATCAGCCAAGTATATTCTATAAATTGGCCCCTCAATAGTATAGAATTTTTTAAGCATTAAATTGGGAAAAAAAACTAGATCTGATGTTCATTTACTTCATCTTTCTGCATTATTTACTGTTTATGCATGGTTACTGTTTTAATTGATGTCATACTTACTATTTTAATTTTATATATTTTAATAATTTTACGTGCAGTCATGGCAATTAATATATTTTATTAGTCACATTTTTTAGAAAAATTATGGTGTCACAACGTGCAATATTGCAGTAAATTTAATCACTTTTGCTCTTGTAATGTTTCTTTGTTAAATGTATACACGCAATGCTTGGTTGCCTTGGTAACCATGCATAGCGTGTAATGTGAAATGAAAATTTATTGCTTGCAGCGCCATGGAATTGCGAGCGTGAAATGACGGAACTTTTTGAAGAAGAGGTGTAAACGTCATCTCCGTCTATCTTTGTCAGAGGACTTGTTGGTAAAACAGTTTAGATAATATCAAAGTTTTGAGCGTTTTTTTATGTGTACTAAGTGCAAAGTTTGTTTGCTTGAGGAGAGGCAGGAAATCTCGGCGATGATGAAGACAAGTCTGTAAGAAACTGATCTCAAATTCAATTACTTTTAACGTCAAATATAATGTTATAATTACAAAAGCAGGTTCTAAATTATGTAGAAAAAAGTGTATACGAAAACCATAGTTTCTATACTTTTATACTTTTCTCAGCTCAGTTTTCAAGATCAATTTATTTTTTGGGAGAGATTAAAGGAAAATTTTAATGCTTCATGTAGTTTAATTCTGATCAAAATATATGTAATGATAAAAATAAATATTAAATAATGCCTCTGACAAATTTAATAACAACGAAGTCTTTTTCATATTTTTTAAATAAACTTTAAATACTTTCTACACATCAATAAAAGGGAGTTAATAATTTTAAAACCTTCTGACGAAAGAAAAATAGCAATTAAAAAATAAAACATCAGTGACATAGTAAACATTGATTTCCACAAATAATTTAGTTCTTATTTCTAACATATCCCACACTGCAACACGATTTTCTTGCTCGAAATCCTCCCCTCGAGCTGCGTCTCTCCCCACCCCAAGGTTTTCTCTCCCCACCAGACGGGGGCGCGGGAGGAGCCTCGCACGTCTTGGCGTCGGCGTCCTGATGACTTCAAGAAGCCCCCGCCCGCCTCGATCGATCCGCGCGCGGCGCCTCGAGAAACCAAGATGGCCGCGGAGACTTGGCGCCACCACATCGACCCTCGCAGCATCTCACGGCTCCTGAGGACACATCAAGAGTTCTAACTCCTTGTAAGCTGAAAGATAAACTTGTTATAAATACGAGTGCTTCCAAGTAAAAAACTCCAAAAGTAAACCATAACTAAGAAAGTCATATTTAACCCTGTCTTGAATGTATTTTAAGCAAATTAGATTAATTAAAATATTGGTTTCTCCTGTACGAAGCTAATACTAAAACTAATACTGATTTCCAAATAAAATTAACACTAAAATTATAATGTGTGTTTACTTGTTCACACAATCATAATAATTTTTATTGCCTATATTATATATTAAAATTATCCACTGTTTTTTTTTATTGATATTAATCTATATTTTAAATTCTACTGCTATTAAAATTTAGTTATAAATTATTCAAAACATTTCATTCTTCTATTGTTTGAAGATAACTACTTGCAATTGATAACTATGTTTATATTTTAATTTACATTATAATTTATGAAATACAACATCTGGTTTGGGAAAATAAAAATGTATAATATAAAAAATGTTTTTTTTTATTACAAAACCCACCTACTATAAATACAAAAACATTAAATAAAAGTTATAACCTCAACATAATATGAAAAACAAAATCCACTTATAGCTCTAATAATTATTAAAGATTATTATAAAGTTTCAAAGTAAACATACTTTAATTCTTTATTTAACTTTCTAACAGCTGTTTTAAAAAACAAAAACAAACAAACATGAAATGTGAGACACTGGCTGAGGAGAACATTTTTCTAGTGAGGTCATTGGTCACAGGTCAATGACCCTGGATTATATCCCTGCAAGACAGCGGGTGAGGAGGGTGATATGTCCATTAAATGCAACCCGAGACGCGCGGACAGTCAATACATCGCCACTGTTAGTCCGGCAAGGCAGCAGGCTCATATTGCGGTCATTAGTGACCAGTACTTACCTTATTAATATAGCATCTGTCGCTGAAGGGTCAACGTCAGCTCTCAATATTTAACGGCTTGAACATAATATTATACACATGAAATCTGTATTTGATCATGTAATTATGTAATTATATACTGAAGTTAGATGTATGAAAGATAAAGATATGTATATATATATATATATATATATATATATATATATATATATATATATTTATTTAATGTATTAAAAATTATGTAGTCTGCTAAATTCTAAAATATACTCAATAAATAGAGATGCAGTTGAATTTACTTTATTTATAATTTATTTAAAATTTGGGTGCAGACATGAATGGGTTTTATTTAAATTTGAATGAAATTGCAGCTTATATCATGCATGAAACTTGTTTTCAAAGTTTGACAATCTGGACTTGCTCTTCTGAAAGGCAAAAAATATATTTTTATAAAAACAAAATATTATTATAATAGAAACAAAATGTTTTAAAATTCGAATATATAATTTTTTTATTTTTATTTAAAAAACAATTATTTTTTTAAAACAGAATATAGATTAATTTCGATTATTTGACTACATTTAATCATCCTTCAACTGCAACAATACTTATAACTTATAATATTATGTTTATTTCTTTAATTGAATTAGCAGCTTATAGAAATGGACTTATATATATATGTTATATAAAGTATACAGTATATAGGGTAAAGGGACCATGCAATCTCTATTTATTTATCGCAATGATGAACAAATTGAAACAAATTTAAGTGAAAATAAGAAGAGACTAAAAAAGTTCTATTTGATAATAATATATGTAATTATTATAGTGGTAATATTAATAATATTTTCAAAATTGCTTGAATGCTTTTTTTATTAGTTAAAAATATAATTGCGCCATGCTAACTTGCATGTAAGCTTAATAAATATCTGAATTTGTGAAAAATATAATTATTGCAGTTATAATATTCAACACCAAAAATATATATTTTTCAGACTTTAAATTGTTTTTTAAGAGAAATAAGTTTCAATAATAAAGGGTCTGGGCGTGAGCCTGCCTGGAGCCACCGTCGGTGCAGATCTTGGTGGTAGTAGCAAATAAAATAGAGGAAACGTTCATTTTTTTTTTTTTTTTTTTTTTTTTTGCAACCATGTCAAAGTATGTATTGTATTGATGATAATTGTTGGCAGTCTTACTCAAACAGAACCTCATATAAGACGACTTATGACGTACACAGAGGTCAGTATAGGGCTGGGTAGCAGCAGCTCGAGGGGCGCAAAGACGCTCCCCAGCACTATCTACTTATAGTGAACCGGTCAAGCAGGCGCGACCAAACTCGAGGTTCCCACACTCGATAGTGGTACAGTCAGTACAAACGAACTGCCACGTCTGGACTAGCGTGCACTGATCATTGGTAGTGTACTAAAATATATTATATTCGTAATCATTTGGGTACTTATTATATCATAATTTGGATACAGTATTAAAAATTTATTTAATTTGATAGTGATATTAATTTAATATGATTTAATATTATCGATAATAAATTTGAATATATTACTATGTACTTAGCAAAAAACATTATAAACTAATCTCATATTAAAATTCAGTATAAAAAATACCATTTATTTAAAAAAAAATCTTTGTGTACAGTAAGCATGCTATTAATAATTTTTGCTATTAAAAGTAGAGAGTAAAATACAACAAATTTATAATTAAATTGAAAAATAATAGTAAGATTATTGTATTAGCATGAATAAAATTATGAATCATATAAAAAATAAAACGATTTAGGGAAAACTCTCAATTGAGCAGTAAATTTATGAAACCCACTTTTCTCTCCCTGCTGTTCAAATATCACTTGCACGCTTGGTTGCCTCTCTATATGAAAACTACGAGCGGACCTCATAAATTTTTCAGCACAATTTTTCCCTCCCCTCACTAACCTGTTGCAGAATGGCGGTGAGATAAAAGAGTTGGGAGCGAAATGTCCACGACACCGCACACAGGAATTCGTACCGATAATTATTTACCAACATGCCCGCTGAAATAAAAATATATGAATTGATTACAGTATCAGTTTTATTAGTAATTATGTCTTGATTTATTTGTGATTTATTTGAATTAAATAAAAAACTTTTTATGCATAAATGAATTCGTAATAGAAATAAAACAATTATTATATTTTTAATGCACTGAAATGAACACTGTTTGTCATAATGTGATTTTAAACAATTTATTAATTAAACTATCATAAAGACGAAATTTTACTGTGTTTGATAAATATATAATATTTATATATTATATGTATATATTTATATTGTATTTTTGTGTCATGGTTATGTTATATAATATGAGAACATTAATATTGTATAGAAAGAGAACATTTTTTTCTTTGGCAATTAATTAGCTAAAACATGCCTGGCATACATATCAAAATTAAATGATTGTGTTTACTAAAATTTTTTCACATCAAAAATATTAAATTAATTAATATTTACTTTTTTAGTCATACACAATATACAAACATATATAAGCTAGCTTCAAAAATACAATACTTAAAAAGTTCTATTCATTTTCTTTTTAATACGTTAAAAGTAGTGATAGAAGTTATAAAAAAATTTTAGACAATTTAATTTTTTTTTTTATGTTTTAATTATATCAAAGCAGCAAATTGTCTGACTAGAGTTAGAAAATAGTTATAAAGTACGAAGGAAATTCTTGCAAAAAGGGAGGGAGGTCAAAGGGTGTTCTACGAGGACACAAAGTATCCGATATGAAGGGATATTAAGGAAGGGTCACAAAACACAAGAGGGTCTCACATAGTCGTGTAGATACGTGTAAAGGGGAGGGAAGGAGGAGAAGAAGGCATTTTCCTTCACGCTAATTTTCCCTTGAAACTCTGTCATGCCTCATAATGTTCATAGAATGACCAACTCTTAGAAATCTAAATCTCTGTAGTATCACTATAATATATTTTATTGTTAGAATTAATGTTCTATGAATGATTGTTGAAACTAAAGTAATAGAAAATAAATAAAGTATAAACAAATAAATATATGATGAAATTATATAGTTCAAATTTAAAAGTGAGATAATTAATTAAAAGTGCATGAGTTTAAAAATGAAAGACAACATTTCAATGTATGAACTGTGTACTATATATTATCTAATAGATAAATACAGTCACGAAGCAGATTTTCTGTAAATGTTTTCTGTATTATACATAATGATTCATGAATTGAAATAATTCATAAAATATAATAGTCATTAATTTACACCAGCTTTAAACACATGGCAATGTTGAATTCGTATGAAATAAATAAAAAGCTAATTTCCATACACAAGCAAACAGGAGCTATATACATGATACAGAATTGATTTATTTATTTATTTATTTATTTATTTATTTTTATTTTGGAACTTCTTTTTGGTTGTACAAGACAAACATATTTAATCCAGAAAAGTTACATGTCAAAACAAAAACATCGTCAAATAGCAATACTTTTTTTTATATAATGAGTTACGCATTTAGTTTAATTAGTACTAATTTTACCTGCTTTTTATTAACATGCAAGGTATTTAATAGAAATTGTTACTTCTAGTTTGATTTTTTAAATTAAAAATTTTATTAAAAAACATTGTATATTATATATTTTATAAATATATATAGAATGGTGGTTAATTAAACTATAGCAAACCACTGTGACCTTAATTAGAACGATGCAAATTATAAGAAAATGGTGTTAGTGCTTCTCGAGCAGCAGTACTTTGGTTAATGGTCCGACAACAGTGGCGCCACTCACGTCATTTTGTGTAACCAACATCCAAAGTGCAGGCAAATTTACTGCGGGAAAACTTAGCTCGGTGAGCTGCACTGCAGCACCAATCGTCGTTCTTAATTACCCCAGCTTGTACAAACAAGTTCACAGCAATTACTGCAATTGGAGCACTTCTTGCAGCTGTTTGCCGATGTTTTTATTTTAACCAAAATATTCTTTATATTATAAATATTATATTTAATTGTATTCTTAGAAATTTAGTGGTAACAAAAATAATAATATAATAAGTACGCCTACAGTGTAAATATAATGTAATATTCGACTAGGATAAATTAACTTAACAAGCAAAAATTACAACGAATTATGAATATTTACAGTTTACAGCATTACAATTTGTTCATTTATTAAAAAAAAATCATCGATCGATTTTGTAGTTCAACGGGTTCAATTCTTTCTTTTTTCCGTTATCAATAGTCATCATTGTCACTGAATTGATACTTTCTTTAGTTACGAGTTCTCTAGTCTATCTCCTTGCTTGCTTGCTTGCAGCTGGGTCATCGTTCTATTGAAGTAAAAATTTCAAATAAGGAAACTGTACTCTTAATAATTTAGCACTTATATAATATATTATAGTTATTTTTAATATTATAACATTTAGTACTGTGCACACTTCAGAACAATTCAAATGTTGTATAGAATAAAAAATAAAATTAAATGCGAGGTATAGAGAGGTAAACTTATACTTGTGTAAATAGTTTGGATGCACTTCGTTTAAAACTCTTAAAAATTTTAAATTAAAATCATCAGTTAATTGAGTAAAAGAAACTCCCTAACTGCAGTTGTAATTAATTAAACTGATTTTTATAGTACATTATAATTTTTTGTCACTTTATATAAGAAATAATATAAAAATAAATAATTTGATATGATTTTATTGTGAGGCCATCTGTTTTCATCAGAAATGTTCATGCTTCAGATATCATCAAATATATACATTTATATATTTACATCAGCAGTAATGAGTAAAATCTTCACTCTTCCATAAAGCTAACTAAAAAGGAATAAAATATATTAGATTTAAATTAAAAGATAAAATAAAAGTTAATATAAAAATTATTGAAGCATATCTTAAAAAAATCATCACATGGATCAAAAGCTTACTAAAGGAATGAGTTTTTGAAGAGTTCTTTTAATTAGAATAAATATATAATATTTTTACATCATATATTAAGTTAGTAGATGAAATGAAAAGAGTTCATTTTTTTCGATATTTTTTGTCTTTTCACAAGCATTGTCTTGGATCACGCCCAGCCTGAGGTGTAGGCAACCAGCATGACCTTCTGACCTAGCGGGTTGCATAACAGCTAGGCGCTCTCCGCTGCCGATACACTTGATGAACCATTCTACCTCCTACCTATGTCAACAATGCAAGTTTATACCTGCAACATAAATACATGCATGATGTTGTGCAATCAATACATTATCATTTACATTCAGTATCATTTCTTTATCAGTATAGTTGTGATATTATAATTATTATGTGTACTTATTAACTGTCAGTATCATGCGTGAAAGGGAGAAATTAATATAATTATGAATTAATAATTTTCACAACAGTAACTCAAATCTTATTTGCTAAGTATTTGTAGTGTATATTAATGATATTATCAAATTATCGTTTGGTGCATTAGATTTGTTGATTGGTAAATTTGCTTGTAAAACGTATTATAAATATAGATTAATATAATCAAATCTATTATTCAATAAATAAATTATTTAATGTGGGTCTATATTATTTATTTTATTAGTTAATAAGAATTTCTTCCTTCATTTTCAACAAGGCTATTTATCAGTACAAATATCAAAACCAAAAATGATCATTGGAACTACCAGCTTCATAAATAATTATATAATAACTTTAATTATGATAATAACATAGTAAGCTAGAGCTACTTCTAGCAGTTTTAACAAATATATATATATTTTTTTAGTTAAAAAGTTTTTGCCTCAAAAGCTTTGTCTTGTATTGCTGTGTAAACGAAAGCTTGAGAAATGAGACTTCTAGAACAAATGAAGTGCGGTTTGCGCTTTCTAAATTACTAAACAAAAAGCTGCTGCTATGGAGCGAGCGCGAAGTTTTTCTCATCTGTTGGTGTACAGTTTCTCCAGACCTGTCAGAGCGGCCCACAAAAAACGGAAAGGAGATGCATGATTATAATTTAAAACTTTGAAGATAAAGAAAAACATTTCAGGAAAAAACAACAACAAAAGTTGTAAAAAAAATATTTATAACTGGTGTGGTTTTATAATGCAGAGAAGTTTTTTAATAAAAAAAAAGTTATGGTGTGAAGTTATATTTCTTTTGGCAGGTCATTAATTTTCATATCTTTACTGTGAGAAAATTTTATGTTGAGATCACAGAAAAATTTTAATGCAAAAGATATACAATTTTAATAACGTTGGTCTATAATAAATATCTTGAATCGATTGAAAAGATGCATTTGAAAATAATTTGAGATTTATTTAAAAAAGTGAAGTTTGCATTTATTTATTTATTTATTTTTAGATCAAAAATTTAGAGATAATAGATAATACAAGATTGTACTATATTTTCAATTTTACACGCTAACAATTCTTCACGATACGCTGTATATTTGTACAGTATATACCGTAAATGGAAAATTAAATAAAAATAATTACCAGAAGGTAAAAATAAATAGTTTTGATGTTTTAGAATCAAACTTCAATATCAATATTTATAAACATTATATTTACACTTTATTATCCTGTCAAGCAGTTTGTGTTTATTTTGTGAATGCTAAACTCTGGTAATTAGGAGGAAGGCGTCTCATTTCCAGCCGTTCTCCAACTCCTCAATTGTCGCTGTTTTTTGTGTTCTCCACCCATTAGCCCGCCACAACACATGCTGCGCGCCTGGCAAAAATCCAGCGGCCGCCTACTCTGCCAGATAGAACGCACTCAGATATGAGAAAAAAAAGAAAAATGCATTTTAGTAAACAAAAAGACGTGTACTCTTTGTAAAATATTATATCAATTTGTAATTTCAGTAATACACACAATATATTATAGTTATCATTGTAACTTAATTTCTAATTTATTCTCTGTCTGAAATATATATTGATTGAATTGAAACGTAATTATATTATTTTGGTCTTTCAAATAATCCATGAAACAGTATCAATTTGTTGATTTGCAATTAAATATAGAATATTTCATGTCTATAAATTAATTATCTCAAAGATGTACTTTGAAATTTTAACATATACATAATATTATGCTCAATTATGCTCGTTTTTAATTATTTTATTAGAATTTTTTCCAAATAGGGAGTTTATATTATTTTTTAACCTCTTTTGTTATAAAAAAATGGTTCCAACTCTTTTTTTTTTTTTTTTTTTTACATTTTTTAACTCTAAGATTATTCCCTGCAAAGTTTCATATATTTTTATTTTTAACTCAAAGGTTTGTATATATAAAAAAAAATATTATTATATTTTCTTTCACACCATGTTGTTGTTTGTAAATTTTACTTAAAGTCAGCTCTGCAAGTATATGGTGCTGGTGACCGGCGCTGAGGGTCGCGATAAGACGCGGAGTTACGTTATGGCCAATATCTGCAGATGGTAGATACCCCGCACGGACCGCCGGCGGCCATGCAGAGGAGATATGGACCAGCAAGGCTCGGTAAATGACTCGGAGAACCAGATAGCACCCAGACTGACCGGAGAGACACGGCTGGATGAAATGGAGGTAGCACGGACTTCAATGTGGACAATATGTTCATTACTGAAATGCGCGGGAGCCACGGGAGAAATTATGGTAAGTCAATAAACGTATTAACAATTAATCTCAGTTACTGCTGGAGTCAAAGAATATTTCCCTGCAAACGAATCGAATGAAATAAATTTTAAAAAATTGAGAATGTTCTAATACTTAATCGCTTATGGTTTGAGCAAATTCAGTCTTGCAGTTTTCTTACAACAGCTCCATTTCCGGTTTTCGTCCATAAGGCCAATGTTAAACTTCTACCTTAGTTTTCACAAAACTGATAAGACAGATTCGCTTCAAAATTTGTATGTCACCTATTGATGGTGAGTTCTGACAAGTAAGTAACATGCAAGTCTTGTTGCATTCAGGCTCTACGATTATGAGATATCAACCTACTGAGATTCATCCTTAAATTTTTATCAAATTTTAATTATACTATTTTTGAATATATTCTCCCAGTTCAATATATAAATTTTTTTGAAATAAGTTTTATTTCATTTAAAATATCTGTAGCAGATAAATTGCCAAACATATTGATTGTAGACTAAAATTTTATACGATCTTTTTTAATTCTCCCTTCAACTTAGATATACCTCTAAGCTTTGTATCTTGGCAGTGATAGCAAGTGAATGAGATGGTCGTTTGAGGAATTTCTCCCTCCACTATCAACTGTGAATATCGCTGCTTTTGCTCGTAGCTGATATCATACTTGACCGCACACTGATACGACGCGTCAAAATCACATCGCTGCTGCCGGACTTAATTAATCAGGACAGATAATGTATGTCTCTAGCACTCTAATGATTATAGTGGAAATTACAAATCACGTACAAACTACTTTGTAAAACCTAAATATTTTATATATGAGTATGAAAAAAATTTAAATATAAAATGGATAAACATTTTTTTTTTTTTACTAAAACTTCGATACACTGTAAGAAATTATAAAATTTATATAAATATATTTGACAGTTAAGATAAATGGGCGCGATTCACGAAGCAGTTAACCAGATTTCTAACCACATTTAGCTTAACCACGTTTAACTAAGGTGGTTTAACACGTAAAACAGGTATAGTTAAACGTGGTTAAGTTAAACATGGTTAGAAATCTGGTTAACTGCTTCGTGAATCGCGCCCAATATTTCTATGTCTAACTATATCCCTCTATTATACCTAAAATAGTATTTAGTTTTGATAATGAGAACAATATAATAAAAATTTCAATCTAAAAAGATGTGACATGTAACCCATGTCACAAGCAGGTGTACTCTTTGTAAATATACTAGCTTCCATGTATCTAAGCAGCTAGCGTTAAGCAAAGGCCACTGACATTACCACAATATTAATGACTTTGCAGACGTGTGACATTGCACCCTTGTTGGCCGGGGGGTAGTTTCCTGACAAGACAAGATGGCTGCCACCCGCAACGTCCGTCCCCCGAGGCTTGGTGTGGTCTTCTCTTTGTACCGTTGCTACTACCGCCTTCATCATGGCCAGGAAATGAAATAGAATCAAAGCAATATATGAGGTGACAGGATGTTTAGTCATAACCAAAAACACACTAGTTTCGTCTATTAGGGAAATATAATTGATTGAATATATAAATTGTTGTGTTTTTTTCATTATGTTTTTCCTGTAGTGTTCACCTTCTGACTAAGGTTTCCACGTTTCCCTGAGTCATAGGTTAATGTCAGGATGGATGGGATGGTCCTGGCTGACCCAGCTCAAGGAACGCACATGTTCATATGTTATTAGTGTTCCGGAAGGTTTGGGGTAGTAGACTTCGTATTTAGTTAAATTGATTATATGCCTAATTATAGCTTGATATAATAATAATTGAATATGGTTTATACTTAAGAAATATGTAAAAATCTAAAGAATAAGTAATAATTTTAGTAGCAATTTTTCTGATATAATCAATTTCTCATAATGCTTACTCAAATCTTTAAATTTAAAAATTTGTCAATATTATTTCTGTTGCCTTTCTACAGATTTTCATACTCCTTCAAACGTGATTTTTTTAAGTTTATATTTAAACATGTACCTTTCTTGCAAAAATTTTTGACATAAAAAATCTAACTAGCAATTAATATCTTTTAAAAAAATATGAATTTAATGAATTAAATCTCTATTTATAAGCTATATTATATATATTATATAATTAATCATTAAAATAACAAGAGAAATCCTATGTTATGAAAATGCAGAGGGATATCATGCAGTTAAGTCGAAGAGGTGGCATGATGTAATGAAGATTTTAATCTGTTTACCAATACTTTGGTAATACCGCAATGATGCAGTACACCAAGGCTACATTAATTACTTGCAAATTCACTTAGTGTATCGGTGTTGTACGAGCAAGTCTTGAGTCTGGTGGAGTGTCGGTCGTTTGTCTTCATTTGGCAAGGCTTGGCTAACGAGCAAAGTTGGTTGCCGTTATTGCAGCCGGCCCGAGGGACGTGAGCCTCTAATCGACCCCCCCCCTCCCTCTCAGGTCCAAGAAGAAGCTCAGAGCGGGGTTCGAGACTCACAGGACAATAATCGATATTCTGTTGAGGCGTAAAAAGATCACAAAGTATGTAAGAAATGTCAAATATTTGTTAAACAAGTTATCTTATTAATGCAAAAATGAAATCAATGGAAATTTTATGCCAAAGAAGATGAAAATTATGAATGTTTTATTAATTTTCTTAAAAACTTTTTCTCAAAGAAACACTAACAGTTAATGTTTAATTTACTTAATGATTTATTTTTAATATTTCAATGATATTTCATTTCATAAAATGCCATAGTAAATAATAATAAAAAAATTATAAGATGTTTCTTAATTTTTTATAATTATAACACATGATGTGGGAGTACAATATGAATTGTTAAAGTTTTATAAAACAAAAATCTAGACTTTAATACACTTACAAGATATATTCTCGTGTTAAGGTTAATTAAGTTAAGGGTACAATAAAAATGTCAGTGAATTAATTGCCTTCATTACTATGCAGGTCCTTGCTGGTCGGTGTTAGCACGTATTCTGTGGCCAGGAAGTGTACGGTTGGGGGTGGGTTGAAGAGGAGGGTTGCTGCTGTGGACAGGGGTGGGTTGGGGGTGGCCCCTGGGGGCGGTGAGCGATGGCGCACGGCTTCCTTCCTTCCCTTGCAAGACGGCCGTGTTTCTAACCCTTACTACAGCTTTACTTAAAACATCCTGAATCCTATAATGTTGTGTATATATATTATATTGTCCGATGTCTCAGCTCAGGATGTTAATAAAGTACACACAGAAAGTGCTCCCACTGTCGGTTCTGTTACACTAACTTTCTTCATGGAAATGTGCTGCAGAAAATGTTACCTAAATCTAAAAGGATATTGAATTTATGTATTTTATAGTAAGTAGATATATGATAAAAAAAAGAAAAGAAATGCATTTTTAAATAACTTAAAATAGATTAATTAAGTAATTAAAAATATCTGCAACTAAACTTTTATTACAATTAACATGCACCGACAGTAGAGTGTGTAATAAAATGAGTTTTCTTCCCATCCGAACATTTATTTCATTGTTTTTCTTGCAATAGTTTGTTAAGATCACTAATTACTATTTACTCGTTGCATATAAAATGCTTTCATTAATTAATATGCAAATATATTCAGAATTAAGATTCACATTTACTTGTGGGTGTGCTAACATTATATATTTGCATATCTTCTGCATGTTATATAATTATGTGTGGCCTCGAAACAGGAATAATTTAACACTATTGCAATATGACTATAAACAACAACATTATTATTAATACTAAACAAATATTGATAACCTCGTTATCTTGTGAGATGAATCCTTTACGTTGCACTTTGCAGTGGCTCAATAATGCAGCTTTTATTATAGCTTGATACAATATAGCTTGATTATTTATAATGTACTGTATAATGAAATATATAATTTTGCAGAAATTCGTGAACAAGAACACAAGAAAATCTTTAATTTTTTTTCTATTTGATAAATAAACCATGTTGTATAACGTTAAAGTTATACAGTTTTTTTATTTGAAGATTTTAAATCAGTGTATCTACTAGGCCATTGTTTTCTTCTTTTCATCGTCACATTACTTAATTGGTCTTTCTCGACTTATGATGCCTGCTTAATTTTTGCAAGACTTATTTGAGTCCATCAATTGATATAAAATTTCAAATAAACTAACTGTACCTTAAGTAAGGACTAGGCGTGGTTCTAGGTCGTGGTCATATAGTGGGATGGTTAGAAAGTCTGCTTGAGAGGTAATGAGGCAACACCGCCTGTGGTGGGCGGTGGAACTAAAACTTTAGTGCAAGACAGCAGCAGCAGTGTCCGAGGCAGCCTGTAATCAAGCGGCGCAGGAGCTTACACAGCAAGAAGGCAGGAGGGAGGGGGGGGGGAGGCAATGGCTTCATTTTACGTCTACGTGGCCATTAAGCTCTATTCAGTGTCTATGTAGAGGGTGCATGTAAGGGGGAGGGTAGGGAGGACTGCAGCATCAAAACTAATCACCTAGCTCCATGCACGTAAGACTCTCTATATAAGAGAATCAAACTTCATCTCGTGTTTTAATTACGTTATAAGGTTCATTAACGAGACAAAATTTTATGTGTAATTAAAGTTCTCCAAAAACCTAAGGAGTGATAATTAAAGGAGGAAATGTTAAAATTTATATGTATTTAAGATACGGAAATTTGTAATTATGAATTTTTAAAAAGATTGGAAAGTCGTTTTTACTTTTCAAAATACCTCTTCATCTTTTTGCTTCTAAATTATATTTGATATTATAATAGGCCTATTCGTAAATACTCAATCAGAAAAATTCAATTATTTGGTGATCCTTCCCTGTACAGAAGGTTCATCTGATTATTGCTTCATGCATCGATTGTGCAATGCATTTACGAACATACGTTATAGTGTTACATTTTCAAAATACCCTAAAACACTTACATATAAATTGATATATTGTAATCCCATTTAAGGCTATAAAACTTTCTAAGCATAAAAAAAAAACTTAGTTGGTTAGCAATTACCTGTTTGCCCTATTTTGGTGTTATTTCAGTATAAAATAATGTACCAAGGTGGTTCTTCATATCAGTTAGAGTGTGCACAACATCTTCAATAAATATCATATTTTCCTAATGCAAGAAATTAAAATAATCTAGCTCATATTAAACATTATAAAATACACGAATCCTGATGCCTGCATTTTATTGTTATATACAAAAGTCGAGAGCTCTGAAGGAAGAGTGTCCGGTGATTAGCGCTCATTATTTTGCCATAACGAGGCCACTTGTTCGGCTTATAGCAGAAAATACTCGCTACATTTGGGTTTGCGGTTTGCTGATGAACTGAGCGCTGCACACTGAGGAAGGTTATTAGAGGATAACGTCGAGTATCGGACTGTTCCTGCACTACTTGTTCATCATTTAAGTCGTGAAAAGTACCTAGTAATCGGATAATGTAACTTGATTGGACGTGCTTCTAAAATTGTGCTACCAATTAAATTGTTTATACAGATTAATTTGTTGGGATAATAAAATAAATGAAGTACTTTTTGTAATAATAATAAATTGTTTTTATCATACTTTATCAATTTTAATAGTTTATAAAGAGTGGTTTTAAAATCCAACGAGAAGTATACATTTTACAAATAAACAAAACATTTAAATCACAAATTAACTTTTTGAACTCATTATATTTTGATTCTCCAACAAAAACTTATTGTATAATAATTTGTTGTTATAAAAACTCTCTCTGAATAATTTCCCTCTGTTAATAATCTTCTCTCTTTACATCTTCAACCTTTGTGCACAATGATTACACCTACCTTCTACACCTTGTCTATTTTGTATTGTAAACCCACACTATATGATGAGATATCTCTAAACTTTTGGTATATTATATAAATTTTGCTTGTAAATTAGCTTCATAACTGCGTATAATATTCAAGAGTATAATATTATATATACTCATATATCGTATATATATATAATATGGAGTTTGATTATGATAGCTTAATTAATCAAGAGGTCCTGTCTAATGATGTAAAGTTGTATATTAGTTAGAAAGTAAACAATTTGGTCTAGGCAGGCAACGCAGGCAGTAAGAGCTAAAAGGGCGAGTATGCCAAGCCTCTCTCTCTCTCTCATTCTCTCTACATATATGTATATTATGTAGAACGTTTAGACTACATATACATAGCTAATGTTCCTCCCTTTCTCCCCCTATTTTCTTCCTCTCATATATACCCAAACATATAGAGTAGCCTTCTACTATAACTAATATTCGCTTCTCATTTCTCTTAGAACGTAAAATTACCTCTCTCTCTGTCTCTTTCATATATTCTCCTTACTTGTATTGTAGTATAATATTTAGGAGAAAATTCAATCAAGAACTTTAAGGCGTAAGTTATATAATAAAGTATCCTCCCTGTATATAATGGTATATAAGCATGCTGGGTTCATGCATGCTTGCTAGTCTGCACCCTTATACTATTATAGGTGGTGCTAACATGCATAGCAGTATTATAGGAGGAGGAGGAGGGCAGCAACCCTTTTCTCATTTTACAATAAACGTTGTTCTCCAAAGTTTGAGATATTTTCGCATAATGCCTTAAGGCTATATTATAATTTAGAGCAAAGTGACTGCTAAATTTATTTTTCTCCTGTATTTTTAAAACGTTCTTAACTCATATACGCATGCGCTGTATGTCATGTGTAATATATAATGTATAATTTTCAATTTAATAATTAGAATATAATATTATATTTATTCATTCAAGACCTTTCTGACAACAAATTTACAAGTTATAAGAAATCATTCAATATAATTATTTTGTTTGGCATGTATGCTGGATATTTTTTTTTTTATTTTTTATTTTATTTCAATTTAGTGATTAACTTTCCTCGTGTTTAATTTTTTTAGGCATTTTTTCTGTATTGGGTGAAACGAAAAAATATTTAATATAATTTTATTATTGCCAGTGTGTACAATATAATATATACTTTTTACACACTTTACTGCTCTAACTTATACTTCTAACTTCATCGTTCGGTTGAGACATGGGAGAGAGACAGAGACAGAGAGAGAGAGAGAGAGAGAGAGAGAGAGAGAGAGAGAGAGAGAGAGAGAGAGAGAGAGAGAGAGAGAGAGAGAGAGAGAGAGAGAGATGTTTTCGTTTCCTACGTTTAAAAGCGAATTAAATCTGAGAAGTATGCATCTCCTGATTAGACTTAATTACACTGCATGGCTAATGATTTATTTTCGAACTTAGTTAATTGTAAATAATTGGCTACATGGTGTATTTTGAATTGGTAAGGATTTATGTATGTTTAATTGTAATTAAATAGTTAATTTGTCATCTTTGCATAGTTAAGATATCCTATAATTAGAAATAAAATTTTTAAGAAATCTATTTCTTTTTTTATCTCAAAAACTCAAGAACCATACATAATAAAGAGTAATAATATGTTGTAAATTTAATTAACCCTTTATAAATATTTTACTAAGTTTTAAGAATCAAATCAATGTTTTAAATTACTCGATGACAGATTTATAATTTGATAAAATAAAGAAAAAAATATTAATTTTATAGCATCGGAAAAAAGCAATATCAATTAGATAAAAAAGTAATTGATTTTATAAATTTGAAAAAAAAAATCTAAATTGTCGATCAAGTTCAAAGCGTTCTTTAAGAATTATTCTTGATATTATTGACGGGCTGCATCATCACAGTACAGCATCCTTTGCTGTACCAGCCGGCCGGCATCTCCCCTAGTTGCGTTGTGATTGGCTGAGAGCGTCCGGACGCGATTGATTATGGGCGTGGTAACTCGATGACGTAATATACAAGCATCAACGGTGCGCAGCCTCAAATA
The DNA here is from genome assembly GCA_949825025.1 of Siphlonurus alternatus. Taxonomy (NCBI): domain Eukaryota; kingdom Metazoa; phylum Arthropoda; class Insecta; order Ephemeroptera; family Siphlonuridae; genus Siphlonurus; species Siphlonurus alternatus. The sequence continues at coordinate 30,897,349 of OX463780.1, read as the reverse complement.
TAAAAAAAGGAAATAAAAAAATATATAAAAAAGTAGAGAGATTTTCATACATTTGTGACAGGAAGAGGAAAAGAAGGGAAAAACTTTTTGGTGGTTCTCATCATTCGAGAATGTATTTTTATTGAGTGATGTGATTTGTACAAGTTGCTCCTGTAGAAAACACGTAAATACATAATTGTGAAAATATACTTTTAACATAAGTTTAAAAAAAAGTAACGATTTTTTTATTATTTTAAATCAGCAGATGTTTTTTTTTCCTGTACAAAATTCTGTTCATTTTGCTGTGAAGTGCGTCTTGCCGAGAGTCTGATGTATTACTTGCTCAACCCCTACGACACTGGACCAAGTTCTCTTAACTGCCATCCCCCTTCTCTCCTCCCTCCCTCCATCCAATCTTTACCCCCACCCTTCAGTATTTTCATCTTAGAGGAGAGGGGAGTGAAGGCTACTACATCTTTTACTACATAAGAGGTAAGAAAATAATACATTTTTATACAAATTCTATTAAAATTAAACAAATTTAAATAAATGCATGCAAAATTATGATAATTAAATATTAAAATGCACTAAAATTGCATTTAATATGAGCTATATAAGTTAATGCAATTTGTATTATAAAAAATATTAAAAATTATTGTGCAAGATTTTTAACGTTTTATTATACATCTCACCTAACATGTATTTTTTTTTTACAATATGACAAAAGAGAATATCTAACCCTCTTTTTTTATTAAATATATGAATGTAGCATCATATATACAAGATCTGCATAATACAAGACAGGTTTTGATGGACCGAAATCCCCTCTTCTATTACCAGATATATCTTTACCTATAGCTTTTTGTTGTGGAATCACACAAAGGATGCTGAAAACTAGCTTTAGTTATAAAAATCATGCTAGTAGAATATATACAGTCTAGTAATACCTGCAGAAGTGAAGAGATGTGCGTGAGAATTTGTTAGCTGTGAGAAGTCAAGATGGCGGCGGAGTCTGCATCTCAAGGTATGCCGCTCCAGATCGATGATGCTGTGAGATGCTCTTATAGGGGAGGGGAGAAGGGAGAGGGGAGGGGGCAAAAGTTTCTACAGATTTTCTCAATATGGCGTTTTATAAAAACTATAGCATCTCAAAGGAGCAGTTTTTTTAATTCTTATATTATTATCAAGTTGTTGATATTTTTACATAATAACATTAATATGCCATAAACGCACTGCATTATCAAGCATCAAAATTCATGTTTCTTTTTTATTGTACTGTCACAAAAAAATATTACAGCATCTCAAAGGAGCAGTTTTTTTTTAATTTTACATTATTTACGATTTTGTTAAAATATGACATTGATATAATTATATGTTCAACGCATCAGAATCTATTCAATCTTACAAATTCTTATATTTATATTGTATTTATTTCAAAATCATTGTATTTCTTATTGCATTATGATACGAACATAATTATTTCAAATGAATATAACAAAATCGAACATGAGTTTGACCCTTAATACCTTAATTACGTGGAACATAAGGTTCATCACAAATAATCGATTCTTTCTGATTGTGTATTTACGAACAGACCTAATGTAATATTTTTAATTTTTTACTCAGACGACAGCTTAAATATAATCTTTAATTAATATATTTTATTGCTATCGTTTTCATCGTGAATATAATTTGTTTTAAATTAAAAATCTTTGTAAATAATTTCACAGATTAAATCATGGCATTATTTACTTTGTACCAATAGTATCTAGATCCTACTATAATACATATTTTATATATTATGATACTGTTAAACATATTCTAATATTTTACTATAATTGAAAATTGATTAGTTATTATTAAATATAAATGCATATAACTAACAGCATAATAATAACACTATAAAATAATAAAATTTGTGATAACGTTGTATTCTGTTTTAACATCATTTTAACGTGTACTATATAAAGTCGTGAACAAGATAACAGTGTGGTGATAAGTTTGAGATAATGGTTTCTGTCGGTGGTAAAGTTTGATTCAATTAAAGTCACCATGTATAGGAGCCAATATAACCTGCCAGCAAGCATGCATTGTCTCTTCTCCATTTACTAAGGCTATAAATGCTACTATATATATATATACTATATGCTGTAGTATAACCACGGAATACGAGTTCATTACGAAAAACATTTAGAGGAGAAGGAGGCATTGATAGTCATATATTTAATGTTTTAACTTTATTACAACGACATACTATAAATTTTAACTTCAATTAGCTTTTACTGTAAAATGTAAAGTAGAATATGATATTGAATTTTCGTTAAAGTCAGTTATCATTTGGAAAATAATAAGATTATAAAGTAAAATGAGATTTTATGTTTTAGGTTCATATCACATATACATGTATATTTATATCCATTGATTTTTTTCAGCACTGGTCATATAATAATTTTCAAAATATGCTGATTGATTTTTTGTTATACGAAGACAATTGTTTTTAACATATTTTAATATTAGCAGTGATACCAACATAAAAAGTTATCTCAATATAAGTATGAGGAAATACAAATCCCTTCATTCACTTCCAATTAAATATATCATGAATAAAATTACAGGCTATCGTACCCCCCCCCAAAGGATATACACATATTATTAAATATTATTATACAACATTATACTTCACAGAAAAAGTATTAATATTTAAGAAATAAAAATACTAATGTCTTAAACAAAAATTTACAATATTTTCATAAATTTTGAAAAGCAAGTTATACTTTAGCTAATTTTAATATAAGGTATCATCAATTTTAAACTCAACTCGTGTATTTTCTCCTAGAAGAACAGATGTACGTGACGAGAGAAGATGCGGACCGGGAGAACGGGTTTCATCCGAGTGACGTCACAACTCGATTGACAATAGAGAGGATCGAACCTGAAATAAACAATTTCAAATGTCAGTGTTTACGTTGCTCAAAGACTATTCAAGAAGATGTGTTTCTAATTTCAATAAACAGTAAACGTTAATTGTTAAACGTTAGGCATGAAGCATCCATGCAGGAAAGATGAAGTAGCATATCTTGATAGCTGAATTATTTTATTTGAGGTGGTTTTGAATTTAGTATTGCTGATTACAGTTTCATGTTTTGGTTTATAATGTTTTTAGTTCTTATTACATAGAAAAATACATTAAATGTATAAAAAATATATAATTTATACATAATGTGTATTTTTCGTAGTCCTTGCTTCAATTTATTAACATTATTACAATTTGTATGTTGTAAATAATTTAATAATAATAATTTTTATTGCTTTTAACTTCTCTTTTATTTTATTATTTTAATTCTGTTGCTTCAAGTTAATTAAAAAGTGTTCTTTTTCAGTAATAAGTAAATAAAATTGAAGTAAATAAAGAAGAAATAGCAACATTATAACAAAATTTCGATTATTATTATGTGAATTTTAACTATTAAAACAAATAAGTTACAACACGTTGAACGAATATAAAATTATGTATGCAGTAAAGTTCAGCCATACAACGGTAGTCTTAACAAAAATATTCGATACTTATATACATTTTTTTTTTTCATTTAATAACTTTCTGAGTCAAAGAATTTCTCTTAATCTTTAAAATTACATTCTGGAGTTCATAATAAATGAACAGGCTGATAAAATCGAATAGTATGTGCAATAAATTATAATTTTACTTATTTATTGAAGAAGCATAAAACTAATATGTTAACAATCAGCTGCAGATCCCAACCAAATGCATATCAATTGTCAAGCAAATTTTGAAATAAAAGCAATATCCCCCCCCCTCTAAAATTTGTTTCATCGACATAGAATTGTTTTACTCGTATTCATGATGAGTATAAATAAATATTTAAAGAGGCAATTTACAGTTAACTTATTTAAAAAAAAAATGAAACAAGTACAATGAAATTTGATTGAATCAAATGCAAATGTAAGACGCGGGTCAAGCAAACAAGCTCTGGGTCATAGAAATGCTACGTCGGCAAACGTCATTGCATGTAAATTTGATGAGTCAGTATTGAAAGAAGGCGAGGGAGAGACTCCATTTTGTGGATGCTTCTGGGGGAGGGAGGTTGAGGAAAGATGCAAAAGGGGAGTTTTAAATCAAATCCTTAAGAAGCATAGTATGTAGTTATATTGCTTGCTATTTTAACATGTATATTGTTTTTTTATTTTTCGTTATTATTTTTTTAACTACACATTTTTACCATTAAAACTTATGTTTTATAATGATATATTATTATCATTTCTATAGAAAGCTTAAATTCTTGACAGTGAACAACTAGCATGTTTTATATATATATATATATATATATATATATATATATATATATATATATATATATATATATATATATATATATATATATATTAATAGAATACTTCGAGTTTTGTTTTGATAATTTTATTTTAGATTTTTGTGATCTCTTTTTCATACTTAAAATATTGCTACAAAATACTGTGACTTCATACTAAATATTTGACACGTAGGCGTAGGTTAAGGTATTACATGACTATGACATCATAGCGTTTTACAACACACTAGGCTGGAGGTTTAGAAAAAATAATCGAAATACAAAACTCGAATCCTCTATCCAAATATATACAATAAAAATTTAATGTAGTTTGTCCATTGTTGTTTTAGGTACATGATATTTTTAATTTATTTTGCTTATTAAGAAAAGAAAGATTTTCTACAAGCTTTTTTTTTTATAAAAATTATATTTTTTTCCTAACTTTATAATTGAACATAAAAAAATGCTTGGCAACAGCGACTGCAGCTTACAACTCTTGTGGACATTAGTTCTTAGGTTGGAAGTTCAATCTTCATGCCCCCCCCCCCCCCCCCCTTGTGACTTAGCTTGGAGGAAGTTACTTGCTACTGCAAGAGAGGAAGGGAAGCAAGCAAAACTTTGCTCGACCGCACACCCATAAATCTAAAACTTCTTCTACGTTTCCCTACAGCTAAATCTCCGAGCTTGTAGGGCAAGAAAAACTGGGCACCAGAACTCATTTGGCTCCGACAAGGAAATGCTGTATATAGTAGAGATACACTCTTAAATGTTGGATTTATTTTATACAAAGACGTTTTACTGTTCGTTGTTTTTGTTGTGTTATTTAATGTAGACTTGTATGAAATAAAATAAAAAACAATACAAAAGTTTTTTTTTACTAAAGAAGCTTCAGAGTATGCTTGGGAAGTAGCCAGAATTTTATACAATAAATAATCATGATGTTAACAAACAAGATAGAATGAATATTTCTTTGTATTTTCAAGGCACTCATAGAGTTTATTGATGTAATAAACATGACATGAGAATTAATAAAGAAATCATTTAGTTATAAATTTATAACTAAAAATGTTTATTTTGATGTAAAAATAATTATTGTCGTATTATATTAATTGTTTATACTTTTATTTAAAATTCAACATGCCATTTGTTTGCATTGGAAGTAAATTATAATTAAGAGTATTGTTTTTCTTATTATATAAAGGTTTCCTTACTATTCATGCATGTATTTTATTCTACAAAGAAAATTTTATCATATCATATAACATAATATGCTTAATAGAGTATTGACCTCAAAATTTTTTATTGCAGAAATGGATAGAGCGTGCAAAGTTATGCTACCCTGATTTTTTTTTCAGATTTTTTAGAGCCCGGGAACTATTTTAAAAAATTATTGAAAGTTTTTTTTCTGACGTCACGAGACGCCGCTCCTTAAGAAAAAGATAGGACTTGCCGCCACGTGACGTCACAAAAAGAACTTTCAATAATTTTTTAAAAATAGTTCCCAGGCTGTAAAAAATCTGAAAAAATCAGGGTAGCATAACTTTGCACGCTCTATCCATTTCTGCAATAAAAAATTTTGAGGTCAATACTCTATTATAAATTAAAAATTCATTCAATTAAAAAAAATGAATTCGTTGTAATAAATATAACTTTTTGAGTCTAGACTGCCTTTGGAATTGAAAGTACCATGGCAAAGATATAGGAAAAGAGCTTGGAGAATGAGGGGAGTGGGGTGGAAGGGGGAATGTTAAACAAGAACTCCATTTTCTGTCGTTTCTACACTTGGCGCGCGGGTGGCTTCAAGTCGCGTACATCACTACACAAAGAACAAAGGGACTCGACGTTTCTAAACTGTCTCCGTTCCGTTTGTCAAGCTATATACTACAAAAAATTATAAACTTCAATAAATCACACACAAGTCATGAGAAAGTTTCTCTTTTTTGCTTACATATAATGGTGGTAATAAAACACTACATTTAATCTCATCTTATTATCATTTTATTGTTTATGGTATCTTTATAACATTTTACGCTACATTTATTTTATACTTTATTTATTTATGTTTTTATTTACCTTTTTTAATAGTTTTAGAATGATCTTAAATTTAATATATACATGTTATATAACTGATCTGATGTTTTAATCAACAATGAATTTGAAAGGTTTTGTGGGTAGTATTTTTTAACTTCAAATATCATTATTGAAATATTTTATTGAAATCATTATCAAAAATTTAATACATTATACAAAATATAAATTACACAAAATATATTTTTTGCATAGTTATTAATTGTGAATCATATATTTTTATTATTATTAATGATTAAAAATCATAAAAATGCCATATATAGTACAAATTATCATAAAAAGAGAAAAGATTTTCACCGCCCGTAAAGTAGGCAACTTCTTGTGCTTTGAAGAGAAGAAGTTTGCATAAGCAGTGAAGCAGGCGCTGAGGAGAACCAATCAGCGCGCTAGTTTTGGTCACGTGATTTTAAGATATAAGAAAAGCAGCTGACAAATTTCCAATGTAACGTTTCCTCGTTAACTAATTACTTAAATTATTGAATTATTCATGCTTATAAATTTTACTAGTAAATATCAAAATTCACTGTTCTTATATTAAAATTATGCTACCATTTTCTAACAAAACCATGAGTTTCATGATTTTTCTCACTTGTTCCTCTGTACTCACTTTGCAATGCTAATTTATAAACATATTTCACCTTATTTTTTGTGTGTAAATTACTTAATTATAAGATAAACCACAACGTGTTATATATAATATTAAATTATCATAGAGAAGGAAAACAAATCAAGTCAGCCAGTTTCATGTGTGGGTATAAAATGTCTGCTATAAAGTAAAGCCACCTTTGGTTGCTGCTTACCCAGTAGAGCCAACTTATGAGTGTTTAATGAGATATTTAATTATTCAGATCAGTGTCTTGAAGTTAGCTCCAAATTAACGCTGACTTCTTGCGCGTTGTTATTAATTATTCAACATCTGTTCCATCCTAGCAGAGATTGGTTCGCTACCGTGGTAAGCCCCCCACCCTTTTTACAACCCTCCCACAAAACCTACCTCTAACCCCCATACCAACCCATAACCTCCTACCCCCACACCCTCCTTCTCTCACCACCTCTGAGATTTCGCGCGAACTTTGTGGTCAGTAGCGGACACACAAGAGAGAGAGAGAGAGAGAGAGAGAGAGAGAGAGAGAGAGAGAGAGAGAGAGAAAGAGAGAGAGAGAAAGAGAGAGAGAGAATCTCTGTAGGCTCTACTGCACTTAACTAAAATTACTTGCACTTAGAAATTTGAATATTTTTATAATGTCCAACGGGATTTTTAACAACAAAAAAGTATTAGTTTTCTAAAAAATGAATTTGGGAGCTCAAATTGGTTTATTTTATAGTATATATTTGCTTCTTCATGTATTTCAATCAAGAATAATAATAATAAAACAAAATCAAACATTATTTTAAAACTCAGAAAATATTTTTTTATTGCAGTTCTCCGATCACGAGTTGCTGAAACACTTTGGGTATATTGTATAGTTTTTTACAATAATATATGATGTCATTCATCTGTTGTATGAATAAATAAATAAATAAAAAAAAATGTGTTTAAAAAAATTAAACTTGGAAGAAACCAGACTAAACAAATAGTATTTTCAATTTTCTCTATGCAAGTTTTAAGCCCAAATTTAAACCCTTATTTAAAATGAAATATGATAAAAAGAATTATTCTACTTTACTTAATAATAAATAATATATTTAAATATGCCATTTAAATATACTTTCATAAATTAAAATCATTCCTTTTTGGCTAATTATATAAATAAATGACAAAATGCTTTTTAAAAACAATTAAATATTCATTTATATTACTATCATGGGTCCTTTTATCATATAATTAAAAAAATCAAATGCTATACATATATATTATATGAAGCTTATAACATCTGCGAGCAAGCGAGCGAGTGAGCTTATACACACTGATGCCGCCTGTGTTTGTTATTAGCAAATTATTACACAGAACAGTGACCAGAAAGTGGACTCGTCGTCTCACCTCGCTCCTTTGCCCTTCTCTGCTGCTGCCTTTGAAGCTAATATCTTGCGTGCTCGAGGAGAGAGGCAGAATTTATGGAGGAAAGCTGGGCAATAAGGATGGGTGGGCGACGAAGAGCTGGCCATAAACACAGAATATTATTGCTTCTTAGGGAAATGACGCTGTTAGTTGTATACATGTATATATAGGAGAAGGAGGAGGAGAATGTTATAACTACCACTACTCTTCCTTCATTCTAGATGGCTTTACAATTTGTGTGTACTGTATATGTAATATTAGAGCTCACAGTATTATAGTAGTCTGAACTAAACATCAACATGGTCATGTTCTTCCACTCCATATACCAAACGTGTTATAACTCTCTCTCTCTCTCTCTCTCTCTCTCTCTCTCTCTCTCTCTCTCTCTCTCTCTCTCTCTCTCTCGTTTTGTACCTGTTGAGATATTAGTTCGTTTCCTTTGACTAAAGTTTGTGTAATAAATTAACAAGAAAAATAAATAAAAATTAATTTGCTATTTTCTATATTATACTGTAGTTGATATTATGTTAATCAGAAATAACCACAAGTAATCAATCACTTTCAAATAATGCTTTGCCAAACAATTTTAAATAAATATTGCTTTGAAACTTTGCAATTCATTAACATTTTTAGTTGTTTTTTTTTAACTCCGTATTACTAAAATCAAAGATACTTCTAAACTTGGAAAATTTATGATTGGAATTAAAAGTAATAATTATTATGACAATTCAGTTCCTATGATGAAAAAATGGCCTAACATTATGACTTAAGTTGTTGATTTGTCGAGCAAATGGACATTTTTATTACATTGCTATTTTTTACTGCATTATAACGCATAATTCAATGGAAATTCACGAAAAAATTATCCAGAAAGTTATCCAGCTTTCTTAATACGAGTACTAAACTTGTTTAGTGAGAAAGTTTAAAAACTTCTTTCGTAAATCACGTCTATGTTCATTATGTCAAAAAATAATAATAAACCTTACTAATAATGTCCATAATTTCATTTTATTTTGCAATATTTTTCTTCTACATTAAGTATACTATACACATAAATTTATCAAACATAGTATTTATCAAGCATCATCCTCCACCTTAACATTGCTCGTCGTTCTCACAGCAGTGTTCTAACGTAAGTCTGATGAGGATTCCGACGCCTGTGCATATGTACCTGAGAAATTGTTTGCTGTGAGAGGTTCACGGATCGCCCAAGGCTGGCGCTCGTGTTGCTTTGTTCTCAGCTGACACCTGACTGTCAACCCGTCACACCACGTGTGCTGACAGACACGTGGCCACAGGCTAACATCTCTGCCAGCCTTCTTGACAGTGGCCGCTTCTTACAATTAGTGCACATTATAACAAGGCGTTAATAATTTTTGTAACTTTTTATTTTAAAGCATGAAATTTGTACAAAAGGTTATTAATTATACTTATTTTATTTTTACTCTAAATACATAATTTAACATTTTTTAATTGAACCTAGTTTAATTCAATCTCAAATATACCAACTATAGAAAGAAAATATGTTGTAATTTTTTAATTAATAAGTTTTTGAGAGGTATTACAAAAAGATTTTCAAGACACAAATCACATAAAATAAAATATATTTTCTTTAGAGTTTTTTTCTAGTGTTACCCCATACTTTTTTATTATTTAACTTAAAGTTTTAACGTTTATCATCAGTCACCCACTAAAGGCAGCTGCTCATTCGTTGATGTAAAAAATCCGTTTCTTTTCCCACGCGTTGACCACAAGGGCTACTCGGGTTGCTACCGCGTAGTCAGAAGAGGGGGGAGGGGGACTTTTTCACGTCACTTTAATTAACGCTCTTGTCGGCTACACCGCAGCTTTTTTCTTGTCATGCAGAAAACAAGTGGTTTTAAATTTAATAAGCTGTTGCAACACTCTCATGGTGGCTTCTCAAGTTATGTTTTATGTCAGAAAAATGAGAAAAATTTATGTACTTTTATGCAATTAAATTTAATATCTAAAGTGAAAAAAAAAAAAAAAGAAACAAAAAAAAGTTAAATTAAAAAAAAACAACATATTTTTGTGAAAAATTATTTAATTTTATTAATATACTGTACTGAATGCAATTAATTTTAATTAGAATGTTTTGTCAAAGTATTTAGCAAAAAGTAAAATTTTAAAATATGTTAATAAAGATCTTACCATAAGAAATAAGATGTGGACTTTATGTCGTCAATTAAGAACTTGGCAATACCTTCATTTGCATTATCTTATCATGTGAGGTATTAATAATATAATCTTCCATGCAAAAATTCAAATGATTATGTTTGTGAGTTGAATTAAATTAACAAAGTACGATGATGCTATACATTATTTAAGTTTCATTTAAATACTTGTTGCGCAAATTTTTACTTTAGGAATTGAAAATAAATAATTATTAATATAATTGAAATAACAGTGTCTAGCTCTGTATATTATTTAAGTTTTACAACAAATTTTAAAAATTAAGTTATAATTCCATTTAAAAAAAAACGTGTATCTCCAATTTAATATTTCTCATATTTCTTAGATGATAATATAATATACCAAAGTTTAATTTCAAAGTTAGTCCTGGTTACAGCCTCAAGGGTTTACTCCCTCCTTTCCTCCCCCACCCCTTGGTGGAAATGAAGGCAGTGGCTGGTCATGCCGTCGGGGGTGGTGGGAGGGGGGTCAGAAACTTGTGACGTGCGGATGAGATGGGCCGACGGACACCAACTACAAGCAGAGTTGGTCCATGTTCAAGGGATGTTGCTGCTATGGAGAGCTAGCCAGGCGGGTACACTTTTCCCTGAGGAAGTGAAACTTTGGCCTGCTTGCCTCAGAGACCCATGAGAGGTCAGAGAGTATAAATTTTGCTTTAGTCAGCCTCCTCTGCAAGCAACCCCCCTCCCTCTCTTCTTCAGTATGAGGAGGATGATCATCTGACCACTGTGCACTAAACTAACCGTGCTGGTAACTTTAGTCTTTCCAACAAATCAACATATACTCATCAAATTAATACATTCAATTCATTTACGTATAATGTAATTTATGCAAATGAATATCTTAAACGTAAAGAAATTAATTTTTTCTTTATTGCAATGAATTTTTTTAACCTATATTTTTTACACGGACAAAGCAATAATAGGTGTGTCATGCGCAGAGAAGAAGTAAATTCTGTTTAGGGATGAGATGAAAATTTATATTTACGTTGGTATTGATCATGTGATTTCTATTATACAAAACTTCTTTTTTTATGAATTTAAAATCGTCATAAATATTACTCCGTTTTAAAAATCATGTAAGTACTTAATTCCTGCTATGCGAAAAAAAGAAAAAAAGTGTGAGCAAATGAATTATAGCATGAAAATCACGTATTATTTTAACTGATAGAACACAATAATAAAGGACACGATTCAAAAAAGAAGATAACCAGGCTTCTCACTAACCACGGTTATCAATGGTTTGTGAAAACCTGATTATATTTTTGAATAACTCCTTTGGTCGAGAAACCGAAAAAGAAACGTCATAATGTGAATGTAAGGAATTCGCAAGTCAGATATATTTTCCCCTTTTAACTATATAGGATTATTAATAATTAAATAGCAACTAACAAGTATTAATAATTATCAATTTTTCTAACATACTTGAAAATTAAGTAAGCAACATTTGAAAACATAGTTTTAGCTATATATATAAGAACATATAATTTAAATTTTCCTCCCTTTTCAAGCCATTAAATGTTATGAATCACATAAAGATGAAAGTAAATTTTATAATAACTTACTATATACATTATGATGGTATTATTCACAGTTTATTATAGCTGTAAATGTAATTTATAATTATCATTAGCTGTTGATAAAGTTTCAGTCCGTTGAGAGAGCGATGTTACAGCAGGGAAGATGTCACGCTCGAGGTAACTTTCATCTCAGTTTGTCACATCTCTCCCTCCCCTTCTCTCAGCTTCCTTCATCTCGCACTTACAGGACCAACCTCCTTCTCTCCCCTTTTCCTTGAGCTGCCGGCAGCTGCAGATTATCATAAACATGGCTGCCCCCCCTCCCCCACAACGTGCAGCTATACAACTATGGATGATGGTGGTGCTTCATTTACAGCACAGTTGCTTGCTTAGAGAAGTGGAAACTTTATAGTCCCAGAGCCATTTGAAAACTTTTGCAAGTGCCATTACATACCAGATTAAAGTTAGTTTGCTCCTCTTGCCAGCTTGCTTGCTTGCTTGCTTTGTCGCCTAAGGCTCTAACTCTCTCTTCATTCTCCCCTCTTATATAACTTCCTTAGAACCAACAGAAATAATAAGCAAACTTTAACAGAATATTTACATACAAGATGGTGATGGTGAAGAATAATATTTTAACATAACCAAGATATTGACTCTGTTATGTTTACATTTTGTAATTGCTAATGAATTTAATTTGAAAAGTTAATCATTTTATTTTGTCTTAATTGCAGTAGTTTTTTTATTTTTAGAAAAAATCTCTTTAAGTATATTTTAAAATTAATACCGAAATGTGGGCTCAGTTTATTTTAGAATTTATAAGGCATGATTTCTGAAAAAGTTATCCAGAAAGATATTCAGATTTCTCTCTAACCATGTCAGCCGAGCGAAATGTAACCAAACCCTGATATTTTTCGTCATGACCCATACTTATTAATATTTCTATATTTATAATAATTATATCATAAATATTTTGTTGGTATATTTTCTTTATTATTATAATGTAAAGATATGATGGAATAATTTGATAACACTGCATGATGTTGCGGTTTTATCTAGAAGAGAATGAGTGATGTGAAGCTATTGTATATAACATCTATGGTGACGATATCTACGTGTCTTACACACCATTACTTGTATACAGTCAGTCAGTCTAGTAGGCAAGCAAGCATGAGCGTTAACGAAGCGCTAAGTGGGCTGCTGCTGGCTCGGGCGTAGCAGTGGAAACTAATTACTACCGGTGAGAATAAAACGCCTTGCATGCTCTCTCTCTCTCTCTCTCTCTCTCTCTCTCTCTCTCTCTCTCTCTCTCTCTCTCTCTCTCTCTCTCTCTCTCTCTCTCTTTTTCGTCGCCTCCTACACACAATTTGTCATAGCACAATACCAAGGCATTGTTGTTAGAAACTATTGTTGTCATACTGCTTTCTCATTGGTTGAAATTGAGAATGGGACAAAGATGAGCATGTTGCTAAACCTAAGGCAAGTGAGATAGATAGTATATAGAGAGCTTTATCTTTATTCCTTATTCTCCTCTCTCTTTCTCTCTCTCTCTATTTTCATATATAATACAAACCTTAGTTTGCTTGATATTTCAATGATTGTACGCAATACCTTGTACAGTAATTAATTTTAGAATACCGATAAATTGCTTTGTGTTTTACTAACAATGTATAAACAATGAGATCATCATAAATGGTGCTTGATTTTAATCACAAATAAAGTAATATTTAATACATAATAACATAATTATAATGAATGAATAAAAAATAAATTGAAGTATATTATTGAGATATACTTTTAATAAATAATTGAGAAATGAGTAAAAGAAAATTTATTTCAAAAGTGTTAGTTTATGTCACTCCACTTTATTTGCTTTATTGCATGCATTATTCTGCAATGAAAAATAGTTGTTAAACTTTTGAAACCAAAATACCGTAGTTTTACTCTTGTTTGTATCATAAAGAAGCTCCTTGAAAATGAGATTACGATTTATAAAATTTTATTATAACAATTTATCATTGTAGCGTGAAATAAGTGTAAAAGACATGTTTTTTTTTTTAGATTATGCTATTAAAATTATAAAAGTTATTATAGTAAAACAATGAATGAAAATTTTTACATATACATAAAAATTTAGTTAAGCGTACAACGTGTTTTGATTTAATGTATCAGGGTTAAATTGCGTCAAGTTATTAAAAAATAAAAATGATTTTTTCCCCCGTGGATTAACTTGTTTCGGGAGTTCCAACATTTAAAAATTGAAATTATATTTGTTCAAAAATGAGATATTTATATAAAAATACGAAATGAAAGATTTGAATTAATTATATAATAAAATTATCTATATTTACATGTATACATTTTACAATAATTTTTTTTTTTTTTTTTTTTTTTTTTTTTTTTTTTTTTTTTCAGTTTTCAGTTTTCATGAAGCTGCATGCGAGTAATGTGGAACATGTTTGGTGAGACAATAAATAAAATAAAATCAAATTTAATTGATAAAAATTACCTTTCTTATAAAAATAATAGACTATAATATGCACAATCTCTTATTCAAACATTCCAAAATAATATTAATCTTACATGATTTTTATATATAGATGATGTATCAAAATATTTTCTTTCTTAAATGTAATTAAGTAGTCATATTTTATTTTAATATCATAAAATAAAGATAGTTTCTAAATAAAACAATGGTGTATCATAATAATGTACAGACAGCAGAAGTAGCTATAGATGTTTACTCTCTCCCAGTATGCTGCTTTTGGCCTGGTAATTAGCAGACATGTTCAGCGGTGTTAGTGAGGGAGGGAGAAAGGGGGAGGGGCAGTAGAAATAGGGTGGGAAGAAAAGAGGATGGCTGGCTCTATATATGCCAGTGTTGTATTGTATATAGTAAGGCACCGTTGGGAAGCTATGCATTCTACAGATATGACGCCCTCAATGTTACTCGAGCTGTATCTTTAGTCTCTCTCTCTCTCTCTCTCTCTCTCTCTCTCTCTCTCTCTCTCTCTCTCTCTCTCTCTCTCTCTCTCTCTCTCTCTCTCTCTCTCTCTCTCTCTCTCTCTCTCTCTCTCTCTCTCTCTCTCTCTCTCTCTCTCTCTCTCACACAATAACAGCCTCAATACTCCAGAGACAACTCACTATGACTAAGGCATGCAAAGATAGCCTCAAACAAATTAACACAGCTGTTTCATTGGCAAAGATAGTTTTAGTGTAAAAGATATACTGGAGAGAGAAGGAGAGAGAGAGAGAAAAGTAACTATTCAGCTAGAACATATAGATGCTTTGACTATTATACTGTATAGAAATTTACATATCACATGCAATATCTGCACACTAGATTAACCCCATTTTCAAACAATACTCTGATGTATATTTTAGAAAAAATATTTATTGTATAGACATTGCTTTATTATTTGCATTGATCATAATTTTGAAATTTGCAATTTTTATACTTAATGAAATACATTCTTTGAAGAACTGTTTTTTATGTTTATATCTGACTTGACTGTATTGTGTGTGTCTTGTGTATTGTTTTTAAGTTCAATGAAACCTTTATAAGCTGAAAAGTTTTAGAAATTCTTAACCTTAAGTCAGTTGTTGCATTTTTGTGGAAGGCGCATATAATTATTATATAAGTTTTACTTAATAAGTAAATATGTAAAAAAAAAAAGATTAAAAACAAAAATTAAAAATTATTTATTGTTTAATTCAATAAAACAAAATACATGAAATGCTTTTACTGCTAATAACAACCTAACGTTATGCTATGCAAAATTATATAAAAAGTATAGTTTTCAACGTGTTTTCTAATAATTTATTTCAATAGAACTGTATAAATTTAATGAGCTTAGCGTAATGCTTGTTATTTTTCTGTTTCAGAGTTAGAGCGAGGTGAACGCACCCCCGGTTGGTTTCGTGGTAGAAAGAGCACGGCCGAAAAAGATCAATGGGCGTAAAAGAGCGGCGGCGGCTGTACGAGTGCTGTAGGTCAGTTCATAACTCTGCCCCAACTGTTGCTGCAACCCGCACGACGTGCGAGGTGAGGGGGAAGTGTGTGAGCCAGGCGCGTTCTTTCTTTCACCAGGCATTCCGCTTCTACGTCACTAATTGTTTTGTCCTCTAAGTTAATAATGTGTAATATTAAATATTGGGATTCCTTTCAATAAGCTGAAATAAAAAACAACATATTCAAAGGTAGAATTCAGATTATTTTAACCTGTTTTTGTAGTAGTAAAAATATAAAAGGATTTAACTGGGATTTTACTATATACATTGGATATATATTATAATATATAGAGCAGAAGCATTTTGAATTTTTTTCTGTGTTTTTTTTTCTTTTCTTTTAACTTTCTCAATTCTAAGAAGCATTAAAAAAATTACATTTCTCTGAATTTCTAATTAACAAAAAATTTTATTGTTCAATTCTTGTTAAGAGTAAAAATTATTACAAAAGTTTTATGTTTTCAAGGTTTTCACGTTTGTATAATGTAAACTACAAAAGTTTACAAAATTATTTCCACTTAAAACTTTGATATAAAATACAACAGCTTTATAGTTTATAGTATACATAAATGTTACTCGACAAAGTTAGTAAAATCCACATCTGAAACCTTGTCCATGCTTACTGCTTCTAAGCAAACTTACATGACTGTAGATTATCAAGCAAGTCAATATGGTCGGGCGGGTTGCGGAGAAGCAAGGGGCTTACATCTCGGTCACCATGCATGCCCAAGAGATCTTCTTCCCTGAACAAACTGCACGATGCCAAAACAATCCCCTAGATTACAACAAGGACTGTCAATACCGAATGTTTTGCCGTACAGAGGTCTCATAGGGGCATAAGTGCACTTATGCATTATATAATATAAACAAATATTAACTATCGTATTAATAAATCATAACTTGAATCATTTTAAGGAAATCCGTGAATTTTTTTGAAAATAATAACAAAACTAAGATGAAATAAATATTAACTTTTTAAGACTGAAATATTTTTTCCTTTGGTGCAACATTTCAGAAAAAAAGGGAAATGTGTCCTCTTGAGGATGAAATATTAGAAAATAAGTCTTCATTACATCATCATTTTTAGCAAAGGTGAGATTCAATATATTGTTGATTTTTTATAAATAAAAAAAGAAGTCCAAATAGTAAATTCAGTCTTGTTTTGGATAAGTTGAGGATTATTATTATTTTAAATTAGATTTTTCACATATTTTAATGTATACAATATGGTGTATGACGATATTTTATATACTTTGCTTATTATGTCATTAAAACTTTACAATTTCTAACAAAATTTAAGTCAATATTATATAAAATGATGAAATTAAAAGACACAAATTTAATTTTAAGCCTTAAGATCATTATATAACATTTTTTTTCTTAAAACTTAACCCTCTCTATATATTAAATTATGAAGGTAAATTATAGAAGGGGTCCTTTTCATACTACACATATTTTTTTTGGTTGCTATAAAATCTCCTTCAAAGTTATAAATAACCACAAGGGTCCTGACTATATAAAGTTTCTTACAGAGTAGAAGATGGCGAGGTAGGGTTTCATCATCAGGGAGGGTGTTTGGGGGGAAAGTTTGAGTGCTGTACAAAAGAGGAGGTGGCTATGCAGAGATGCGGAGGAGACTACCACAGCTTCCCATCTTGCGAGGCGGGCGGAGTTAGAAGAGGAGGGAGGGGGGGGGAAGCAAATTTCCTCGGAGAGTTTCTCGGCGGTGCAATCAATACAACAGCAGTGGCATCCCCCCCGTCCCCTCAACCCTTCCTGCCGTCTTCTAGTATGCTTCAATGCTTCTATCTCATTCCCTCACTACCATCAAGTTATAAGGTATTTAATTATCAAAATAATTAATTTTAAATCTTAATAATATTTACTTTTAATTAATTTTTTTTATATTTCTCAAGTTATGTATAAAATAATAATTTTAAGAGTAATGTTCATTTAATAAAATATACTGAAAATTAAAATTCATTTACAAAAAGTTCTGAATCATATTCAGCTTTGTTATAAAGAAATGTAAAGAAACTTTACTTAAATATAAATTATATTGTTTTTTAACACAAGTTATGTTAGGTTTAGAATGCAGAAAATTTTAACTTTTGTAACAAGTACTAGCTTTTCAACCTTTCAAGATAATTATATTAGTATTTATTTTGATATAATATTCCTACTTTGTATTCCAGTCTAGTGCTCTCACGTCGGGGGTGACAATACTAATCCCTCGCTCTCCCCGCCCCAGGCTGATCATAATGTTGAGTAATGGTCCCCAGTTACAGAAGCAGGCTTGTGTGCTTTCTCCGAACGAGACCGCAGCAACTTGCCCCGCCCAATCCTTTATGTGTACATCTCCGCTTCATGATTAAACAATTGTTTGTTTTAATTCACTAAAATTAAATAAACACTATATTATTATTGTCAACATTGGATTCAAAAGTAATTTTGTTTTAGTTAATTGCAATATAAAATAAAAATTATTGTCTTTGGACTAATTTTTTTTCTGTGTTGATTTCTGAGAAAGTAAGAAAATTTAGAAGAGTTGTAATTTGTAGAAACTAAAAATTAGTTAATTTATTGAATTTTAAAATCGATTTGTAATTTTTCTTTACTGCTAACTGACGTAAAAACGTTAATATAACTACTTAAAGACAAAAACACTCTAAAATATTTTTTGTTAACTTGCATGCTACAAGAAAAGCTTATTTCTGAGTATTTGTAATATTTATTAAATTATATTTCCTGTTTTTTTGTACCTTGCTGAATTAATGGTGTTTTATAATACATTAATTAGGCACGTTTTATGTTGATTTAATATTCTGTATTCAATATATAATGTCCTTTCTATCACTCTCCTCAATTTACTTCTCTTGGAGTGAGATAAAGAAGAGGATGGGGGTAGGGATGGTCAGAAGGGGGGATGCAGATGAGGGAGGCATTCACTTTGATTGACAACGTTAAGACGCGGTATGAGATGAGAGTGGAATTACGTGGCTATGAAGAGAAAGATAGAGAGAATTTCTATGCAGAGGGTTTGAGAAGCGACGTCGGCGATTGTGTGAGGGGACTGACAATCAGGTTCCATCTCCTTGGCAATGAATGCTTGCTTCAGATTCCCTTGGCAGACGACGTACATTCACATTCAGCTTGCAATCCAATCACACAGAAGGTGGGCAGATAGTCCCTTCCACCCACCGTCCCTATGTCGTCC
This sequence comes from Siphlonurus alternatus, assembly GCA_949825025.1. Lineage (NCBI taxonomy): Eukaryota > Metazoa > Arthropoda > Insecta > Ephemeroptera > Siphlonuridae > Siphlonurus > Siphlonurus alternatus. The sequence continues at coordinate 30,878,003 of OX463780.1, read as the reverse complement.
CACCCTCCCTATATTATATATATATATGTACTGGTCATTGGCTTTATCGTATATAACGTGATGTAGAGACTATCTCTAAGCTTTGTACCAAGCCATTTCCTCATCTTGGCTTTTCATAAGCCTTACTTGTTCATTTCAAATGTTAAATCACATTCCTTGAAATTGATTTAAGCTTTTGTCTTGTTTAGATATTATATATATGAGATTAGTAAGGTTGATTAAACATATTATATATATATCATAAAGGAGAGGTATGAAAGATGAATATAATATATATTAACAAACTCCCAATGATATTTTACATAAGGATTAAGGAATGTGTTAAAATAAAAATAATTTTATTCTTTTTACTCAATATTTTCTTAATTATGGTGATACATTAGGAATTTTAGAGATAATTAATATTGAATAATACAATTTGATTAATAAATATTCCTATGTCACTTAATTGACTTAAAATTAATTTTGTATCTATTTTGAATAAAGTTTTACCAATAGAGAATCCATTTAATTTAAATTGTTAATTATTTAGAAATGTTTCATCTAATTTCTATTCTATTATATTTTAAAGGAATGTATTGTAGTCACCCTTCTATTACAACCGTAATATGTATACATAGCTTTACTTATTATACAATTGAAAGCAATGAAATATATTCAATTAAATACGAATCAATGCTTAGGTATTTTACTTCTCAGAATTTTGTGCTTTATTGTTGATCAACGATAATAAGAAACTACAGAAGGAATGCGATTGATTTTTTTGTGGCACATAATCCGTAGATTTTAAGGGGTTCTCAAGGCATGCTGGAACCTGTCCTATCATTTTTCCTGTGTCGCTATACTGAAATCTTTCCTGTCTTTCTTTAATCTTTATTTTCCAATCTTTAAATTAATACCTTCCTTTTACGTCTATCATTTCCTTCATTTCTATCTAAAAATTATCTCTCCTGGCAGCGGTACAATCCCATTTTAATCCTCTTATTTTCACTCGCCCTCTCGGTGACGGACTGGAGAATAGCCATTTTTACGGCTAAAGCAGTTTGTCACCTTCACAATTGTCTTTTCGAAAGAAAATTTTTCTCATTACCTTCACTTTGCATCCCGAGAAGATGTCTTGGTAGGCCCAGGATAGTTTTTTTTTTAAAGTTCGTGTTAAGGAACACACACTATATTGGGACCTTTAACTAACTCAAAATGTAGTTTTTAATTTTCTTAAAATAAGTAACCGTTTTATTTACATAATATATAATTTTATTCCGTAATTAAGTAAAATTATAAATTCAGAAAATAGAATTGTTAGCATGATATTTTAATAATATAAAGTTTGAAAAGTTAATTTCTCTTGTATAGTGGTGTGTGGTACGATACACAAAAAGTGTTGCGGTTTTTGTTTGTTTGTTGCGGCGCCAGCTCGAGTTGTTATCAGACGTTGTAAAAAGTGATGGTGGTGGTTCGAGACTGCGCTTAATCATGCCCAGCCTGTCACACTTCAAGAGCATCTGCTGAGCGCATAATTAATCTTGGCCTCCTTCTTCTTAGTCTTGCCTCTAGCTTTGTCTCTAGTTCAACTTTTCACCGCTAGACGTCACCTCGACAGACGTGATTAGAACGGCAATTTCTTAACTACGTGTGTTTGTAATGTGGTCACACCTAGAGTCAGAATAATAATGTATTTACTGCATCTTTAGAAATTAGTCAAATTAGTTTAATGAAACCTTTGGCTAGTTTATAGTTTAAACTTTTTGAAGGCTTTCATGCAGTGAATAATAAATTTTATAGACTCAGAAATTTAAAAAAATAAATATATTTTTGTTTTAAGTCCTGTAATATAATATACATATCAAAAAGTAAAAAAAATACGATTTTCTATTGGTTTTATTTCGAATTGAATTGAAATTTATTACATTGCTCTCATAGAAACTTAACAATGTAATTAATTTATTTAACCATTGGTTGTAAAAGTACAACATAGGTTACGTCATTTTTACACCATGATAACAAGACACTAATTAAACAAATTACAGCAATGAACAACATCACTTCCTAAAATTATATATAAATACAAAATAACACTAAACTTGAAAAAATGCTTCAGGTAAATTTTTACTGAAATACAATTCATCTTCACTGAATAAATCTCATTATGAATAATAATGTTTTTCGCTTTTTTCTTAAACAGATAATTTTCATTTACAATTCCTCTCTATGTAATGATAAAAAGTACTAGATTTTGGCTGTTTAATCTTGCAGAACTTTTTTCCAATAAATTTGAATTACGTGACTCTGAAACTATTTTATTTTCATTTCAAGAAAGCTAATTAAATTATAATTATTTTAAAATTACAAAAATTGACAAAATCACTATCAATGAAAATATTCAGTCACATAATTTTACTTAAAAATAAGCAAACAAAGAAATTAAGTAGTACCATGTAAATCTAAACTAATAATAATTATTACATAAATCCATTATTACTTAAAACATGAAATTTAATAGGCATATATTTACACAAGATATCTAATATCTATAACATATTAGAAAATTATTTCCATATATAATATCAAGAGTATCACATTTGCATATTATACATAGAAGGGATACAAAATCTCCTCGTCTAGTTTCCCTCGATGGTTATTAAGCCTAGAACTTAAGGTTGCAATATTCAAACATAATACCTTAGGATCACATGACGGGTTGGGTGTAGCTGATAACATGGCTCAGTGTGTAAGATGGGAGGATGGCTTATTATCTCCCATGGACAACGTTCTTGCATCTCAAGGGGGATGCTGTAACCTCCATCTTTTTCTTCATCTTTGTATATGGACCATAAATCTTGTGTCCCCTTGGGCTATGTTAGCACATTACTTAACGCAATAATCCCTTGAGATTGCTTATATATTATTATTACTATAATATTTACATATAATATATTGTATATGTATTAAGATATTTTAAATTAAATTTATGATATCAGTATTTATTTTGCAAATATGTGTTAGTGATTTTCTATTTTAGTTTATACCTCACTTTGTTTCATTAAATGATAAAAGAAATAATGATTTTCAATATATTTAAAAAAATTATTTATCAAATAATTATGTTTAATGTTAAATTTCAATTTTAGTGTTCACTCTTTTATGAATATTCATTGCCTAAAACATTTTCAATGATGTCACTTCATGCTTTATTATATCTCCTTTTCAAGTATTACAACATATTTATTAATTTTTTCACATGCTTATTTTAATTAATACATCTCATTTATATATTACTATGTTTTAAATTTTATTAAAACGAAAACAATAAAAATCTTTATGTTTCTTTTATATTATAAACATAATATATTACTATTTTATTTGTGTAATTTGTATCTGAATGTCTTGCTAAAATGTAAGTTTGCATGGCAATTTCATTCTTATCTAAATCTGAAGAGCTTGCTGATAAGAGGTAAATACGTGCTGGTTACTTGCATGCAGTTAATACCCAAGTATCATAAATTTACTTCCTCCCTGGGATTTAAGCATCGACTTCTCTCTTACCATAGCCGTTATCTCAAAGCATCTGCATGGACCAAGAGAGAGTCTGCTAGTAAAACTGGGTAGTCGCGCAAGCGTCCTTGTATTCTATATAACTACTATGACGTCATAGAAACTCTTAACCAATAAGAGAAAATGTAGGAAAATACTTTCAAATTTTAACCAATCAAAATTTATTAAATAGTTTTATAAGAAGAAACACGAAAGAGAGAACTTTTAACCGGGATATTTTTAAAAGTTTTAATACGATGACCATACACTGTTTGGTGTTATAAAGAAATAAGAGTTTATGGTTAAGGTAATTAACGCTAGAGAGCGTTAGTGTATAGTAAGGATTTTTAAGATATAAACTTTGAATATACAAAGAAAACCACGGTATGGTTAGTGAAATGAATAATATTTGTTATAATAACTCTTTTAGTCAAAGAGACAAGCAATGTAATACAAATAATGTAATTATAACATTATGAAATGAATGGATTTTTTTAAGTGAACGTAAATTTAAAACTTTTTAGTTACAACAATTCAAAGCAGACAGAAATAAATTCATATCCAAATACGATGAGAAATTTGAATACCTGCCACAGTCTTAATAAATTTCATTTTAATGGATTTGAAATTATAATTTTTGCCAATATTTAGAGCACCTGTAAAGACGGCAACCAGTTGCATTAGAAAGTGTGGCAATTTGCATAAATCACAGGATGATTTTTTTTTTTAATATTTTGATCGAAAAACGTTCCCAATTAATTATAAAATTTCACCTTTGTATAAAAAACTTCAACATCGTATTATTTTTTAAACATTGCTTCAATTTTTGTATAATGAAATCTTTAAATATGAAATATTATGAAGAAAATTTGTTCTGAAACTAAATAATAAAAAAATACTATTCAATAATCATGTATAATTAAACTCTATCCTCATCTTATATGTATGGTATAACACTCTGTATAGGGAAAGTGTCGTTAGAATTTATTATACTAATATAATATAAGACTGTGTTGGCTTGGTTTGGCTATAGGATAAGGCCATACAAAGCATGCCCTATCTTTATACCCAAGGCTTTAGTATGTAAGCGTGTACACTTCCTTACCCCCATATAATATAACGTAACCCTTATATATACACCTATAGCTGCTGCATACTACTAGGCTAGTATCTATAGGAGGCTGATTTCCATAATGTACTCATTAGCTTTAGACATTGGCTACACACAAGTATAATAGACAAATTTAAACAGAATTTTCAAGTAAATATGATAAAATTTACATTTAAAATAACAATTTATTGAAATACGTAATGCAAATATTAAAAATACATATTTAAGAATTATTATGATATTTACTTAATATAATTTTTAATTAAATAATTTAATATAATATTATTTAAATTTTTGTATGTGATTGTACATTTAGGGCTGTACCATTTACCGCGTCGTTAGGTTTCTCTTGGGTAACAGCTAGGCAGCAGCAGCGATATAAGGTCGTTGCTGTATAGAAAGTGTTGGTAGGAGGAGAGAGAAGGGAGGAGGGTTGGGCACAAGGGATTATGAAAGCGAGACACACATTTAGAATACAGAATAAAGCTGACAAAAAATGTCTTTACAGATAAGGAGTTCACGGCTCTTGTGAATCCGGGTCTCACAGCTTTGCTTGTGCTGGCTGTTCTAGCTAATGTACTGGAAAGTTTAAGCGTTATCTTTTAGGATCTAGAAACTCTCGTTTAAATTTTATACTTTAAGCTTCAGGCAAATAAGTTGTAATATTTTACAGGATAAGAACATTATATATGACATAGAAAACTTAAAACTTTTTGTAAATTAAATATTATAAAAATGTTTGTAAATTTAAGATAAAAGAATTCAAAATGCTGCTATATAAAGCTATATAAAAATAATATCTTACTGTAAAATTTAAGCACTTTGTTCATGAAACTGCTTTTTTTTTACCTTTTTTTTTGCTATTTGCAGTTTTTCCTAAATTATTTTAATTTTTTATTATTTTTTTTTAAATATGATGATAAAAATTATTAAATAAATTATCTCATATATTTATTTTATTTAGGAGCAATTAAGTGTATGCCAATATTAGTATGATCAATAAAATGATTAAAACCTTATTGCTGTTTAAAAATTTGCTACAATTCATGAGTAAAAACCATTTAATATTTCTATAATTTGTGTTTAAAAAATGTTCTCATATATGTTATTTATTTTAAAATTTATAAAAAATTTCAATTTACTTTTTCGTTTGTACTGTACTTATAATTTTACAAACACACGTAAGGGTAAGATAACACGAAGCATCGATTGTTGTAGTCCCATTTGATTAACATGTAAACCTTAGCAGCCTCATAATAATTCTGATTTTTTTTTAGAGTCAGTCCTTAGCATAAAAAAAAACGTGGAAAAAATTTCAAAACAATCGGACGATCCCACTTTTTTTTAAAATAATTTTTTCAATTTTCAGTATAGGGCTTTCCCATGGAGACCTAAACTAAGAAATTAATTTTAAAAAATCGAATTGTCGGATTGTTTTGAAATTTGTTCTATATTTTTTTCGTGCTAAGGACTCTCTCTAAAAACAAAAAAAAAAGCAGAATTATTATGATGTTGCTAAGGTTTACATGTTAATCAAATGGGACTACAACAATCGATGTTTCATGTTATCTTACCCTTAACAGATATTATGTTGGTTTATGTTAAATCAATTAATAAATTAATAAAGTAATATTTAATTTCAATTCATTGAAACCATATTATTATTATTTTAACAAACAATTGTGGCAAAACATATTAATATATAAATTCCTCCAATGCATTGGTGCATTGATTTACTGCTATTATAAATATCAGGAGTTTCTATAATGTTTACTTGCTGAAGATTGTCCCAAGGGGGTTGACCGAACCGAATTGTGACATCAACAATGCTGACCAATGTCGGACCAAGTGGATAGCAAACACGGAACTCAGGTGTCTTGAGAGAGGGAGAGATAGTACTTTGCTTGATTAAATTTCCTTTCTTGTGTATGAAAGTGACAAAATTATTGCCTAAGTAAACAAAAAAGCAATTTTGTTAATAATCAAAACCAACTTGTAAATTTCACTTACATTTTGTTTACTTAACGTAAGAACTTAAATTATTCTTTATTAAATATTAAAATGGTAAATTAGTATTAAATATTACTTCTAGTTTTTAAAACAAATTATTGCTGCATGGACGCTAAACTCTATGATTTATGGTAACTATATACAACGTACGACAAATATGTGATAATAATATATTTCAATGCAAAGAAGATAAAAATACAAAGAAAACACACACTTGAAAGTTGACAAAGAAACAATGCTAAAATTGGGAGTTATGTTGGTCAAATGTTTCTGTTGACTTACAAGAATGTAAAAATTACCATTTAGTTTATACAATTTTTTTTATAGAAAAGTATCTAGACTGCTTTAATAAAAACAATTGAAACTTTTATACATTATATTTTTTAACATTATTTTAGTTCTACTTAATATTTCAAAACTTCTAAATAATAAAATTTAGTTGTAACATCTGTCAGTTCCCACTTACCACTTGTAATGCCAATAAAACCATGAGGCTATATTTAAATGAAAATTTTGAATGAAACTAAATTTTCTGTAATTTTTTGTACAGTTATATAAATTTTTTAATCAACATAATCTAATAGAAATTTCATTGACAAGAAAATTGTAGAACGTCTTCCGATGATGGCGTACATGCTGGTTGCAATTCTCTTTTTACTATATCATTTGTGCACTACAGTTACCTTGTCTTACCATGTATGTAAGATATTTAGATATATTTGGATATTTTTGAGCTTGTGCTATTATATTTATCCAATTTGATATTAGTTTAAAAAAATTAAAACCATTATAAATCATGTTCTTGACTGTAGGTAAAGTGGTTCTTATTTGATGGCAATTTACTGACAGTGTTTCGCCGTGCGGTCTGCCCTACCACCCCCGCGGCTTGGCGTGCGAGTGTCAGCCTGTCACTTTTGAAGTTCCCGCCTTGACCGCTCCCTAACTTACATCCCTGTGTGGTGTGCTGCTCGCCTTTCATTGATCTCTAGATGTTCTCTCGTTCAAACTGGTTTTACTTAGAGGATTTGTAACAGATATAGTGACAGATCAAAGAAACTGATAAAATTTCATAATAATATAATGCATTTTCAATTTAATTGTCATTAAAAAAACAATGTGGGTTTTGAAATGGTTATCATATATTTTAATTTATTAGTAGGTGATATTCACAAAAGACCTACATTATTAGTACAAAGTTGAGCCCTAGCATATATCTTGAAGATTAAACATAATCGAGTATACTATAAAATTCGTAAGCATGCGGTATATACTCAAAACAAATAAATTTAATGTCAATAAACATGATTATTCATAGTATTTTATTTAAGAGATATTACTGCCAAACTGGACTAAATTAATCTTCTATTATTTAAAAAATTGTATTGTTTAGTAAAATATACTTTCAACCCCCCTACTATCCTATATGTATCATTAATATAATAATTTAAAGGTTTCTAACCCTCCTAAAATTCAACGTGGTTCTAGAACTGAACCTACAACTGTATTTACCTGGCTGTGACACGACACTTTTTCTAACCCAGTATGTGTTTACAGGGCACCGTGGACTGACATGGACGCTCGCGGTTTTGGTGATCTTCACCCCCTCGCACCCTTGTGGCCAAGAAGACTCACCAGCTGGGGTCGTGACGTCATCGTGACTCAGGTGTGACGTCAGCGGTGAACAATCGATACGCTCGAGCTTTTAAAATTGTGCTGTGTGCTGGAAAAAATATATATTTTTGTTTGTTTTGTACAAACAGAAGAATGCACTATATTGCATGATGTTATTCTAATTATAATTAACATATAATGACAATCAATATTTTTACAGTACAATTTCTGATCATGTGGCGTGAATGATTTAGTTTTTTTTTACATTTTTTTATCATAACATAAATATTCAAACCCAGTGTCATTAGAAATCATTAGAAATACAGTATTATATATTTTATTGCAAATACTTAATATTATGCAATCATTTTTTAATCTAAAATATAATGCTTTATATTGCGCCATATAATTCTCTGTATTGTAATACTGCTCTATATAAAGTCTATATACGTTGAATTATAAAATTGATTGATCAAATTACAACCATATTTTTAAATTAAATTAAGTTAAATTAAATTTGTACTTAAATTTAAATTAAATAAATTTTTGATAGATTTGTATCAAAGTTCACGATATTTTTATTATTCATTTCAAATATTTTAAAAGTCACTTTAAAATAACTTATTTTGCTTCAAATTTCAATTTCTAATTACTTAAAATCCTATTACGTTAATTTTAGAGAAAAAAAATTATAAAATATCCTAACAATATAACATATTATTATATTTAACTTAAATATTGTATTATAGCCAAAAGAAAACTTATTTTTAAACCTTGATGTGGCTACTCTACTAGTCTATAAGAAACATTATAGTCTCAATGAAATGATTTTTTTAAATATTCTTGCAAGCTAATTATCTAAAAGTTGAGACAAATAATTTTAATTTTGTTAGCTAGGTAAAACCATGCAATAAAGATCTGTTTAAAATTTAATATAATGTCGCATAAAAACAATTTATTAAAATAATTAAATGTGGAATTTTATTTTAGTGATATGTTTTTTTATCAATTTCATCATGTATATTTTTAATGTTATATTATAGAATAAATAATTCTGTTCATAAATAATTTCATATTGCTTTTATTCCTTAAATGATCAGGTACTCAAACAATAATCTGTGTACACCTAGCCTGATCTCTGTCAATATATCTTTCAGTACCAGAACTGAGCCTCGTACGCCTGAGTTCAGTTTAAAAGGTTTTTGTTGCATTAAAAAACACAATAAATAGATACACATAGTCGAGTCACATAAAAATATCTATACACTCAAATGAACCTTGATTATTTTAAAATATTAAAATAAGAAGAAAATATGTTATTTAAATAAATACATTATATAAAAATAGAATAGGTATTCTATATGGTTATATATGAACAAAATACAGACAAAAAAAATTATTTCCCTACCCCTTGCTGTTTATGCAACCCATTTTGTTTTGATGCTGAACAAGTTGCCTAATCTAAAGGCGAGATGTCCTGGCTAGGTGGACATGACCATTGTCTTCAATATAAAATTTACTGAATTTACCTGTTTGTTAATAAAATTTTCAATCTATGTCCAGGTAACGAAGAGGACGTATCACTCATCCTGACTGACAGCTGACACGTGTGGTTCCTTTGAGTCATTCCCAGCAAGAGCAGTACTGCGCTTCATGCTTTTTAAAATATACCTCATGTATTAACCATATATTGTTATTAATATTTTTACAAGAGATAATTATGTATAAAAATAACATGTAATATGTACACATACATGGTATAAATGTCATGTAAAATAAAAAATAAATTATTTTGAAACAAATCTGATTAAGTGGTTTATATTAATTAATTCCCAGATGGAGAAGTGATATTATAGTCTCTGTGGAGCAACGTAGAATAATAAACGTAATATGCACAATTTATAAATGACATAAAATTGACACAATGAAAAACATTGATTGAATGTACAAATTTAAGAATAAACAAATAAAAACTATAACAATTTCATATTTATTTATTTTATTTACATTAAGTTTTTTTATTTTAACTGTAAAATAAGTAATTGATAATTCTGTATGTATCTATATAAGTTATTATAGAACCTGTAGTTTTCTTTAAATTTTTTTATTTATAATTATGTTAATAAGTTCAGTTGAAATATTCGATGAATAAATTTTGACAAATATTTATTTTCATTAATTTTTTTCTAAGGATAGTTCAATAGTTCATTCATATTTATAACTTGAAACTTTGTTTATTTATTTATATACTAATAACAAATCATAAAATTATCTTGACGATGCGGTGGATAAAATTTAATAACAAAGTATATAGATGTTAAATTTGAAGTCAAAACCTTTCTACAAGTATAACGTGCTCAGCTTGCAGGTTGTGCCACAGTGGCGCTGCGTTCGGCACACGCGCCTCCATAGTTCACATATTGATCACCTGGGCAGTGAGGGCAGCACCAACTAGATCGAGAAACCGTCAGAGAAAAATTATATCACAATAAAAAAAATTGAGTCAGGTCATGATTTAGTAGCTTGAACAATCTTTGTAATGCATTAATTTGGTAACCATAATAATTTTAAACAACGGAAAGAGTTTTGTAGAGTTTTTAAATTATGTAAAAATCTCAAATAATAAATCATCATGATTCCATTTTGTCGACAAACTTTATAAAATAATAAATTTTATAGATGAAAGGAAAAATAAATAATTTTATAGTAATTCAAATACTTGATCATGCATGTGATTAACATCAAAATTACAACTTTTTTCTTTTCAATATAAATCGAGTACAAAATGCAGCTATAATTTTGTTCCTAAATGGTTTTGTACGCAGTTACTTGAGGTAAAAATCTGTTTATGAAGCAGCAAGAAATTATTGTTTATAACTTAACAAGCATGGTGCTTTAAAATATTAATGAAATTTTTGCTGTTTTACATTATTCTACTTTAACTACATATTTTGTAGACCACATTTGTTTTATACTCCGCCGGTGAATAAAAAGAAAAGAAAGCCATTAAAAAAGTTGTCATATTATAAATAACACATTAATTTATTATTATCATTTGATAATTTCAAACTTGAAATATTATTTTCCATTGCACCATTCATGAAATTATCAACATGATGATTTTAAAATATAAGTACTTTTATACTGACGCGTTTCCTAAAAAAGGCTATAGTTATCATAATTATATATAATTATCTGCTCAATAAATTAAAATAAGAAAAATATTCAATATAGACATGCAATGATAATTATATTTTTTATTATTAAAAAAGTAATAAATAAAACTCAGAATTAACATTTACTAACATTCATAGTATATATTGATTATAGTATTACTATAAAATTATATGATGCCTAAACGTTTTACTTTATATGTTCTAAAAACTGAATACAGTATAATAATATAATGTTACATATTTAAAACGGAGTTTCCACCATCCTCTGTAAGGTAAAAATTTATATTTTTACACTATTGCATGTAAATATCCCGTATGTTGTAAAGCTAGTGAAATTTTTATTTAATAGTATAATACAACAACAACATGTTTGTAATTAACTATTAAAATTTGAATGCTAAATTTTATTTTATTATATAAAGACAACACACAGCAGCTACGAACGTTAAATTTTTATGTCTATTTTGTTAATAGTGAGCTGCCTGCTTGGTTGGCTTTTTTTTCTCCCTCTTTATAGTGGTTTAGATATAGTAGAGATGGAGAGAGAGCGTGAGAGTTCCGTGACTGGCGAGTTCATAATTAAACGCCCCCACCGCTCCCAACGTTCTTTTTATGCCGCTTTGCAGCCAAGCACTCGCAACACCGGCTGTCGTCATTTGCAGCTGTACTAGAAGAACAGCACAAGACAATAAAAATGACAATTTGGTGTTTCAGACACTTAAAATATCAATGCAAAAAATTAGTAATTTGAAATTGAATATATCTATTTGATTTTTTATTGTTAAAAAGAATTAAAAATTAGATACACATTGGTCCAAGCAGTATCATGCACGAAGGGTTGCGGCGCGACAGGCTGAGCGTCTCCGAGCGCTCCTCAAGACCGGCAGCTGACGTCCCTCTCGCCGGCAGCGTCTGACAGAAGTTGCCCGTTCTTGTTATCAGCTGGGTCATATCTGGTATACAAGAAGAGTGTGGGGAAATATAAAAATTGATTTTGTTTTATTTCTGTAAAGTAATACGTCGTTTAATAACCATCTGTAGCCACTTGATGTTTAGTAGTTTATTGATAAAATTATAACTACACTTGGTGATACATTTGAAAATATGAATTAAAATTGAATTAATAATTGAATTACATTTAATAACTTAGGATATTATATTTTTATTCACTTGAATTTTCATGTTAATTTTATAGTAGAATATATAATATAATTATAATTTTATTCACAGTAAAATATATTATATATACTTGAAATGTATATTTGAGTATGGAACGTATTTTTTCTGATTGAAATTACAAATATTAACAAATTAACTTTAATATTGTGAGTTAAGTTACTTTTATAAGTAACACCCATTACTCAATACAAATCATAAAATTACAATCTTTAAAAAAAATTATAATGATTATATTATTAATTTGTCATGTTTTTTCATTGAATCTTGTGTTGTTTTACACTTCTTTTAATTACTGCCATTCATTTTACATAAATTCATAAAACATTAAATTGTTAATAATTTTTCCACTTTTTTAGTAGTAGACATTGTAGATAGTGTACCTAGAACATATATATATATATATATATATATATATATATATATATATATATATATATATATATATATTTTTAAAATACGATTTAGAAATTTGTAAAATACAGCAAAAAAATTATAAAAAAATACAAATTATGAACATGTAGAAATGAAAAGATACTGTTAAAAATTATATATTATATATTTTACATTACTAAAAAATATATTGGTATAACACCATACATTTTTGGTTCATTTTGTAAATAGTATTCAAATATTTAATTAAGAGAAAACTCTTCTTACACACATTTTATCAATACGTGTCGTATATACACGGTTTGTATGATCAAAATGAGCGCACAGTTACAATAAGTCTCCCAATGGCTTGCACATCAGATGAATCTCTAGGGGAGATGAGAGAAGGGGAGGGGAGCTTCTGCAGCTGACTGATGTGCAAGAGAATAAAGCGGTCCAGCAAGCTTGCAGCATCCAACATGGAGGATGATGAATCTGTAGAATTTATGGATGCTGTAATCCCATCTCCTTGAGATAAACTTTAGTGCTTCAAAAATTCTTTATAGTCAATGAACAAAGCTGGACCACAAGAGATGTTTCTATTTAACTGGTCCATGCAGAGATGCTGTATAAGAGATCTTCTTATACAAAAGCTACAGTTATAGAAGAAGAGATATAGTGAACCTTTGTATAATCTGATTTACCTAGTAGAGAAGGTTCCGGCTGGGATCCTCTTACATTCTATCTTGAGTAATGCAGTAAGCCACAAATCCCCAGTGGAAGACAAGAGAAGCCCATGGTAATCTCTCAAGCCTTTGAGCACTGTATAAAGAAGGTTAGGTACATTAACAGGCATAATAAACTAAATTTATAATGAAAATCATCATTTTAGCATATAAATTGTAATAGTTAATGCTATTTAATAAATGTAACTATATATAGTTACATATTGTTCTTTACATTAATTTACTTTTAAAACTTATAGTTTATTGATTAAAATTATGTAACGTTTTTAATAATATATATACAGAGTGTTTACACTGTTTACTTTGATTTGAACGTTTTAAAGTGATAATTAAGGAATGAAGTTCAATAGTAATATAGACATGTCATACATCAAATTAAAGCTTACATTTCAACATTTTCAAAACTTGCATCATAAATTACATGTGCGGACTTGTCTTTTTTTGAGACGAAAAAGAAACAAAAATGAGCCGTTTTTTTGTTCAAATATCGGTGGTAACATGAAATTAACTGTTGAATCCTTCACTGGATTGCAAGGTTGGTGTGGGAGTGATATGTAATGCGTTTGGCCAATTTTCCTTAGATCATCAAAGTAAAGCAACACAAGACTGTTTTGTGGTTGGATGGGTGACCATTTAAACAAAAATTGCACTTCTCCCATCCAGGGGTAACGCTTTTTACCACAATGTGGTTTCTCTACGAATTTTAACCATTCCATTTCTGTTTCTGGTTCATTGACAAAATTTGAAGATGAATGTGGCGTTCATCCTGACAAGTTTCCACGTTGCGATCAGTCACATTAAAATGCCATTTAATTTCATGTTACCACCGATATTTGAACAAAAAAACAGCTCATTTTTGTTTCTTTTTCGTCTCAAAAACAGACAAGTCTGCACATGTAATTTATGATGCAAGTTTTGAAAATGTTAAAATGTAAGCTTTAATTTGATGTATAATAACATGTCTATATTACCATCGAACTTCATTCCTTAATTATCACTTTAAAACGTTCAAATCAAAGTAAACACCCTGTATATTTAAAACCTATTTATTACTCAATAGACATTTCTCAAGTAAAATTTAGTCTTCATCTTCATACTTGGAAAAATAAAGCCGGTATTACACGATACAATTTTTCTAGTTATTGTATACAATTTTTTCTTACAAGAAAACTTCTACTCCATTTGTTTGTATGCTGTATGGAGATGAAATTTTCTTGCAAGGAAAAATTGTATGCAAAATTGTATTATGTAATACTGGCTTAAAACTTTTATCTTAGATAATTTTAATTTAACTAATTATATGCTATAATAATTCCCAATGCATCGTAACTACAATACTATTTCAAAAATATTTTAATAAATTTCTTTAAAGTTTTATTAGTTTTAATAAACTGGTGCAGAGAAGTTGTTCATATTAACCAAGTAAGAAAATATTAAATGCTTGTATAAATAATCGAAGTTTTTAAAAAAAAATCGTCTTTTTTTTTATACTCTCCAGCTTTATTTTAAAAATAATATTATAAATAAAAAATGTGACATGCCCAGATATTTGTTATTTGTTGATGCGTTTGGTTTAAATTTAAAACATAATAAAAACATCGAGGAAAGAACACAATAATTAATAATCACATTATGATAGAAATTAATTAATTGACAGAAATCCATCATCAATTAAACTTGGTGGTATTTATTAGATTGAATATAAGAAGGCATTTAAAAATTAAAAGAACAAAAAATATATATATAGCTTAGTACATTAATATTTTATTTAAAATTTGATTGAAGTTGGAATTTCATACTTAGCTCAATTTATTATATTAGCAATCAAATTGATATTCGAGTTCATTTCATATTTTTAATTTAATTAAGGCATGACCAATAAAGTGTACTTGTAAATAAATCAAATATAAAATATAATTTATTCCTAGCATGAACAAATTAAAATTGAGACAGAAAAAAAATGTAATAATAAATTAATGTAATTAAAGTAAAGAAAAAGTTTTGATATTAGAAAGGGTAGATTTTAGTAATACGATAAGATAAAGTAGGGAAGTCAAATTATTCTAAAGTTGTAAGAGAAAGAACGAGTTTTACTTCATCTTGTTTTCTGTAACAAAATTTCTCCCCCTTTTTCGTTTTCTAAAGTCTATGCATGTACCCACCACTTTATCTCTTTAGTTTTTGTTATATATAAGAGGAAGACGAAGAGAAAAATAGGGGGTGGGAGGAAGAGGGTGTATGAGGTGCTTTTCTAACCCTTAGGGGGAATGAAAGTTGGCGGCTTGTGTCTTGCTAATATATGAGAGAGAGAATGAGAAAGAGAGAGAGAGAGAAATGCTTTTAGAAATAATGAAGGAAACTGGCTGACTACTAGGGTTGCTTGCCTAAGGGATGACATGGGTTACAGTACGTTGTTGGTGGTGGATGTAGAAGGGAATAGTAGGAGGTTTAAAGGAGGGTAGGAAGGAAAGGAGGGATGGGGGTGAGTAAAGATCTGCCCAGGGAGCGTAGATGATTTATAGTAGGAGATCTCATCGTGTGTATGGAACTAACAATGGCCGTCGCCTCTCTCTTCAAATACAAACATATATATATAT
Source organism: Siphlonurus alternatus (assembly GCA_949825025.1). NCBI lineage: Eukaryota > Metazoa > Arthropoda > Insecta > Ephemeroptera > Siphlonuridae > Siphlonurus > Siphlonurus alternatus. The sequence goes on along the minus strand of OX463780.1, from coordinate 30,861,673 downwards.
ATATATATATATATATATATATGAAACCATGCATCCACATAACAAAACTTGTTGTATATATAATGTTACGTTATATTATGTTTCCCTTATGACAAAAACTTCCGGTTTTCTAATATATATGGTTTTACTACTAAAACATTGTTTTGTTATAGTTTATATAATATCTATAATAAAAAATTACATAATATAAACAGAAATCTCAGTAGATATATTAAATAAACAAAGCTTATAATATTGTGATAATTATAATGATATAATGTGAAGAAATTCACTATGTTGTTTCTTGCTTCATAAAATATTGATTGCATATCTGTAATATAAAAAATAATGTTGCTTATTTGTATATCATTGTATTATTTAATATTATACACATTAAAAATATTTTTCATGTTACTTGAGTAATCGGGTTTTAAAGCAAATAAATTTAATTTTGAAAATAACGATATTTTTTAATTTTTAATTGATTCAGATACTGCAATAGATTATTTTTTTTATTATTCACTTATTTTTATATTAACGATTTCTACATTTGGCCTACATATTATAAACTTAAAGTCTGATGAAACATATTCTATTTCTCATGCAGTTTTTATGAGTTAATTTTGAGGCATCGCAAAGTACATATGTTATCATTTTTTTTTAAATGTGTTTATTCAGAGAATAGACATAGTACATAAAAATACTCTGTAGACTCCAAAAGGGTTTGAGAAACTTGTACCGGGGAAATTTCATCAATTTTAATTTGATAAATTTAAACTTAATATGAGATAATTGACTTCATTTGATAACAATTATCTCTCAGAAATCAGTAATAATTAAAGTATCTCAGCTATTACAAAAGGAAAAATTATAATAATTTAGTTATTCGTTGATAATGTATATTTTTTAAAAGATTTTTGATATGAAATATTATATTTTTTAATGAGGATAATTTCAATGTTCATTGGAAGAAGTCAAATGAATTATTATTTCATGTAAACGTAGAAGCTACAACATTTTAAATTATTTTTAAAATACAGCCCAATATAAATTAAACATTAAAATTAAGTTATTTTGATCAATAACAGACAGCATGATAATAATGCAATCAATTATAATTAATTTAAATTACTAACATTTTTATCATGGTTATACTATAAAATATTACAAACTTAACCTACATTTAATTTTAATTTTTATTTAAAAAAAATAACCATTAATTAAAATAAATAAGAATAATTTGTAAAGTAACGAAAGAACTCAAAGAAAGAAAGCGTCTCGGTTGCCATGGAGACGGATGTTGTAGTAATGCGCATGCGTGGGGGGCGCCAATGTGGCTGTGGCGCCACAGCTCACGTCCCGCGGTTTATCAAGCTCTGCTCGGCTCTCGACACTTTTTACCGCGCTCTTCTTCGCCTAGTGCGAGCCACGCGACTGGTAAAAACGAACGCTCGTGGTCAGGGCCCAGCTGCTCAAACCACCCCGAGCATGAAAAAGTGGCAAGCGAATATATAACAGTTTAAATACCTCCAATTAATACAGAACATATCCCTTTATTCGTCACAAAATAAATTACATTTTCTTGAATATGATACAAAACCTTTATGCTTATTATTATTATTATTATTATTATTATTATTATTATTATTATTATTATTTTTTCAGAATGCAGTTCAATGAAAAAATCAGAGTTGTTTTACAAACAACAATAATTAAGAGCATTGAAGAATTATAAATTGACATAGCATCTCAGTTTATTAATGTTATTTTTTTTTTCAACATTAATTGTTTTGTGCGTAAATTTATTTTTTTAAGTTCGATTTTGAGTTAACTACAAAAGTATCAAATTGTAGATAAAAACAAGAAAGTATGTTCTACAACATCTCTATTTTAGCCCAATGTGTTTTACTTTTGAAAGAAACATATTTTGTTTCAAACATTTGAAATATGTAAATATATATAGAATATTTATTCATTATTATTAATTTCATAAAATACAATATTATTATATATAATAAAATCATGCATGCAAAAGTATCTCCAAAGAAATAAAAATAGAAAATATCATGAAAATAAGAAGGAAAATACTTTCCACGCAATGGACAACATACATGAAAAAATTTTATTGCAGAAATGAATAGAAGGTACCAAATTATGCTACTCTGAATTTTTTCAGATCTTTTTGAGACCCGGAACTATTTTTAAATAATTATTGAAGTCATGCGATTTCAGTTGGCACCCCTGCAGCCTTAATAAAAAGGATATAGACTGGACGCCTATTGACGCCTCCAGGGGGCGTGGCCGCACTTTCAATAATTATTTAAAAATAGTTCTGGGTTTCAAAAAAATCTGAAAAAATTCAGAGTAGCATAATTTGGTACCCTCTATTCCTTTCTGCAGCAAAAAAATTTCATGTATGTTGTCCATTTCAGGAAGAATTTACGAAATTTTGTTTAACATGGATTTTTAGTAAAAAGTATTGAAACTGTAGAATTGGTTTGCGCATCTATTGTAATTATTTATTAATTATGTGAACCTCGATTTTCTTTTAAATACAGTTTAATTAAGTTAATACTAATATCATACAGAATTTTCTTACAACTTCGAATGGAAAAAAATCAAATGCATCATACTGGAGGACCAGTAGGAATACTATAGTAACTATATAAAGAATCATTCTATTGATTTCATCGTTTGAAAAGCAACTAAATGCAGAGTTTGTATAATAGTAAAAGGAGAGAGATAGAGAGAATACTAGGGGTAATGTGAAATTTTGTGAAGTTGCATGCATGCATACGAACATTAGGGGTTGTACATTGCAAAGTTAGAGAAGTGAAAGAGAGAGAAAGGGTGAGAGAACGAACGGAAAGCATGTGCAAGGCAAGCAAGAAGGCTTCTGTAATCCCACTTTACATTGGCACGCGGACTGAAGCCTTATACATACGTAGTTGACTATAGCAGCATCACAAGCAAGCAATCTGCAACACTAGCTAGTAGTCGCATCCCAATCCCTTTACGACCAAGTTAGGAGGTGGAGAGAAACACAGAGAGGGCTTAGGGCTTGTCCAAGCAAGCTGCTATGTGTTCTAGTCACCCCCGACATTTCTAACCTTCAGTGTAACATGCCACCTAACGTACCGCGAGCAAGCTTTTGCTCTCCACTCCATGCTGAGAGATAGTAAAATTTGCATCTTCAATATTCCATATATACAACCATGCTAGGTTAGCAAGTAAAGTATAGGAACTACCTAACCTATATCATATGAGCATACACACCCAAAGTTAACGAAGCATAATAGAGCTTTCATTTTCACAAATTGAAGTTCTATATAGCTAAAAACTTGTGAAATTTTATAACATGCATATAAATTTATATAAATTTAATGTATAATAAAATGTTCTTTTATTTTTTAACATGATCTAATATTTGTTATTCAATATTAATTTTAAGCTTGTAATTATACATACTAAAAGTCTTGTTAAAACTTGATTATAAATAAAATGATTTTATTTAATAATTAAGCATTATAATTGCATCAAAGTGAGCACGATATAAAATTATGAAAACAATTTTTTCTTTAGCTCTTTGGAATAATAAATTAAAAATGAATAATACTAAATGCAATATAATGATAATAAATATTGTAACATTTTTAGCTTAAAAATATGAGTTGAGTTACTATAAATTGTTCACCTGGCAGGTGTTAAAATTCCTCCATTTAAGAATTTAAGTTAGAATTAATACGCAAGAAATTATCATGTTTAACTAATTGTAAACTAAATTTAAATTTATAGTTGAGTAATATTTGATCCCTCGATATCTATTTCAGTGCCTCCCCCCCCCCCATATTTACCCATAGCCCATAGCTATGATGCTTATACTATGTAAGAAACCATATTATTATATTTTTCGTATAATATATATATATAAGTAATATTCGTTTATAGGACACACATCGATAAAACTGATTTTTTTTTATAGTAAAGGTATTTTGTTTAAAGAGAGATATAAAAAGAAAGGGTTGGAATGAATAATAATATTCTGAAGAAACAGCTCTCCGCAAATTACGTATACACACCCTTACATATACATACCTTTGGCTTTACATACATGTGTGTGTGTGTGTGTGTGTGTGTGTGTGTGTGTGTGTGTGTGCTGCGTTTAGGTATTTACATTGCTAATACCGAGTAGTAGGAGGAAGAATTGTGCGGAATTATGGCTCTGTTACTACACCAGCATGTGTGAGAGGAAGCTGAAAATATAAAAACGTGGTCGAGAAAATGCTGCTTTTAACCCCTCTCATGCTGATGGTCTGCAGTTTTAAAAAATTCTCATGAATGCTGAAATTGCTTCATCGTTCTCTGAGCTTGGGTTAATTGTCCCAGTCTCCTACCATATACACTTTTGCAGTCTTAACTGCGAATTGTACAGAGAGATTAAAAAAAAAAAGAAAAAGTGGAAATGAGTTTTGCTGTTTTATATAATGTAATAATAAAAAAATGTACACATATAAAAGTTCATTTCTTGTAGTGAGATATTTAAAAATATTATATGTGTTTAAATTTATTATTAGAAAAAATTTTAAGATGAAATTTTAAAATGTAATTACTTAATTTATTCATTATGTTGAATAATTTTATTGTAATATTATCTTTAAAAATATTAGAACGTGCATAACTTTAACAATTTAGAAAAAAATTAAATAATACGATTCATTTTTTAGTACTTTTGTATAACTGCATGTAGAGATAAGTTTATTTAAAAGGCAAAATCATTAAGATTATTGTTGCTATATTATATTATCTCCTATAGTCATAATTTTTATGCAATGTTTTGTTAAAAAAAAAATCCTTATCAGCTTTTTAGAAACTGTTATTAAAAATAGCAAGCAAAATTGTCCATAAAACACTTGAGATTACACGTAATTAACTTAAACTTTGGCTGAGTCTTACATAAATTAAAATTTGAACATAAAAGGAGTGATGAGAGAATGAAGAATAAATTTTATTTTTTCGTAAAAAAAATACTTTTTAATATAATTATCTTCATTAAAAAAAATCATTATAAAATGTATTGCAAACCAATTTTACAATTAAAGTTTCATGCATTAATAAAAAGGAGGGTGTGGAAGTAGATGTATAAATTTAATAACACACAAAGATCTCAAAAACCACACCACAGTACACATAAAGGACCATCAGACTAAAAACCAGGATATATAACATTTAAAAAAATATATATTTTCCAGTTTTTCAACAAGGAACATTTTATCAGAATGTACAATTTACATGGCATCTTTTTATTGCAGAAATGAATAGAGGGTGCAAAGTTATGCTACTCTGAATTTTTTCAGATTTTTTAGAGGCCTGGAACTATTTTTAAAAAAGTATTGAAAGTCAATTTTATGACGTGTTCAGGAGTCTGTCCTTAAGAAAAGGATAGGCGCTAAATGCCCGTGACGTCATAAAACTGACTTTCAATAATTTTTTAAAAATAATTCCCGCTCTCAAGAAAATCTGAAAAAATTCAGAGTAGCATAATTTGGTACCCTCTGTCCATTTCTGGAATAAAAAAATGTCATGCAAATTGTTCATTATAAATTTCTTGATTTTGAAGTTGGCGGTGTTATATTTATAATTTGACATCTTCAGCAGGAAAGAATATTTAGAGTAGATATGTAATATATTCAGTACATGTATATAAGTTTGAATCTACTATGTATATTATGTCCTTGAGTTTACCGCATAAAACGAGTCCCGTTTAAAACTTGTGTGGCTAACATATTATATATATACATGCGTCCTTCGTCGTCGTCGAATAATGTTACTTGCCTGCCTGCTTTCTAGCTAGAATATAAGGCCAACAAAAGTCGTGGGCAACGGCGCATTTATAATGAGGAGGCGGCTTCGCACAGTGCTTCTCTTCGCACTGCTGCTACTATGTTGTGTGCTATGCTAGCTAGCCTCGTGTGTAATTATAGAGGCCATAGCCGCCCTCCAGCTTCTCTCTGCCATGCTTGGTGTAGCAAAGTTTTAGTAGCCTCAGGTTTTAACAAAACTTCGTACTGTAGTCATGGCTTTGAACCTTGTATTGCAATAAAATATAATACTATAGACGACAATGTAGCTATATGTATAGTTAGTACAGTTTCTTGTTATTTAAGATAAATGTACTGTACATAATTAATTTTTTACTCTAATAGAAGATATAGACTGTGTATTTTTTATTTCTTAACATTGCTTACTTTGCTAATTTGGTCGATGTAATAGCATTTAATCTGTAGTAAAATAATTAAATACCTATAGGTATATATAAGTGTTTATATTATCATTATTATGTGCTTTATTACGTGTGTATATATACGAAAAAAAAATTAATTAAAAAAATTGTTGCAATAAAGAACCTAGTTTGAAAAGAAAAGAAATACCAATTTATAGTACAATCTATGCAAGAAAAATGAAATATAAATATAATTTTAATGTGCTTTATCACTTATAATATCATTATTATCAGTAATAATTAAAATTACACAGATCTCATTTTAAAGTACTCAATGTAATTAATGTAATTAAAGAAAAAAAAATCATCAAAAGCAGTCTGATTTTTATTTGCGCCTGCAAGATTTAAATGCCGGCAACCTGTTAAGCACAAATGCTGCGCGGGTTGCATTGTATTTTTTTCCTTTCTTTTTTTTTTTAAGAATGTGCATTAACTAACCATTAAATTATATTATAATTATATCGTATAATAATTGTATAGTTAAATAACAAAAAATATATTATGTTAAACGTATGCTACATAAAATGGTTCTCATTTAATTTTCGCTTTCTCACGTCCAAATTTTTACTCGGCATTTCGCCTCTGCTGTATTTAAAGCTCTGGCGAGCAAACGCGTGAATTTCTGGCCACAATTTCTACTGAATCGAGGTAACAGTGGGAGTGAATTTTACCTCACAAGCAAAATCCTAACCCCAGACTAACTCATTTCCGAGCCGCGTGGTGGCAGCACAAAACAGTCAACCCTTTGAAAAAGAAATTACAAAGTTACTTTAGAGCACGATTTCATTGGCCGAGAGCGTTTGAAAAGAATTTTACCACCACTAGCGACATCCTGTAGCAAGAGTGAGAAGAAAATCAATGTTTAAAACATAAAAATTCCCGCCATTTCGTGGAGAGGAAAGTTTTAATTCTAAAATCAGGCTCGCTTTCTCGTTGGTTAAAATTAAGGTAAAAATACTGATGACGTACATACGTAGTTCTGTTATACTGTGGCTTTGAAATTTAAGCTTGTACTTCTGAGTGAACAATTTGGATAAAGGAGGGAAACTAAAACTTTCTAATACAACAAAGACTGGGCTATATGAAAACTATTAGTGTTTTAGAAAATAAAATTAAAATTATGCTTAGTGAAGCATAAATCGCATATAATATTATTGGAATCTATAGTAAAAAAATATATATGTATAAACGATAATCTAATTTTATTATTTTATGACATGTAGATATGACGTAGCCAAGATGTACGTATGTTTGTATGGGGAGTGAAAAGGGGGTGGGACATTAAAATAAACTGAGAAGATGCTGATCAACAGGCCTAATTAAAAAAAAAGCCACAAAATTGATTTATGATTTTTCAATAAATATGTCCCCCCTGCATAGTTATGCGTGTTCGACAATATAACTAAGACAAAGTGTATGCACTGCAAAAATCACCTTGTCCTTTATTTATGAATAACTCTGTACAGTAAAAATGAATTAATATCAATTAAAAATCAACATTTTACTTTAATTCATAAATTTTAATCATTGATATTATTATTTCAGTTTATATAAATATGCAAATTTCGTTGCTACATTTTTAGATAAGCATCTAGTTTTTTTTCTTATGTTTTTATGAATTTTAATCTTTAAAAAAGTTTTTAGTTACTGACACAGCATCCCTTTTTGCTCCTTATCCCTTGAGATAGAAGGGCTAACGTGCACACTTTCATCTCCTGCTTCAGCTTCTAGCAAGGCAGTGTGAAAGAGAAGAAGAAGATGAACGGGGGAGGGGGTTGGGGATGCTGAGGTAATGGAAATGTGGGAGTGGTGGTAGTGGGGGATAAGGGATGGAGAGGGCAGGATCAACATAATGTCCCTCCCCTTATACCCGGCTCTACGAGCTGCTAGCGACGACTACTCTTAACCCACCCCCATCCTACTTGCCTGCCAGCCAGCCTGCCTGCTCCATAAACCCTTGTAACAAAACCACTAACTTTTCTCTTACCACGGACCAGCTAGGACAGAATCTATGGTGACGAACCCTCTCTCTCACATCTCTTTTCTCTTATTTCTCTCACTCTCAACTGTAAGGATCAAAATTTTAACCACAGAAACTCATCCTACTGGAGAAAATAAGAGATAGAGAAAGAAGGGATGTTGAAAATTTTATAGGGGTGGAGTCTTTCTATTTACAGTAAGGGTGAATTTTAAGATTGACAGAAATTTATATATTATATTTTTATAAAAAATAATGTAATAATATATCTTTTTGTAAAGTCATGTAAAAAGATAGAAATTGTAAATATATTACTTACAGCAAAAAGAATGAAGAGAAATAGTGTGTGGTTAAATGAATACTACGATCAATTGCCAAACGGAAGTTTTAGCCACAGCGTTTAAATTAAAATAAAAAAAAAGGGTTGGGGAGAGAAGAGGGAGAAAAAAAAAGTAGTGAAGAGAGATTTGAAAGTAAAAGAATGGCTAACTGCCAAATATACAACCTTTTTTTATTTGATTTCAAAGCTTTTGTACAAATATTGGCATAATGAAATTAAATATTTAACTTGAAATAATATTTAAGATTTAATAATAAAACGCATTAAATATAGTATTAATATTACATTAATTTTATATTTAAATACTAATTATATATTACTAATGTAAATAACATATTCTCATTACCTAAAAAATACTAGTTTTATTTTTTGCCTATGACTGTACTTGTGATATGGATTCGAACATTTTGGTATGCCCACCTAAGACAATTTAGTCTCTAGCCTGACATTTTGCAAGCCACATGGATGCAAAGCGTCAAGCGTATTTTTTTTATATACATTAGAGGACCAAGGGGGAGAGGGATCTGTCTTATTTTTTGCCCTAGTTCGTGTAAAGCGCCTTCAACAAGATTGATGTGCCGGCGTTTTTCAGTAGCTCGCCTGTCTGTTATGCAACACGCACACCAGCCTCAAAACCGACCCCCAGGAAAAAAAAAAGTTAAAAATTTGTCATGAATACATATAAAAAAACAAAACAAAGAACGTCTGTTTTAAAAACTTTTTTTAACTAATTGTCATATGAAAAATTTTAAATAAATATTTATAAATTACCAAGGGCATGGATTAAAATTAAACCACCTATTAATTAACTAAAATTTAAAAAAAAAGAATCGTGCAATATTGCATGCAATTAATTCTTATCATATTGAATATCGAGTACATGGTATTTCATTAAATGTTGTATAGCAGTTTGATTTTATAGTGTTATTTTTTTAGCATAATTGACATTATAAAAGTAAAATTGTAATATACGTATTACGTATTAGATTTGCTTGAAATTATTAACTATAAGCTTGGATCACAATAGGTTTGTTGTTTAAGATACGAATATTTTTATATAAAAAAAAGCATAACATAAATAATGTTAACTGTTTTAAATTACCACATATATATGTATGTGATTTTAATATATGTGAATATTTTTTAAGACTTAGTTTATGCTAAAATTCCATCCTGATTCAGTTTCTCTTTAAAAATATAACGATAACTTAAATTAGCATAAAAATATATTTTATAACAAAAAACTATAAAATGCATTTTAATTTCCTATATTTCTAATTAATATTTTCTTAAATAAGCTCCCTAGTTATTACAGTAAACATAAATTGACAATCAAAAATACCACTATAAAGTTACAAAAACCTCGTACTTCCGGCTACTTCCGGTTTTAAAGTTATAAAATATAAACTATAATATTTTCCCCTAATTTTGTCCTAATGTTTGAACTAACCTTGTTCTGCTACGAAGTTCTGGACGCGACTCTCTCGGTCAGCTGACAAAATTAGACGCTAGAAGAAGTCACGTGACCATGCTGCAGAGCTGAGACGGTTGAGCGCAAGGAGCAGAGGAGCTGGATGCTGCAGGAACCGGATCTTCCTCGTGGGAAACTTTGAGATGAGAACCTGCTGCCAAGCATCTTTTTGTCGTCTATCCTTATTGTATGCCGAGCTACTAGTTTTGTATAACTGACTGGCCTGCTACTAATTTGTATTGAAGTTATCTTGATGTAGAGTCAAGAAGAATTAAAATAAATTTTATATTATTCTCCTTTGTATTAAAAAATAACTTTTTTTTTATCTAACTAGTTTTATGATTTTTCTAGAAAATTTCATGGTTGGTTATAAATATTTTATTTTTATAATATAAAATTAATTAAATAAAATAAAACATGTATTAGATATATTTGAAATGTATGTCTAAGCTTGTAACAAAATGGCGCTTTTATGCTTAGAAAAGTTTTTGTTTTTAGCAAGTTTCTATATAGCTGTATAGATTTGGAATTAAATTTTGTGTTGAAGTATTATAATTAAAAATATATTACTTTGTTATTACTAATGTTGACTGCAAAAAGTTAAATATTTTAAATTTAAAAATTGTTTTTTTAAATTTTTCTAATATGACGTAATATAATTTTTTATTCATACTAATTATTAAACACTGTAGCTATATTGTAAATTTCATTAAAGAAATCAATTTAAAATTCATTCTACATCAAACTAAACTATTTTATTATTTAATTAATATTAACATTATAATATCTGAGCCTTGATATAACTATTAATTTAGTTCCAACGTTTTAATTGCTAAATGTTATTTCTGTGCACCATCAGGTAAATTTGAAAATGTCAAGATTATAATTATAATCCTCACTTGTTTAATGTTATCTTTGAATTTGCTACAATAACAGTTCCATCTTCTAGGCTCAAATTTCATATCTTGCTTTCAGGGGCATGTTATTAATGTAGTATAATTAATTATCTTTGCAACTTTTTTTTATCATCTTTCTATATCTGCAAGAAATGGAATTGTAGGAAATTTTATTTAAATGAAATGTTTCATTAAATCAAAGGGTAGACTTATTAGATTTGAATGAAATATATTTATGTATATTGGAAAAAATATATGTAGGTGAAATAATGAAGTAGAAAAATTAAAAATTTACATTTTTTATTATTACCATATTATAATTATTGTAAGTAAGAGTTATTGCTTTACAATTGGCTATCCGAAGTTATAAATTTTAAAATTGAAATTTGACCAATTTAATTACAAACAGCTAATAATTTAATATGTTAAATATTAACATTATATTATATGTAATATTAATATTAAATATTACATATTTGCAAATATGTTGCAAAAAGGTAATTTTTCATGAATTCTTATTACTTTCCTTTATACTTTTCTTTAAAAGTATGTAATAATATAACATTAAATTAGCTATTGATAGATTTATTTTATATAAAAATTTAATAGTTTAAACTAATTAAATATTAGTCTTTGTATTTATTTTTATTATATTACATTTTAAAGTAATAAGTTTCTTCATCCTCATGCACAATAAACTGTGCTAACACGTACGTATCCTATTATATAATATATATTGTATAAAAATACAAGAAATTACAACAATATTTATGGTAAAATTTTTCAAAAATGATGGTGCTTACTTTTCATAATAAAGCATAATTAAAATTTAAATTAAAATGAATTTATAGGTTAATAGTCATTTTATTTTGTATAGGCACTTTTTTTTTATTGATTTTCATTATACATTTTCACGTACATCCAATACAAAAATATTGAAAATCTTGCATATAAGAGAAGGGAAGAATTTTACTTTTCTCACGAAACACAACCAGAAATATTAAAAAAATACGAACTATCAATAAGCTACACATAAAGATACCTCATTCCACATTCAAATTTCTCCGAAAGAATCATAGTAATTATTCATGCTACAAAAACCACAACCAACATCTTCATGAGTCTACTTGTGCAACATACAAAGCATATAGACATAGGACTTCAGTGAAAATTAACTTACTGACTTGTAAGACTGTAAAAATGTATGTAAAAATATAATTTCATGAAATTTATTTAAACATTCATTTAAAAATTTATTGTCACAAAAATTTAAATTTTAATACAATTTAGTAAAAACAAAAATATTAAAAATCCTTGTCTGTAAGAATAATGGAACAAATTTTTACTAGTAAAAAATAGACTAATGTTAATTATTTGTATCTAGAGTTACTTAATTAAAAAATAGGAATATAAATCTCAAAGTTACCTTTATATATATAGCTACAATTAATATTAATAATAAATTTTATTAGATTTTCATGTCGTAATATCACATTCTCAAATAAAATAAAAGTCACATGAGGAAAAATAATTAACTTGGAAATGAGATTCGCAATTTAATTAGTGTGTGGGTGGTGCCAGAGAGGTGCCACGTCAGCGCCGCGGGCAGCACCCCCGTCAGGAGGAGGATCCATCAGTTGCCAGGTGCGCGGTGACTGATGACCCCACCACTGGATTACACTTCCGTCCAATTAACCGCCAATTAATGTGGCGGCTTCAGTATCAAACATGTCAGCCACATCGCTCCTCCAGGTTTCTAACAAAAAACATCGCGCTAACATGAAACTGTTTTTCAATATTTTAAATTACAAAAACTTGTCGCTATATAGTTTATAATCTTTATATCGTATATTATGTTAAAATTATGTTAAAAAAATTATAATTTTAGTGTCAGTTTTGTAGGAAATTAAATTAAATTAAATTAAATTAAATTTGCAATTATGTTTATTTATTTTTACAATTTTATCCTCTTGCAACATTTTTAATTGCAATTCTTAAAATATTGAAACACAGAATAATTTAAAGACTTTAATATAATATTTCGATCCCCTCTTTTCAATTAATTCTTACTTGTTACTGTCTCTAAAATGCATTGAAGGAAACGTTATTTCAAGTGAAGCAAAGTATATGAAAATAAAGTATATATAACATGAAAAATTAGACTAATGAAATCTTCAATTCTTTATTAAATAATGTCTAGGACTGTGTTTTTTAACTATAGTGTGCAGTTTCGTAAGTCTGAGCATTTTTAAATCATTATTACTTACGTTGGAAACATCTAAGTATTCCAAATCACTATTACAATAAATAATTAATTCTTTTCATATTTTTTAATTAACATAATTACATTTATATGGTAAAATTATTAAAACAAATTATATCACAGAGGAAAGTAGAAGAAGATACAATATTAAATATGAAATTGGTTTTTGAATATTAAGATTTAATTCTCCAATATAAAAGTACTATTGAAAAAGATAATATTATTTTAATTACAGTCATTAAAATATAAAATAATAATCTCTTATAATTTATAATATAAACGCATAAAAAGTTTTTTTGGGTATTTATAATAATAATAAGTATGCAAACAGATGAGAAAACATAAAACAATTTAATGAGCTACACTATATTATTCAACAAACAAAAGGAAAGAGAAAGAGTGTGGATGTTTTCTATACTACTCATCATAAAATTAGCTGCTCAGCAGTAGTACCAACTTTACAACATTGCAAGGTAAACAAACACCTTAGGGACACAACCATGAAGTTTTCTCTTACGTTATTACTGACCAGGGAATAATTTCCACCACCATTCTTTTTCTTTTTTCCTAGCTAACATTTTATAAATATATGTATACTTTTTAGAATTTGCTGCAGCGTAAGCCATTAGAGTGTTACGTACGAACAACCACTGTTGGCTCATTACCTTCACAAGCTTTCTCATAGTACCGTTGATGGCGCCACCTTCTATGTCTGAATGTTATATACCATGCAGTAGCAGCAGCAGCAAGTTAGCAAATGGCTTGGACATTATATGACCTTCATTAAGATCAACCTTAATGAGTCTCATTAGTGTATCCGAACCATTAGGCTATACTTTCATTAACGTCCGTATAACTTTTTTTGTACTAATGGTTTTAATCGAAACAAAAGTTAAATTATTGTTATTATTTTATTTATACTATAGACAATTTGTTTGTGGTATCTTTTATGTAAAATGGGGAATATAAAATAATAAAATATCAAGTTTCAACCGTCTCTATGCAGCTTTGTTATTATAAGTTAGGTATGAAAATGAACTGTAGAAAAAGAATTTATTTAAATTAAAAATTTGACCTAATGACTCACGGTGATTTTCGATCTTCATCTTTCTTTATATGTTCACGTTTTCATGATGATAAAATAAGTGTGAATTAAATTACATAATCGAAATGCAAAAGCTAGCTAATTTGCTATAATTTGCCTTTTACACATAAATTGTTAGTAACCAGTTTGTACAAAAAAATTTTTTATCTTCCCCTAAAACATACATCAATTTTTGTTCCCAGTTTAAAATTACACCCCTAACCAAATCAAATACTGTCATTTGTACTATTTTACAGCTTGTCGTTTGAAAAGTTGCGTAAGGAGTACACGGTAAATTAAAATCACAAACATAATGCAGATCTGGGGGCATACATGACCAAAATGTGTCAGCTGCCCCAAAATAAATACCAACCAATCAATCATAATGCAGATCTGGTCACTTATCCTTCGACTACTATATATTTCAAAATTTGTTTAAAGTTTGAATTTCTAAATATTAGATAAATTTGACAGTTACTACAGTCTTCGAAACTTACGTATACTTATAAGAAGTACACCCATTAGCATAAATGAAGTCTTGTTTTATGCCTGGACAATTACGTGTTTTTTTATTTTGATTATAGCAACAATTTATATAGAGAAAGTTAAGCAGGGTTTACAGGATGATTATTTAAAAGTTAATTTGTTGCTAAATTACCTAAGTATGAATTAAAATATATTAAAAATTAATATATGAAGTTGAAATTTTCATCCTACTAAAAGTAAGTTTATTGTACGTACTCAGAAACACATTGAATGAATGAAAATATGAGAACATTGAATACTGACTTAATTTACCGTGAAAAGCTTAAAATGTTTCTCGATTGTGACGCTGCGTAGTATCAGCCCCGAGGCACCTGTTGAGACGAGTTATATTTTTATTATTTTTAGCTCTGTGCGTCGCAGTGCCGCGTGTATTTTACTGTAAATCGTTTTATACATGCATGAGAGGGTAAAACGATCAAACCTAATGGGAAATATACGACATGCTCAATAAATCAAATTAAAATCTCACTACCGTATTTACATCATAAAAAATTTAATCTTCTTAAACACATGAAGCTACTATAAAATTAAGTAGAAAATATAAAAAGAAATTGACAGAAGTACATGAATTGATTTTAAGTGATAATTTATTAATTAAAATTATATGTTAATTATTTTCTATTTTATAATGCTTTTTTTTTTAGAAAATAATTTATAAATTTGTGGAAACGATTGGTGAAATAAAAAATTGAATGTTTTATTAAATTAAAAATATTAAAATTGAAAAAAATAGTACACAAATTGTTTATTATATTATTTGTATTGCGGAGTTCTAATGGACTACAAAAAAAATCGTCAACACTTTCTGAAAACTCTTTACATCACGGTTAAAAAATAAAAACTCTGTATGGCCTGAAATTGTTCCATTTTGTTGAAATATACGTTGATATTATGTTATTGTTGGAGCAAAGTAATAAAATAGTGATAATAACAGTAAAAAATTACAATTTTATAACAGGTTTTTAGTTCTTAATTGCTTTAGCATAACATTTAACTAGTTAATTAATTCCATTTTATTTAAAAAATAAAATAAAACACGTCTCATATGTTTAACAAAAATGAAATTCCCATGAAACTATGAAATTATTTTATCTCTGTAATTCTTCTCATCAAAAAATATAATACATAAGGTATGCAATAAAACTTTTTTATGTGTTGTGTTAAATAAATTGTTTTGCATAAGTTAAACTTCACGTATATTAAGATAAGTGTGTATATGTGGTATTTTTGTTAAACATGTAGGGAGAAAAAAAAGGCCTTAATTGTAGTTAAGCTTTCAGGAGTGTAGAAACCTAGTAGCAATTCATCTTTTTTTTTCTCTCTTCCCTAAGGTTTCATTAGCGTAAAGCATACAGCAAGTAAAAGTAGAGAGAAAAGTATATAGGGGTTCGTAGATCCTATATTATGTACTATAATAATTTGCTATTTTCACTAAAATAGCGTCTGCTACATTAACTTTCAAGATAATTAGCAGAGAGAGAGAGAGAGAGAGAGAGAGAGAGAGCTGGGGAATAAAAAGATAAGTTGAAATTATTTAATTCCTCTAAGTCTGTATAACCCTAGCTATTCTCTTAGCTTTTTTTTCTCACTCTTTATAACAAAAAAAAAAAAGAATTTTATGTGACATTTGGAATGTAGAATTATATAGAAAAGTTTTTTTATGTAACCACAAAGTATTTTTAAGCTTTTAAAAAAACTTTGGCATCAGAAAATGACTCCATTTTTTATACTATTAGAGTGAATAGGGGTGACTAGAGAAGCAAGTAATAATATACATTTTATACATGTCGTAATGCTTGCCAGTAGAATCTTTAAAGGGAGAATTTTGACCAATCACAAGTCACCCCTTATGACGTAAGGCGGGGCTATAAACTATTCTAACATAAAAACCAGATTTTTTTTTTTTATTTTACTTTATATTTAAAACTATAAAAACTTTTTATTTTTTTAAATGTTTTAATCCACTCTTATCACAATACGTTAATTGAATTTACTGCGTATACAAACTAGATTAATCTCTCTCTACTCTCTGGCAAGCTATAACTGAGAGGCGTGCAAGGAAAATGTCCGCAGCATCCCTTATTATATATGGGAACTGCTTAAGGCTTCTGGATGTGTCGAGAAGGATTTACATTCGAATTTAAACTTTTACTTTAAGTAAAATATATTGATGTAACTTAGAATCATGTCAGCTTTATGAAATTTGAGGGATTGAATTTATAGTCATTAAAACTTTAAGCTATATATATAGTTTGAGGTTTTATATATAAATTTAAATTCAATAATTGTTAATTAGCTCTAAAATGTTTATAAATGAATTGAAATAGTAAATAAGTGAATTAAGAAATTAAAATTTAGACACATATTATATTCGTAATTAAATAATTATAATTTTGAAATTTTTTAAAACTAATTCTGGGGTCAAATTCAATAATTAATTAGACAGAAAATCATGGCTCTCTACACGCATTTGTCCACAAAGTACGAGCATGAAAATTAACCAATTTTCCAGAACTGTATTTTATCTTGAAAAATTCTAATTTGTGTTATGTGCATTTTAAAACAAACAAAATGAATTTTAATTATAATATTGAAATGAATAGAAATTTTATAGTTTGTTATTAACTTTATTATTCTTAATCTCAATCGGAATTCATTCAATTATTATAACGTATTGATTGAATAATTTATTACCTGAGAACACTAAAAAATAATAATGCTTCCGTTTGCAACATTGTTAATATTCACAATATATTGCAACTTTTATAAGAATAAATGTGTGCTCAACAAATTGCATACCCACTAGGGGTGATATTAAAAAAAATAGGTATGTTCGTAAATGAACAATCAATTCATGAATCAATAATCAGATAAACCTTCTGTACACGGAATATTAGGTTCATAAAATAATTGATTATTTTTTTATTGCGAATTTACGAACAAACCTAATTGATTACTTAAAACACATGCACCAGTACAAAAAAGTAAAAAATGCAAGGCTGTAAATGAAATTGTAGGAATGTTTGTTTGTACATATACAATTTTAATTATGTACATAAAAATATGGCATTGCATAAAAATCATCACCAACATGTCAAATTTAAAGACAAATTCGTGAGTCAGGTGATAATTACCTCCTTTTCCAGCTGTTTCTTGTATCAAAATATTACAGCTGGTTCATATAAGGATGGTAGATTATATAGTCCAATGAAGTGAAATAGAAAGAGT
Organism: Siphlonurus alternatus; assembly: GCA_949825025.1. Lineage (NCBI taxonomy): Eukaryota > Metazoa > Arthropoda > Insecta > Ephemeroptera > Siphlonuridae > Siphlonurus > Siphlonurus alternatus. The sequence goes on along the minus strand of OX463780.1, from coordinate 30,843,608 downwards.
TCTATTGATATCGCTGAATTTTGATACAAACAAACAGCTGGAAAAGTGCAGATAACCTGGTGAAGTATGAAATGTAAAATATCAATTATCGTAAATTAAAATTCAATGAGAATTTACTAAATAAAATATTCTCTAGTTTAAAGGAAGTATGGAAATAAATTGACTGCTATAACTACAATAATCTCAATGTATAAAGGAAAAATTTAAAAATCAATGTTTAATTATCATCATCATTTTGAGATGAAATACTTTAGTGCAAATATTTTCCACGTCCGGTCTCTCCCCCTCCCACCCTCCAGTTTATTTTGCCTCACTGCTGCTCCGAGAAGGGTAAATTATCGCTGGTGGAGGCTGGCGGGTACTTTACTGAGAATTTGTTTCTACGAGTGCCGCCGACGTTTCTCTTATTTTTATGACAACCTCGAGCATTAATCTTTCTCTTTTTTTTTTTTTTTTTGCATCAGTGAGAGGGAGAGAAAAAATTTCATCGTTCATTTATATCACACCAACCACCACAAATTCCGTTCAAGCGACTTATAGCAAATTGAGTTAGTTTCGCTATATTGCTCTAATAACACCAGGAAATTTGATAGATAGTACCATTTTGCTTAGGGGTGTATTTATATTTTTTTCTATACTATTTTGATGCCAAAAAAGTCATAAATAATAACAAAATTTTAATTCTGTCACGGTTTTTTTTTTTCACTTGACCTGATTATTTCTTAATGTTTTTATTTTTTATAAAATGTTAAAAGTTTCAGTTTTTTATGTTACATAATTAAATAAAGGGAAAAAAAAATGTTGCAGTTTGTAGAAATATAATTATGTTGTTATTTTTTTTCACTTTTTATAATGAGTGTAGGGAGAAAATTACATTTAGGCCTAATGAAAATAACATTTAATGTTTTGAATTAAAAGGTGCCTGCCTGGTGTTTAATGTACTGTTTATAAAACGCAAATTATGTTGGTAGTGTTGAGACCAGTTTTGTTTTATCGTAATGTTAATTTATTATCATTCTAATCTTGAAAATTTGTTTTAATTTTGCATAAATAGACAATTGCGCTAGCACACTTTTCGTTGCCGTAATTATTACTTGATTTATCCTAAAATAAAAATCTAGTATAAAGTGGTGCTAATATCCTTCATCGAGTCTGAAAATGAAAGAATAGTAAAAATTGCATTTTATTTACAATGAAAAATCCGAAGAAAGAAAGCAAATTGTTCCTACTCCGAGTTCTTCTATGAAAAATATTTTCAATTCCATATTTTCTTTTTTATTTGGCAATCCTTTGTACCAAAAAAAAATAAATTTTACTTCCAGTACAATAATCGAAAATGACACTAACCTCAGCATTTGATTAGCAATTTCATCAATAAAAAATAAGCAAAAATGCAATTTTTAATGAAATGTGTTGCATTATATGTATGTTAAAAATTTTAAGATAGCTAAATTCATAGATATAGGCTCAAATACTTTAATGATCTAATTTTTATAATTTCTTATTTTATGTAAATTATATGTTAATACCACAATTCACCAAAACTGTTCTTGGTAAAAACTAATACCAAGTTTATTATCTGTAAGTGCTAATTCTATTTAATAAAGTCGTGATGATATTAAAATATGCAAGCTCGGACATTAATGGGTCAAATCATCATGAAAAGATATTTATTTATCTTATGACTGCATTTATAATTCAATCCAATTAATAAAAGTGATATAAATAAAAAAAAGTAATTTCCATGATTTAGAAAATGAAAACATATTTTATTTTATTTTTATGTGTATTCTTTAATTGATAATAATAAATACCTATATAAAATTTATAACACTATACTTACTTACTTTTAGATCATTTCATTAGTAATTAAAATTTATAATAAACAACAAATTGAAACCATACGATAGAAGACATGGTACACGTTTATACCTGTTTAAAGCACTGAACACACACACACACACACACATGCTTCACCTTTCACGGCGATGACAATATTAATTCTGACTATAGAATCATCATCCATCCCTCCTCTCGAACCTACCTTGTCATAACTCGTCCCTATTTATATAATAGCTTACCTCATGAGAGCATCTCTCGCAGCCTCCGTAATCATCTTGCTGCTGGACCAGTTTGGATAAACTACATCATCTCTCTGAGATGCTGCAACATATTTCGTTCTCATCTCCCATACATCTGTGTTTGTTTGTATTGGTGCAGCTAATGTAAAGATCTCAGAGATGCTGTATGGACCAGAATCCTTTAGATGTTCATATGTTAATTTTTCATCATGACGTTACAACACTATGGTCCATAAGGATACTGTAAGAATCTCTCTATTATAAAAAAAAATCTCTTTAGAGCTCCTTTACAATTTAATTTAATCTCTCAATAAGATTATTCTTGCATCATTTATGTTTAAACTCTGCATCTTTTTACATAAAAATCATCCAAGCTATGTGGTTTTTTACAACGAGTCTCTATGGACCAGAATATTCTAAAAAAAAAAAAATGCTAAAGTTTCCAACTAAACCTATAACGTATCTTACCACAAAATAACATTGAGAATTTAAAGTTAGGAATGCTCCCTAAAGACAATACCACAAAAAACTAAATTAACTCTAAAAATAAAACAGTTCTATATATGTGAAAGTAAAGAAAATTAATGTTGATTATATTCTCTACATGTTTTTAAAAATTGATTAATATGATGTATATATTTTCAAACTATTTACTTTGTTAAGGTTTAAATTAAAATTAAACCACGAAAAAGGTTTATAGTCATCAAAGGCTATCTAGAGTATAAGTATAAAAAGAGAACCAAATCTGTTATTTGCACTTCAGTAAAATTGAGCTATACGGTCTTTATATAAAGTGAGTTTGTGAGAGCTTTTTGAGGATACTGATTTACAATACTGGGTCAGTTGAATCTATATAACATGTAAACTATCATTAAATTCATCAAACGTCTATTTAAAGTATAAGTAAATTAAACATTACATAACTTGATGGTAAAAATCTATTTAAGTTAATAAATTAAGTGGTTAAAATAACAAAATTTTAATAATTTAAAAATTATTCAACAATCAAAAAGAGCATCCCTATCATAAAAAATAAAGTAAATAGTCCTTAAATGAATAATTAAATAAATTTAAAATTCTATTAACAAATATCATGTTTCTTTGCGGGTGAATGTACATCTGTGTTTGAGAACAATGGAGGGGCGAACGTGTGACCCGGCTCACAATAGCGCTGAGGCTTTGCAGTCACTTGCAGCAGCACAGAGAACACCGCAGCAGTGGAGGTAAAAAGAGAAGTTCGTCTTGCAAGAGAAAAAACGTACACTAATCAAGTTCTCGATACCGCGAGAGAAGCAAGAAATCGCACCCCTTAGGGACTCTAAATGTATAACGAGAAAACAAACTTTTTACTTTATGTTTGTTTTTTAACAAGATAAAAACTTAAAATTTATAACAAGAATTTGTAATGTTCAACCAAGAACCCTAGCTTATATAATACCTTGGTATACTAGAGTTCACAGTCTACCCAGTCTCGAGTTCAAGTCTCCTACCACTGATCATATTTATATTTGGACTTCAGTTTTCTCAGTAAAAACAAAGAAATTACGACCTGAAAAATTATAATTATTATACTTATAACAGTTTCTCTTTCATTTTTAATAATTCATACATTTTATATATTATTACCTTAACCTAAAAAAAATATTTGTAAAATATATCGTAAATCATAATACCATAATTATAATACAATATAATGAAATAGAAGTTTCTGCATACTAAAATTTGGGTAAATTAAGAAGTTTTAGCCTAAAGTCAAGTTCTAGATTTAAGGCACATAAATATTAAATATTTGAGACAAAATTCGGTTCTGAGAGTTTTTAAAGTTAAAAAAAAAAAAAAATGTAAATTTTGAAAACTCTATATAAAGTTGTCTAATTATAAAATTTATATTGATATTCGTTGAATTTATGAAATGGAGTTATTAAGGATTAATGTCACAGCGGCGACCCCAATATTATTTTCCGATGTTAAACTAAAAATATTTTTAGTCCATAAAATAGGAGGACAAAATAACTTCAAAACTATAAAATAAACAAAATAACTATTGGTTTTCTGATGTAAAAGACAACAAATTCGGTGTAGATTTTAAGTATTTAATATTTCGTGTGAAAAAGATACTTTTTTTTTTTTATTGGTCATTTAACTTGTACATCAATCAAGATTATATATTGATTATTATATGAGTTGAATAAAAGTCCCAGCAGTCCCCATTTTAATTAATGCTAATCTCAATGCTGGATATCAAAAAAATTTCACCGAATTTGGTCTATTTTTTTATGGAAAATTATTTCATGGTGTCAGGAAGGCTTGCTGAAATTTTCAGAAAGGTTCACCATCTACTAAGCCCACTAACATTAATCCTTAATGCTTCAATTTTATTAGATAGATAAAAATAAATTTCAAATTTACTCAAAATACTTATCAATCAAATGAAGAATGAAAATAAATATTGAAGTGTGTATTTTTAAAATTTACTGTATATATTTGTTTATTAAACAAAAATTCAGTTTTAATTTTACACATGAAAAAATGATTACTTTCGTATTCATACTACAATTTATTTTTTGCTTGCTTATATAGGGTTGTCCTCTTCTGAGTCTTTTTTTTTCATATTCTTTTGGCAAAAAGACACTACAATTAAAAAAAATAAAAAACTAAATTGTTTCATTAAGATTCAACGTGCAACAAAAGGGAGAAAAAAATTACTTCAAGATTAAAATAAAATGGAAAAAGGTTTTATAGTCTATTCTCTTTTTTTTTTTTTAAAAAAGTTTTAAAAAAGTAATTTTTCTCTTGCGCAAATGAAGCTGAACGAACAAGCTCTAAGGCTCTGCATACAAAAAACGCTACTGCTGTATGTAAGCGATCAGTGGCACTAATCGCAAAATAATCCCGGCTGTGTCTTTGTAAAAATTAACGTAAGGCGTAACTAATGCTCTGGATTTTAAACTAATTTTGTATAAAAACTAATATTATCATTAATTTGAGAAAAATGAGTGGATGAATTTGACATTAAAAGGAGATTTTTTTTTGACAGTGTCTAATGAAGTGTATACAATTTTAATTTAAAAGAGTTTAATATGCACGAATTGTTTTTATGACAATCTGTTACATAATTTTTTTGACAGAAAAAAAAAATAATTGGAAGATATTTTTACTTCTTGTTATAAAATAAAATGATTCCATTTTAGTATTTATGAAAAGACTTAAATTGAAATTTATATTTTTATTTACTATTGCTAAAATATTTTTCTTAAAATGTACGAACATAACAACAAGTACTATTTTCTCAGCTCTGTGTAAGATGCCCCTTTAGAATGCACTTCAGACAACTGCAATAAAACGGACACTCTAATGTCGTATTTTAAGGGGGTTGATATTTTCATAAAATTTTAATGCAGTTACCTACAATACATTCTGAAGTGATAATATGAGATATACATATAATATAACTGCAGCATTGCATTTAATTTGCAACAAACTTCAATTTTTATAGAATTCTTATGATAAATTGTTATATCTGGTATTTTCATAATTATTCAATGCAATGATAATAAGACATTAGGACTGTCTCACACAGAAATAGAATCGTATGATTTCGCAGCGTATGATAAAAATAAGAACCTACGTTCAGGTGTGCGCACACAGCTTTGTATCGTATGCTTTAGTATATGATAAGAAATTTAGAATCGGTTCGGTTTATGAGAAACTTTTACGATTGCAGTAATAAAAGTCTGTGTTCTACCCGCCTTATGTTTTAACATTTTCGGGATACGAACTCAGTATATACAGTGGTTAAAATCTTCAGCTATGTCGTACAGTACAGATAAACATAAACCATAAAGCTTCTCGTGTAACTTACATAAAGCAACCGCCCCCCTTCTCTGAGAGTGCAGCTCCCTCTTTCTCTCGCATGCACAGGTGTATTATAGCACGGCGGTGTTGACAGAGGGAGGGTCATCTGCAGCAGCGGTCACCACAGGATGTAGCCCACCCACCTTAGATGACCACTACTATGGTCAAACACAGCTTGCAGTCGGTACATATATCAAAGGTCACCGTACTTTACTTAGAAGATCATATTAATGTGAAACTAGATATGAATTATAAACATCCGGTAATACTAGAGAATATTTAATTTTTTAATATCATGTATAATATTAATATTATTTAATAAATAAAGAAAGAAGAGGTTGTTAACCTTTGTTTAAGAGTATGAGAAGTGTTTGCTGATCAAATATAAATAATATATATTTTTTTATATTAAATTCTCGTTATAAATAGTAATTTTTATTAGAGAAATGTTAAGGAATTATTAATATAATATCTATAGATGATGGAGATTTTTTTTTTACTACTTAAGTAGCATTATAAAAAAGGAATGTTTTAAAATAAACCATGACATTTGTATGTAAAAAGTAAAATTAAGAGAGAAAATAAAACTTTTAAATAAACAAAGATTAAATACAATTTTTTTATAATGCAATACCACCATTGAGTTACGAGGTGTGATGTGGTAGAATTAGAGACAATGTAATTAGATATTTAATAATTCGAGAGAATCATGTAAATTTTGTCATTTTAAAATGCCTCATACAGGATTATAACGAAAATTCTACGAAATCAACTGACTGAAATTAGAAATTAGATCTTTTTAATATATTTTTTCCTGGAGCTGCATGCAATATTGTGTACGATATACAGTACAATTCAAGCAAATGCGTTATTTATTCTCAAAATTCGATTGATTTTAAAAGAGTTATTATATAATGGTTTATTTTTATAAGCTTTTAAATACAATTTTAGCAATAATAATGAAGAATTAAAAATTATACTAGAATCCCGCCCTTAATTTATTGGCATGACATTTTTACTTTTATTTGTATCTTCCAACAAAGAATGATGATGTAATTGAATTTTCTTTACCATGTACATTGTAATTTTTGTCTTCTTTTTAGTTCTTATTATAATTATTATTACACACCATAAGTATGATAATATTATTTTAGTATTATAAATATATTATACAAAAGAGGAAATAAAATTATAATTTAAATAAAATGAGCATTACGATGGTTTTATGTAAATTACATAGTTGCTAGCTTATATGATGATGTGGTTATAAGTTATAGCACAACAAAGAATTTTCTAAATGCAGCATTTTCTCTCTCTCTCTCAGAATAATTCCCGTGTGTTTCTTTGTCGTGCTTTTTCTCTTCCTCGTGGAGAATTCAACTATAGAGGGTTGGAGGGGGGCGTTGCCCCCAACACTCCGAAGTGACGTCACGTCAACAATGTGAGTGACGTACACACACTCCTCTGTTGCGCCTTATGCCCAACTGAACAATTACAATATAAGTTTTCATAAATTTATTTATTTTATTTTCTCGCCTGTCTCATAATAACACATTCTTGTTTTTTTTTGTTGTTTGTGGTTTAGGTACAATGAAGTAAAAGGAGGGATGTAAAAAAAAAAGAAGAGGGGTTTCTGAACGTCAATTGTTGTGTAATTCTTGTTTTTAAGGTTGAAATTTGAATATTAAACATAAATTTTTCTTAGTCATTTACATCTGGAAAGTATTGATTTTTGAATATTATAGTTAATATTTATAATATTGTAGCAGCTATTTTGTTAAAAAAATCAAGTATTAATTGACTTTATTATATAAAGTATTTTTCTTTTACTAAGTTTTAACGTTAACTTTGTTAAGCAATAATATAAATTTACATTATGCATGAATATACCCCAACTGTTTATTATTATTGTGTGTATTAGTAATAAATTTTTATCGACTTAACATGGTATATTAATTATATCATCGTAGGTAAAGAAAATTATATTTTTAAAAATAACACGAGTTATTTAAACATTAGGAATGTCAAACATGAGGATAATATAAAATAAATGCATACCAGTAATAATAAATATTAACCAAACTTATTTAACTTTGGATACACAACTCAGTAAATTAATTTGCAATTTCAATCAATCAACAAAGAAAAATCATTGAACTTATAATAGGAATTCATTCTTATTTGATATTCAAATTAAAACTTTGTTTAAAATTGAATTCACTATATAATTACTTTATCTATCTTGCCATACATTATAGGTCAATTCTGATTGACATAAACTTCCAGATTAAATTTTAAGACTGAAAGAAAAAAAAAATCATGCAATTTATAACAATTTTAATTTTATTTAATAAAGAATGAAGAGGATGGCTTTAAGTTATTTGAATTGTTTATAATATTTTTATGCAGGTTGAACAAAATAAATACATAACAGTTCAGCATTGAGTTTTCCCATTCTGAAATTACACCATTTGCACTGCTTTGAAAATGAGGAAATAATTACCTAGTCTAATTTTAAACCACCATATTTTCTACTATTAAATGAAAATAAATTAAGTCCAATCATTCTAATAAATGCATAAATTACGATTATTAAATTTAATTTACAATTATTTTGATTTAAATTACTATATAAAATTTACATCTCAAATCATTCATAAAATTTAAAATTGTATCGTTAAATTCATCAGGCACAAATGGGGGTTAAGTTAAATGAGATATATTTTTTTCTCTTCTGTGTACCATGTGTTCTCCGTTGCTCATTACAAGAGTGTTGGAGACGATTGATGGGGGTGGGTACTGGGGGTGGTAATCCATCACCTGGAGGGCGTGTTTACATGGGGAGGGGTGGACGGATGATCGCGAGGCCACCGGAACAACCTCCATGCATCCATCATGGCGGCAAGCAGACAAGAAAATATCGCAAACCCTTCGTTCTAGACAAATATTGGACCATCACTTAGGAGGATTGCCTTATAAATTTATTTTCATAATAATGTAATACCAAGACTGAAATTTTAACACAACTTTAAAATTCTACAAATCACTAGAAAAAAAATTGTTGTTAATTGATTTTTTTTTTTCAGGAAACGATATATAGATTTGAGCTGAATTGTTATAATGGTTAAGTCATATAATAGTATTTTTCATTATTAATATGGATCTAAATTAATTTTTTAAAATGAAGATAAATTTAAGTTTTGTTGCAAATTTATTCATTTTTTTTAATAACTCTTGAAAATTGTAGCTGATTTTAAAATTAAAAAATAAAATTAAATATTATGCTCCATTTAAAATAAAAAAAATTAATTACTGTTGACAGCAATTTTGTTTTAATTACAAAGGGAGTTGTGGGAACAGTTTACTTGCTTCATGCGCTTAATGATGATGCAATATGAAGAAAATAATAAAGTTAAATTAATTAAAATTGAAAATACGAATTAATCACTCACCTCACACGTTAATTAATGTGCCTATAGTTTCACATCTTAACATCACTACAATTTTAATACGACTAAATACAAATATATAACAAAGTTTCAAAATCGTTAAAATATCAACAAACGTATTATTGATCTAAACTTGATTTGTGATGATGGCAGGTTTTCCATTAGTTTTCATTATTATTATTTTCTCTTTATATTCAATAGATTCTAATATTATTTCTCATGGATTTGATTGGTTCAATATTAAATAATAACGGCTTCTCTCTCAGTACATCGTCAGCATCCTATTCATCTGTGATGTACAGCATCTCTGGTCCATGATGGAAACCGGTCTACAGATAAGTCGTTCTCTTGCAGCATCATCTGCATTCATCTCGTGGCTGGACCGGTAATCACAGATGTTGCTGGACAGATTTATGGATGGGAAATTCAAGAATTTTCCCACCCCTTCTACTAATATTCTCTATTATTTTCATAATATGATGTATACGTGATCAAATTCAGATCATGATGATGTTTATATGAAATCAATGATAAAATAATTATATTTTATATTACAATTAATCAATTTAAACAGCAAACTTTATGATGGACGTTTACAACAAGTGATAAATAAATTAAATATATTATTTATGCATGCTACAAAGAAATTCCTTTGTGTTCCTTTAGTATTATAATAGCAGTATATTCGATTCATGTATGTTTGAAAAATTAAAAATGAAACAAAATTTAATGATATATTAGTAAAAAGTAATTTAGAAATAAATAATTGTTTTAAATTTTTAATACAAACTTTAATCGCACTCACTGTGATCCATTGCATGCCATTATTTTCTGTATTTGAAGAACGCAGTGGTTTAGCTATTATTAAATATATTTATACGATTATTACTTTATACTGCATTTAAATGTGATATGCAGTAATAATAATTATGATAATATGATATTAAATAAGTATAATACAAATAAAATTATCTCAATATAACTTAAAACTCAAAGTCCCATCAATTTTTTTTGTACTTACGCGACTTGCATTCTGAGGCGACGAAATGCATAAAAATGCAATTAATATACAATATACTTCAACTTATTGTTAGTAAAAATATTCAGTTTATATAGCTGTGAGTTTTGAATATTATATGGAAAAAAAAAAAATACAATCTAATTTTATGAAACTCTACGAAACATTAAATTTTAATCCTCGTAAATAATTATTGGATAAACTAGGTTGCATTCAGGATGTGATTTTCATTGTTTTGATTTCAACTTGAAGAAATATAATATTTTTTGTAATGGATTTGTTATCGAAGCGCTATTTAGCTCATTGCGTGCAATGAAATCATTAGCTTGATATTATATTGTTATTAATTAAGATTTAAAATTTCAACCAACAAAATAATTATTTTTAAACTTGATGAAAACATTTTCTGTTGCTAATTTAAAAAATTAATCATGAATGGTAGAAATATGAAAGAATTTACTCTCAGAAAAGTGCTAAAAATAGTAAAAATACTTCAAAGGAGGGAAAGTTAATTATTTTTAAAAATATTCCACACACTTTTACTTTTTGATAATAAATTTAACATCTACAATTACAGTACTTGTCACACCATCTAACGGATGATTAATACACTTTTTACGCTAGCGCATGCGTAAATATAGTAATAAAAAAGTTTTTAAAAATTTTACCGCGGTTTTAAGACCACGCCTATTTGATTAAACTCCACCCTTTTCATCCCCCGGACACGCCTTTTAATAACACCCCTCCCCTCTTTCCTCCCCTTGCATTTTTTTTTCTCCCCCCTGCAAGTTGATACCGGTTTTTTTCTTTGTATTTCGACTGCGCGATAAAGCAGGTTCCCGGTGCGAAATATCAAGATATTAATTAAAATTTCACTTTCCCTATATAGGTGTTCCGCAAATATTAATTTAGACGTATTGATTTTTTTGCAAGTTGATTCTCGCGGTCTGATAAAGCCAAGAGGGAAAATTTACGTTTAGTCCTATGCATATATTATTGTATATAATGCTTGATAATTTTATATGAATAAAATTCATTACAAAAAATTATTTGCATGCTGTTTTTTTTAATCATCAAAATGTTTTGGAAGAAAATTAAAGTTTTCTTCACAGTTTTAATTCCACATAATTTTATAATAATACAAAAATATTTTCAGCATCAACAACTATTTTGTTCAGAATTCAACATGTAGTTATATTAAATAATGTTTCAAAGAAAATAGGAAACATTTCGGAACATAGAGCTATATATTTTATGCATATTATAGCATATATAATACGTAATAATTGAAATTTTTTTGGTAATAATAATTGTAATCGTATACGTAATATAAATTATACGCGTATTAATTCATTCAATGTACTGTATATAAATCATACGAGAATCCCCAAAATCAATTTATTTGCCACAATTTTATTAGCTATACTTTACATTGACAATTGTTTCCAATTTAACGTAATTTATAATATAGGCACAAAGTAAAATAGCAGTGATATTATATACTTAAATTTTGTTAACATTGAAACCAAAAAATAATAAAAAATACATTAAATTCTACATACAATTCCAGCTATATTCTTGTAAATTAAATACTACAATATTAATTTACAATTATTATGAAAAGTAAAATTGAATTTTTAATATTTATTTTAATGTAAATTTACCATGAAATGTAATTAAATAAGTTAGTAATATATTTTATACTAAAAATAATTATACTTTTATTTATTAATTAATTTAATTAAAAGCAGCCACCATTATTATTATTATAGTCTTCCATACTATACAATTAAAAAAAAAAAAGAAGAATGATAATATTATTGCAAGACGCATGCGCAAAAATACAATTATTATTTTTTTCTAAACTGTAATAATGTTTTACTAATTGGACCTCCATGAAAGTGGTACCTTTTTGAGAGAGAGCAAAATTGTATTAACTCTCATGGTATAATTATTATTTTATATTACTCTACATCTATAATAAATACAAAGTCTAATTAATCATTAAGCCAATTATATTCTATAGACCTTAATAATAACAACAACAAAAATATAAAGCTTTAATTAAAAGATACCACAATTTTTATTTTATATTTATATATACATTTACATACAAATCTCACAGTTTAGCTTTTAATTTACAGTACACAAAATTTTATTAAATAAAGTATTTATATATGAATGTTGTAATATAATGAAATTGAAAATAAAAACAATGGTATTTTGTAGATCTTGTGCCTTTGTTTTTCATTATATATTTATGAATTAATTATTTAAATATTTATTATACCTTAAACACATTCTTTTTTAATTTATTTTTTTTTCCACTTTATCACTGTTTCACTATAAAGTCCATGGTTAAATTTGCACTATCTTACCTTAATTATGACACTATTATATTCACTTTATTGGCACTTTATTAGCTCTCACTGATGATCATCACAACTACTCGAAGGTGAACGAGAGACTGCTGATCTGGCTGATGGCAAAACCCACAAACAAGTACACAACAGCTCTGCGGGCGGGATGTCCCACCCCCGACTACCCCCCCATACGTCCGCTTATTGCTGATGATTGAGAGGATGTTGGGGGGAGGAGGAGGGTGGGGGGAGGATTACGCGCTTGTTGTGAGCTTCATTGGTGACACAAGCGCCCATTGATTGTCAATTGTTTGTCACGTGTTTGTAGTTACTAGTAGGTGGGAGGCGGAGCTAAAACATGATGTTTATTAACTCATTAATTATATGATTTATATTTTAACATGTCAATAATTATACAGTTAGTTAATATTAATGTCAATGTTGTTACTTTATTTTATAAAATAAGTAGAAATTGGAATTTGATTAGTTTAAGTTTAGCCAAGTAAATATGTGCTTTTATTTTAAAAGTTTGTTTTATTACAAAACCTATTTATACCAGTGCACTGGTTAAATTCAATTTTTTTCTTTTTATTCGTCCATTTCCATGTACATTTATGCATAATTACATTAATATAGGTATGAATTTAGCATTTTGCATGCATTATGATGGTAAGTCAAAGGCAAAAAACAAACAAACAATCGTTACATAATTTTTTTTTACAAAATTTCACTGATGCAAAAAGACTTTAACAGACAATTAGAGACAATTATCAAAGAGGAAAATTTTAAAGTAATCGTCTAAAATCTTGATATTTTTATTAATTATAATGATATTGGTAACTTATTGTACAGCTGGATCCATTTATGCATGAAACTAAAGACAATGAACCTAATTCTAGTTTCTCGAGGCAGTATAGCCCATCTTTATTTATTTTATCTTTTATTACAAACAACTGGGTTGTACAAGACAACATGGTTCACGTCAACACATATTTCAATAAACAAAAATAACATAGTCTTGATTTAATAAATAGTAAATACCAACAACACATCGAGAGTTTGTTCATAATGAGATGATTAAAATTCAAAATGACCAATGATTGTGTATTGTTCAATCTAAAAAGTTTGCAAAATGATGCCATCCAAAAGCCATTCCCATTGCAACTGCATTTAAATAAATAATAACTGTTTAATTTTGAAATGATAAAAGCTCAAATTAAACATTAATTTGTTAATACGAAAACTAATAAATTACTTCATGCTACCAATGCATTTTTTTTTCATTTTTTTCATTTTTTTTTTTTTTTTTTTATTATACACCACAGACAACAAAAGTGTGATACCTGTTTAATTGTTTTAGCTTTAGCTCAATTTTATGTAAAGATTGTATAAAAAATTAAGGATATTTTCTACACTTAATTAGGTATATTTTAAGATTGTATTTCTGCATTAAAATATTGATATTTTCTTCTTGTTTTCACATTAAATTTTAATATCTAAAAGTAAATAAATAAAATAAGTATTAGAAATTAGGAAATATTATGAAAACTAGCTGTTATAATATGTAGATTGTATTTTTTCTGTATTGTTATAATCTTAGATAAATAAAATATCGTGATCTTTATATATATTTTTTTTTCTATTTTCAGTTCTCAATTATGAAAAGAATACTAATTTAATATTTTCTGGGAATGAATTGTAAAAAAGAACATTAAACATATAAAGAAATATTTTAATAAGATCTCAACATGCAAATAATTATATTATAATTTTATTGTTCCTTCAAATTTCTCTTTTAATTCCCAGATGATATACTTCTTGGACAGTCAAGACACATACAGTATTATTTTTATTTCGCAAATTACAGATTTTGTCTAGCAGAGATTGAATTAATAATCTCATTTTGCTGGTGTAAATATAAACAATAATTTCACTTCAAGGAGCTGATAATCAATAACTCAATTAAAAACATAGTGAAAAAAAGAAATTAGTAATTACATTGACATAAAAAAGGTTTTTTCTTAATTTTCTAATAGTAGATTTTGATATTTTATTTATAAACATTTCATATTAATATATATACTGCGCTATACTTTGCTGTGTTTTAAACATCACCATATATGAGCTCTGCAAACGTACAGGTGAAGTCATTCTCATGAAACATCGTATGGTTTTAAATTCATCAATTTAGTAAAATTGCAAACAATTATAATAGAATTCTTTGATAATGGCAACAAAATATAACACCATGCAGCAATATCAGTCCAGTGTCTGATTTGGGTAATTTTTACAGTATTTGCAAAATAAATGATCTTCACCAAAAGCCTTATTTTTAAGCGAAATTTTTATTAATTATTAAGATTTTGGATTTTAAGTACAGTAAAAAGTGTAACTTTTTCATATAATAATAAAAAATAAAAACTTGACAATATTGCTAGATACAATATATTACAAATATTGATTCAATTTGAGCCTAATAAGACAATATCACGCGTATATATTAAAATTAATACTAAAATTTGAAATTAAGAAAAAAATGGCCTATGTATAAATATGATTGATAAAAAAAATCTCCCGCAATATTATAAATCGTTGATAACGGTATACTATACGAGTCGTTAAAAACCTCATTTCACTTTATATCACGTTAGGTAATAACTATACATTATTCTATAAACAACTAAAGAACATCTTTGGTGAAACTGAAATGTTATTAAAATATATAACATGTATTATTCCACCTGTTCTTATAATACATGATACAAACACTAAGTAATCATGTAGCGAAATTATGACTTAATATTAATGATGCAGTCATTCCACTGAGAAATTTCAAGTTTATGGTAACTACAGAATATGATCGCTAATTTGTCTTTATTTAATGCTTTATAAATGCTACAGTTTTGGCCTATAACAATTAATCATCACTTGCACAAATATCACCTATAAATTGTACAGTAAACTCATGTAAGCTATGAATATATCTGTGAAAATTTGTGGACATGACACTGCTGGGAAAAACATACTTAACAATTTTAAACTGCACAGGCCTACAAATAAAAAGTTTTGCACGTTCACGATGTCCATCAGGGTCACAAAAAAAAAAAGAGTTTTTTGTTTTTGCAACTCCGTGAGTTATAAAAAACTTTTCAAAGCGTTAAATTCAGAAATTACGGCTAAAATGTTAAAACCCATTTAAAACACTCCAGTAATTTTGCCTGTGTAATAATAATTATAGTATTTAGTTAGTATTTATAATAATTTCAGAAAGCTTGAGAACGGACACACTTTATTTAATCCTACAGTAGAAAAATATATAAATATAAGTTAACATCACATAGCATAGCTAACATGTAAAATTTATTTAATAGGTTAAAATGATATAAAAAATGCCTAATATACGTATAATTATACAAAACTTGTAAAGCAAAAAATATTAATTATATAAACTTACCCTAGTAGGAGTATAGAAACTGAAAAATTATACAGTCCTTTTATAAAGACTGTGTTTATATATGTAAGTAAATATTCTGTCATTGAAAGTTGTATGTAAAATACTGGGGGGTCTTTAACACAAATTACAACAATCCTAAAATTAAGACAGTCTTAGTGTATTCTTTATTGTTGCGCTAAAACAGTCTTAAGCTAAGTTTAGGTTAATTGGTGTTATTTGAAGACCTCCCAGCTGTATCTTAACGCGATTCAGCAAGCGTTAAGTAAAGATTTAAGAAGCATTTTTTTAAGAAGCATTTTTCTTAACCTGTTACCTGGGATAAAAATCACTTCTTAAGAAAACGCTTCTTAAAACGCTCCTTAACGCTTGCTGAATTGCTCCCATTATTTTTTACACTGGGAATAAATCGTCCCTCGTCCGGAATAATGAGCTATCTGTTTTTCACAATTTCGTAGCACTAGAGTTATCTTCTATTTCAGGCGATCGCAAGTATGAGCTGTACCTTGATATAAAATTAAACATAATATAATTATAATTAATTTATAATTGCGCTCACCTGAAATAGCAGATAGCTCAAAATTCCGGACGAGGGACGGGAAATACTGTATATATTTCCCATGAATTCATCGTATTTTTATAGGAATATTATTTAATGTTTATTTTATTGTTATAATTTTATTAAAACGTTTTTCATTTACACATTAATAGAAGATTTGATTGTTTAAACTTGCTTTTTATATAAATAATTATTAACTTTATACTGCAATATAATTAAAACAATTAATTAATACTTTTATTGTACAGATTAATATGGATCTGAGATTAATTTATATAATCGTAATGTTTATCTCAAAGCAGAAATTGTGAAGAAATGTACAGTGGATTTTTTTTCGCAGTTTATTAGTTAATGAGCGCAAAAATGAAACGCATTAAATTTTACCAATTAGATTGCATACAAAACGAATAAGTCTCAATCGAGGTACATAAAGTTAATATTATGTTCCACTACCTTCTTATTTTGTTCAAGAGTGACCATAAAATATTTATTACTAAAAAAAGTTTAGATTTCTTTATTTCAATGTTAATATAAATATGTAACTTAATATTGTCTGATAATGCTTTGTTTGTGATCCCTATCGCACCTTACATTGCATTTATATTATATTTTTATAGTATTTGTTTATTTATTGTGAAATAATAAAATAAAAATTGTGGAGACATGTACGATCGACCTTTACCCTGCACTGTCATATAAGTGTCTTGTTACGGAGTCTATGGAGGTGTGATAAACTTATTTGGGATAGCTAGAGTGTAGATTTTTATTTTAAATTTATATTATATTTAATAAATTACAACGTTTAGTTCGTCTCCTAGAAAATTGAAGCATAAATTTTAAAGAAGGATATTATGCAGCAATATTGAGTATAATTAAAGTAGAAAATAACCCCGGTTAGTGTAATTAAGTTAGGCTGAAAAAACTGGTTATTTTTCGTGAATCACTCTCACTATTTTACATTAGTGGCCCCAACATGCAGAAAGAAACAAGATACAACAGTGATGAGAAATGAGCAACAGTGTAAAATTAGGAAAATATATATTAGAAAAACTGGAAAACATTATCTATTTTCACAACTCAATGTTATAGAGCTATCTCATCCGTTAATTAAAATTGATTCCATATATACTTATGTTGAATTCATTGATTATACTGTATTTTTTAAAGAGAGGTGTGGCGCAGTGCGCTTGACCGGGTCTTGTCAGATCACCGAAGTCAAGCAACGCCGCGCGTGGTTAGTAGTTGGATGGGTGACCATTTTCAACAAAAAACACGTTTCCCACCCAGGGGTAAAACGTTGCGCTTTTCCACTATGTGGTTCCCCTGGCTTTGGACCATTGCACTTCCGGTTCATTGACAAAAGCTGTAGCGTCCATCCTGGCTGAGGTTTCCACGTTTCCCTCAGCCGCAGGCAAATGCCGGGATGGATTTGCAAGGCCGTGGCCGTCCCCGTTCCAGGAGAGCCCACGAAATGCTCAAGTTAGGGTTTCGGAAGGTTCGGGGTTTCAAAGTAGTATGTAATTAGTAAAATAGAAGTACCCAATAGGGTTTGATTAAAATTAAAAAAAAAATTTTTTTTTAAAGAAAAGGACACTTGGATACCGGCATCGAGGAAATACCAGGAATATGTTATTTAAATTGAAACAAAATTGTAAAACTAATTTAATATTGTGTTATATTATTCGTATATTATAAATATGTTTTCAAAGAAATATGATTTTTTTCCCATTTTTCTTTATACTGCTATTTACTACATACGTAATATATAAATAAAATTCATGAAGAGCAATATTTTCGTCGTATTTAATTTCATATTTTGAGCTAAACGTTAAGGATTTAAAAAATTCACTACTTTAGCTAAAAAAAAATCATAACAATAAATGTTCACAATATTAACTAACTTCATTATGAATTTATATAGTTGCAAATTATTTGAAAAATAAAATAACAAATGATTTGATAATGCAAATGCATCACATAGTGCAAAATTTTATACTCTCTGAAACAGAGAATCTGTGAATTTTATTCAACTTTGAAAAACGAGATGATTGTTAAAAAGTGTGGTTTAGGCATTTTCACCTTGTCTATATCCTAATTCTTCAGCGCTCAAATGATTAAATTTACTTCAGTTTGATTAACGTTTTTCTTTATTGCTCCTTTTTTCATTCAAATGGTTTTTTATTTTCTTTAAAATAATATAGTTTAATATTAATAATTAAATAATTTGAAAATGTACTTTGAGAAACATTGGGGGGCATTCACAAAGCACTTTAACCCCAACTTTAGCCCCAAGTTTTATCCCTGGTACTAAACATGGTGCTAGCCTAGCTCCTAGTTTAGCACCATGTTTAGTACCAGGGATAAAACTTGGGGCTAAAGTTGGGGTTAAAGTGCTTTGTGAATGTCCCCCATTATCACTATTATCATCAGTATAAAGAAACATTAAACTAAAAGTTACAATTATTAAATCTCACCACAACTTTTTGTTCTAAGATCAGAATCTATGGTCTATAAACTTTTTCGTGATTATCAAAGTTTTCGGGGGCGGATTATCAAACTATATTTTAAAGTATTTCATAATATTACTATACCGGGCACTTGGCGCGATATTAGTTTGTGCTTCCGACTCGTAACTCGAACATAGCTGTGTGTTCGTTTCTAGGCACTGGAATTTCTCAAATGGCGGTATTATTATTAATATTGTAGTTTTTCTAATTTCAGGTCTGAAGAGACAAGAGCGTACTATACAGACTTTATAATATTCAATGCTACTAGACATAAAAATGACACCTAAAGATGCATAATTTACTTATATTAATTATTATGTAAGTAAATGTTCAAAATTTTAATTTTTCGCTATATATAGCTAAAATTATTTTTGAGGATGAAACTATACCTCAATCATTTGATAAATTTTTCATCAATATTTTTACCATGCAATTGAACACTTTTGGGAACGGAATGTAAAACAATTTTTACTGTGAGTTAGAAGATTCAAGAGTTTAAAAATAATATTTCTAAGTGTTAATTTGCACCTTGACACTTACTTGATCATTAAGGTAATAATTAAATAAAAAATAAAATGTTCACCTGATACTCGAGATTAAGAAACTGTCGTATGTTTTTCATTAATAAAAAAATAATAACAAAAATATATAAACATTGCAAAAGCATCACTGTGCTAAAACAAATTCACTGTACTGTAATAACGTATTTTATATACATAAAAAAAGTATTGAAAAGTTATTGACGAGTCCTGCCATCTGTATTTGAAAGTCTCATCTACTTTTTATATTTTTTACTGCCGCGGTTGATTGGCAGCTCGCGGTTCAACCACCAACTAGCGACACTCGTGGTCAACGTCTGAATTACGTCGACTCTGCAAAAAAAAAAAAAAAAAAAAAAAAGTATCATGATGCTCCTCCACGTGTGTTTTCATTACTGTGCAGTGACGGCTGCAAGTCGCACCGATATATGCACAAATAATCCATCTCGATCCCTCCTCCCATGCAGATACAGAAAGAGACGGTTGACCGCTTCTTATTACTGCCAAAGGCCACTTGCACTTTATGAAAAGATAAAACTGCTTTACAATTTTACAGTGAGGAAGATTTATCGCAATTTTTCACCTGCCCTTATATAATTTATACCTTATAAACTTTGAAGAAGGATTTTTTCCTGTTATGAAAATATTATACTGCAAAATTGATGAATTTTTAGAATATATTTAGTAGTAATTTTTGTTTTTGTTAATCCTTATTATTTATAGTACTGTAGATAAATTTTCCTCACTAGTATCTGAAACAATATAATATGTAATTGAAAATTCAGCCTTAATTTAGATTTCTTGCTTTGTGCGCATGTTTATAAAGTTGCCTAGCTTAAGGTGCAAACTTCTCCTTATTATAATATATATATTTTTTATTTCTTGAACTTAATTCTATTTCGTAAATAATTGAAGCTCTAGTTTTACGTTTTATAGCCAGAATAGATTAAGATGGCAAATGTCTTTGGTGTAATGCTATCTTGATTTTTTAAAATTATCATGCATATTAAAATGTCAAAAAAGGAAAAAGGAAAAAAGATATTGTTGATTCATATATAGCAAGATATGACAATATATTTTTTAAAACTAATAATAGAAATAGTATGGTCAGTACATTCAAATACATATTTCTTTCACAAACAAACCAAATTTTAATAACACCGTAATATCATTGTGATAAAAATTAAAAATTTAAATAAACATTTTTTTTTAGCCTAATTAGCGTGGGAATATAAACGAATGTTTAAAAAAAAAATTTAAAAAATAAAATAAAAAACTTTAACTTTGCATCCAGTTGAACACTGGATATCATATTTACTTTTAATTCTATGCAGCAGGAAGGGATAAAAAATATAAAAAAAAAGAGCCATGGTAATGTATGGAGAAGTGAACAGAACAGAGGTAATTCTAACTGAGCCGGAGGCTGCCAAAGAGAGAGAGAAGGTGGAGGAGGACATGTTAGGGAGGAAGGGGAGAGTCACGGAACCGCCAAGATGGCCTCCACGCGCAAGCGTGCAGCGTCACGATAAGTTAGCGGCCATCGCGCTATGGGGTGTGCACGTTTTTAATCGTGGGCGGGTCACAAAAAAAGAAGGGTTGCAAAATACGAGGGAAGAGAAAGGGTTGGAGCTCCTTAGTAGCTTCCTAAAATATACATTCCATCCCCTCTACTATAAATATGCGAGTTTTTTTTTATCTGAGGAGAAAAAAAAATATGCACCTCAGCACAAACTGCCATCTACTGGCCAAGGTTTGATATTAAAATATCTATGTAACTACTTTTTTTATGTATATAAAAATATAAATGATAAGAATTTTTAGTATTTGATATTATACTGCATAGGAATGGTATATAAAATTTAATTTTTCATTGTTTTGAACACTCTGTTTTATCAATAGGTAT
Organism: Siphlonurus alternatus; assembly: GCA_949825025.1. NCBI lineage: Eukaryota > Metazoa > Arthropoda > Insecta > Ephemeroptera > Siphlonuridae > Siphlonurus > Siphlonurus alternatus. The sequence continues at coordinate 30,821,886 of OX463780.1, read as the reverse complement.
TTTATCCAAAATGTTATTTAAAAACTAAAAAGTCAAGTATTTTTTAATGTTTTCATTTGTAATAAAAATGATAACGATATTTTTCATTTCTTAGGTTCGTTACTTTATGAAAAATTCAATTTTTTATTTTCGGATAAATTTTTAAAAGTATTTATTAAAAATATTAGAATGAACTTCTAAAAATTCAAACATATATTATTTTTTGATCTTTAAAATATTTTGTACTGAGAACTGAAGCATAAATAATAAGATAGATTATATAGTAAGGTCCGCTGATGGTTAAGTTGACATACCAGTTAATTGCAAGGTGGGTAATTTTTAACTTTAACCACCTTGGTTAATTGTAGAGTAGATTTTGCATCATCCAGTGTAATATTATTAAATGTTTATTACTTAGTATAAGTAGTATTACTTGTATAACTGAGTGAAAAAAAAAAAAAAAGTATATAACATTATTTTGATATATTTAAAAAATAAAAATTAATGAATAAAAAATTTAAGATATATATAATACATAATGTAATTATATTTTTTGACCATTTGATACCGTTAGAATTTGTGTGACAAAATTTGCATTTTTTTTTTCAAACAAAAAATTTTTTTCTAGGACATTATTACAATCAGCTATATATGTTTATATACTGTACATGCAGTAAGCTTAATATACACTATATAATATATTTAATTTATCCTTAAATAATAGAATTATTAAATTGACCTGTCCTAAATATGTAGTATAATTATATATGATTAAATTTAAAATATTTTAATATAAAATTAATAACGTTTTATTAAATATTTTACGGAATATGTTATTTAAATAAATAATTATAAATAGCAATATGGCAATTTTCTGTAATATAATAAAATTGTTTTTAGCAATCCATAGCTTCATTATTCTTATTACTAACTACGGGCTCATTTTTTTGTTAACATCTTTAAGCAAAAGATTATTAAATAAAAATAAATTTTAATCTTTTGATAAAGTGTAAAAACCTAAAGCAGTTATTTGTTAAATGGTTTTAAAGTATATGAATTGCTATAATTAGAGACGTCATGGTAAAAATTTAATTATTGTGCCCAATGAATCTGTAAAAATATTTGTCATTATTGATAACTACATAATTGTCATTGCTATTTTTTTTTAATTCAAATCTTCATCCAACAATTATTCAATGCATAAAATAAATGAGACACGATTCACAAAGTAAATAGCCATGGTTAATTGACTGAAACTAACTGTGGTTAGTGAGAAACTGTGAGAAACTTACTTACCTTACTCGCTGTCTTCGTGAATTACGCGATGAATTTAATTCAAGAAATCACCATGCAGTTGCTATTTAAGCAAGTATCTGCGGAAGGCTTTACTATGGCGCACGAGGTGGCATTTTTGCATATGAATATAATTTGAAATTACCATTTTATTTGCAACTGTATGTTATAGTCTTTACTTGAAAGTATCATGGTAATATCTTGTCATGGTATTTTATTACAGGTAAATATAAGTATTATATTTATACAGTATACTGTACTATATACAGCAAGAAATTACTGGTTTATTTTTTTTATTATACTGTGATTAAAAAATATATAAAAATATAAATATAATTGTAAAATGAATATTTAAAATCAAATTATACTTATTTTATGATTAAATAATTAAGCAATAATTGCCATTGCTAAATTTGTTTTCTTAAAATTTCAGTCTTGATCATAAAATTAATAGGAAAATAGGGCACAATTCACTAAAAATATTATGTAAAATAACCATGCCGATTTCTCAATAACCACTGTTATTACCACTGAGTTAAATTCAAACTAACCGTGGTTATTGGGAAAAATGGTTATTTTTCTGGTCATCTTTGTGAATTGCGCGATGAGTTTATTTAACTCCAAGAAGTTGTCAGTGGATACGGTCAGGTGCATGCAGATGGCTGTATGTATACATAAAGTTGATATTTTTGCATATGAATACAACTAAAAAAAAAAAAAAAACATTTTATTTGCAACACTCTGTACGGATTTCGAATCGACGGTATGATGGTAATATCTTGTCATGGTTTTTGAGTACAGCAAGTGTAGATATATTAGTATACAGTATAAAATGTTACCGGTGAAAAATTGGACTCAAGAATTATTTCTACAATACAATTAGCGTCTCAAATAATGCCTACTTTCAATTCTTTTAAATCATTTATTAAACACATTGGGGAATTCTCCTACATTTATTTTAATTTTTTTTCAGATGCTCTATGCCTTGAAACTAAATGTACCAAAACAAAAAAAGTTTCAATTTTCAAAATTGGAGACAAGGAAATTTTTTAAAAATCTTCCTTCTTTTGAATTTAGCACCAAAACGTGACGTAGAAACTGCCTAGCAGGCGAAATTTTCCTAAAATAAATTTATATTTTCGATTATCACTCTTAAAGTAAACTGATATTAGAGACATAACTATTGATACTAGGGTAGAAAAACCCGCTGATTTCGATCGTGTTAATAAAATTTATAGCCAATCACTACTTGAAGCTCAAACTATGATATCATTCTAATTCTGACCTCAAATAGAAAAAGTATTAATAAATTGAAAAACAATTACATTTTTTTTTTTATATTTAACAGTTTTATTAACGTTGCACCAAATTTTCCTTACACCGAGATTTCCTTGCACCGAATCTTCCTTTCACCAAGATCTCTTTACACCGAAAGTTCCGTACACCGAACGCTTACACCGAATATTCCTTACACCGAAATGTCTTACACCGAAAATGCCGGATACCGATATCAGGCAGTTGTTGTGTGTTAACTAGGGAGTTTCTACGTCACAATTTTCAGGTTTGCGCGCAGGTTGCATACTTTGCCCCTATTCTAATAATCCCTTCAGAGTCCCCAAATTTGAGTTAAAAAAGTTGAAACTTAAGTCAAACTTATTGTTAATATGTACCCTATCATAATATTTAAATATAGTAGTTAAATTAAAATTTGAGTTGTAAGAGAATTCCCCATTGTGTACAGTATAATTTTATAGACATAAGAATAATACATAAAAATGTAATTATTAATTTTAACTAACTAATATTGAAATCAAGTATTGCAAGAGATTGTAAAATAATGAACAAGCTAAAACCTAAGAAATACATGGCAATTTCATTTTTTTACCAGTTTAAAATTATTTACATCTTAACTTAAGTATAGGACAAAATTTCATGAGAAACCTTTTTACAGCTGAAAAATTATCACGATATAATTATTTATATAAAATCAAGTTATCCTAAATCTAATAAATAAATGAAGTTTCTAATTTTTAACACTGAATTTTAATATCTCCTTGCTTAAAAATTCAAATAATAATAATAAAAAAAGCTATTTTTCTTCTTCCTTTTTTATATTATGTGAAAACTCAACTCAGTATTTCTGTGCATGGATGCCATGGCATCCAATTCTTGAGCAATTATCGTCTAAAAAATGTATAATTTATTTATAATATTTCTACGTACCATAAACATTACGAATGAACAAAAACATTTCCTTAAGCCGGTATTACACGATGCAATTTTGCATACAATTTTTCCTTGCAAGAAAATTTCACTTCCATACAAACAAATGGAGTTGAAGTTTTCTTGAAAGGAAAAATTGTATATAATAATTAGAAAAACTGTATCAAGTAATACCGGCTTCAGTCCTTTCTAATTTTAATTACTATCTTTAACTATCTTATAAGATCAAAATGAGTGTGCCTCTTTTTATTCACACCATTCTTACTTATACTTTTTCACACAACCTAGTGTACGTTACTCTACACTCGTCGCCTTGAAAAAATTCCCACTTACAGCCTTGTTAATTACCATGTCCTATTGTGTTATTCTTACGGAGCATGATGATTAAAAAGGCTACAAAGGAAAATTTACCGAGGCGACGACTATACAAAATAATTAACTTTACGCGTAAATTTTAAAATTAACCGAAATAATGACAGCTATAAGTGAGGGCATGTATTCAGAATTACTTTTGTTTACTCTACAATTAATGTAATATATATATATATATATATATATATATATATATATATATATATATATATATATATATATATATATATTGTATCTAAAATATGGAAACAAAACAAAACTTTATTACATAATTTCAACTTAATTTAATTTTATAAATAAATTACATAATACAATACTTCATTTATAATTGATATAATATATTTTATATTTATATAAAAGCTTTATATTAAAGTTAATATAAATATTTGATGTAAAATGGATTAAATTTATTAGCAGTATTTTCTATTTACAATTTATTACCTCCACTTAGTAATTACTCATTACGTTTACTAACCCGAACCTTCCGAATCCCTAACTTATATGTTTCACACGTGCTCTAGCTTCTGTAATTTGGTCGGCCATGATCTTGCAATCTATCTTGACATTTACCTGCAATTGAGGGAAACGTGGAAACCTCAGTCAGGATGAACGATACAACTTTTATCAATGACCCAGAAGACCAAAGATCCAAAGCCAGGGGAAATACAAAGTGAATAAGTGCAACGATTTACCCTTATTTTTAGAGGGTCGCGACGGTGAGCGCTGAAGGGTCTGGGCTTGATCCTGTCTGGAGTCGCCGTCGATGCAGATCTTGGGGGCACATACACATATAATTATAAATATTATATCATAAATACCCACATGCATTTATTAATTAATAGAATTTTTAATATTAAAAATATGATTCATATATAATTAATCAAATTTAATTTTAATAAAAAGCATGCAGGTATTTTAATGTTAATAAGGAAATGTTAAAATAAATGGATAAAAAAAACGGAAAAGCTATTTACATATACCATGAATACTACTTTCCGGGTAACCAATGTAAAATAATTTATGCATAGTGCTGCTATATTAAAGTCAACTCTATCATAATTCCATCAATGCATGTAAAGGAAATTTATTGTTAGTTTTTGTCATATTTTGTATGCGTTTGTATGCATAATGATCTTTTACTTTTACTGACAGAAAAACCTTTGCCATAATATATAATTATCTAAAAAAAATATATAGAAATTTTATTGGCACAGCAATATGATCTAACAAAAAAAAAAGTATTAAAAATTTGATAAAGTAAATAGGCAGTATTTTGAGCAGACTTCTGATTTGTGAGTGCCATGATATGATGGCATGCACTAAAATGTAGCTTTTTATTTCTTTTCATGAAAAAATAAATAACGAAAATTCACATAATATTATATTATATCTGTTTTAAAGGTAAATTTTAATGCAAAAAACCGAAGATTTGCTGTCATGCCTGGAAGATAAATTAAACTTTAACCTATAAATATCGTTCTCGTGTGTGGAGAAAAAGGAATACAACAAAAGAAAAAGTAAAAAAATAATGAATTGTAGCAATTTTTATTTTTATAATATATTAACGTGGTAGAATTCAATTCTTATTAACGATCCAAATAAATAAAAATGAAAAAAAGAAATAATAGTGCAAGAAATTAATAATTTTTAATATTTTTAAAAACTTTTACTAAACACAAATGTGAATATATAATTATAAATTATTTAGCTGAAGTAACTATGTAAGACCAACAAAACAAAACAATATAGGTTTTGATTTTTTACATCAGCTTTCGTGTTCCACCTTGGCGCCACAGTATAAAATAGCGATATTGGAACTGAATATCGCTATTTTATACTGTGGCGCCAAGGTGGAACACGAAAGCTGATGTAAAAAATCAACAATCGCCCCTTGAAAACTCACCTAAAAGCAATATAGTTTTTTTTTTTTGATAAGAGCTGTTTTCCTTATCTTTAGAAGTTAAAATTGACCTTTACTGCAAATATTTGTTGTCCTCCTTTGTATCTTACTGTGCATTTATAAATTTTCTCAAACTTTTAATTGTCTCAAATTTATAAATCTGTTTCTTTCTCAACAAATCCGTAAACTTAATTTCATCAATAACATACAAGTTACAATAAATTGGGGCATTTTCACGTAATTTATAATGAATCACTGAGTACAATTTTATTTTTGTGTCTTCTTCCTGTAAAACTGCCTTTGATATACATTCCTCATACAATTTCTCATTTAAATGAATTAATTTAACTACATCTCGTTCCATTTTCAGTTCTCCATAATTAATTATCAAAGATTTAAATTTTTCTTTGAAATAATTATAAAGTTTGTAATCAACGTAGTTCAATTGTTCTAGCTTCTCGACGTCACTTCTTGACAGTGGTGTTCGTTTGTACTTTGGTCTCGAATTGACCTTGATGAAGGTCACCTCCTCCAAGGACCAGCACATCAGGTCTGCGAGGAGCACCAACGAGGCTTCCATGTACTCCGATATCATGACCAGGTGAAACTGTTCCTCCACGAGTTGAATTAGTTCTTGGCTAGCGTTCACGCCTGTAAAGTCCGCAGCATCCATGCCCAGGTCGAACGACATCTGAGGACACACAATGGACAACCTGCATGAAATTTTTTATTGCAGAAATGAGCAGAGTGTGCCAAATTATGATTCTCTTATTTTATTTTTTTTTTAGTCCAGGAACATTTTTTTTTAAATATTAAAATTGCGGCCACTTGTACAATTGTACACTTTTCGCCTTGGAAAAAAAAGTCCCCTTTTGCAGGCTTATATTAATCACCATGCCATGTGTGTGTTATTTTACGGGGCATGGAGATTAACAAGGCCACAAAAGGAAATTTTCCAAGGCGATGATATAGTACAATTTTAAAACAGAAGAATGGTACAACAATTTTTCAGTTCGTTCTCAATTTAAATTGGAGCTTATTCATATTTCTAAAAATATTTAATTAATACTTTTGAGAAAATCATATTATATATATAATTTTTTTTTTAAAACACGTACAACATTAAATCTATGAGCTTTAAAAAAGCTTTATTATTATGGTATTATTAGTTAGTTAACTAATTTAAGTATAGGCTACTTTATTAGTGCTACATTAACAAATTAAGTTTTGTTTTTTCAGACCTGGTTAACTCCGATCTTATTCCAGGGTCTTTCTTTGCTGTTGAACAGCCGCGCCATCCCGGTCACGTTCATCTGAAGCACGTCCTCCATCTCGAGACCTCGGAACTCCTTGCTGAGGTGGTAGTAGCCGTACAGGGACTCGAAAAGGGCGGCCGGTTCTCTCAGAATGGTGACCCGCCTCGCGTCAGGGGGCAGCACGCGGCGAACGTTGCCGGCGTGCAGGCGACTGTGGTGCGTGAACACGTCGTACTGACCGCTCGGTACTCGCAGGGACGGTCCGATGTGAAGCCCGGGGTCGAACAGAGCGGGGTGACCGAGGTAGTTTGCTAAGACAAAGGAGATTTGTTTTCAGAGCTTACCTCAACATATGTGTAGCGAGTTTACTTTACAGGTGTAAATTTAGGTTGCCATATTCATGAATTGCTTAAAATCGCATCATTATGAAGGTAAAATTAAAAAAAATTAGTTCTTATTTTTTTTTCACCTCAGAATTTTCGTATTAGTTTTCGCTAATTAAAATTATATTTTAATTGATAAATTATATTTTTATAGTCTATATAATATACAGTATATAGATAGCCGTTTTAGTCTTTGAATCTCCATGCATTAACTTTTTTGTAGGTCCTGATATAATGTACACTCATCGCCTTGGAAAATTTACCTCTTGCAGCTTTGTTAATCACCATGTTCTTTGTTTTCTTACGTGGCATGGTAATAAACAACGCTGCGAAGGGAAATTTTTCAAAGGAGACGATTATACAGTACAGTATAACATTAATTGCTAACTCATAGCACCTCAAAGTACAAAAGGAGTTTTTTTTTGTTTTCATTGAATTGTCCATCTTTCTATATTGAAATCCACGTTCCTTCAGTAATTAAGCAAGGTAAATTTTTGGAATTGCAGGAAAAATATTATATTTTCAACCTTTAGGTATTATACTATATTAAATTTAATTAAAAAATAAAATAAAATCAAATAAATTTAATAAATGACAGGATTTCGTTACTAAAAACAACAAAACAGCATTGTTGTATGCATTTAATTGATCCCACCTGTCTCAGGTAACACGAAGTTCAGCCCCCGGTTCAACCCCCTCCTCATGAGAATGTTCTGCACGGTGGAGCTACCACATTTGTGGGTCTTCAGCAGGAAGATGTGGTCCAGGGGATGATGGCAGTGAGGAAAGGAAGATGAACGTAGCAGCGGAGACCAACTGATTGAAAAAAAACAAAGCACATATCATATGTCTATGATTTTTCATTGATTTTCTATGGCTAACCTATGTCTACATAATTGTAAAATAGTCATAGTGTGCAACAATAACAAAAAATAATAACAAATCACCAAAAACAGTAAAAACAAAATGCTAAAAAAAAATTTGAAGTTTCAATGTTCTAGCTATGTATTTTATGCACTCAATGGACAAAATTAGCAATTTGCATTTGAGAAAAAGAGGAGCATTATAAAAATTTATCTTACTCATAATGTACTACATTCTTTAGATTTTTTTTTAACTCATGGAAATTAAAAGTTAAATGGCTTCATATTTTGTTTCAACTGAACCCTGTTTAGGATAAACTGGTCACAATTATGTGACTTGATACTTCAGCTTCTATGTTCTCCGTGCATTTCTTAGGATTTTGCGGGTCCTTTCCAAACCAAAATTAAAAAAAAAAAATGTTAAAAATTGTATCACTGTATTATGTTCTTTTGCTCAATAAACATTTATATTATTATTATTAACCAGCGGCTATGGCCTTTATCAATCGATCCCAACATTCACCTAATTGTGACTGAGGGAACTATGGGGAAGCGTGTAAACCTCAGTCAGGATAGTCAGCAGTTGCCTGGTGTCTGGAATTGAACTCACTATTACGAATCGTACAAGTGTCCGGTTATCACTAGAATTATCAGTTTTGGTAGGTCATAATATATTAAGAGCAACGTGTTTGACGCCCTAAATTTATATTTTTTTCCTTCATTTTTTAACAGAACTGTTTTTATTTAATAATTATATAATTAATAATATTTTATTAATTAAACCCTTTGTTCAAACCAAAACAGGAAACTGTAAAAAAATAATAATAATAAATATTGCTTCTCTTTTCGTTTTCTCAAATTCAGTTTCAGATAACCATTAAACATTAATTGTTATGTGTTAGCCATTAAAAATAAAAAAAACATTTAAATTTTTTACCAAAGAAATATAGCAAATTATGTGACAGCTATGTTTTAAAAAATGCTAGGAAATTGAATGCATGTGGTTTTATTAATTTTGTGTCACGAAAAAGGGACAAGGAAAGGAAAAAAAAAAAACAAAAAAAAAAAAAACATTTAGCATGGAAATTACTACATGGTTTTCAAACAGTACAGTCAATAGCAGATAAAATGAACCAACAATGGTCCTTTTTTTTTCATGGTACAAAGTTTAAATTCCGTACTTCTAACTTATCACGTACAGCTCTCAATGCATTTTCAATCCATCAACGATGTCCGCTCGATTGGTGAATGGGTGGGCATAGTTGAGAGTGTGAACATTCTTAGAGATCTGTGATAAGCTAGAAGTAGGGAATTAATTTTAATAAAAAATTAATATAGTGTCTATTATTTAAATTCAAAGTATTACTCTTCAAGATTTACGCCTAATTTTTTATGTTATAATACGTTTACAGTGTCTCTAACAGATAAAATGAACCAACAATGATCCTTTTTTGTCACGATACAAGGTGTCCCTTTTTCTAGCTTTATCACATCTTTGTAAGTAAGTTCGCATTCTTAATGATGCCCGCCCACTCACTATATCAAGTGGGCATATTACAAAGACTGTATATATTAGGAGGACGGCCTAGGACATCGAATTGAAAAACCTCGGTGCTAGACAATATTTGTAAACCTTCGGGAAATCCCGCAAAAATTTCCGCGTGCTCGAGCGGTCTGTTTGGGGACGTCAAAGTTGACAGCGTAGCGCCAGCAGCTAAATTGGCACCTTTGTAGTCAGGCTGTAGTTAGGTTATAGCTAATCAAATACGAATAAAAAGTCAGCGGTGTGACGTATCAGGGTTTCAACATGGTGTCACGTTGGCGGCAAAAGCGGTCGGTTTGAAAGTTAATCCGTCTTAGTAAATAGTTCTTGGGCATATTATAGTTGATAGAGTAAAAAAGAAGGAGCCGTGATAAAAAGCTAGAAAAAAGACATGAAATTTGCATCAAGATTATTCAATGGATCAATTGTTGTTCGATTTTATCTGATAGGCACTAAACTGTACAGTGGTGTAAATAATAAAATTATACAATCGTCATGAAATGCCAACCTTAACCTTAATTATAATATGTACTTACTATTATTTATTATTATTTCCTCAAATAATTTTCAATAAGACCGAAACCAATTAAATTAATCTTTATATAGACAAATTTCTCACAAATCGTTTTAGCGTACGTAAAAAAATCAGTACAAATTAAGACAAATAATTATTGTAAAACGTTAATATAAAAAGAATCTTCCCTGCTTGATTTAGCAATAATGGCAATGTTTAAAATTGCAACAAATTTATTAATATATCACTTAATTCTACATGTTAATTAACTGACCTTTTAATTTCTTCATAAAATACAATGGTAACAATCACAAATGAACTCAGTATGATCACCAATACACTAAATAACATACTTCCACGTCTTCTCCGCATTCTAATAACAAAATGAGTTACCAATCATCAATGGAAAATTGTTGATACAATCTTTGTGATCACCAGACCGAGAATCCTATCACTTTTTGTCGTCAATATTCAATCAATTTATTTTGCATTCACATAAAATACGACATAGCGGACTTGAAGTGTATTACAATGTAACTTCATTACGTTGTTCTCGCAGTTATACTTGGAGGATTGTTTTCATAATCTTTGTTATGTTTAAGAGATAACATGTAGTTGTAAATGTTTTAAGTTATGGGTATCATTATACGAGATAATAAAATTTTGCTACAGAAATATGCTATAGTGAAATTATGGTGATATTTATAAGCTTTACTGTATAAGGTATATACTGTATATATAAATTGTGTATTATAATAAATATAATAAGTAAATAACAAAATAACTAATAAAATGAAAATGATATTATATAACTTAGTGATTGTAATGGACAATTTGCATCAACTTTTTTTAGTAGCTCAATCGAAAGAGGAGGTCGAAAAATACACCTGTGAATTTTATGCGATTTTTATTCGTACTGCATCATGGCTAAAAGAGAGGTCACGTGACCTGGAGCCGGCGCCCGTGTCGCCCGTGTCGCCCGTGACGTCACTTAACTGTTCCGTCAAACAAACGATCGACTTTATAACGCTTGCAAACAACCACGTTGCTATGGAAACAAGCAACAACTAATTTATTGTTTACAAGCGTTATATAGACAATCGTTTGCTTGACCAGACAGTTCAATGACGTCACGGGCGACACGGGCGCCGGCTCCAGCAGGTCACGTGACCTCTCTTTTAGCCATGATGCAGTACGAATAAAAATCGCATAAAATTCACAGGTGTATTTTTCGAACTCCTCTTTCGATTGAGCTACTAAAAAAAGTTGATGCAAATTGTCCATTATGATAAAAGTAACTGCATCGTAAATATACAAGAAAGATTTGTAAGATTATGTAATCTTTGCAATTAAAATATATATACTTTGCTGCAGTGCAATGAGGAAATATACAATAAATCAAACAATCAATTTTATTCTAAAATTAAATATTTTTGTACTCTATTGTGTGCATATTTTGTTCAAAACACAAAGGTTGTCAATTTTTTTTTCTGGCAAAAACACACAACACAATATATATTCTCAATTCCTAGTACTTGAAGAACACAAAGGAAAAAAAATAATCGCATGCACCTATATTATTTTTTATTAAAGAAAAACTTTACATTTTTATTGTTTCGTAAAAATGTGTTATGCAAAATACTTGATACTTGATTTATACATAACATATACATAATACTTGATTTATTTGATTTCTTAAAATAAATCAAGTAATATTTTTGCAACCAGGTAAAAAAAAAAAAAAAACAACTTTAATTTAATGATGTAATTATTTTGTTGCAATTTCTTTCATGACTGTTAAGTATGCTTAATTATATTTTTTTATGACATAAGATATATTATGATTAATTGATGAATTTTGTTACTTCATATGTTAAATGGTTAAATGAGATTTTGAAGATTAAATTGAACTTTGTAAGAACTATAATAGCTGATACGGTTATATATAATCTAATTGAACTAGCAATGAAAAATAAATAAAAAAAGCTTTGTTAGTTTTACTTCCTTTTATTTTTTTTTGTTCACTTTTCTATATACATCAAAATGCACCCAAAGAAAAAAAAATGCTTTACTAATACCGCATCTCACGTAAATAAATCAGAAATTTTCCTCCTTTCTGCTTTTTTGTACCTGTATTTACTCGTAATTGAGTCCTCGCGCTACAAAAAGACACTTCTCCAATAAAAAAGAGACCTACTTATTTATTAATTACTAAGGGTTAGTTTTTTTATCTGTCATGAAGATTCATCGATTTTATACCGGAATAATTTATGTCGCATCGATACACAGATAATAATATTGGTTGCGATTCTCAAAGCAGTTAGCCAGGTTTCTAACCACGTTCAGCTTAACCACGTTTAACTATCCCTGTTTTACGTGTTAAACCATGCTAGTTAAACGTGGTTAGAAACCTGGCTAACTGCTTCGTGAATCGCGCTCATTATATATATTTATATCATATAAATATAATTATATAACTTACACATATATAAATGTGTCATTATACACAAAATGATATTTTTAAAGACACGTAAATAACCTGAAACTTTATCTAGTAAACTCAAAACTAATTCAAAATCTGACATTAAAATAATAAACATTGAATTTTTAAACAAAATTGCAATGTGATTGTTTTTTATAAGGTGTAAAAGTAAATTGTTAATAATAAAAATATTACTATATTATAAATAAATTCAGCAATATTACACAAATATCATATTATCACTATCATATAGTATATTCACTATATGAAATTATATTGAATACAATAATTATAATTATTATAATAATAATTTTATAACATTTATAACATTCTACATCCTTCTCCATTAACATTTTTTTAAAGTTTAAAAACAAGATTTTATTACAAATGCATGCATGATGATCTTAAAAAAATAATAATAAATTAAAATAAAAAAATCGAATGATGGCGTGTGTCCCCAAGTGCATGTTCGTTCCTGCACCACGTGTATGGCGCCTCGTCTGCTGATTGAACCCGACTGGAGAGTCGTTACAAACAACGCCCGGTACAAACGTTGCAGTAACGAAATCTTGCCTGTGCATGTATCGAGATGGAAGGGGAGTGGGTACTTCCCTGCCCCGATCCCACGGCAACCCCGTTTCCAAGGAGGCTTCGCAAGCTTACTTCTGCTCCAGTCTGATGGTGTTGTGAGATAGTTAACGAGACCCTACTAGAAGTGGGCTCTGACCCCGAACACCATGGTAACACGTCAAACAGTTAGAGTAGAGGACGAACGTCCACCATTCACTGACGCGGTGTCTGTCCCTTGCACTCCAGGGGACATTTTGCTTGGCTACCAACCTAGCAGACAGAAAGACCCAGCGTACACCCGTAGGTCCGGAGATCAGTCAATAGTCGTCTCCGCAATCCGTCCGTTCAGTTCCGCGCTTCGCAAACTCGATGTGAGACACGAGGTGATTTCACACGAGCACACCGCTTCAGCAAGGAACACCATTACTATATATAGGGGCCTATGAGTGAACCTTACGAGATGTTACATATTTAAACTAAATAGATGACAAAAAAATAAATAATTTAGCACAATTATAAAAAAAAGAGAAAGAATAATAAAATTAAAAGAAAAAAATAAGGAAAGGTGAGAGAGAGAGAGAGAGAGAGAGAGAGAGAGAGAGAGAGAGAGAGAGAGAGAGAGAGAGAGAGGGGGGGGGAGAGAATATATTACTCGTATTTCATAGTAGTTGATTCCTAACTTTTTCTTAAATTCTTTTTAATTAATATCTTGTTGTTAATGTTTGTCCTATAAGAATATAGAACATTATTGTAAAGAAACATTTGCTTCATCACTTGTTTAACTCTCGACAGTCTGCATCACAAAGAAGAGCAAAAATTAAATACTATAAAATAATAATAAATAAAAAAATAATTGAAAATAATTTTCTTTGCTATAATGAATACTTGCTATCATATTATTTCATGACGTTATATTTATATTTGTAAAATGATAATAATTCAAATTACTGCTGTTTGATGGTGCAATATGTGTAAAGTACTGTAAAGGAATTATCAAGGCGTGCTGGAACCTGTTACATCGTTTTTCCTGTGCCGCTTCTGAAATCTGTCCTGTCTTCCTTTATTTCTTATATTCAATACTGCAAATTAATACCTTCTTTTTAAATCTATCATTTCCTTTATTTTCATCTAAAAACCATCTCTCCAGGCAGTGGTACAATCCCATAATCCTCTCATTTTCTCTCGCCCTCTCGGTGAGGGACTGGAGAGTAGTCATTACGGCGAAAGCCGTTTGTCACCTTCACAATCGTCCTTCCGCAAGGAAGACTTTTCCATTACCTTCATCTTACATGCCGATCGAGAAGAAGTTTCGGCAGTCCCAGGATAGTTTATTTGTAAACTCCTGCAAGTCAAGGGACATACACTACATTAACTTTAATTAAATCAATCAATTTGTACAGTAACACTGTCAATTTTCATAATTTGAATTACTAATAATTTTTTAACATTCACTAAAATTAATTGCGATATTATAAAAATGTAACATTAAAATTCCCTTACGTTTAAGACGTTTAAGCTGTGCCGAAGTGTAATTATTTAATTTTTTATTAAAAAGTTAATATTATTTGTCACTTCTTCTATCAATAATAATATAATATATATAATAATATGTATTAATATAATATTATATATAATAATATATAAAATTTGAATTTGAATATCAATAGTTCAATACTTCTGCGCTTCATGAGTGTTTAGTTGATGGATATCATGCAATGTTGTAAATTATTTAAAAAATACAATTACCAATAATTTACAACATGACAAGCAAAAAATAAAGTAATAATTTTATTCTTGATGGTTTGGAATTTTATTTATTGTAGAAAGTATAGGGGGTAAATTTTACCAATCATATAGATGACAGACTAAAGGATAATTTTAACAAATTTGAAAATGGAAATTATAGACTTAATAAATTATAATATAAAAGAATACTTACTTATATAACTCTAAATTATTAAACTACAACCTTATTAATTTTATGAGTTTTTCTGTTTCAGACGATCTATTAACCCTTATATAAAAATATTGACATCGAATCACGAATCTGTTCTCCAGAAAGATAAGCAGGTTTCTCAATATCTATTTAGTGTTTTGAATTTGACTGTTGCTAACCACGGTTAGTGCATGAGAACCTTGTTTTCTTTTTTCTTGAATCATTTCCGTTCATTCGTTTTCATTTCCTTATTTGACAGAGATCATACAAATTTACAAAAAATTTAACACAATGAGGTACCATTTGCAAGTACAGCAAAGCGTCATCGGAGTCTATTGTGTTGTACAAATTGCCCACAGTTCACTGTCACATTTAGTATTTTATCTGAACTTAATTGTTATACAGTATATACATATTAATGTTCGTTCAGTCCTCACCGTGGAGAAATTTCCTTCCCTATTTGATGGAAAGGAAAGGTTTTCAAGGCAAAGACAGGACAAATTTATAAATCCTGAAAACTATATAATTACTTAATATTCTTTTATTTGTGTTAATTCAAGCCGTATTTTTTTGTCTAAACTTAAAGCATCATCAATTCAATTACATATTTATATTACTTCCCACTTCACTATTTTAAAAATTTTCTAATACAATTATAATTTCTTTACGGTTCTGATTAAAAAGAAAAAAAAATAGTACATCACGTATATTTATGCTCCTTACTTTTCATCATGTTCTCCCTATGCGACTCGTCTTTACCATTTATAAATTAAAATTAAAAATTGAAAAAATTAAATGTATACTTCTCATGCCAGACTTTTTTCTTGCTTAATATTGTAACGAGGTAAGTGTGTACTGTTTATGTTATAAAATTGTTATATCAATGATTTTCTCAATGTCCTATCTTGCAAGCATTATGCTGGACAGGCCAGAGAGAGGACAGTTATCGCAATTCGAGAAAAGACCAATGCAGTGACGAAAAAAATAAAACACTTTGAACTGTTAATTACATGGAGCGATTCAGGAAAGAGTTATTCAAAAAGTTATACAGCTTTCTCACTTAAATATAACCACGGTTAGCATTATCAATTTAGGCTGACACTAAACTTGGCTATTGAGAAGGCTGGATAACTTCCTTCATGATTGCGTCCAATAGATCCATCTATGTAAAAGTTCCGTGATCGCTGCTACGACTCGTTCTAGCAATAAAATTTTTTGAATTTTCTGATTGCTCGAAATCTTTTTACATTTCGATTTCGAAGTAATTCTGGCCAGGACTTTGCTGCCAAGAACGTCCGCACACCGCGGCACCAGACTGCACCTGCAGTGACGTCTCTCTCTCCCAGCAGCGAGCCCGCGCTCTACCGCTCGTGCTGTTCGCCAAGTGACAACCACTTAACATTTCATTACTTTTAAAATTTGTTTATTTAATATAAACTAATAATAGCTAACTATGACTTGCCAATTTGTCGTAACTTTAACAACAAAAATTTGACACTTCCCGGTCAAGATTTCCCATACCTTTTTTTATAATATGTTTTTTTTTTAATAAATTAATGCAAAATATACAATAAAGGTATTAAAATATTAATTTAACTGGTAGTATAAATACAATTTATATTATTTGTATAATATGTTCTTTTTACAGGGTAAAATCCTACCTTTAGAATATAACCTCTTAGTGCATACAGTTATTTTTTAAAAAAAAATTCCGACAGTAAGTCGACAGGGTCGAATCAAATGTAAAAATGTCAAATGTCACTTGCAAAATAATTTTAGTCACATAAAGTATAATGCAAATGAAGTAAGAAATCTGTCTGTAACAGTTTGGATAACACATGGTATTAATCTTATGTATATTACATAATATAGGTAACCTTAAATTAAAATAAAAATTGACAAGTTTGTGCTAGAGATTTGTCATTGAAAGAATTACTGTAATATATTGTTGCAAGATAATTACTCTCATTACATCAAACCGTGAGTTAATATATACTTACGATATATAAATTAAATTCCAATTTTCTTACATACAAAATATTGTCTCTGAATAATTACAATTTTCTAACAACATTAATTACGGATTTATTCACATATTTATTCAAAATTCATAAAAATGTATCATAATTGACGTCGATTGATGCTTTGAACAACAGAAAAAAAAATCTTTATTTTGTTGTCAAAATTCAATTAAAACAAAATAAACAAACGTGAAGTAATATTTAGAAAATAATTTGCAGTATTATTTTGTTTCCGAGCCGCCTTTTAATTTTCATATAATAATTTACCTGATATAACAGCGTACCGAAGTATTCCTAGGCAAGTTATAGATCACAAGCAGCAGCAGTCACGGTCACACAGATATAGTGACGTCACGATCGTGATGTGGACTGGGTCTCGGTCGACATCGGCCCGGGTTCGAGGACCGGCTGTCCCTTCTCCCTCGCCGCTCAATGAGATCGGAGGAGAGGTCACGTCACTGAGCAGCTCTATAGACTCCGGAGGATGAAAATGCAGACTTTTTAAGGTTAATTATATATTAGTTTTTTAACTATTTTAAAGGAATATAAAATAATATGTTTGTAAAATTTCAGAGAAAATAACTCATTAAAGTTAGCAGGTTGGTGCAAAATTAACTAAAATTATAATAATATTTGTACATTCTTTCATTTATACTGTTGGTATGTCTAAAGAAGAATATTTCTATAACAGCGAGCCTATCAATTAAACATTAAATTTAGGTATCAAAATCCTCCATTACCAATTTTAATTTAATGTATAGAGCAAGCAATAGTTACTTTAAAAGAATATTAAGATTACTGTGCTGTACTGAAGATGAATTAATATTTTGCCTAGTATTGATTAAATTTCAATATTTATAAATTTGTATAAATTAAACTACATAGTTTTTAGTGAGGCGATCCAAGTACATATTGAGCGTGATTCATAAAATAGTTACCTAGAAAGATTGGGTGAGATTCAAGAAGGGAGTTATTTCTCACTAACCATG
This sequence comes from Siphlonurus alternatus, assembly GCA_949825025.1. NCBI lineage: Eukaryota > Metazoa > Arthropoda > Insecta > Ephemeroptera > Siphlonuridae > Siphlonurus > Siphlonurus alternatus. The sequence continues at coordinate 30,803,562 of OX463780.1, read as the reverse complement.
CACGTTTAGTGTCATTAAATTAGGCTGGTGCTAACCGCGTGGTTAGAGAAAAATCTGGATATCTTTCTGGATTTAACTCTTTCGTGAATCATCCCCAAAATTATAACCAGAGTTATCACTAAACGCGGTTAGCACCTTTTTAGGCTGACTGGCGCTAACCGTCAGTACTCATTAGTGACAAACTTACTAAATATATTTCTTTGTGAATCACTTTCATTATTTATTGTACTGCATAATATACTAACAAGACGGTTAGGTTGTGACCAAGATGCTTATTCTTTTTATTTGTTATGAAGTGATAATTTATTAGAATCATTAAATATAAAATTCATTTGCCGAAGTTGATAAAATGAATGAATATATATTATTATATATTGCAGCAGAAGTTGCAGTAGTGTGAGCAATAGTAAAATTGTTAGTTTAATTTCAGTTTCTTGTTACAGCTATTTTTTTTTTTACTTTTATGATATAATATATATTTTCTTCCTATTTTGGGAAAATTGAACGAAACAAATAAGGAAATTAATAAGCAGGAAAAAATCATCATCAATTTATCTTGGTTTTCTATTTACATACTTTTTTAATGCCTCTACTGTATATTAAACCAAAATGTTTTGTTAATGAAATCGTTGACACTAAAATTTAGCAAGTGTCAGTAGAAAGTCACTCTGACAGATTGACTTTAATTGAAAAGCGCTAAGATGCTTTCTCAATAATACATTAATACATATATATTTTTTAAGATAATTAGAGCTATTTTTTATTCACGTGTTAATTTTGTAGTTTTTTCCCGGTATTAACTTAATTGAAGCCGTAATTGAAAAATTAAAGATAATTTACGGGAAAGCGTATAGTAATTCAGTTTATATGTTATGAAATATATCATATTTTAAATTATTTATACCATGACTTTTATGTTGTTGTTTTTTATTTTGCTTGTATGTTTTTAATTTCTTTTATTTGATAAATAGTTGCAAAGTTGGTCAATATAAAACTATATACTCTCAATAATTAACAATGGAGTATTGTCCTCATTTTTTTTATTGCAGAAATGGATAGAGCGTGCAAAGTTATGCTACCCTGATTTTTTTTTCAGATTTTTTAAAGCCCGGGAACTATTTTTAAAAAATTATTGAAAGTTATTTTGTGACGTCACGAGACGCCGCTCCTTGAGAAAAAGATAGGACTTGTCGCCGCGTGACGTCACAAAAAGGACTTTCAATAATTTTTTAAAAATACTTCCCGGGCTCTAAAAAATCTGAAAAAATCAGGGTAGCATAACTTTGCACGCTCTATCCATTTCTGCAATAAAAAAAATTGAGGACAATTCTCCATTCTTGTTATATTTCAATAAGTAATTACGTTTGAACATTTAACTTAATATTCTTATTGTTTTAAAAGAAATAATGTTAAAAAATATATAACAATAATAATAATAATAGATATAAATATAGAATATAGTTATTCATGTTTCTGTTTCTTTTTTGTTGTGTCTTTTTTTCTCATGTAATTTTTAATTAGTCAAATTAATAAACAAGTTAAACCTTTGAGCTTTAAGTAAACAATACAATGTATTTCATGCACCAGTCAATAAGAATATTTTAAAATAATCTTGGCTGGACATTATTGTGTAACTTTTTGTGAAATAAAAAAAGAGATAATAATGCGATTTATAAATAATATTTGCTACATTGCTCTCGATTTCCTCCGTTCTCCAAAATGGTGGGTTATAAAAAAGTCGTGTAACTCCTTAATATATATATATATATATATATATATATATATATAATATATGATACCATATCATGAAAAATTGGTTTTAAACTAATAAAAAATAGTTAAAACATAAAGAATCTTTGAAATTACTATTATTTTATATAGCTGGTTTATTTCATTTGAGAATCACATTCGTTTTCTTGGTAGCGTATATGCATACTTTTTTTTTTATATAAAATGTAAACTATTTTTTGTATTGACCTTACATTATAATATAATTAAAAATTTTATCATAAGTCACATGTATGCATTTATAATAAAAAACTTATATAAAAGATATAACATTGATCAACATTGATGAATGAATGGGCAAAATTATTTATGCATATGCAACGTTTATAAAATTAATGCAATTAACAGATTTTTGAGTAACTTATCTTCTTAAAAGGCTTATAGATAATATAAAATTATGCTTAAAATTGTTAATTGTATAATAATTTTGCCATCATGTCATGTTTATTAAATTTGTGCACAAATATTTTTATGACTTGCGGAAATGTACAGTTTGGTAATTTGAAAATTTAACATTCATTTGGAATTTATTACGTGAGTTATTTCTTCTTTTCCTCATCACTTTTACTAAATTGGCCACTTGCTCGACTTCTGATAACTGTTCACTTCTGCTTGGACCTTTGAAGGCTCGACCACAATGGGGGTAATTCACGAAAGAGTTATCCAGCTTTCTCACTAACCGCAGTTAGCGCTATTTAATTTCACTATAAACGTGGTTAGTGAAAAACCTTAATCTTCGTAAATAGCATCCATGTGTCCAATTAATTAATAAATTAAATGAAATCAAAGAAGAATTTATAAAAAATATTTAATAACCTTGATTAAAAATCCTAAATAATTTTTACATTCAACTTATTGTGTATCCCACCCAACTGAATAGTATTTTTTTTCAATTGCAAGCTTATAATATGTTCACCTTGGGAGAGCCTAAAATTTAATTGCTTCAATTTTTATTTCTGCATTGTTCTGCGGCTGGCTAGATTAACACACACATAAACATTTTTTTTTTTTTTAGTTCTGTAAAAGATATCTTGGCAATAAATATTTCAATACGTATCTGCCAGATTCTTACAATAACCCTCCCTATATTGTCCACTACAAGAGATTTAAAATATTTCATTTTCTTTAAAACATAATTATTATTTAAATTTGCTTACATAAATAATGCCAATTTAAAACAAAACGGTGTCTCTTTGTCTTTAAAGCAATTTTGGTAGCGTAACGTTTCGACTGTCTCGAGGTGTGTACGATCATAATAGCTACATGAATTTTACTATCTTAAAAAATGAAAGAAAATTATGTAAAATTTACATAAAGGTTGATGTTATTTAGATTCAATAAAAATCTCTACATTCGATACATTTTTTATTTCTCCATCACACAATTACAAAGACCAGTTTAAACATTACAATAGACTTTTAAGACTTAATCACACACTAAATTTTTAGATGCTGATTTGGTTTTCAGTACTTTATATCAGTACAAAATTTCTCCAGTTTCGTCTTACATCCAGCACTTTTGACGTATAAAATACTTATTCCAAGCACAAATTTGGTACTGAAAAAAGAGAGTAAAAAAAAGTACAAAAAATTGACTTTCTTTTTTCAGTGCCAAATTTGTACTTGGATTAAGTGTTTTATAGGCCAAAAGTGCTGGATGTAAGACGAAACTGGAGCAATTTTGTACTGACATAAAGTACTGAAACCAATTCAGCATCTAAAAATTTAGTGTGCAATATATATAATTATTTATATTTTTATATCAAAATTAATCATTACTGAAAATAACTATTTTCTCGTTTATTCCTCTTTAGTTGTATTACAATGCTTATATTAATTATTAACAGTTCTCCGGTTTATTCAACTGTTTAGTCAGACAGAAGTGTCATCGTGCGTTGAAGTCTCCGTGGAGATTTCAATGCGTGCATGCTTTGAATTTTTGCTTACTTGGCTATTACAAACATTTACCTTGATATCATATATTTTTACTATGTTAATATTAAATATAATATTAATAAAATGATAATATTTATAATAATTTATAACAATAAAATAAAACGTTATTAATTATAGGAATTTTTAAGATATTGAGAACAATATTTATCATTTAGCAACAAAATTTTAAAATTTAAATTATAAAAAGTTTCATCAACATCAATAAATTATCTCATAATTTTATTATATGTTTTTCTTAAAAATTGATTTTATTTGCTTGTTTACAAAAGGAAAAGTTTTAGAATAAATTTTACATTAATAATGTATTGAATGTACCACTATTCTCAGTATTTTCTTGTATAAATCCATAATTTTGATACAATATATTTCAGGTTGTTTTAATAAATATTATAAAACGTAAATAAGTGAATTTGTTTTGTACTTACTTGATAAATATTTATAAACATCTCACCGCAGTACTTTAGGAAATAAATATTTATTATACCAAGCGTTAATTAACAATATTTTTATTTTATTTATTCCAACAACTGTAAATGTATAACACAATGACTCATGACAATTTTTCTAAAACTAAAAACACATATTTACACATAAATATATCAGTATTTCAATTAAAATTAAATAAATAATACATTTCAATTTTATTAGTTCTATATCCCTGTAAGATTGTCTCCCAGCTTGTTACTTTAATTAATTATAAATCAATCTAATATTTATTGTAATTTAATTTTCAGTAAGCCCTACAATACCACCATTTACTTAGTTAGAGTTAAAAAATAAATTAAAGAACCCTTATCATCAAATAAATTAATATATACATAATCTAAACTGACCATTTAACTTCTGAGAATCTTTATTGCGTCTATGAAACGATAAATAAAAAAAAAATTGATGTCAGTTGAATCTTACATTAAAGCTTTCAGCAATTGTGAGACCATACAAAACAAAGCAGCAGTATACCGGTCGCAGACTGTTATTTATTGCTTATTTTAGCTAGCAATATGTGCAATATCTTTATGGGAGCAAGCAAGGTTGCAGTACAGGTTATGGGAGTGGTTTCTGTGTGACTTATACACTGAGTTTTGCAAGAGTGCAGCTTTTCTATCAAGTTGATATGACGTGTATTCAATAAAATTTGCAGTTAAAAATATCATGCTTTTTTTATTATTTTACTAACATTGTTAGTATTTTTGTTAATTATTGGTAATTGTTTTTAAATGAGCCACTGACAGGTAAGCAATTTTGTATGTTATGGTGTTTTTGATTTACCTTTCATTTTTCTTTGAAAAAATTTCAGATATTGATCATTATAATAAAATAGGTTATTCACAAAAAATAAATGAACTATTAGCATAGATTTCACTGATTTTAATACATAATTTTTTGTGCTATATAGATTTAGTACTCAATTTAGTCCTGGAATTTGATGTCAAATCTATGTAATAAAATTTCTAAACTAAATTTTTACTATTTTTATAAGTTCTTTGTTAAATAGCCCTACCTTCTAGTATATTATGAATGTTATATTATATAAGGGTTTATATTTTAATACATTTTTTTTTTTTTAAATTACCGAACAACATAATAATGATATTTTCATGAACCACTTATTTATAAGTAGTATTCTTCTGTTATTGTTTGAAGCAGAGCACAGAAATTAGCATTTATTCTTTAAAAATAAACTTAAGTAATTTTTGTTTTTATCACAATTTTAATTTATTTATCACAGATTCTCTTCAAATATTGAGTGATTCATAAAATTTACACAAATTTTAACATTTCAATATCTTTGCAGTTGCATGCAAGTGCTGATGTGCTGCCAATGTGCCGGCCAATCGCTTCACCTCTCTGCTGTCACCTTTCTGTCCTGAAACATACAAATATTTTCGTATTAATTTCAGACTTTGTGACGTCACAAAAAGGACTTTCAATAATTATTTAAAAATAGCTCTCGGGCTTTAACAAATCTGATAAAAATCAGGGTAGCATAACTTTGCACCCCCTATCCATTTCTGCAATAAAAAAATTGAGGTCAATACTCCATTGCTCATTAGAGAACTATATGCAAAATTTTAATTGAAATATCTTGTTTAATTTCATACATACTGATGGACGCGATTAGCGTCATCTTAAACTGAATGGCACTAACCGTGGTTACTCCTTCGTGAATCTTGCCCTTTAATGTGCATAAAAATGGCATAACTTAAGATTTTTTCTTTTATTCTTGTAACATTTTTGTCATATTCGTACCGAGAAGGCCCCGGCGTAAGGAATTTTTAAACTCTAAAAATATTTTATATATTATGTGGACTAATATCACATCGGCCGCAGCATGGCTTGTTGTGTCCGAGAGAGATAAGAGTCTGTCAGGTCGACAAAGTGACTCACAGATACGTTGACTCATAAAAAAAATTGCAACATCCAAACTATGACAACCGAAAACAACCAAGAGCCGTCATTTTATTAAGTAAATATTTTTATCAATACTGTCGAAAGCTTTGGATAAGTAAAAAAATATTGCCTTGAGCAAAACTTTTTTCAGTCTAAACTTTTGTAAATTGGATTTAATAATGCACATCCCGCAGTTGTGGTTGATTTATTTTTTAAAAATCCATGTTCACAATTAGATATTAAGCAATTTTTTGTTCTATAGTCCATTATCTAATCAATAATCATCTAATACATATTTAAATACTTCACCAAATTTTAATACTGATGAGGACGAAATTGATCTATGATTTTTTAACAAATTAATAAATATTTTTTTCCTATCTTTGATCAACGGATTTACATAACATTATATATTGTTATATATTATAACAGTAATTTATCATCAGATATAATATAATACATTTGATAATTAATTACTGTTTCAAAAATTTCCAAGAAAATACTAAACTATAATAAACAAAATAAACAAAGGTTTCAAAAAAAAATGATGCAGCGCTTTCAAAAGAAATTAAGACACTCAAGCTCCCCTGGGTTTGATCTATTTAGGTATTTAGGTGTGATGTCAAATATCAACGTTCTACGAAAGGAACAAATTTTTGCTGAACCTGTACCAATTTTATGTTTGAGGTGTTCATATTATTTTGTTTACTAGAACGTATAATATAATATTCTTTTCATTGAATACTATTAAACGAATCATTCGTAAAACAATATAAAAAAAAAAATATATAAACAGTTATTTACAATGTAGTAGAATATTATAATACGTATTGTAAAAACAAAATTTTGATTTATTGTACATTACTATATTTTTAAACAAATAAACAAAATAAAATACTATTTTAAACTATATATAAATGTTTTTTTCAGGTTTTATTGAATAAATATATTTTTACAACAATATAACTTTTGTGTATTATAGGCTTGAAGCTGCATGATATACGTAGAAAGAATTATAAAATAATTCTTAATACAAATTTTTATCTAAGCTCCTATTTAAAATAGAATTATCACTTTTGTTAATCAGTAAAATCAGAAAAAAATGGCTTGTCTGCAGTTTCTTCAAATAGTATTTTTTTTTTTTAATATAAAGAACAATTTGAAGCTCTCACAATCTGGTTTAGTATCACTTTGAAATAATTATTTAGCAAGTCACTGTACGGTATTAAGTATTAAAATTAAACCAAGAAATTTTTAATTATAAAAGGTTACATCGAGTACTAAACATAATTCCCCTATTCTGATTTCAAAAATACCACATTAAGATCCCAATTTGCCCCGACAAATCATCAATGCATCACAGTTATAGTCTATTTTTGTTAATATATTCTCCATTTTTATTTTACTTATTTTGCTAATTATAGGTAAACTAAAATACTATTCGATACACAAGTAGTGTCGTCGTTTCACAATTTTATTCAATGTCCTTTAAAACATATAACTAATCATATTAACTTTTTAATACAGCATGCAGCAATTTTTTGGAATAAACAAATTTAATAATTCCAGAAAATTTTTACTTGAAATTTTTATATTAATAACATACATCCCATTGAAAATCACCCATTCATCGCGCAGGTGAAAGCATAAAACAACTTGACTATTTTTTTTACAGGTACCGGTACACTTTGGGACAGCATAAAATTTACCTCAGCTCCGATTTCAAAGGTGTGAACTTTTCTGAGATGGCTAGACTGACTGGTGTTTTTAGCTCTTCTAAAATTGCAAATTCGCAACTCTGTGTCTTTTGGAGCTGCAATGCCATCAGCAATTGAAGCAGGCTTAAGTACCAATGCTGTATTGAGGTGCACATTTTAATACATGAAGTTTTTTAGGCTCCACTTCCCATGGTACAATTAATATTTAATAAATATTAAATAGAAAAAAAAATCATTGACAAAATTCTCAGTGCATGATAAAAAAAATAACAGGAGTGACCATTATTATTATTTTTTTTGCAAATATTTAACTCTGCTTTACAGATTCTATCAATAAATAGTTTTATTAATATTTTTAATCAAACCTTTTTCTTTCAGTCAATCTATTTAACAAATATATTGCAGCACCCAGTTAATTTTTTATGTAATAAGTTTATTCTAGTTATCATTTTTTTAGATTTATGGAATATTTGCAAATAGAATTTAAATCGTAATTAAGTACCAACATGCTCCAGTCTTTCCTATCTTAATTAAAAAAATAATAATATTTTTTGTTGCCTTTACCTTATTCGGTTGTAACTTGTTTTTATATATATTTTCTTTTTTTTTGTTACTATACTTATATAAAAACCTAAAGCTCTTTAAAATATTCTATAGAACCTAGATATGACAATGTTTTTTTTTTGTTTTTTTTTTTGTTTTTATAAAATTATACATTGACTTGTTGATGTC